>CM077082.1:101550137-102150137 GCA_039513925.1 Platanthera zijinensis | reverse complement strand
AGCGACTAGGAAAATAGATGAAGATAAAACATCGATCTGATCTCGAAGATCGTCGACCGGAGTTCGACGACTTGCAGAATTGAGCTCAGAGAACGTCGAACTGAGTTCGACGTTTTGTTGACCTTAGCTCGACGAAAATTGCCTTAGTCTCAGCACTGAATCCTGATCTTTGAATGGTCTTGGGGGTAGCTTCAAACCTAAATTCTAACCCTTAGACTCATTCTAATTTCACATTTTCAACAATATAACTAGGTCAAACCAATTTCCTAAAAACATAGTAATCCTTGCCCAAATTAGTAATAGGGTGTTCTAACAATCTCCCTCTAGTAGGAGCAAAAGCGTAACTAACAAGGCATAGCAGCATTGCAGATCACAGATAGAATTTCAGCAAATATTTAGAGATAGGTGTTTGTTCAGCTTACAGAAATCACTTCTTCTCATTTCCCTTTTTAAAAAGAATTTCCCTGTTAGGATTGAGGGCTTCTCTCTTTGATCTTCTATCATCATCTGCACCTAAGGAGGTTTGGGATTTAGGCCTTGGAACTACAGCCTCAGGGTGCAGCTTCATGTAATCTTCTGGATCAAAGAATTTTCTTGAAGAATATCTCTCTAACTCTGTCTTTCTTTATTCTGATAGGGTTGTAATGTTGGAAATGTCTTTGCCTTGCTCTTTGGCCTTTTTCATTTGATCTAGTGTAGCAAGCTCTTTCATTCTGGCAGTCCATGATACTAGGTTGTTTTCAGGATCTTCAAAAGGGATTGGAGGTTCATATATATTGATAGATTCTGAATCAGTGGGAGTCCTGGTGACACCTGAATCTCTAAGCTTGTAAGGGAAAGAACCTTGAGTAGAATCAATAGGACCTTATCCTTCCCTTTGTTGTCTGGAATAAGTTCTGTACTCTCTCTGATTTCCTCTGTACTGACCTCTTCTAGAATGATAGCCTCTTTGATGTTGACCTCTGGGTTGATATCTTTTAGAAGATTGATAAGAACTTTGCTTTGAAGTAGATGATTGAAAAGCTGAACCTCCACCAGATCTTGAGTTTAGAGGAGGAGGAGGAAACTGGGAAAATCCTTTCTCATATTTGTCAAGCTTTCTTCTTTTCTTCATAGCCTTTTGCTGATTCTTAGAGTATTGCATCCAAGGCTCTGTTATCTGACAATCATCCAAAATGTAATATGGTATATCATTGACATCTTTGGCTTGAGCAGGAGGGACTCTCATCATTGCTTTGCTTCTTGTTTTCCTTTTCTTGGCAATGGTGCAAGCAGAATCATTATAGTTAGTGATGAATTGATCACTTTTTGAACTCTGGGGTCTGTCATATAGATCATTAATTCTTTTTATATACTCTTCTCTTTGTTTAGACTTCTCAGCAGACAGAACAGGAGCAGAAACAATTGTAGTAGCAGTAGGAGCAAAAGGAACTTCTGGAGCAGCAGGAGCAGCAGGAACCTCAGAAATAACAGGTTCTTCTAGAAAAATAGCAACTTCAACAGCAGCAACAACATCAATAGGATCAGCAGGCAACATATCAATATCTGTAGATTCAGCAACTTCAGCAGCAGCAGCAGCAACAACACAAGCTGAAACTTCCACAACCTTAAGAGAAATGATATAAGAGATAATCAGGCTGGGATCACAAACAGTAATAGGCACAATGGCCTTAGTAAGGTCTTCAACTCCCTGAGTTGATAAGCAGCTTCTGTAAAGAGAATCAAATTCAGACAATAGTGACCTGAAGTCCACTGTGAGTACTGGTACTAGGGCTGGAGTAGAAATCTCTGGCAGCAGAAATTCCTCAGGAGCAGCAGGCACTACCTCAGCTTCATAGGGCATCTCCCCCTGCCTTAATTCAGTGATAACTGGATCAAGGCACCCCATAGAAGGGATTGCCTGAGGAGAGGAGAGAGAGGTTAGCCTTTATGATAGCTCCTTTATTGAGTTCAGGAGTGGAGCCATGGAGGTCTCCAGCAGGTTTACTATCTTGGGGACCAGTACCCCATATAGCTTATCTGCCAAAGCTAATAGATCAACTTGCTCATGTGTGACTTGAGTAGAGGTGGAGGAGGGAATGTTTTGGGCTGGTGATGGATGGACTGTGGTAGATGGTATTATGGATGGTAGGGTTGTTGGTTGAGAGATTGGGATGGAGGAGATAGATGATATGGGTGTGGAGATGGATGGTGTGAAGGATGGTTGAGTAAGAATATCATGTAGGAGTTGTTGATATGAAGAGGCAGAGGGAAGCTCAGCAGGTGAGGAAGTGGAAGCATCCATGAAGGAATTTTCAAAGATATTGAAGGATGGAATGTCAAGAGGTGGATAGTAGTGGAGTTGATGGAATTGTTCTGAGGTGGCTGGAGGTGAGATTGGTGATGAAATGGTAATGGGGGAAGAGATGGATGAGGAGATGGTTGATGTGGAGGTGGAGGTAGAAACAGCAAGAGGTGGAGAGGGAGGAGAAGAGGTGGAGTCAGGAAATTCCTCTATGAGGGAAGGAGCCAGAGGGGAAGAGGCTACAATAGCCCTTGTACCTGAAGCATTGGTAGTCCTGGTAGGCTTGATAATATGCCTGTCCCATTTCTCAAACAGGGCACAGGATAGCCTTTTTGATGCATCTATGTGCATCCCATTAGAGACTAGCAGTTCAGGGCACCTGGAGTGCAGGAATGCCCCTAAGATCCTCCCAAAGTTCACAAAACTTTTGTTTATTTTCTTCTTTATCAAATCAAAGAAAATTTCTCCCCAATTCAGGTGTTTCTTATCTACCAGGGCTCCCATCAAACAGAATAAATACCTGGATATGGTATCATGAGCATAGTGCTTTGCCAGAAGCACTTTCCCCACAACATCAGCAAGAAATCTAAACTCAATAGATAAGTTCTTTTTCAATAACTTGCTAGGGTTAGCGGCAGAGTGTCCCATTCTATCTAACATATTCGCAGATTCTTCTCCCGACAATTCAACAGAGTCATCTCCAGTACTTAGATGAAATACTTCACTTAGAAGAGTAGGTGATAATGATACTTGAGTCCCGCCGATAGTACCAACGAGGGTATTCTCATCCATATTATGTACTGTAAACACCCATTCCTTAATCTCATCTGCAGCAATCTTCATCCTGGTTGACATTATGTGCACTAACTGTTGTTCTCGGTAGAGTTCCAGAATGTCTTTGAAAACATAATCGCTGCCATCAAATGAGTCCATATCTATATCAAATCCTGTATCAAATTTCATCTTGGCGAGAGCAGCAACATTCACGTCCATTGTATACCTACAAAAAGTAACAAAACACAACCAAGTGCAGCAGAGTTTAGAGGGAATGAAAAAGTTTGCAGAGAATATGAAAGCGCAAAAGAAAAACGACGGCCGAAAGAATGATTATATATTAGGGTTCGACGCCGAAAAGGAAGTATCGTTGAACTCTGTTCGACGATCTGGGCATCTAATGGAATCATAAGAGTCTTCAATATCGTCGATCTCCGTTCGACGACAATGGAGAGCGTCGATCTCCGTTCGACGATCGCTGACCAGAAGAAGATAGCTGACCAGAAGAAGATAGCCTAGCGCTACCTGGAAAATGCTGAACTCCGGTCGACGCTTATTGGAAACCGTCGATCTCCATTCGACGCTTTTTGGGAAAACGTCGAGCACAGTTCAGAGACAAAAAAAACTTATAGACACTAGAAAATAAAATTTTTTAGCCTAGTCTTGGTCTGTTTTTAGATTTTCAAAATCTTGGGATTTATTTTAAACATCCTCCATCTAACATTCCTAACTGATTTAGGAAGAAGGTGTGTTTCTTTTCATCCAAAGGTTTGGTGAAAATATCTCCCCTTTGCAAATCAGTTGGGACATATTGAATTTCAATTTTATCTTTCTCTACATTGTCTCTTAGTAAGTGATGTCTAATCTCTATATGTTTTGTCTTACTATGGAGGACTGGATTTTGTGCTATAGAGATAGCACTAGTGTTATCACAAAATATTTTTGATCCTTCTAAGTTGTAGCCATAGTCTAGGAGCTGGTTTTGAATCCACAGAATCTTTGAGCAACAACTGCCTGCTGCCATGTATTCAGCTTCAGCAGTTGAAGTGGACACAGATGTCTGTTTCTTACATAACCAGGAGACAAGTCTGTCATAAAGGAACTGGAAAGTTCCACTGGTGCTTTTCCTGTCTACTCTACATCCAGCATAATCAGCATCTGAAAATCCAGTTAATTAAAATCCTTAGTCTTTTTGATACCAGAGTCCTAGATTTGGATAACTTTTCACATACCTAAGAATCCTCTTAACTAATGTTAGGTGTGACTCTATAGGGCTTACTTGGAACCTAACACATATACATGTAGCAAACATTATATCAGGTCTACTAGTTGTAAGGTACAATAGAGAGCCAATCATTGCTTGCTCTATATGTTGTCTGATAAACATATTTACCATGTTCATCAGTATCTAATACAGCATTGGTAGGCATAGGTGTTTTCATACAAGATGCTTCAGACATACCAAGTTTCTTAACCAATTCTTTTACATAATTGGTTTGAGAAATAAATATGCCTTCAGCATGTTGTTTGACTTGCAATCCTAGAAAGAAGGAAAGCTCACCCATACTACTCATTTCAAATTTAGAATGCATTAAGTTAGAGAACCTTCTGCACAAATTTGAATCAGTAGAACCAAATATAATATCATCTACATATTTTTGTACTAGTAGGGCATGGGACTTATGGGTTCTAATAAAGAGAGTTTGTTCTACTCTACCCGTTATAAAATCATTTTTCAGAAGAAAGAATGCTAAGGTCTCATACTATGCTCTAGGAGCTTGCTTGAGACCATATAATGCTTTATGCAATTTGAAAACATGGTCAGGATAAGTTGGAGAGATAAAACCTGGAGGTTGTCTAACATTGACTTCCTCTTTGATGTCTCCATTGAGAAATGCACTCTTCACATCCATTTGGTAGACCTGAATCCTTTGTGAGCTGCATAAGCAAGGAATATTCTTATGGCTTCTAACCTTGCCACAGGTGCAAAGGTCTGGTCATAGTCTATCCCTTCTTCTTGAGAATAACCTTGAGCAACTAGCCTTGCCTTGTTCCTTACAATAACTCATTCATCATCCAACTTGTTTCTGAACACCCACTTTGTTCCAAAAATTGAGTGATCCTTAGGCCTTGGTACTAGCTCCCAAACTTTGTTCCTCTCAAATTGATGTAGTTCCTCTTGCATAGCAATGATCCAGTGTGGATCTTGTTCTGCATCTTGAATGGAATGAGGCTCAACTTGAGATAAAAAGCAGGTGTGCATCAGGTTCTGGTTGACCTGATTTCTGGTTTGCACACCAGCTGAGATGTTTCCAATCACTTGGGAGATTGGGTGATCTCTTGTTGTTACTAAATCAACAGGGGGTGTTAATTGTTCACTAACCTGTGTTGTTGTTTCCTCTTGTGGAACAACAACTGGCTCTTCAAAATGATTTTCTCCTAGATGTTGAACATCGAGATGTTGAGTATCCTCTTCATCTTCACTGATTTCAGCTCTTTGTTGGATAGGTGAATGTACTGAATCCTTTTCTACAATGTGTAACCTGTCCAAATTTTCTGAAAGAGAGTGTACCTGCACTGGTTCTATGGTAGAAGTAGACTTCTCCTTGTAACACAGGTTAGTCTCATCAAAAGATACATGAACAGATTCTTCAATTTTAAGAGAAGTTTTATTATAAACCCTATAAGCTTTACTGATCATGGAGTATCCAAGAAACACTCCTTCATCAGCTTTAGCTTGGAATTTTACTAAATACTTCTTGTCATTATTGTGAATATAAAAATGCAGCCAAAAAATTTGAAGTAGTCTACTTTAGATTTCTTCCCTTTGAGAAATTCATAGGGAGTCTTGCCCTTCAGTTTATGTATCAAATTTCTGTTCAACACATGGTTGGAGGTGTTCACTGCCTCTGCCCAAAAAGATAGAGGAAAGTGAGCATCTGTCAATAATTTAGTAGCAGATTCAATTAGGGTTCTATTTTTCCTTTCAGCTACCCCATTTTGTTGAGGAGTTCTAGGAGCTGAGAAAGTATGCCTGATCCCTTCACTCTTACAGAACTCTTGCATAAGAAGAGAATCAAACTCTGTCCCTTGATCACTTCTGATTAGGGCTATGTGAGTATTGAACTCAATCTGTATGCATTTGAGAAAATCTTTCAAACATTTAAAGTTATCAGACTTCTTACTCAGAAAGAATACCCAAGTGAATCTAGATAAGTCATCTACAATAACTAAAGTGTAAGATTTCCCTCCTAAGCTTTTTACTGTAATGGGTCCAAAAAGATCAATGTATAACAGATACAAAATCCTAGGTGAATTACTCTTATTAAGTGACTTAAAACTGTTTTTAGTTTGCTTGCCTAATTGACAAGCCCTACAGAGTCCTTCCTTCTTGTAGGGGCCATAAGGTAGTCCTCTAACAAGGTTGTCGTTGGACACCCTAGCAATGGTTCTAAGGTTTAAGTGTCCTAGTCTCTTATCCCATAAATCATTTGGTTTGCAGACTGAATTAAATAAGCAGATATCTATGTTGGTTGAAAGGAAATCTACAAGATAAATGTTACCTTTCCTTTTACCTGTTAACACTGTTGTGTTATCCTCTGACTTGATCTTGCATAAGGATTTGTTAAATGTCACTTGATATCCTTCATCACAGAGTTGACTGATGCTGATTAGGTTGTACTTCAGTCCTTCCACATAATCCACCTTCTTGAATGTGACTGAGCCAATCTGAACAGCACCATATCCTTTTGTTTGACCAAAGTTTGAATCTCCAAAGATCACTTTGGGTCCAAGTTTGGATTTGAAGGATGTGAGATTGTCCTTACTCCCTATCATGTGCTTTGAGCACCCACTATCCAGATACCATTGTTGGTTTATTACTGGATAGATCTTCACCTGCACATAAACAATTTATATGTTTTTGACCTAGTTTACCTTGGGTCTAGGTTGATAACCTTTAAATTCAGAAATGAAAGACATCCCTGGCTAACTCTTATATCCTTCAGGATGGTATCTCCTAGGAGGTACTATCCATTAAGTATAAGGGTTGAAGCTTTGGGATGAGGGACTTCTAGGATTGACTTGAGATTTACCTCTGAAAGAAGGTTCAAAGCTCTGAGCTCCGTTCGACGATCGTCGACCTGAGTTCGACGATCTTGGGTCAAATCGTTGAGCTCCATTCGAAGATTTTCTATACCAGAGTTCAGATTTCAGAAGTCGTCGATCTGAGTTCGATGATCCAGCCTTGGATCGTCGAGCTCTGTTCAACGATCGTAGAGCTCTGTTTGACGTTTTCTGTTGAACTTGATTTTCCTTCGGTAAATCTGGATTCTTCCTAGCTACCTCTACAACACACTTTCCTTTATCAGAAATAAATTTAATTGCGGTTGTTAATACTATAGGTTGGCTGGATGAAGCACCCAAGCCCAGTGTACTGTTGAATCTTGAGTTCACTGTTCTTGTGATGTCCATAAGTCTGATTCTTCTCCCATTAAGGGATTCTTCAAACTTCTTTGCCTGGGATAACTCACTTTTCAGTGAAGCTATCTCCTCCCTACAGCATTCAAACTCCTCAGAGAGTTTGAGGTTGTCTGATTTTAAGGTGCTATGTTCAGACAATTGATTTCTGAGAGAGATAATCTCTTTCTCAGATTTTAACAGGTCTAATCAAAGTTCCTTAAAATCAGACCTAAAGTCCTCTGAGTCAAAGTCAAAGGAGTCTATTACCTGTTCTTCTTCAGTTTGAGTTTCAGATTCTGAATCTGATCCTTGTTCTGCATCAGAATTTTGCTGAGAGGCATTGATAGCCATCATGCAGAATTTCTTTTCTTCAGCATCATCCTCATCATCACTTGAGCTTGATGAGGCTTCTGATTCCTCTTCAGTATCACTCCAGCTTTCAGCTACAAACCCCTTCCTTGTATCTTTATTTTTGTTGGAGGAGGATTTGTTTCTGTTGTTTCCCCTGGAGTCCTTGTCTTTTCTCCTATCTTTCCTGTCCTTCTTGTCCTTATTCTAATTTTCTGGAAAATCAGGCACAATATGGTCTGGTTTCCTGCATACAAAATAGATTATTTCTTTATTATTTGACTTGTCATACCTTGGCTTCTCATGCCCTCTAGATGACCTCTTTCTGAAATCTTTCCTGTCCAAGTTATAGAATCTTTTTGCCAGCAAACTCATCAATTCTTCATTGCCTGTTACCTTGTCTTTAGGCAGATCTTCTGTAGCTTTGAATGCTATGGTCTTCTACTTTTTTATGGCTGGAGAAGAAGTCTTTTGTTCTTCCTCTCTGTTCTTGATGAGCAGCTCATAAGACATGAGCTTGTCCAACAAAGCTTCAGTAGTAATCTCAGTTAGGCTTCTAACATCCTTGATTGGCCAGATCCTTGAGTCCCAAGTACTAGGGAAGCACATTAGGATCTTGTCATTTAGTTCAGTTAGAGAGATCTCCTTGTCCAGTGTTTTTAGTTCACTGACTATTAGGCTTAGTCTGTTGTATATGTCAGCCACTGATTCAGTTTCTCCTTTCTTGAAGTTCTCATATTGGCTTATGAGATGGGATCTCCTGTCATTCCTTTCATCAGCAGATCCTGAGACAATTTCAGATAACTTGTCCCATATCTCTTTTGCTGAACTGCATTAAGCCACCTTTTGGAATATCATATCAGACATGGTCTGAGCAAGGATGTTCATAGCCTTTGCATCTGCAACTTTCCATTTCTTTATTTCTGCATCTGTTCCTGAAGGGGGTGGAGCAGCACTTGTACTTGTGATCACTGGGGGTCTTGGACAAATTGTCAAAACAGAATTAAAAATGTCCTCATCAATAGAATTCATGTAAAACTTAATCCTTGCCTTCCAAACTGCAAATCTAGAGAGGTTGCACACTGGAGGTCTGGTGCTAGCATAATATTTATTTTGTGTCATGGTTTTGTATGAAAATAAATATAATACAAAAAGTAAGAACTATCCTCTATAGAAGGTTTATCTTATCAAGGATCTTTTGGTTCAGGTGTTAGCCTGTTTAACCAATCTGTTGAAAATTCAGATGTTGAATAACCAACCTCCCTCTGATACCAATTGAAAGTGAGGAAAAGATCTACCTTAACTCTAGAGGGGGGGTGAATATAGTATTTTTAAAATAATTTACAATTAAAACTATAAAGCAGTGGAAGACTTAATTTATGTAAATTTGTAAGGTGCTTGTGATGAAATAAAAACTAGAGCAAGAACTAAGAATTCACACAGCACGTAGCAAAGTCAAACACACAGCAACCAGATGACACAAGGATTTATAGTGGTTCCCCAACAACCTGGGTACATCCACTCTTCTACCACCCTAGGTAGGAATCCACTACAGGAATAGTTTATCAGGTGTCCTGGGAACCAATGAGCTTTTGATAAGGTGCTCAAAAACCAAAACTAGATTTTTTGATAAGGTGTCTTGCCACCACTGAGTTTTGAGAAGGTCTCAGAAACCAGTCTCAGAACTTTTGAAGGGAGTTTTGAAAAACCCTTTTATAGGAGGGAAAGGAAAAAAGAAAGAGAGAGTTGAGTTGTTCTTCTTTGTCAACAGTCTGAGAGAAGACAAGTGGAAGATGATGTTAAAGCTCCCCCTGAGATCTGTAAAGTTTCAGGAAGGTGAGCTTTGCTAGGGTGATAGGCCTTCAGGTGCTTCAGATCTCCAGCAAAAGATGATTTCAGCAGATGCTGAAATGTGAGATGTCTGGAGTCCTTGATGTTTAAGCTTTTGAACACTTAAGGATTTGGAGGAGTAGAATAGCAGATGTTTTCCTCCACAGAAAACTTTCTTGTGTTCTTGAAGATTTTGACTCAGTGAATCTGTATGTTCCAGAAGATTAGTTCTTGATCAGAGTATATTTTGATCTCTCTTCTGTAACTCTTTTTCTCAATCCAATGATCCTCTATATCTCTTGCCTATCTTATTGTATCACTGTCAAAAACATATTCATAGGAGTATATCAGATTCTGACTTAGATGGCTGTTACTCAGTCATAAATGACTTCCATAAATGACAATTGTCTCTAGGGAAAGTCCTAAGTAACATTCCTTTTAGCCTTCCTTAAAACTTGCTCCAGATTGCTTGTAACGGCTACATAATCCTTTGCAATAAATGCAGGAAATAACTCTGAAAGAATTCCAAAAATGTTCTTGAATTTGAATTATGAAAGCGTCGATCTTTCACAAAAAATCGTCGACCTAAGCTAAGCTATCGTCGACCTGAGCTCAGAGATTGGATTTATACTAGAGACAGAAAACGTCGACCTGAGCTCTACGATTGTCGAACTGAGCTCAGCGACTAGGAAAATAGCTGAAGACAAAACGTCAATTTGTGCTTGAAGATCGTCGATCGGAGTTCGATGACTTGCAGAATTGAGCTCAGAGAACGTCGAACATAGTTCGACGTTTCGTCGACCTGAGCTCGACGAAAATTGCCATAGTCTCAGCACTGAATCCTGATCTTTGAATGGTCTTAGGGGATGCTTCAAACCTAAATTCTAACCCTTAGAATCATTCTAATTTGACCTTTTCAACTATACAACTAGGTCAAACCAATTTCCTAAAAATATAGTAATCCTTGCCCAAATTAGTAATAGGGTGTTCCAACACAGATAATGAATTTAAGGCCTTCAAGTTGTCTAGTGTGGAGAAATAATTCAACGAGTTCTTATTGGATTATATACTAATTATTGATCATTACCTTTATAACGCCCCACATCTCGGTTATGAGTGGCCTGTGTTGACTGAACAACTCGGACTGGGACACGGGCGTGTCCAAAGCCGTGTCCAGCTCTGTGTTTCTAACACGGCCTGGGACACGGGTGTGTACAAAGTCGTGTCCTGCTCTGTGCCTGTCGAGTTTTGTTGACTGAGGCACACGGCCTGGGACACGGGTATGTCTGAAGTCATTCCTAGCACACGGCCTGTGACACAGGCGTGTTACAGGGCCATGTCCTATTCGGGCATGATGGTTTCTATGTCGATTGAGGTATACATCCTATGACATGGGCGTGTCCTGGTTTGATACGGGCGTGTCCAGGGTTGACACGGCTGTGTGAGAAGCTGTGTCCTGTTCTAAGATCGACGATTTCTCGTACGAAAGTGAGACACGACCTGTGATAAGGGTGTGTCACAAGCCATGTGTGGACCCAGTTAGATAATTTTAAGGGTGAATCAAGGAAGTTCATTTTATTTCAAAGGGATCTGATGGCCCAGCAGCTCTCCCGATGGTATAGGGCTGGGAAATGAGGGTTTATGCCTCATTTCACTTGGTACTTTCTCTTTCTAAGAGGTTGAGAGAGGAGAGACCAAAAGGGAGAAGAAGAAGGAGGAATCCCACCATTGTTTAAGCTTCGGAGCTCCAAATCATGAGCCGAGTCCAGATCTGCAGAGATAAGTCCGTTGCGGTGCTTTTCATCTGGCTAGTTTTCCATGGCGCCAAAGCGAACCTCTAGGGTAACGATTCTCTACATTGACATGTGAAGTCCTCTTCCCTTTTGCATAGCAAACTCTCTCCTGCGAGGGGGCGGTAAGTGTGGGGTATTCCTTCGGGTAGATATGATTTATCCCCGTCATTTTACATTTAGAGTCTGGAATCGAAGTACGGACGTAGGCATGGTGTGTGAGGCCTATCCGGACAAGTTGGTATGGATAGGTGATGTTTTCATTATGCTTGTATTTCCGGAGAAGACTGTGTGTCGTTTGTTTTGTGGGTTTTCTACGTGGTAGATTGCAACAGGGAGCATTGGGTACTAACTCCAAGGTGCACCCGAATAACTAGGCAGAAGCGCATTTCTGCCATCTTGTTGGCCTGGGAGCCAACCTTATACTTAACCGGTTTATGTATTATCGTTTGATCGGTACTTCGGGACTCGGGGAAGCTTGATCTGCGCTGATGACTTAAGTTGACAAGGCAGTGTGAGCAATGGGTTAAGTGGAACCGTACCCGCTCTATGTGGTTCGGTTAAAGAGACCTAAGGTACATGGCACCTGCCGATGGCATTGGGGGCGGGTCTTAGGCTTCGACCGAAAGAGACTTATTTGCTCACGATGTTGTCATCCTGGGGGTGGTGGTGGACCGGGTTCATCAAGTATGTGCCCTGAGAGCATGGGGTGTGGTGTCGTGTGTGCCTTCACATGTGGTGAAGTGTACTTAAATTGTACTTCACTATCTTGTTTGGTTATACTAATGAAATCTAGGGAAGGAGCACCGCTGTAAGACCCCCTACCGGAACACAAGACATGGCACGAGAGGGGTCTTATGCCCAGAACAGCCGCCTTGCGGTAACACTAGCACTCGGGCTAGCCCGTACCACAAGACGCCTATTCTGCCGGCAACAACCAATATTAACACATAATTGCCAACCCAACAGTAGTAATATAAGAAGGTCAATCCACACTAAGCATATATCCATAAACATAACAAAAGAGAAGCTAACAAGCTTCTACATAATCAGAGTACGTGAATGTATATGCCACGAAGGGCTACAACAAAATCTCTCTCACTCACATCTGTAACCGACGGTAGCGAGGGTACCGTCCCTCAGGCCCTGTCGTCCTGGCCTGGCTGTCTGGCTGCATAGCCTGCTGCTCCACCTGCGGGGTTTCCTCCTAAAAAGGAAGACGTAGCAACCGTTAGTCATAAAGACTAAGTGGCTTCACATCCGCTCCCATGGCGACTCCTCGGCACCGGGCGGAGAAAGGAACAGGTACAATATATAAATAACAGTAGTACAACAGGTGAAGTGCGTATACATATCATAAGCAGCAACAACAGCAGTGTATAATAAGCAAGCTCTTAGTTTACAAATCTACTATCTACAGCAGCAAAAGAGTATATAGCTACAACAGTAAGTAACTCAACTTATATGGATGCCCATATAAGCATATAAGTTGAGGGTCGTTCAGCAATAAGTAACTCATCGTATAGGAGTGCCCATACAAACTTATATGATGAGGTTCTTAAGTATGCAATGAAGTGTAATGCTATGAATGCAATGCAATGACACACCCATGATCATGCACATGCAATCGCTATGTCGACACAGACTTATAGTTCCCACTATTCGAGAAGGTAGCTAACCTATCAGGCGTCAACCGTCGTGGCCAAACGATGATAGTAGAGCGGGCATCTCCACTACTAGGCTGGTCTCCACACTACCTGGCCTAGGCCTCCGTACGCCTCATAGCTATGGACACAATAGCGGAGCTCACATGCGTACTACGGCTCAGCGGGTTCTCTTGGGTAAGTGAGCACCAAGATCCTAGCCCCTAACTGGCCTATGCAAGACACGGAAGGAGCCTCAGAAATGAACACGAGGACCAAGCCCAACCGTTCACTTGTCACGTAATGAGCCTCGAGACATGAACACCGAGGACCAATCCCAACTGCCCAAGGTCTAGCTGTCGACTCCCATCGGTGTGACGATTGGCGAGCCCGTAGACCTATCACACTATCCTTAACCCAGGATTACGACACCGTGTGTCGACTCACACCACATGCAATTTCACAATATCGTGGCATGGAAGGAGCCTCGGGACGTGAACATCGAGGACCAAGCCCAACCATCCATCAAATGCGGAAGGAGCCTCGAGACATGAACACCGAGGGCCAAGCCCAACCGTTCAACCTTACTCATCTCAATCTCATTCCAACTAGTGACAGTCAACAACGCACTTGTTACTTCCACAATGCTACCCATAGGGAGACGACACTCTAAGCATTGGATTACTAATTCCCTTTTTATCCATTCAACATATATCATGGCCATAGTTAAATCATTTATACTTTTGCCCGATCATATCTACCCAATTATATCAGGTTCCTTCCTTCAATTAAACTTGTCCACAACTCGTTATATGCATTTAGATTCATAACCTCAACTTATCATGTCACTATGATGATTATGTCAAAAGATTCCACCCAAGCCTCGAGTTGGATCACAACATTAAACTCCACCACATCGCATTCCACGTTACACAAGCCCATAATTTAGGTGCAGCCTTAATCCGGGCAGCCACTTCGACCAAGGATTCCCGAGGCTACAGAGATCCGACGAGTGCGTGTAACCACTCGTTGGAAAGATAATTTCGTGGGCTACAACTTTCATGTTTAGTCGAAAGCCCAAATTTTGTCGCATCACACCAGAAATCCACTCGAAGCCTACTGCGTACAGGGTACAGATTTCCTAAATGGAATTTCACCTAACCGCAGCAGATTCAAACAGACTTTCCTGTGGCTACAGGTATCTCCTGGGAACGTGCAACCACTCGTGGGAAAGATAATTTTGAGGGCTACGACTTTTGTGTTTAGTCGAAAACCCAGATATGACAAGAACACCCCCGAAATTGGCCACGAAAGTCGCTGTGTGCAGAAAACAGATTTCTGCACGCATCTTAAGGCGAGATGAACGGCATCCGTTCATCTTCCTCCTTGCACCAAACTCACAAAGTCTCCTCCAGAAAATCATACACCCTTATTCACCCTCACGAAGCCATATTCTCCTCGAATCCTTCTCTAATCTTCACTTTGAAGGATGAAGAGGTTGGAGGGGGCTAAAACCTAGAAAACAAACCTAGGCATGGCTTTCCTAGGAAATCTCCTCCTCACCATCAAGACTCTATGGAGTCGATATCTCCCATAGAATATATCTACAGATCTAGCACCAAGGGAGGGGGGAGGAAGCTCACCTCGTTTCCGGCGGTACCAACATTCCCGGCCATGGATCTAGTCGTTCTCCTTTGCGGCATGTCTCGCTTGGTGCTTGTTCTTCACGGCAAAGGAAAGAGAGAGAGAGAGAAGGCTGCCTCCAAGAGCTCTGACGTCCCTCTGCTCCGACGGTTTTGCGAGATCCACGATGATGGCAAGGGTTGATCGGCGCAAGTCTAGGGTTCGGCTTTTAACTCCCTTTTTATAAGCCGATGTATTATGTTACATCCTCTGCCACGTGTCAACGCCCCCATTGGACCGCCCATAATGGGTCATATTGAAGTGACTCGGTCCAAGGAATCATCCAGCACGAATCCCGAAGCCCGGTTCAGTACACCTATGCAAACCAGCGAATCTGCCTGGGCGAAGAAAACGCACAAGTCAAATTCGGCGGGAATCATCTGTCATTCTCGACGATCGGCGAGAATCGTAAGGCATTCTCGATGAATTCGTCGGGTATCAACAATGATACCCGGTGATTTTCCCTTAGCCTAACTTATCGGAAATCTGGCGTTGAGAGCGTTGAGTATTCTCATCGATACTCGACGATCGACGAGAATCACCAGGTGATTCTCGACGAATTTCCCTTAGGCCATTCTTACCGGAAATCTGGCATTGAGAGCGTTGAGTATTCTCATCGATACTCGACGATCGGCGAGAATCACCAGGTGATTCTCAACGATTTTCCCTTAGGACATTCTTATCGTAAATCTGGCATTGAGAGCGTTGAGTATTATCATCGATACTTGACGATCAGCGAGAATCACCAGGTGATTCTCGACGATTTTCCCTTAGGCCATTCTTATCGGAAATCTGGCGTTGAGAGCGTTAAGTATTCTCATCGATAATCGACGATCGGCGAGAATCACCAGGTGATTCTCGACGATTTTCCCTTAGGCCATTCCCTTTCGATCTGTTGGATATCACTCCACCCTACACTCTATCCAACGCACTTGACACCTTTTGCAAGTGTGCCTTGAGCCCAAGTCAAGTCTCTTGACTCAAAACTCGTGCGAGGGGCCTAGCGCGAATTGGGATGTTACAAATCCTATAAACAAAATAAATCATTTCGTCCCCAAAATTAGGCTAGGGCTATGGGGATGCAAGTACTAAATAATATGCGCTATAAAATGTTACCTTGGAAGAACAGCTCCGGGTAGCGCTTCTACATCAAGTCTACTGGCTCCCAAGTAAATTCTTCCTTCCCATGATTAGACCACAACACTTTCACCAGAGACACACTTTTGCGGCGCAAGGTTCTTATCTCATTATCAACGATTCGTACCGGCTCCAGTCACACAGATATGTCAGACGCCACAGCACCATCAGTCGTGGGGATGTATTGTTCGGGCCGCAACATCGCCTTCCGAAGCGACGAGACATGGAACACGTCGTGGAGATTTTCTAACTCGGGCGGTAGCTCCAAACGATAGGCCAAAGGGCCAATCCTTTCCACTATGACATAGGGTCCAACATACCGTGGGCTGAGCTTCTTCACTCCTCGTACTCGTGATACTCCATGCATCGGTCGGATTTTCAGAAACACCTTGTCTCCTACCTGAAATTCCACAACCCGGTGTTTAGCGTTGTAATACTTCGCCTGCCGACTTTGAGCCTCCAACATACGATCCTGTATCAACCTAACCACCGCATTCGTGTCATCTATATATTCAACACCCAAAGTCTTCGGGTCTTCATCTTGCACCCAAGACAAGGGTGTTCTACACCTCCTTCCATATAGGGCTTCATGGGGTGCCATGCCAATGCTAGCTTGATGGCTGTTATTGTAGGAGAATTCCACTAAGGGCAAGAGTCTTTCCCACGTCTCTCCCCTATCTATCACACACAACCTCAATAGGTCCTCCAATGTTCGGATGGTCTGCTCAGACTGCCCGTCCATCTGTGGATGCAATGCGGTGCTGAAGGTAAGGCGGGAGCCCAAATATGCCTGTACCGCCTTCCACTCCTTGGAGGTAAAACGACCATCACGGTCCGAAACTATCGTCTTAGGTACGTCGTGATACCGTACAAACTGCTCCACAAAAAGACGTACTAAGATGTCCACATGAGCCTCCTTCTTCATAGGAATGAACCGGGCAACTTTCGTCAGGCGGTCAACGATCACCCACACTGAATCATTCCCTGAGCGAGAGCGAGGTTGCCCATGTACGAAGTCCATGGAGATATCCTCGAACTTCCATTCGGGGATTGGCAAGGACTGCAACAGGCCACCGGGGCTCCTACATTCCGCCTTCACACTTTGGTAGGCTTCACAATGCGTGACAAAGTACCGGACATCTTTCTTCATTCCTGGCCAACACATCGTCTTCCGAAAGCCGGCGTACATCTTTGAAATTCCTGGGTGCACGGAATATTGAGAGCAATGTGCTTCTCTCATAATATCCTCCCAGATTCTGCCATCTTTGGGAATGTAGAGTAGGCCGCGAAAGTAAACTAGGCCATCCTTTAGTGTGTACTCGTCGGTAGTCCCGTCTTCGATTAACTTTATTGTCGGGGCCAAAGCCGCATCCAATCCTTGCTCCACTCGGATCCGGTCCCGGATATCACAAACTATGCTCATGCTGGACAGGTACTCCGTATATTCCGAAGAAGCCTTAAATATTAAGGTGATGTCCATCTCCTCGATCATCC
The DNA here is from genome assembly GCA_039513925.1 of Platanthera zijinensis. Classification (NCBI taxonomy): domain Eukaryota; kingdom Viridiplantae; phylum Streptophyta; class Magnoliopsida; order Asparagales; family Orchidaceae; genus Platanthera; species Platanthera zijinensis. Next base: position 102,132,693 of record CM077082.1, on the reverse strand, counting down.
GTGCCAATGCTCATCAATCGAGATTCTTGGTTCGAGCTGGGTACTTTCCTACTCAACGCATCGGCTACCGAGTTTGCTTTTCCGGGGTGGTAGTTCAAGGTGAACTCATAGTCGCATAGAAACTCTAACCACCGCCGTTGTCTTAAGTTCAATTCCTTCTGGGTATGGACGTACTTCAAATTTTTATGATCCGAGATGATTTCGCAGTGGACGCCGTATAGATAATGCCTCCATACCTTCAAGGCAAACACCACCGCTCCTAGCTTCAAATCATGCACCGAGTAATTGATTTCATGCTTCTTCAATTGTCTTGAAGCATAAGCAATTACGTGCCCGTGCTGCATCAACACCGCTCCCAACCCCTGATAAGATGCGTCCGTGTAAACTTGGAATCCTTCCTTCCCAGACGGAAGGACAAGGATGGGGGCGGAGGTAAGTCTATCCTTCAATTCCTGGAATGCCGCTTCACACTGGGGTGTCCACTCAAATGGCACTCCTTTCTTTGTCAAGGAAGTAAGCGGGAGGGCAATCTTGGAGAATCCTTTTACGAACTTGCGGTAGTATCCGGCAAGTCCAAGAAAACTCCTCACATCGGCCGCCGACTTCAAAGGCTACCAATCCTTCACGGCACGCACCTTGGCCGGATCCACAGCTAGTCTAGCCCCACTGATTACGTGACCCAAGAAAGCCACCTCCCTAAGCCAGAATTCACACTTGTTAAACTTGGCTAACAGGGCGTGCTCTTTTAGCTTCTCCAGAACTAAGGCCAAATGTCCGGGATGTTCTTCCTCCGTATTCGAGTAGACTAAGATGTCGTCGATGAACACAATGACGAAGACATCTAAGTAGGGCTCAAACAATTTATTCATCAAGCTCATGAAAGCTGATGGGGCATTGGTAAGCCCAAACGGCATCACTGTGAACTCATGTAAGCCGTACCTTGAGCTAAAAGCCGTTTTCTGTATATCCTCCTCCTGTATTCTCAATTGGTAGTACCCCGAGCGCAAATCAAACTTGTAGAACCAATGCGCTCCCACCAGTTGGTCGAACAACTCATCGATTTGAGGTAACGGGTAGGTGTTCCGTACTGTCACTCGGTTGAGTTCCCGATAGTCTATACATAAATGCAGGGTTCCATCTTTCTTCTTGACGAATAGAACAGGGGCTCCCCAAGGTGATGAGCTGGGGCGAACAAACCCTGATTCTACCAGCTCCTGTAGTTGAACTCTAAACTCCGCGAGTTCTTTTGGAGCCATCCGATAAGGGGCCCTGGAGACAGGCTTAGCTCCTGGTATAAGCTTAATCTGAAGATCTACTTCTCTATGCGGGGGTAACCCTGGCAATTTCTCAGGAAATACCTCAGGGAAATCCCATGCTACCCGCACATCCTTCACATCTACCTTCATCTCTTTTAGTTCGAAACATATCATGTAGACTTCATCCCCCCTCATATGAGCTTTCAAGGTCTGGATTGAGGATAACAATATTCGTGGTGCGAAACTTATACCTTAGAAGACTACATCAGTATCCCCATGTCTCAAATAGATAACAATATTCGTGGTGCGAAACTTATACCTTCTCCGCACACTCTTAGAGTTGTATGCCAATCCAGCCACGCCATACCCAGGATGAGGTCGAATTCTGGTATTCTCAAAATTGTGGTAGGGGTATCAAAGGTCTTTCCCCCAATGGTTATCTCTAGCTCACACTTCGCGGTTGCTGTCATCTCAGATCCGTCTGGGAGGCGTACTCTTCGGGCAATACCAGTTAAATATTGCACTCCGGGTATATTCTTGATGAAGTCTTCGGACATGAAAGAATATGAGGCGCCGGTGTCAAATAACATATAAGCCGGTTTTCCGCCGACCATCACAGTGCCTAAGTGTCATTTAATAATACTTAAGCTAGACGTCTAATATATCTTAAGCCACTAGAGAATATTAATGGAAGCAAAATTACTAATTCAAATCGTACCTGCAATCATCTCTTAAGGGTTCCGCTCTTGAGTCATGTCTAAGGCATACATATGATCTCGAGCGGGTCCAGGGTTTCTTCCTCGTGGTCCTCGTCCTCGACCACGCACATACCCTCTCCCCCGCAGGGCTGCTGCAGGGAGAGCGAAAGGCATATCTCCAAACAGTTGCGGGCAGTAGCGTCGAATGTGGCCCGGTTAGTTGCATTCAAAGCACACCAGTTCCTGCCTTCCGCCGTATTGCTGAAATTATGGAGGTGGAGGTAATGCTGACGGTTGTGGAACCGGGCGCTCCTCTCTAAAGTTCTGGGGGAAACGCTCGCCACCCCTTCGATATCCTCTTCCTCTTTTATTGTCGAATCTCCTTCTGTTGCTGGGGCCGGCTTCCATCACTCCCTCCGCTGGCCTCTTACCACTTCCCAAGTGGTCCGCTTCCAATCTCTTCGCCATATCAATAATCTCCGCCAGACTAGAGTCCGCTATAAACAAAAGGGCTTGCCTTAGGGGATCTCGGAAGCCTTTGTAGAATCATTTGGCGTACCCTCTATCATCCAGCTCATAGGAGTCAGCGAATCTAGCCAGGTGCTGAAACTCCCGTTGGTACTCCGTCACCGACATGGACCCTTGCTTTAGTTGTAAAAATCTCTCTTCCAGGCCATCCCGAGCAGCCGAGGGGATGAAATGCTCTAAGAATGCTTCGAAACATTCGCTCCAACTAATGTCCGTGTACACTCTTCCACGAAAAGTGGAGCCCATGAGGGACTTCCACCACCTTTTGGCGTACAGCTCTAAGAGTGTCACCACAAGGGTCACCGCCATGTTGTTTGGACATCTTATTCCTGCCAACAACTCTTGTATAGTGTCGAGCCACTCTTCCGTACGCTCTGCAGACTCTGTCCCAATATAAGCGGGAGGGGAGAGAGCTCGAAAGACGCTTAACCAACTAGATCCCGGACCCTGTTGTTATACAGGTGCCTGCTGAGATTGGGACCTAAAGGCGTCCAGAATAGCTGTGAGTGTCTGCCCCAGCTCTGATTGTTGGAATTATGTAGGTACGGACTGGGCGAGGGTGCCCCTTACTAGCTCAGCATGTACTAGGATCTACACATAAGGTACAAACCTAGGGTTAGGTTGGCTAATCTAATATTAAAGATGGACAACTTAGTGTGAATTATATATAGGCACACCACTGCTTCCGCTAAGTCAACTTGTCCCCAAACTGACTAATCAAACGGGGGTGGCACCATTATTAAGTGACTTTCTCCTTGGAGGATCGTAGCAAGCTGATACCATTTGTAAGACCCCCCTCCCGGAACACAAGACACGGCACGAGAGGGGTCTTATGCCCAGAACAGCCGCCTTGAGGTAACACTAGCACTCGGGCTAGCCCGTACCACAAGACGCCTATTCTGCCGGCAACAACCAATATTAACACATAATTGCCAACCCAACAGTAGTAATATAAGAAGGTCAATCCACACTAAGCATATATCCATAAACATAACAAAAGAGAAGCTAACAAGCTTCTACATAATCAGAGTACGTGAATGTATTAACCACAAAGGGCTACATCAAAATCTCTCTCACTCACATCTGTAACAGACGGTAGCGAGGGTACCGTCCCTTCAGGCCCTTTCATCCTGGCCTGGCTGTCTGGTTGCATAGCCTGCTGCTCCACCTGCGGGGTTTCCTCCTAAAAAGGAAGACGTAGAAACCGTTAGTCATAAAGACTAAGTGGCTTCACATCCGCTCCCCCGACGACTCCTCGGCACCGGGTGGAGAAAGGAACAGGTACAATATATAAATAACAGTAGTACAGTAGGTGAAGTGCGTATACATATCATAAGTAGCAACAACAGTATTGTATAATAAGCAAGCTCTTAGTTTACAAATCTACTATCTACAGCAGTAAGAGAGTATATAGCTACAACAGTAAGTAACTCAACTTATATGGATGCCCATACAAGCATATAAGTTGAGGGTCGTTCAGTAATAAGTAACTCATCGTATAGGAGTGCCTATACAAACTTATATGATGAGGGTCTTAAGTATGCAATGATGTGTAATACTATGAATGCAATGCAATTACACACCCATGATCATGCACATGCAATCGCTATGTCAACACAGACTTATAGTTCCCACTATTCGAGCAGGTAACTAACCTCTCAGGCGTCAGACGTCGTGGCCAAACGGTGACAGTAGAGCGGACATATCCACTACTAGGCTGGTCTCCACACTACCTGGCCTAGGCCTCCGTACGCCTCATCGCTAAGAACACAACAGCGGAGCTCACATGCGTATTACGGCTCAGTAGGTTCTCTTGGGTAAGTGAACACCAAGATCCTAGCCCCTAACTGGCTTATGCATGACACGGAAGGAGCCTCGGAAATGAACACGAGGACCAAGCCCAACCGTTCACTTGGCACAGAAGGAGCCTCGGGACATGAACACCGAGGACTAAGCCCAACCGCCCAAGGTCTAGCTGTCGACTCCCATCGGTGTGACGATTGGCGAGCCCGTAGACCCACCACACTATCCTTAACCCGGGATTACGACACCGTGTGTCGACTCACACCACATGCAATTTAATAATATCATGTCATGGAAGGAGACTCAGGATGTGAACACCGAGGACCAAGCCCAAACATCCATCAAATGCGGAAGGAGGATCGGGACATGAACACCGAGGGCCAAGCCCAACCGTCCAACTTTACTCATCTCAATCTCATTCCAACTAGTGACAGTCAACACCGCACTTGTTACTTCCACAATGCTACCCGTAGGGAGACCACACTCTAAGCATTGGATTACTAATTCCCTTTTTATCCATTCAACATGTATCATGGCCATAGTAAAATCATTTATACTTTTGCCCGATCATATCTACCCAATTATATCAGGTTCCTTCCTTCAATTAAACTTGTCCACCACTCATTATATGCATTTAGATTCATAACCTCAACTTATCATGTCATTATGATGATTATGTCAAAAGAGTCCACCCAAGCCTCGAGTTGGATCACAACATTAAACTCCACCACATCGTATTCACGTTACACAAGCCCATAATTTAGGTGCAGCCTTAATCCGGGCAGCCACTTCGACCAAGGATTCCTGAGGCTACAGAGATCCGACGAGTACGTGTAACCACTTGTTGGAAAGATAATTTTGTGGGCTACAACTTTTGTGTTTAGTTGAAAGCCCAGATTTGATCGCATCACACCAGAAATCCACTCGAAGCCTGCTGCGTACAGGGTACAGATTTCCTAGGTGGAATTTCCCCCAACCGCAGCAGATTCAAACAGACTTTCCCCTGGCTACAAGTATCACCTGGGAACGTGCAACCACTCGTTGGAAAGTTAATTTTGAGGGCTACCACTTTCGTGTTTAGTGGAAAACCCAGATATGACGAGAACACCCCCGAAATTGGCCACGAAGGTCGCTGCGTGCAGAAAACAGATTTCTGCACACATCTTAAGGCGAGATGAACGGCATCCATTCATCTTCCTCCTTGCACCAAACTCCCAAAATCTCCTCCAGAAAATCGTCCACCCTTATTCACCCTCACGAAGCCATATTCTCCACGAATCCTTCTCTAATCTTCACTTTGAAGGATGAAGAGGTTGGAGGGGGCTAAAACCTAGAAAACAAACCTAGGCATGGCTTTCCTAGGAAATCTCCTCCTCACAATCAAGACTCTATGGAGTAGATATCTCCCCTAGAATATATCTACAGATCTATCACCAAGGGAGAGGGGAGGAAGCTCACCTCGTTTCCGGCGGTACCAACATTCTCGGCCATGGATCTAGTCCTTCTCCTTTGCAACATCTCTCGCTTGGTGCTTGTTCTTCACGGTAAAGGAAAGAGAGAGGGAGAAGGCCGCCTCCAAGAGCTCCGACGTCCCTCGGCTCCGACGGTTTCGCGAGATCCACGATGACGGCAAGGGTTGATCGGCGCAAGGCTAGGGTTCGGCTTTTAACTCCCTTTTTATAAGCCGATGTATTAGGTTACATCCTCTGCCACGTGTCAACGCCCCATTGGACCGCCCATAATGGGTCATATTGAAGTGACCCGGTCCAAGGAATAATCCAGCACGAATCCTGAAGCCCGGTTCAGTCCGCATATGCAAGCCAGCGAATCTGCCTGGGCAAAGAAAACGCACCAGTCAAATTCGGCGGGAATCATCTGTCATTCTCGACGATCGGCGAGAATTGTAAGGCATTCTCGACGAATTCGTCGGGTATCAACAATGATACCCGTCGATTTTCCCTTAGCCTAACTTATCGGAAATATGGCGTTGAGAGCGTTGAGTATTCTCATCGATACTCGACGCTCGGCGAGAATCACCAGGTGATTCTCGACGATTTTCCCTTAGGCCATTCTTATCGGAAATCTGGCGTTGAGAGCATTGAGTATTCTCATCGATACTCGATGATCGGCGAGAATCACCAGGTGATTCTCGACGATTTTCCCTTAGGCCACTCTTATCGGAAATCTGGCGTTAAGAGCGTTGAGTATTCTCATCGATACTCGACGATCGGCGAGAATCACCAGGTGATTCTCGACGATTTTCCCTTAAGCCATTCTTATCAGAAATCTGGCGTTGAGAGCGTTGAGTATTCTCATTGATACTCGACAATCGGCGAGAATCACTAGGCAATTCTCGACGATTTTCCCTTAGGCCATTCCCTTTAGATCCGTTGGATATCACTCCACCCTACACTCCATACAACGCACTTGACACCTTTTGCTAGTGTGCCCCGAGCCCAAGTCAAGTCTCTTGACTCAAAACTCGTGCGAGGGGCCTAGCGCGAATTGGGATGTTACAACCGCTTCCCCAGTTAATGGGCTGGGTCATTATAATTTGGTCAGCTTTAGCTGACCGTTGCTTTGTTTTACCACCATTCGGTGGTTTGGCCATATACAGGGATAGGAAGCCAAGTGGCAAGTAGCGGGTGAAGCCCTTGATGCTGTGCTGGCCCTTGAAGGCCAAGGAAAAATTTTTATTTTTTATGTTCATGTGTGGCCGGCCTGTGTGCCGATGTATGGAAATCATGTATTGATTAAGTAAACTCTTTTAAGGCCCTAAGGCCGAGACGTTTGTATATTTAGCTGTCATTCCTTCCATGGGTTTGTGTAGACATTCATGCTATTGTTTTTGGGTTCTTATAACTGCTTTAAAAAGCTTCCGCTAGAAAGCTCTGAGTTAGGATGCGTGTTCCTATTGCTGGTAATTTTGTATAAATACGTAACTCCACTAACTGTCTATGGTATATGGCATGGGGCCTCGGTCGGACCTTGTGTTATATTCTATGTGACAGATGGGGGTGTTACAATTTCGTATCAGAGGGAGGCATCAGTCTTGCTTATTTGAATTAATGGACGAATTCTTTTAAGGGTGGTGAGCACATATATGTGTGTCATCGTTATAACATGAAAAAAACTCAAGAATGTCCACTTAGGAATGAAAATACACATGTTTAAGGAACTTGTGTGTTCCTATAATTACTTTTTGCAATTTTGTTTGGTCACTTTATGGTGTTTTTTGTGACTATAGGTGACTAAAAGTGGCGCAGGGCCGTTAGAGCACCCACTTTCTGAGGCAAGTAGTGCACCTAATGACGTGCCTGCAACCCCTCCTTCAGCAGAAACTATAAGACTTGTGGCTGAGGCGGTGTTTCCGATGACAAATGCCCTGCCAGGAAGGCAAGTGCAGTAACCTGCCCCTATAGGGGAGCAGGTACAGCTTCAAGTGGCAGAACCGAGATGGTTTGAACAAGTGGTGGTAGAGCCGTTGATAGCTAGAAGAGAGATAGAGAAACAACTAAAACATTTTATGTGCTTTAATCCTCCGATATTTTTGGGGACTGGAACCCCATCCCAGGCCGAAGATTGGCTCTCTCGGGTGAAGATAGTCTTGACGGCCACAGAAATAGAGGAATGGCAGAAGACCACCATAGCCACCTTCCTGTTGGATAGAGAGGCAAGGTTGTGGTGGAAAGAGTTTGAGCTGCATCACTTGGTTGGAAGGAAACTCACTGATATCTCGATGAAGGAGTTCTCGAGATTATTCCTGGCAGGATACCTTCCCTCGGCTTAGAGGATCGCTATGGAGAATCAGTTCTAGAGACTGACGTAGGGAGATAGTAGCGTGGATGAGTACCTCCACGAGTTTACGTGGTTGGGTCGTTATGATAGCTCTACTTTGGCTGATGAGGAGCGTAAGACCAACCGGTTCTACGAGGGTCTGCGTGATGACCTAAGGATACTACTCTCGGGGCCTATGACGCAGGGCTTCTTAACCCTGGTCAATACGGCCCGATCGTTGGAGAAAGATCTGAAGAGAGTACAAGAGAAGAAGGACTCTAGTGCAAAGAGGATGGAGTTCAAGGTGCCGACCTCCTCAAAATATGTGTTCCATAAGTAGAATAAGAAGGCTAGAACTTCGGGTCCAGGCCCTTCTTCTTGTGTATCTGGGGCAACTACAGGCCAAAACCTGGGCACATGTTATAACTATGGGAAGCCGGGACACTTTGACCGAGATTATTTGACCGGACGTCCAAAGTCCGAGAAGAAGCCTGGAGTAACTTATGAGGAAAAGGGCAAGGTGTTGGAGTCAACCGCATCATATTATGCCACAGTCCAACCTAGAGTGTACAATCTAGGCATGCAGGTGGTAATGAAGCAGGCTTATGTTGTGACAGGTATGGTTTTATTTATAGCAATGTAGATTTATATACCTGTTGCCTTATGCGTGTTAGCTTATGACTGGTTGTGCTAGGCTTTGTATCGATCTTTGATTTTCCGGCGACAGCATTGTTCGATACAGGAGCTTCACATTCCTTTTTGTCCGAAGAGTTTGTATTGCGCATCGGAGTACCTTCTTTGATGATAAGGGACAAATTGGATGTGTTGCTTCCTAATGGGTGCTCCATGCGCGTGGATGGAGTTTGTTGTGTGAAGGTAGGGATTGGGAGTCACGAATATGTCTTGCAAGCATCGCTACTGAAGATAATGGAGTTCGATGTGATCTTTGGAATGGACTGGCTATCGAAGCAGCGTGCGTACATTGATTGCAACCATAAGGGGGTTAGATTGGGACTGGATACAGATCATGAGATTACATTCTCAGGCTTGAAGGGGTCAATCAAGACTTTAATGTCTGCTCTCCAGGTGGTTAAGGCGGTTCGTGGTGGTGCGTAGCTATTTCTCACTTTAGTGGAGAGTTCAAAGACTAAGCCTAGTTTGGACAACATCCAAGTTATATCTGAGTTTCCTAACGTATTCCCTGAAGATCTCCCTTGAGCTCCACCTCTGCGAGAGATCAACTTCACCATTGAGCTAGTTCCAGGTGCCAAACCTGTGTCATGCTCTCCGTATCGGTTAGCGCCTAAGGAGATGGCGGAACTGAGACTACAACTTAAAGAGCTATTGGAACAAGGTTATGTGTGTCCGTGTTCATCGCCTTGGAGCCCGTCGGTCCTCTTTGTTAAGAAGAAGGAAGGAAGCTTACGACTCTATATTGATTACCGGGAGTTGAATAAGCTAATGGAGAAGAATAAGTATCCGATCCCAAGGATTGATGATCTGTTCGACCAGCTGGTGGGGTCGACTGTATACTCGAAGTTGGATCTGAAATCTGGATACTATCAGCTACAGAAAAGGGAAAGTGACATCCCCAAGACGGCTTTCAACACACATTATAAGCATTATGAGTTCAGTGTCATGCCATTTGGGCTAACGAACGTGCCATCTGTGTTTATGGATTTGATCAACAGAACGTTTAGAGAACACTTGGACGAGTTCGTGATAGTCTTTATCGACGATATACTGGTGTACTCATAGTGCGAGAAGGATCATTTTAAGCATCTACATATGGTGTTGGAGACATTGAGGAGGAACCAACTATACGCCAAGTACTCCAAATACGAGTTATGGTTGTCCTTAGTAGCGTTCCTTGGTCATATAGTTAGTGGGGAAGGGATTGCGGTAGATCCGCCAAATATAGTTGCTTTACGGGAGTGGCCTATGTTATCTACGGTGGCGAAAGTCTGAAGTTTTCTGGGGATTGACAGCTATTACAGGGGCTTCGTGGAGAACTTCTCATTGATAGCATTACCCCTCACTACTTTGACAAGGAAGGATCAGAAATTCGTTTGGACGCCTGAGTGCACGCAAGCTTTCGAAGAACTAAAATGTCGTTTGACCACATCACCTGTCTTAAGTTCGCCTTGTGGTTCTGAAGGCTTCGAGGTTTTTAGTTACGCCTTTGGGAGTGATTTCGGCTGTGTTCTGCTTCAGTACAGGAAGGTGATAGCCTATGGATCTAGTCAGTTAAAGATCCATGAGAGGAACTACCCGGTCCATGATTTGGAGTTGGCGGCCGTGGTATTCGCTCTCAAGCTTTGGAGGCATTACCTTTATGGAGTAAAGACCGATATATATTCAAATCACAAGAGTCTAAATTATCTGATTGATCAGAAGGACATGTATATGCACCAGCGTAGGTGGATGGAGTTCCTTGGGGACTACACCAACAAGATTCATTATATTCCCGAGAAGGTAAATATTGTGGCAGATGCTCTGAGTCATAGAACACCTGCACAGGCCAACTGGTTGCAAATGCATGAAAAGCGGCTCATTCGTGATTTGGAGGCTTTGGAGATCTCGTGTGTTGACAAGGGATCTAATTCTAATGCATGTTTGAGTTGGACAAAGGTCTAATACGACCTCGCGGACAGGATTCGGTAGGCCTTGGAGTTAAACTTAAGCTTGAAACGTCACGTGTCAGAGTCTGTGGATGGGTCGAATGACCCGTTCATTGTTGACGATGTCCTTGTATGAAAAGGTGGTCAGTTGTGCGTCCTTAATGTTGGAAAATTACGAGAAGAATTGATGTACGAGGCGCATTTTACAAAGTACTCAATTCATCATGGGAGCACAAAGTTGTCCAAATACATGAAGATGTTGTATTATCGTTTGATCGGTACTTCGGGACTCGAGGAAGCTTCATCCGCGCCGATGACTTAAGTTGACATGGCGGTATGAGCAACAGGTTGAGTGGAACCGTATCTGCTTTATGTGGTTGGTTAAAGAGGCCTAAGGTACATATCACTTGGCTATGACATAGGGGGCGAGTCTTAGGCTTCGGCTGAAAGATACTTATTTGCTCACGTGTTTCCATCCTGGGGGTGGTGGTGGATTGGGTTCACCGAGAATGTTCCCTAAGAGCACGGGGTGTGGGGCCGTGTTTCCTACGCCTGTGGTGTAGTATGCTTAAATTATACCTTCACTATCTTGTTTGGTTATACTAATGAAATGTAGGGAAGGAGCACCGCCGCCCCGGTTAAGGGGCGGGGTTGTAATAATTTGGTCAGCTTTAACTGACCGTTGCATTGTTTTTTTGCCATTCGGTGGTTTGGTAATATGCTGGGACAGGTGAGCCTAGTGGCAAGTAGCGAGCTGAAGCCCTTGATGTTGTGATGGCCCTTGAAGGCCAAGTCAAAAATGTTTATTTTTATGTTCATGTGTGGCCGGCCTTCGTGTCGATGTATGGAAAACATGTATTGATTAAGTAAACTCTTATAAGGCCCTAAGGCTAAAACTTTTGTGTATTTTGCTGTCATTCCTTCCTTGGGTTTGTGTGGGTATTAATGTTGTTGTTTTTGGGTTCTTATAACTTTTTTTAAAAGCGTCCGCTAGAATGCTCTAAGTTAGGATGCGTGTTCTTATTCCTGGTGATTTTGTATTAATACGTAACTCCACTAACTGTCTGTGGTATATTGCATGGGGCCCCGGCCGGACCTTTTGTTATATTCCATGTGACGGATGGGGGTGTTACAACCTTCCTCTGTTTCCTAGCTTGGTGGATGTAGCATGCCAAGATAGTAAGTTCTTCCCACGATTAAAAATATGTAACCACCTTTGTTGCTTAAACTCATTATTTTTTGGCAGTTAGCTTATTTGTACTCGCAAACACGCCTCTAACCCAAGGAGAATTAACCCTTTACCCAGGTGGATAAGAGTAAAGAAGTTGAGAAGATGAGGCAAGAAGAGGATGATCCCATAGCAAACTACTCCTTTAATGAGTCTTATGACTTTCACAGATTCGGATACAAGTTGAAAAATCTCAGGGGAAATCGTTATTGGATCGGGTGGCCAAACATAGAGGGGGGGGTGAATAAAGTTTATGAAGATAGTGTAAAATTAAAAAGTAATTTTCCAAGAAAATAATTTCTAAAAGCTACCACGGGGCGGTAGACCACTACCACGATGCGGTAGGTCACAGAGAATGAATCTCTAGTAAGATTTTATTTTCTTATCTCTCACGCAGTGCTCAAACAACAAACAGCAAACAACTACGATTTTGAGAAGCAATAAATAATATATAATTTTTTCAGAAAGAAGAGATGTTTATAGTAATAAAACGAGATCACTGTGATGCCGGAGATCGAATGTGATGAAATACAAATTACTCTTTTTATTTCTATACCGACCCTTTACCCAGACCGGTTGGCACTCTTCCTTTCCCCCAAGAAAGGTATTCGAGTAAGCTCTTTACCTTACTACCAGAAAGGGTCTTAGAGACGTACTAGATCCCCTTATCTAGACGTCCCTAATCGGGATGATTTCTCATAAAACCTTTCTCGTATTCCGACGACCCTCCGATCGATTTTCCCAACAAATAAATCAAATAATCAAAGGAAAAATATGGATTAAGAAACAAAGAGGTTATAAATTATTTATCCCTCAAACGTAGAACTCCTCCGAGGAATGGTGCGCGATCGATGCTCTTGAGTATCAATTTTTTTGCAGCCGATCTACCATTAATGGTCATTGGAGATATCATTCACCTAAGTTCATCTATCACAAGAGGGAGGCAGAAATAATGTTTTTCCTTCAACAAAGATGAGAGTTCAACCTTCTCCAGATGGTGGCCGAACCCTAGATTTAATTATTCTCCTTATTTGTGTTTCTAGGAAAATAAACAGATGCTTTTATACGTCTTACAAAAATAGGCTACTGCCATCTGTAGAGCTAGTGCCCGATGGTAGGTCGATGCATTTGGATGTGACAGCTGTCCAGTAGATTTGGAAAAATATCCAAATAAAATATTTTTCTGCTATTTTATGCTACTGTAGCGCGGTATGAATCTTTTGCCTGGTGGTAGAAAGTCGATTTGACGCTCATCGAGAAAGCTAGAGCGTGACGGTAGAACTAGCGCTACATTGTAGACCACAAAGAACTCGTGAAGAATTAAATACAAGCAAGCGCGGGCGGTAGAACTATTGCTCGGCGTTAAGTCACATACATTGATTTTCATGTTCTTTTGTACCTGTATACCTTAACACTATACCCTTAACACATATGATCAAATACAACACGGGATTTGATATTGTCAAACTAAAGAGATGCAAACCATAGGCTTCAACAAACTCACCCTTTTGATAATATCAAATTCCATTCATGAGATATAAAACAGTAACAACATGGTATTGTGTAATCCAAATAGTAAGCGTGAAATATAGCAGGTTAAAATAATCAATACGGCTCCCCCTACAGATGTCCTCCCTCTACAAGTTTGCTCCGCTTATTTATGAGCTCTCCCTAAACAAGATCTTCCCATAGGTGACTAAGTAACACTCAACACTCAACTAGCATAGGATATACTCATGAACACTCAATTCTCCCCCTTTATATATTATTGAAAGGGTTGGGGATCAACGAACATGTCTCCTGAACACTCAAGTCTCCAACTATGTTTATGTGTTACTAAATAGATCAGAGATTGTGCACACATGCATAAAAAAATCACAAGCATTAGTGGCAAAAATAAGAGAGGAACACCATGAATATAAACATACCCAACACACAAAAAAACCAATTTATTTGAAGAGCTTGTTAGAGTAAAAGAAATTTGGACAGCACAAGTGATGCTAAATACACACGATTTGGAGTATAATGTAAAGAGATTTATAGATTTAAAATACTGTAACATTGTAAGAGTTAGGAGTAGAAATTTTGTACTAGTACAAATATACTATAGACATATAATGTAGTGCAGTCCAATCCTTTTGCATGGAAGCATTAGCTAGAATAATGGCATGTGTACATGTAGCATCAAAAGAAAAACATCGAGTAGAAATAATCTTTAGTACATGTTTTATCTCAATAATTTTATATTCTAGCACAAGAGAAATAAAGTAAAAAATCATGTCACATTGCAATCTACTTTATAACAAGATTCGAACAAGGGGCACTAACATAAGTTTTAGTCTTTACACAAGATTGAAACGATTCTTTCGACCATGATGCTCATCCTCATAATGCTCATGAAGACTTATCATGAGGAGTGGGTAGTGCTCGGGGGGTATACTTAACCCATGAGGTTACAACATATGATTTACCCATTTTTCATTCATTTTTTTCACTATAATTTTTATATCTTTTTTGTGTTCAATGACCCCGAATCATTAGAAATCAAGCCACATAGATAAATACACTTTAACTTGTATACAAAAGACTTATTCACTAAAATTTTGGCCCAATATTCTAAGCTTTATATATCAACATAAACACCATGACATTGATTATTCAAGTTATTTATAGCATGTTAAACACAATATCACGAGTTATAGCATGTACATGAATTTCTACATGAGTGCATTTTAAAGGGATGTTTGAATAGTGTAATGTCATTACGATACTGATGCGGTCGCGACAAGTGTACCGGTCGCACAAGTAATAAAAAATTGGTGGCTTTCCCAAGTATCGATCTCTAAAGGAACACCGCAAGGTGGAGTTTCTTCTAGGAGGACTTGAATTTGAAGTCCTCAGGTCTAAGCTACGAAAAAGGGGTTTTGGTGGGTTGTGGAAAAATAAAGTAAAATACTAACAACTACTCCTATGCAATGCCGCTATGCGATACTTTGTCAAGCGGGATGGAAGACTATATGGGTCGATATGCACCGAATCGCTAGGCGGATGGACAAGTAGGCAAGCATAAGAACCAAAAAAACAGCGGAATTTGAGGGTTGTAAGCACCTCTTCGCTATGCACGCTACTAGCAATTGCTAGTGCATCACGGTATGGTGGGGGAAGGAAAATAAAAGCGCACCTCAAGCAAATAATATAAATATGAAATCACATAAACATGATTGTATATATATATTTATAAAAATAAGAACATCTTCATCATATACAAGAGATCAACTAAACTATCAACAACAAGAGAAGAAAAGTATGCGAAATCGACCAAGTCTGATGTCTTGCTGAGGGTTTACAGAAGGATTTGTCGGGTTATCAATCCAGGTCCTAGCTCGGTCCTCAAATGCGTCCGGGGTAGAGGAGGTTGTAACTCACTCCCAATGGGTCCGTCTTCTTCGTGACACGAGCCGGTGGAGTATTACACAAACTTCTCCTAGCTTGATGGAGGAAGCTAGATCAACATTATTCTTGAAGCTCAAGGATGAAGGAGAAGGCCAATAGGAAGCTCCGACTTGAGTTTGCCGTTGAATGCTTGCCCGTATATCCTCGCCTTGGTGCAACAGCGGAGTTCGCCCTAAAAATGCAGAGTAAGTTGCGGGGAAAAAAGTCTCCACGAAACGGAGAGAAATCTGCGCTTAAATAGAAAAGTCAGAAAAAATGGTCACACACGGTCTGGTGCACGACCGTGCGTGAATCGTGCGATATTCGCACGCAGAAAATGACTTACAGAAAGGCGTTGACTCGTGCATTTTACTCATGCACGGGCGATTCCGCCCGTGCGTGAAGGAAATTGCACGGGTAGCAATAGAGTTGGAAATCAAGGCAAGCAGAGAAACCGTGCGTTTTACTCGTGCACGGCGCTTCAGCCCAAGCGTGAACAAAATGACCGATAAACCACAGATCACTGGAAAGCTTGTCAAAAGGTGCAGGCCGTGCGATTCCTTCTCGTACGGTTTGGCCGAAATCATGCAGAAACAAAACGCACGGATAGAAACAGATGCCCCCAGGAATGCTGTGTGAAATGCCTGAATGCACTGAAATCATGCGCGAAGAAATACGCACGACCGTGTGTTTTACACAGAACTAAAAATGGAATTCAGGACGTCCTTACTAACTGCATAGCATTAAAAACAATCTGGAATAGAGGCTCCTAGCACCAAAATGGAAACAACAACAAAAAGAAACATGGGGAGCACCATGTGCTTACCCCCAACAAAAAAATGCGCAATTGAACACCCTCCGACCCAAAATACTGCACAATGAGGTCAAACACCGGACAATGCAAATATAACCGAATACCGGTTGAAATGCAGTGCACGAGTGAGAAAACAAGCCCAGATGAGTCCGAAAAACACTATAAATATCGGACTCTTCACACCACCAGACTTAAACATTTGCTCGTCCTGAGCAAATCATCTCTCCGTGGACTCGAAAACAGTTAGCTGGCTTAGTAATTTCTAAATAGTGTAAAACGAGTAATCAAATACATCATGGACGTAGAAAATATAATAGATAAAATTTTTAATTATGCTACGGAGTTTATCAATTTTGACAGGTGTAAATAAATATCGTAATTACTCAAAATAAGAATGTTACAGAATCGTTCGGTCACGCGTAGGACGAAAGTAGGCAGGCCACTAAGGTGAGTATTGCCAAAGACTGGAGTTCATGATCACCTATAAAGAAATCCATCAATGTCGGGGACCATACGCATGCCCGTTCACACTCTCTCCACAGCGCTAGTTCGACTCAAGCGTGAATCCGTAAGAGTTTAGTATAATAATTAGGCTTGGGTGCATACATAGGTAAGGATGCAAATGGTAAAACAGGGTCTAAGCACAACCCAAATGAGCTCATACAAATGCATATCCTCTCGCAAATAATACGTGCAGGTGCACCATGCCACCAGACTTGAACTTGACCACACTATTGTGTGCACCGCCTACTGCTACAGCACAACATAAACATAATTTTCATTTAAAATTTTTCTTCTTTCATATCAAATAACAATTTTTTTATTTTTTTTTTATTTTTCCATTTTTTATAACAACATTTAGCCAAATTAGCATTAACATCTCCACCTCAAAACAACAAACTGCATCGCAGCAACAACACCAAGGGGAAGAATTAACATACAAATAACTATAAATAAGGGTGTGCTACTGGGAAAGATGTTTAGTCTTTGGTGATTGCAAGTATGGCTAAATCAAAAGGTAGGATAGGCACAAAATGGGCTAACAAGGATTATCGTTAGGACGGGTACAAGGCTCAACCGGGCCAAAATGATGGCTTACGTCACGCTCACGCTTGACTAACCATGCACCAATGCTTCGAGAGTAGCTTGGGGCAAGTTCTTAGCCACAGAGAAAGATGATCCTTCCTCCTGACTCGAGCAATATGAGGCTAGTGATAGGTACACACATTCCTACACTACCGTTCGATTACTCCAGATTCAGCATTTTTGAGTAGCACAAACAATATTTACGAATGCAAAAAAGTATAAACTACGAGCATAAAGTAAAATTAAATCTATACTAATTCTATGCAGACCATGAGTACTCGATTAGGAGCACTGCAGGAGTTTCACACTACTCTATCCTAAAATCCTAAGCCAACACTCCTATTTTAAAGCCCACACAAAAGAAATAAATTTGATTCGAGCCGAGCGCGTGTTTAAGATTGCGCTCATGTAGGTGTAGGTGCACAATGCGGACTTTGAAAGATATAAGTTGTCAACCTAAATAACCTAGAGGGGGGTGAATAGGTGAGATGTGTGTCTAATTCGTAATAAAAAAATTTAGCAACTAGCACAAATAAATAAGCAAGCAATTACACAGACGACAAGAGATTTATAGTGGTTCCACAATCTTGGGTACGTCCACTTTCCTCACCGATCTAGCAAATCACTAGACTCGACTACTCCACTATCTCGGATTACAAACCAATCCTACACCTCAGAACCACATTCCTACAAAAATCGATCCAAATGGATCTACACTCGGAAGATAAAAACTTCCTACCACTCGAAAAACAACGCTCCTACACTCGGAGAATAATCTCCTACAAGATTTACAAATAGAGTTTGAAAATACAAATAGAAATATTCTAAGATCTGAAAGAATTTGTCTCTAGGTCTTCTTCTTGAACGTTACGGCTCTTTCAGAATTTGTAGAAGAAGATCCTTCAAAAATCTGACCTGAGAAGGCTTGAATCTACTCGATCAAGGAGAGAAAAACGATTCCTTAATCATCAGATCTTCTAGAACGAATGCAGAGAGATCGATCTTGATGAGAGCGGCGGCTTCAGAATGTCATTCTTTAGAATAGTCGGCCGAACCAGTAACTTAGGAAAGTACGGAATCCGCTCTTAAAAGATCCTTCTTTTTCTTTTTTGCTTAGGGTTATGTCTTAGTGAAAAGACTTTATATAGGATTACTCTTAACGGCTAGAAAAGATATTAATGACGACACATGGAACAATCACGTCGAGTTATTTGAAATTTCAGCCGTTCTGGACTTAAAAAAAATTTCCTGGAAAGTCGACTTAGTTCTCGAGAAGTGGCTATAGTTCTCGAGAACTAGGATCTGAGTTCTCGAGAACTGTCAAGACTTCTCGGGAACTAAATTCTTTAGAAGAGGTTTGGACTTCTCGAGAACACAAGGTTTAGTTCTCGAGAACTAATTGACTTCTCGAGAATAAACAATTTGAAACTTTCCTGAACTTCTCGAGAACAAGCACTTATAAACTTTTCTGAACTTCTCGAGAACAAAGAGAAAGACTTCTTGAGAACTGAGGGAGGACTTCTCGAGAACTAAAGAAAGACTTCTCGAGAACTTAACTTAGTAAAATTTCTGAAGCAAATCCTGACTATTCAAGAAATTTAGCTGGCAGTTCTCGAGAACTGAAGCCAAGCTTCTCGAGAACATGTAAGACTTCTCGAGAACTATACCTTAGGCTTTTCGTGAACTTACCAAGACTTCTCGAGAACAAGGAGGACTTCTCGAGAACTATAACTTAGAAATTTCTTGAATCTGTCCAAACTTCTCGAGACCTCGAACCTGGGCTTCTCATGAACTTTGTAGATATGCTTCTCGAGAACTATGAGAGCTTCTCGAGAACTAAATTACACTTCTCGAGAACTCTTAAGTTGCTTCTCGAGAACTGGACTTAGATAAATTTTTCAAGAATTTTAGAGAATGTTTTCTTCTTATTCTGTCTTCATCCAATGCTCCCAATGTTTGAACATTAAGTGTATCCTAATTGAGAGGCTACACATGAGTCAACACTTTGGATCACACAGTGATGGATTACATTGTATGGTCCTATGTTCCTGACCCACTGTAGACTGACATTGGTCTACACTTAGCACTGAGAATCTGCAAACATTCAACTAGAACAGGATATCAAATACAACTTAATTCATCTTAGTTCAAGGGTGACTTCATGCAAATCTGGGTTATAGTGGATGCAATACCCAACAATCTCCCCCTATTTGTAGGAGTCAGAACCCTCTACACTAAGGTGAATTATCATAATAAAGAAAGAACTAGAAGAAAGGAAATTGAGTATAAATGCAAAGACAGATTAATTAAAGGCACAATATGCAAAACTAGGAATTGTATATATAAGTAATGTTTTAGAATCAATCAACATCCATTTCCTAAAAAATTCTCAAAAACAAAACATCATGAATCATTCTTTTCTTTGCTGTTGCCTGTCTTGCTTTTCCTGCTGCATCCTTTTATAACTGAAAGGCATAGGATAGTACCTTGGGGGCTTTGGAGGAGCTTTAGGATTATTCTTTCCATATTCTTTGTCATATATCCTCATTTTGGTCATGGATTTTTCAAACAATTCCCACTCAACTGATCTGTAGTGAAGATTTCTATTCTCATTAAAGTCCATGACTAGTTTAAGAGTTTCAAGAATTAGAGCTTTGGATGTAGGGCTTCAAACTTCAGCAAATTCCTTTGCTTTTCTTCTTTCTGCCTCTGGCTTGGGAACAGATCTGCTAGCAGAAGGACCTTCCCGATACTTCCTTTTCTTGGGGATGTGAACCTCGTGTAAATATTGAGGAATAATATCATTCCAAACTTGGGAATAGGAAGCTGGAGGAGGTGCCTGATCTTCTGGTCTAGGAGAGAATGTAGGTATTTGAGGTTGAGGTACTTGGTTGGACTCACCTTGAGCAAGAGGATTTAGGTGATGAGGAATAATGTTGGGGTCAGCTTGAAAATCTGGGATGATCTGGTTGTGCATCCAGACAGCTGTATCATATGTATGGAATTTTATTGATTTAATCTATTCTAAGACACCCTTACTGATTGCAGTTAATTTCTCATTCCAGATAGTGTTTGAATTTGCAGTAAACTTTTCTACCTGTTCTTTCACTATGGTCTCCCCCATTCTGTTTTCTACAGATAGCTGGTCTATGGTGTCTTCTTTGAAAGTACATAACTTCATTGCATACTTTCATGACATTCTCTTCAGCTCTCTTGTCCAATTGAATTTGATTGTTTGCCAGGGTGACAGATTGGTCCATGACTTGACCAAGGCTAGTGATGGTATGGTCTATTGCTTTGGGTCCAATTCTGAACAATCCTTTGAGATAATCAGTGTTGGCTTGAATCTCTGCAAAGCCTCTGCTCATTTATTTCTCAAGGGTTGTTACCTGATCTTTAACAGTCTGAAGAGATTCATCAAAATATTTCCTCTTGTTAGCTAACATTTCTTCAATCTTTGACAGAATATCTTAATTTGCAATTACAGTAGTAGAAAAACGAGCAGGGGTAGTAGAATCAATCTGAGGTGGAGGAGGAGTTTTCCATGGGGGGATTTCTTCAAGTATTACAGAGCTCTGGGATCTTACAGTATGAGATACTATATCTCCCTCCTCATAAACAAATCTAGGAAGGGAGAAATCATGATTCCTGAGAGGGGCTTTCACCTCCTCTTCTGATAGAAGGGTTGTCTCTAGTGGAGTTGATTCTTTTCTTTGAGAGGGAGAAGGATTAGCTTGGGGTGAGGGTTCTCTATATGGTTCTTCAGGGAGATCTTTGGAAAGAGGGGAAAGAGGTTCTTTTGAGGTTAGCACTTCTATAATCTTGTCTATAGCTTCATTGGTGTCTTTGAGAATATCTTGGGATGGAACATCTAATAGGTTCGGCACTGGAGAGACAGTCACAGGGCTCTTGACTGGAGATCTCACTGGGCTTCTTAGAGGAGATCTGGCTGGAGGAGTAGGAATTCTGATACCTGAGGCAGAGTGTGCAGGCTCCCCCTCAGTTGCTGCACCAGATGGTTCAGTAACATGATGTAGAGGAGGAGATGGGGTCCTCACCACTAAGCCATAAGCTCCAACTTCTTTAGCTATCTTCCTTGGGTTTTTCAGCTTTAACTCCCATCTCTAGAGGGAGGCTAAGGAAATCTTCTTAAGGTGGTGAATCGGTGTACCTTTGAAGGTTTTGAAGGAAATAGGATCAATCTCCTGCAAAATTAATGAGATTATCCTTGCAAATTTGGGAGCTTGAATGTTGTCCCTGATAAACTCAAATACCATCATGCCAAACTGAAATTTCTTCCTTGAGACAATGGCTGTCATTACTCTAAATAGATCATTAGTAATGAAACTAATCGACCCTATTTAGCACCATAAGATTTTTTCAATAATGTCTGCCAGAAATTTCCCTACATCAATGAAAAGGTTTCTCCTTAAGGAGTGAAATTCCTAAGAAACTCCATAGAAGGAGTAGGTCCTGTCATAGTCTTTCAAGGTTAGGTCGTCTTCCTCATCTACAACGGGCATTCTCAGAAGTTGGGAAACTATCGTCTTGTTCAACTTTATCTTGATCCCTATGACTTGAGTTTTCAGAATCTTACCATTCCTTTTCACCTTAGCATTCTTGAAGAACTCCTCGACATTAGGAAAGAGAATCTTGCATGGTTCTGTCAAAATGAGCATGAGGCCGGCGGTTTTGAGAAGAATGAGAAGGTTTTGGAAATCGTCTGAAATCTCTGCAATTCCTGCGACTACCAGTTCGTTCCTGACTCTAATCTTGGAAACCTGCGCCATGAAAGTTGAAGGTGGCGACGGACTGAGCGCGAGACTACAACGGAGACAGAGGTTTCTTACGTCGGAAGATGAAGAGTTTTGAGAGAAAGGATTTTGAAATGGCGGTTGATTTAAGATTTCTAAAATATTATTTATATAACCCTAGTAATGTCAATTATGAGTCTAATTAACCTTGGATTAGGACAGAAATCAAGAGGTTTGTGAAATAGAAGAGTTAGCAGAAATCGGCAAAACGACGGGCCTTTTCTCGAGAGGCAAGCTTTAGTTCTCGAGAAGTGGCAGATAGTTCTCGAGAAGCAAGGATGGTTCTCGAGAACTGGCATATATTTCTCCGGAAGTAAGTTTAGTTCTCGAGATCTACCCTTCTACTTGAGAAATTCTGAACTTTTTTGAGATTCCTCGATTCTTGAGCCTTGAACTGATCACCTTGGCCTAATCTTCCTTGTTCAGCAGCCCAAGTTCTGTTTTGAAGAATTTGAACTTGGTCTCGTCCAGCGGATTTGTGAAAATATCTGCAACCTACCGATCTGTTGGCACATACTGCAGATCAACATCCCCTTGCTCCATATGCTCCCGGATGAACTGGTATCTCAGCTCGATGTGTTTTGTCCGGCTGTGTGAGAATGGGTTGTTTGCGATTGCGATTGCGTTGGAGGAGTCACAAAATAATGGAATGTCCTTGACCTTCATATTATAATCCTCTAGCTGGATCTTTAGCCAAAGCAACTGTGCACAAAAACTACCGGCAGAAATGTATTCTGACTCGGTCGTTGAGATTGCGACACAGTTTTGCTTTTTGCTGCTCCAAGAGATAAGCCTTCTTCCAAGGAACAAACACGTCCCGGAAGTGCTTTTCCTGTCATCTTTGCTACCTGCAAAGTCTGCATCTGAGAAACCAATTAGTTTGCTGCCATTACTTTTTTCGGTACCATAAGACAAGATTCGGTGTACCTTTGAGGTATCTCAAGATCCGCTTTGCAGCAGCATAGTGAGATTCCTTACAGTTCACTTGGAATCTATTACAGACACATGTGGAGAACATTATGTCTGGTCTACTGGCAGTAAGGTAGAGCAAGGATCCAACTATGCTTCTGTATTTGGTTTCATCAAAAGGTTTCCCTTTTTCATCCTTGTCCATAGACATAGCTGAGGCCATTGGAGTCCTCATAGAGGTTTCACTCTCCATTCAAAATTTCTTAATCAACTCTTTAGTGAACTTTGTCAGTGAGATGAAAATTCCATCTTCAGATTATTTCACCTGAAGTTCTAAGAAATATTTCAGCTCTCCCATACTACTCATTTCAAACATCCCTTGCATAAATTTAGAGAACTTTTTTCAGAGGTTGTCGTCTGTAGAGCCAAAAATAATGTCGTTGACATAGATTTGCACTAGCAAAATCTTGCTTTTAATTTCCCTAAGAAATAATGTCTTATCTATCTTTCCCCTTGTGAACTTGTTCTCGAGGAGAAAGCTAGATAGCATTTCGTACCAAGCTCGAGGAGCTTGTTTCAAACCGTACATCGCTTTAGATAATAAATAAACATACTCGGGTAAGTTAGGATCAACAAAACCTTGGGGCTATTCCACATACACCTCTTCCTTTATGTCACCATTTAGGAAGGAGGACTTCATGTCCATTTGATAGACGGTGAATCCCTTCAGTGCAGCATATGCCAGGAACAGTCTGATGGCCTTCAGCCTTGCCACTGGAGCATATGTCTGGTCGAAGTCGATCCCTTCTTCTTGATGAAATCCTTTGGCGACGAGTCTATCCTTGTTCTTTATGATTATCCCATTCTCGTCCAACTTGTTTCGGTAGACCCATTTCGTTCCGATTACATTTTTACCTTTGGGTCTTGGAACAAGCATCCAAACTTTGCAGCGCTTGAACTAATTCAGTTCTTCTTCTATGGCCAAGATCCACAATGCGTCTGAGTTTGCTTCCTCAAACTTCTTTAATTCAACCTGCGAGAGAAAACTTAAATAGAGATTCTTGTTAGCTGTACTTCGACGAGTTTTGACACCATCCCAGGGATCTCCTATGATCTGGTCCATTGGGTGATCCTTCAGATGTCTAAGCTCTAGATTTCTCGCATCTGGAACTTCTTCAGCAACTTGAGTGACTTCAACAACTTGGACAGTATTTTCATCTTGATCCTCTACCTCTCCAATAGGGGTTGGAGAGGTGATCTTGATGAACTTTTCATCTTTACCTTCGGTCGATTCATCCAAGCTAATTTCTTTGAGCCTTGAACCTGCATCCTCAACAAGCACAGTAGACGATTTGCTTTGCAGCAACCTCGTCTCATCAAATACAACATGTATGGATTCCTCTACAACTAGAGTTTTTCTATTGAAAACCTTGTATGCCTTACTATGGCTACTATATCCTATAAAAATACCTTCAAAACTTTTCTCACTAAATTTAGTAGTATGATACTTACCATTGTTAAGTACGAAGCATTTGCAGCCAAAAATTCTAATAAATAAAACTGTTGGTTTCCTACCTTTTAGAAGTTCGTAAGGTGTCTTATCATGATTCTTGTTTATGAGGGCTCGATTTTGCACATGGCATGTAGTGTTGACGGCTTCAGCCCAGAAGTACTCTGATAGTGAAGCGTCACTCAACATGGTCCTGCAAGCCTCTATGAGTGTTCTGTTCCTTCTCTTAGCTACTCTATTTTGCCGTGGAGTGCGAGGAGAGGAAAACTCATGAAAGATACCTAGGCTTTCACAAAATTCTGTCATGGCCCCATATTTGAACTCAGTTCCATTGTCACTTCTGATTTTGACTATGGAACAGATGTATTCATTCTGGACCTGCCTGACAAAATTTGTAAAGATATCAAAGGTATCTGAACTGTGTTTCAGAAAGAACACCCACGCAAAACGCGAGTAGTCATCAACAATTACCAACGTATAATCCTTACCTCCTAAACAACTAACTTGTAGTGGATCGAACAAGTCCATATGAAGTAGGTGTAAACACCTATTAGAATTTTTGCCCACAATGCTTTTAAAGGTAGCCCTTGTTTGCTTTCCTTTTATACAGGTAAGACAAGGGCTGTCCTTAATGCACTTTACATTAGGGGCATCACGTACTAAGTTCTCAGAGAATAGTTTATTAATAGTTTTGAAATTAATATATGCTAGTCTCTTGTGCCATTGGTCAGCAAGAGATACACTAATTTTTGTTAAAAGACATACTGGTGTAGAGGAGTCAATACAGATAAAATTTAAACAGAGAATATTTCTGCTTCGAGTGCCTGATAAAATAGTTTCAATGTTGTCAACTGATTTTATCAAACACTTGTCAGCATGGAATTAAACCACGTATCCTTTATCGCATAGTTGGCTTAAGCTGATGAGATTGTGTTCCAATCCTTCAACATAGGCTATATCCGAAAAGGATACGTTACCGTTGGTAATCATACCATAGCCTTTGGTAATTCCTCGGTCTGAACCTCCAAAGATGACCTTTGGTCCATTCAACACCGGTGAAAAGTTCTGGAGTAGGCTCCTTGTCCCGGTTTTATGCCGAGAACATCCACTGTCCAAATATCAGATTGGCATTTTAATGGCCTTTGGACGTACCTGCAATTATAATCACTTAGCCTTTGGAACCCAAACACGTTGGGGTCCTTGGTCTCGAGTTAGAATACTCCCCCTACGGGTATTAGCCTCTTGAGTGGTAATTCTCGCGTTGCTAACTTGAGGAGTTGCAGCATTTCTAGGATTGAACCAACAATCTATGGCAAAGTGACCAACTCTACCACAGCACCAACAGTCGAATCTGTTATATCTTTGCCTTATAATCTCATGCTTGACCTTCTTTAGAGGAGGTCCAATAGGGGTAGCATTCTTGGAGGAAGAAGCTTCATGATGATGGCAACTACATGAAGTCTTCTCCTTCAAAGGCTTTTCCACAACAGGTTTTACCATTGGTTCCTTCTTGATGTTATGACCATGAGCATAAGGTCCATAGCTCTGAAGTTGAATCTCTTCATAAGGTGCCTTGAAGACACTCTCTCCAAAGTTATGAGGGCGAGTCCAACCTTGGTACCTTTACTTAGGCTTCTCCGGGATCGGCCTAGGGAAGTGTCTTTAGGTGGACTCATAGTCGAATTCGTTCACAGGAAAGATAACTTTCTTGAACGAGACTGGCTCCAAAGGAGCTTTCCCTTTTTCCTCGGCCAAGGCCTTCTTGTCATCATTATTCTTTCTCTTGGCCTTCTTTCTCCTAGATGATTTACTAAAAGCACCTTTGTGGCCTAGACCAGCACCCTTGGCCTTAGCTTAGAATTCAGCAATCAGAGGAAGTACAGTCTTAGGCTTAGAGAAACCTTTTATAAGTTTCTTTTCAGCCGAGTGTTTTTCTTCCAACTCCTTGATGATTTTCTCCTTAAGGTCAAGGTGCTCAAGAGCCTTGTTATATTCTTCAATAGATTTATTGAAAAATTCCTTGAGAGAGTAAGTCTTTGAGACTTCTTCTCTTAAGGTGCTCTCTGTAGCTTTTAGAGATTTAATCTCATTATCTTGAGTTTTCACGACTCGGCGACATTTGTCGTAAGCCTTGAGTAACTCCTTATATTGTCCCATGAGTTCAGATTCATCCTCAGAGGGATAGCCCTCTTGCTCATTATCATCATCAGATTCTGAAAGAGGGGTGTTAGATTTTACCTCCCTAGTGAACTGGGGGACTTGTTCATCATCAGTTAGAGCCATTTTCCCAAAGTAGGCTTCTTACTCTTCTGCACTCGACTCAGATGAGTCGGAGTCACTGAGGGTTTTGCCCTTCTTTGATAACAGGCTCTTTTTTGTCCTCTTTTTATTGTAGGACTTCTTCTCTTCTCTTTTGTCACCCTCTTTCTTCTTGTGGGGGAAATCCGCAATGGCGTGACCTGGCTTATTACTGCAACAACAAACAATGTCAGTCGAATAATGTTTATTCGGTTTAGAACCATACCTGTCGTGGCTGCTTGAGCCTTTTCTATGATGATCACCATCATTGTGTGATCTTCTATAGGAGGCATCCTTACCTTTCCATTTCTTCTTCTTGTTCAAGAATTTCTTGAACTGCCTTGAGAGTAGAGAGAACTCTCCATTAGATAGCTCTCAGCCAGAGGAGCTTGGCTCAGATAATTCTTCGTCATCAGCTTCAAGAGCTGGGGCAGGAGAACTAGCCTTTGTCTTCCTTGAGCTATCTGCCTTCAGAGCGACAGACTTCTCCTTGTATGCAGACCTGCTCATCTCTTCTTCAGCTTTTGTTGAGTTGATTTGAAGCTCGTAAGACATAAGTTTTCCGAATAGATTCTGCGGGTCCGTATCGGCTAACCTTCCGAACTCCTGATTGGCGCATACCTTATTATCCCATTCCTTGGTCATGGATCTTAAGAATTTGTCATTCAGTTCCCTATTTGTGAAGACTCGGCCGTAAACTCTTAGGCCATTAACTATCTTGAAGAATTTCTCAAAGGTATCAGCTATGGCTTCCTTGTGACCTTGCCTGAAGGTTTCATATTTCTTATTTAGAAGGGATCTCCGATCATCCCTAACTTCTTCAGTGCCTTCTATCAGAGTCACCAGGGAATGCCATATCTCCTTGGCAGACTGGCAATGAATAAGATTTTGCAGCATCGAGTCATCGACTGCACTTGCTATAATATTTTTAGCTTTCATGTCCAGGGAGACAAGTGCAATTTCGTCCTTATTCAAGTCCATCAACTTCTTTGGGACTTCTCTTGTTGGATCTATTGTAGATGCAATCATAGGAACATACAGACCTTCTTCAACAATAATGAAGATCTGAGGGTCCACTACTTCCATGAAGAATTTAACTCTTTCCTTCTACATAGGAAAATTGTTCTTGGTGCATATAGGGAGCTTTGACAAATCCTTGGTCTTACTCATGCTTGATACTTCTCTAAAGACAACTTGGAAAGGATCAAATCAAGGTGTTAAACTTTTAACGATGAACCTCCCTCTGATACCAATTGAAAGATATATGTTTTCTACCTAAATCACCTAGAGGGTGGTGAATAGGTGATATGTGTGTCTAATGCGGAATAAAAAAATTTAGTAACTAGCACAAATAAATAAACAAGCAATGACACAGATGACAAGAGATTTATAGTGGTTCCCCGATCTTGGGTACGTCCACTTTCCTCACCGATCTAGCAAATCACTAGACACGGCTACTCCACTATCTCGGATTGCAAACCAATCCTACACCTCAGAACCACGTTCCTACAAAACTCGATCCAAATGGATCTACACTCGGAAGATAAAAACTTCCTACCACTCGGATAACAATGCTCCTACACTCGGAGAATAATCTTCTACAAGATTTACAAATAGAGTTTGAAAATACAAACAGAAATATTCTCAGATCTGAAAGAATTTGTCTCTAGGTCTTCTTCTTGAACGTTGCGGCTCTTTTAGAATTTGTAGAAGAAGATGCTTCAAAAATCTTACCTGAGAAGGCTTGAATCTACTCGATCAAGGAGAGAAAAACGATTCTTTAATCAGCAGATCTTCTAGATCAAATGCAGAGAGATTGATCATGACGAGAGCGGCGGCTTCAAAATGTCGTTCTTGAGAATAGTCGGCCGAACCAGTAACATAGGAAAGTACGGAATCCACTCTTAAAAGATTCTTCTTTTTCTTTTCTGCTTAGGGTTATGTCTTAGTGAAAAGACTTTATATAGGATTACTCTTAACGGCTAGAAAAGATATTAATGACGAAACGTGGACCAATCACGTAGAGTTATTTGAAATTTTGGCCGTTCTGGACTTAAAAAAAAATTCCTGGAAAGTCAACTTAGTTCTCAATAAGTTGCTATAGTTCTCGAGAACTAGGATCTGAGTTCTCGAGAACTGACAAGACTTCTCGGGAACTAAATTCTTTAGAAGAGGTTTTGACTTCTCGAGAACACAAGGTTTAGTTCTCGAGATCTAATTGACTTCTAGAGAATAAACACTTAGAAACTTTCCTGAACTTTTCGAGAACAAGCACTTAGAAACTTTTCTAAACTTCTCGAGAACAAAGAGAAAGACTTCTCGAGAATTGAGGGAGGACTTCTCGAGAACTAAAGGAAGACTTCTCGAGAACTTAACTTAGAAAATTTTCTGAGGCAAATCCTAACTATTCAAGAAATTTAGCTGGCAGTTCTCGAGAACTAAATCCAAGCTTCTCGAGAACTAGTAAGACTTCTAGAGACCAATAGCTTAGGCTTTTCGAGAACTGACCAAGACTTCTCGAGAACAAAGAGGACTTCTTGAGAACTATAACTTAGAAAATTTCTTGAATCTGTCCAGACTTCTCGAGACCTCGAACCTGGGCTTCTCTTGAACTTTGTAGTTACGCTTCTCGAGAACTATGAGAGCTTCTCGAGAACTAAACTACACTTCTCGAGAACTCTGAAGTTGCTTCTCGAGAACTGGACTTAGATAAATTTTTCAAGAATTTTAGTGAATGTTTTCTTCTTGTCCTGTCTTCCTCCCATGCTCAGAATGTTTGAACATGAAGTGTATCCCAATTGAGAGGCTACAAATGAGTTAACACTTTGGATCACACAGTGAGGGATTATACTGTATGGTCTTGTGTTCCTGACCCACTGTAGACTGACATTGGTCTACACTTAGCACTGAGAATCTGTAAACATTCAACTAGAACAGGATATCAAATATAACTTAATTCATCTTTGTTCTAGGGCGACTTCATGCAAATATGGGTTATTGTGGATGCAATAACCCAACAGACTTGATAATATAAAAATAGAAAATGCAAAAATACTTTTTGTATACACGTGATAGTGGTCATATGCACAGGTAACCGGCATAACTCTCCCCACTAGACTTAGACTAAACAACCTATCAAAGATTTGCAATAAAATCAAATAAATAAAAGTTGGGGGAGAGGTTAGTCCATGCTCAGTAAATAAGCATACCAGAAGATTCATGTTTAAAGCACACCGCCACCCCTATAATACATTCAGATAACTCCGCCGGTCGCTGGAAATGTCAACCTACAAAGATAGCTCAAGCAAAAAACCGTATATACATAGCAAAATAAGACTAAACTACGTAATGCTTGCGAATTATTAAACTACATAATGAAGAAACCAACTCAACACAGAAGCACAAGAAGGGGGCACACTGAAAACTATATAAACTAACCACCCTGGGGAGGAAGCCCCAGCTGAATACTATAAAGTACAAAATCAATTAACAAATAACAAAATACAAACATAGTAAACAACCCCATCCGGTGAGATAAGCACAGTCATTTCAGCGGATCGGAAAAAGGAGGCGGAGGCGGAGTACGGGCACGTGAAGTAGAATCACGAGCGGGGAAAGCAGGGGGCACCTGAAGAAAATCCACAATGCGTGCTGTCATGCTATGCTGCTCAAGAATCAGCTGCTCCAGCTGCACCTGCCGCGCGTAAGATTCAGGATAGTCCTCTGCGAAGCTCCTACGATGTGGGGCAAGAGCAAAGGAAGAAGCTGGTGCAAACTGCATAGTATGATCAGGGACGATGTTGTCGAACCTGCTGGGCTCAGAAGAGGGACCAGCATCTGCAAAAGAGGCCCGAGCTGGCTACTAATACTCCACCGTACGATCAGAGTAGTGCCAAGTACCACCAAAAGAAATGTGACGAACCAACCGGAAGGCGGTCATCATGGTCGCAGAAATAAAATCACCGTGGGAGACAGGAGTCATGGCCGGCAAGCCATCAAACACGCCCAAACCCTTGGCAATTCGCGTGATAAAATGCAATCCACCGATGGCCTTCAGCGGAATGTTTGTAGCCTGGTATAGGAAATAGTCTGCCAGAACACGGCCTAGGTGGAGAGGAACACTTTGCTACATGCTATAGAGATAGAGAAGATCCGACCATCCTACTACATTCAGGATCATCGCGCGGGCATTGATACTATGCCTGATCAAATGCTTAATATAGCGGAGGGTAGGCAAGATAATGCGGGAGGATTTGGCCGAATGGGCCTCATACTGCTGTGTCAACCCGGTGACATCCTGCCAGAATGCATGAGGAGATACACCAGTGTTGAACTCATGGGGTCGATACATAACATCAGACTCCATGAGCTCATAAGTGGTGTATATTCCTGTATGTACCTCGAGCTTACCCACACCAAAGGTGTAAGGATGGGATTTCATCCGTAATGACACAAAAGTGGACTCCCCAGTAACTGCGTCACGTTGTTCTAAGATGCGGAATGTGGAAAGGAACTCAAGCATGAGTTCACGAAACCCAGTCTACACAATGGAGAACATATGACTCCATGAACCCACATCGAGTAAGTGATCCACCACAAGCTTTAAGCCAACGACCGCGAGCTCTTCGTCCGACACATAGCAAAAATCCAAAAATTGCTTTTGAACAAGATGATCAAACCTCATTATCATCTCAGTCCGCCCAAAACGGAGAATCCTTTCTACCTCTTCAATATCCACCAAAGCATCTGGAGCACCTTCTGGCTCATCCGGAACCATATTCTTGGTAGAGGAGGAGGAAGCACCAACCCTGCTGCGCAATAAGCTACCTACCTTCTTTAAACCCATGGCAAGAAGAGAGATAGAACGGAGAGAGGAGAAGGTATGGAAGGTTTGGAGGAGAAGAGGGGAGGAATATAAAAGTGATGGAGCAGATTTCGCTGAAGAAGAAGAAGGAAGCAGCAGATTTCTGAAATCGCACGGATTAGGGCCTGCGTGCGAAAAAAATTGGGCAGTCAGGTGTTTTTATATCAAATAAAATGCACGACCGTATGATTTTGTCGCGCACTGTTTCCCAGACCGTGTGTTTTGCAAAAATAGCACAAGTCACCTAAATTTCTCTGGTAAAACACATCCAACACGACAGAGAGAGAAACACAGAAAAATGAACAATTTGAACCTCCCAAGTGACTACACAATCTTCCCAAACTAGGTGCAAACACAAAAATTTCACAAGCATGCGTCAAAACAACAACAAGCTAAATAATACACAAAGCAGAAAAAACAGATAAAATAAAAACTAAAACTACTCCTTGATAAATACAGGGGTTATTCTTATCCCAACACGACTTATTCGAAAGTCGAAAAGTCCTTACTAATGGGCCTATGAAAAGAAAATTGCACAGGTAACTGGCCTAATATCCATTGCGGTAGCGAGTACCGATACGTCAATAGAGCAATTGCCCCTCTACCTACATAATAATACCTGAAAAATCTCAGGTAGAGGAAACAGGAAATAAGAAGAGGAGGAGCACTGGTCCTCGCTCATTTTATCACAAAACAAATCCTTGCCTGACAAGGTGTCATCCACCTAAGGTGTGTAGGAAGTGATGGCAACGACATGAGCACAAGGCTCATCGTCATCCCAGTTTACCCGTGAATACTCGACCTGCACAGGCTCAGATAGAGAAAGGGGATCAAGAAATAAAGGAGATGAAGAACTAAAATAATAAGAAATAGGGGGAGTGGTCCCGGTCTCACTCCCTGCAGGATCCAAGAATAGATCATCGTCTGTGTCATATGAGTCATCTCGTGGAGAATCCGAGAACTCGAGGTTTACTGGGGTAAGAGGAACGGCCTTGTCCAATAAAGAGGTGCAAACCTCCACATCGGAAAGGGAATATTCCTCATCCCATCGGGGTGCGTAAAAGTGTTCCGAAGACCCACATTCTCTATCAGAGATAGTAGAGTCATCATCCCACTTCGGTGCAACCTCAGGCACCAAATCATCCTCAAATATGACATCATCAGTAGACTCACAAAAAAGAGGAGTAGCACGGTCAGGCAAAAATTACGGAGGGGCAAAATTGGTCTAAAAATTTAACACTGAGTGAGTGGACCCCATTGCAAAATAATTCTCAGACACCACCATGTCGACAGGAACAATCTCTGCATCCCATACAGGAGCACCCATAGATTCCTTATCCTCTTTTTGTTGGCTAACACAGGAGTGATCGTGATCACTCAAGAGAAGCTCTTAAAAAGGGACCGAGGAACCCATGAAGGATCTATATACAGCGAGAGATTCCTCAATAATCTTAACAGGTAAAAATCGAGCTAGATGAGTGATTTCAGTGTATGGGCCAGGCAACACCCTGGTAGGCCTGTCTACAATAGTCTTCCACAAACGGGAGGTTGTTGCGCACACTCCCTCAGAGTAAGAAGGCTCGCACAAGGGAGGGCAGTCCTTCACCATGTGGCCTACACCTTGACATAACAGACATCTAATACAGTGCTCGACTTTCATAACAGTCATATCATCGATGCATCGGCACAAAGTGTCATAGAGACGACACTCGGCTATGGAATACATCGCGAACCCAAATATTTATCAAAAAGTTTGCTACACACTAAAATAAAAATAGAACGTATATGTTGTCTAAACAAAAAAATCACAAAAGGGGCAAAAAGAAATAAGCAAACAAATGGAAAGCAGGAAAATAAATAAAAATAAGAAACAACAATCCTAAGATCTCCTTTCAGAAAACTCACATGGCTGTGCTCCCCGGCAACGGCGCCAAAAACATGATGCGGTCGCGACATGTATACCATTCGCACAAGTAATATAAAATGGGTGGCTTTCCTAAGTATCGATCTCTCAATGAACACCGCAAGGTGGAGTTTCTTCTAGGAGGACTTGAGATTGAAGTCCTCAGGTCTAAGCTACGAAAAGGGTCTTTTGGTGGATTGCGGAAAAATAAAGTAAAATACTAACAACTACTCCTATGCAACTCCGTTATACGATGCTTCGCCAGGCAGGATGGAATACTACATGGGTCGTTATGCACCGAATCACTAGGCGGATGGACGAGTAGGCAAGTGTAAGAACCAAAAGAACAGCGAAATATGAGGGTCATAAGCACCTCTTCGCTACGCATGTCACTAGCACTTTCTAGTGCGGTACAGTGTGGTGGGGGATGGAAAATAATGGCAAACCTCTAGCAAATAACATAAATATTAAATCACATAGACATGATTGTATACATATGTATATCAAAATAAGAAAAACTTCATCATATACAAGAGATCAACTAAACTATAAACAACAAGAGAAGAAAAGTGTGTCAAATCAATCAGATCCGAAGTCTTATTGAGGGTTCACGGAAGGATTCATCAGGTTGTCAATCCATGTCCTACCTCAGTCCTCAACTGTGTCCAGGGTAGAGGAGGCTGTCACTCACTACCAATGGGCCCGTCTTCTTCGTGTCACAAGCCGATGGAGGATGGCACAAATTTCTCCTAGTTTGATGGAGAAAGCTAGGTCAACACTCTTCTTGAAGCTCAAGGATGAAGGAGGATGCCGAGACGAAGCTCCGTCCTGAGTTTGGCATTGAATTCTTGCCCGGATCTCCTCCCCTTGGTGGAATGGCAAGGTTCGCCCTAAAAATGTGGAGGAAGTGGCGGGGAAAAAGTTTCCCCGAAACGGAGAGAAATCTGCGCTTAAATAGAAAAGTCAGAAAAAATGGTCACGCACGGTATGGCGCACGATGGTGCGTGAACCGTGCGATATTCGCGCACAGAAAATGACTTGCAGAAGAGAGGCGTTGATCCGTGCATTTTACTCGTGTACGGGCAATTCTGCCCGTGCGTGAAAGAAATCGTACGGGTAGCAACAGAGTTAGAAATCAAGGCAAGCAGGGGAACCGTGCATTTTACTCCCGCACGGGCGCTGCCGCCCGTGCGTGAACAAAACACATGATTAACCACAGATCACTGGAAAGCTTGGCAAAAGGTCCTGGTCATGTGATTCCTTCTCGCACATTTTGGCCGAAACCGTGTGGGAACAAATCACATGGGTATAAAAAGATGCCCCCAAGAATGCTGTGTGAAAGGCATGATTGCACTGAAACGTGCGCGAAGAAATGCACACGACCGTGCGTTTTACACAGAACTGAAAATGGAATTCGGGACGTCCCGACTAACTGCATAGCAATAAAAACAAACTGGAGCACAGGCTCCTAGCTCCAAAATGGAAACAACAACAACAAAAAGAAACATGGGGAGCACCATGTGCTTACCCCCAATAAAATAATGCGCAATTGCACACCCTCGGGCCCAAAATAATTCACGATGAGGTCAAAGACCGGACAATGCAAATATAACCGAATACCGGTTAAAATGCAGTGCACAAGTGAGAAAACAAGGCAAGATGAGTCCAAACAACACTAAATATCGGACTCATCAGATATCTAAATCCTCACACAAACCTAGAGGCATATTCAACATACACTATCCTCTCTAGTTACACTTAGTTGCTAAGAAACTATAATTTAGATGCATGATGGAATAATAAGACAATGTTAACATGTATAAACAATCCTAAATAAAACATTACAGGTAATCATTATGCTTTAGGTTCTAGTCATGCATGTCCTAAGAAGGAACGATATTTTTTTTATTTTGGGGCTTTATATTTATTTTGTTTTAATAAATAACAATTAAATAAATAGAACAAACCAAATTGGAAATAAAAACTTGTTTATGAAGTTTTGGGAATTTCCAATTTTTTATTTGTTTTTTATTATAAGACAATCAAAAGAGAACAAAAAAACAAAAGCAGACACAAAGACAGACAGCTAACTTACCTCCAACGCTAGGGTTATCACATTGCGATAACTCAAAAAAAATTAAAAAAACACATTAATTGCCCAGATTTCAGTGGATATTGTAGCATGATTAAGCGGTGAGATCCAAAATGCCCAGTTCTAGTCGAAGTAAATCAAAACGAGTGTTAGTAATGGGTTTTGTAAAGATATCATCAAGTTTATTGTCAGTTCCAATGAAGCTCACTTTCACGTTCTCTTTCTTAATGTGGTCTCGAATAAAGTGATGATGAACGTCAATATGATTAGAATGAGAGTGGTGCACTGGATTATTCGTCAAGTGTATGACACTCTTTTTGTCGCATGTAAGGTCGACATTCTTAAATTTTAGGCCGAAGTCCTCTAATGTCTGCTACATACAAAGTGCTTATACACAACAACATCGTAGGGATATATACTCGGCTTCAGCAGTGTAGAGGGCGACTGAGTTCAGTTTCCTACTTGAACATGAAATTGGTGCCGGACCTAGGAAGTGACAGTTAGCACTTGTGCTCTTGCGATCGAGTGAACTTCTAGCATAGTTCGAGTCAGAATATCCAATGAGAGTGAAGTCAGTGGAGTCTGGATACCAAAGACCAAGATTTGGGGTGCCTATGAGATACCTAAAGTTAAGCTTAATATCTTTAAGATGAACTTTAGGATTAGCTTGATATTTAGCACAAAGGCGCACTACAAAACGTAATATAACGTCTAGAAGAACTTAGATATAGTAGTGATCCGATCATACCTCTCAATAATGTTTTATCCACCGAAATGCCACTTTCATCCTTTCCTAATTTGAGTGATGCGATCATTGGAGTTTTTGCTTGTTTCAGATTTTTAAAGACGAATCACTTAATCATATCTTTTATATATTTCGATTGACCTATAAAAATTCCATCCTTTCATTGAGAAATCTGATAGCCTAAAAAAGGTTAATTCTCTAACTAAACTCATTTCAAATTCATATTGCATTTTGTAAAAATTTCTTTACATAAGCTCTAGTTTGTGGCACTAATGATTATATCGTCTATATAGATTTCTAATAAAATTAAATCAGAACCACTCTGCTTTATAAAGAGTGTAGTATC
Source organism: Platanthera zijinensis (assembly GCA_039513925.1). Lineage (NCBI taxonomy): Eukaryota > Viridiplantae > Streptophyta > Magnoliopsida > Asparagales > Orchidaceae > Platanthera > Platanthera zijinensis. The sequence continues at coordinate 102,095,969 of CM077082.1, read as the reverse complement.
TGCACTACCCATCCTTAAGTAATGTTTTAAATGAAATGTCGTAAGTCTATCATAGTAAGCACAGGGTGCTTTCTATAATCTATACAAGGCTTTCACTAGTTTGTATATATGATCTTGGTGAATATCAGTTATGATGTCGGGTGGTTTCTTAACACACACTTCTTCATTAATATACCCATTTAGAAATGCGCTCTTAACATCCATTTGATATAACTTTATTTGCTTAAAGCTTGTAAATGCCAAAAACATAAAATGGACTAAAGACGTGCAACATATCCAAAAGACTCTTCAAAGTCCACACCTTTTATTTGAGTGTATCCTGGAGCAACTATTCGTGCAATATTCCTAGTTATCCTAGTGTCCCCATCGAGATTATTTTAATACACCCATTTCAAGTATATAATAGGATTGTTATCAAGATGCTCCACCAATGTCTAAACTTTGCTTCACTCGAATTGATTTAGTTCCTCAATCATAACCAAGAATCATTACTCATCATTCAATGCTTCAAAGATGTTCTTGGGTTCTATTTCATATATAAAACTTAAATTTGAGAAAGATTCATGCAAAGATGAGCGAGTTCTAACCCCATGTGATGGTTTTACTATTACGAGTTCTCGTGGATGTTGTTTTGAGAAAAGTAGTGTGCTTGGAGGCTTAAATCCTTCAACACGAGTTGTATCATCTACTACTTCTTCTCTCTCCATACTCTCTTCTTCCAATGGAATATCGTCATCGATATCCGCTTTATTTAATTTAGATTTTGTATTTGGTGTATTCTTATCAAAGTGAACATGAATGGACTCTTCAACAACCAAGTTCTTCTTATTATAGACCCTATAGGCACGACTTGTGGAGTAATATCCTAAAAAAATGCCTAGGTCAGATTTATCATCAAATTTTCCTACGTTATCCTCTGTGTTAAGAAAGTAACATGGGAAGCCAAATACATGAAAGTACTCCATTGACGACTTTCTATCATAATAGAGCTCATAATGGGTGCACTTAAGAATAGCGCGAAGCATAATTCGGTTCATCACAAAACATGCTGTGTTGACCTCTTTAATCAAAAAATATCGAGGCATTCAATACTTGATAAGCATCATGCGTGAAAAATGAAGAATCGTTCGGTTCTTCCATTCTAATAAGCCGTTTTGTTGTGGAGTTTGTGGGGCAGAAAATTCTTGTCGAATTTATAAGTTGTTACAGAAATTGGTAAAATTTTCATTCTCAAATTCTCCCCGGTGATCAAACCTAATGCATTTTATTTTTAGTTCCATTTCATTTTATAGCCTAGCATTGAGATTTGAGAATTCATGAAATGCATCAGATTTATTAGCAATTAAAATATTCTAACAAAAGCGTGAGTAGTCGTCGATAAGCACACAAGTATATCATTTTCCCCCTAGACTATAAGTTCTCTATAGAACAAATAGATACATGTGAATTAGTTCTAAAGGTCTACATGGGGAAATATCAATTTTCTTTTAAATGAGGATCTTACAAATGTTCTCTTTTGGCTAGGAGCACATAATAAAGTCAAACTACTGCTGAACTTTGGAAGTCCACAAATTAGTTTCTTTTTCGATTGTTTGATTATTAGTTTACTCCTGGACTGATCGAGTCTCCTATGCCAAAGCTCTAATTCTTCATTTTTAAAAACTAAGCATTTGAAATGGGAAAGGATATGTCCTCAAACTAAACAGTATAGTTGTTATTATTTCGAGGTGCAGAAAGCAATACAATATTTGTTTTAGTATCTAAAATATTGCAAGTATTCATCGATGTTTCGAACAACACATTCAAGCCCTTATCGCAAAGTTGACTAACAGATATTAGATTATGCTTTAGCCCATCATTAAACATTATATTTGAAATAGAAAATGCTTTGTTACCTATAGTGTCAACACCAAGAATGCATCCTTTATTATTATCACCAAAATTCATCGGGCCCCCCTTTCTTTATCTAAAGTCTAAGGAACTTGTCTTTATCTCCTATAATGTGTTTGGAATACCCAAAGTCCAAGTACTACACGATATCCCTGTCCTTAGCCTGTCAACATACTTAGAAAGAGGATGAGGGTAAAGATCTGGTTACCCAAGTTGTTCTACCAATAGTGCAGGTAGTCGACATCAACATTCAGACTTGAGTAATTTTATTTTCTCCTTTCTTCAAGCAAGAGCAGGAAGTGTGGCAAATCTTATTATATTTAGTACACTTCACATAGGTGGTGGATATCGTATTTTGCGCTATATTTGAGCTCCTGCTAGAATATGGACATAGGATTCAAGTTTTATTATAATTATCTTTATGATTTATAAGCTTCTTAACCGGCTTCATAGAAGACGAGCTATTTCTGGCGATAGGGATATCACTAGGTGGTAGCTCATAGTGTTTACACCCTAGCTCGAATTTATCGGATCCATGACACTGAAAACCCAACAACATATTAATAGATTTTTGCCTATTCCAAATTTCTTGATGGCAAGGTTTAGGTCAGATCCTTATTTTCATGGCGGTGTTTTCCGTTTTGAGAATTACACTCTGATTTGCGAATTATTTTTTACCCTCTTCTGCTTGTGCAAGATATAATTGAAGCCTTTCTCCAAGACCTTTTTCTCATTAGTGAGATTTTTTTCATGGAAGTTTTGGAGAGACTTTCGTTTAACTCATTGATCGTCTTCACCGAGTGAGAGCACTCTTGTCACTCGGTCTTCTCTTTGACATATTTGATCACTTAATTAGTTATTTTTCCAAGTCTTTTTTTTTCCATTTTTTAATTTCAGATTTAAAGAACCTTTTCTCAAGAAGCACATTATCAAGATTATCACATAATTTTTCATAGATTTCAAATAGTTCATCATAGGAAGGAGGGATTACCTTATGTTCTCTCTGGACACCAGATTCACTGTCAGATTCACTACGATGTTCCCCGTGAGACACAGATTTGCCTCATCTTCACTACTTTAGTTGGATGTGCTTGAATTATCAGAAACAACATCGTCCAATGTTAACACCTTCAGCACTTTCTTCATTCCATTGTCCCAGCTTAGTCTCTCTTTTTCTTCTCTTTGGAGCTTTGGACACTCTATCTTAATATGCCCAAATTTGTGATAATGGTGGCACTTAGGTACAAACTTTTCTTCGTCACTATCTGTCCCCTTTGACAGTTTGGTACACCTCCTCTTCACATCTGCACCTTTCTTCAGGAATTTTCTGAATTTCCCATGCCATTGGGATTCTTCATGAATCTTCTAAATTATCGAACATAGAGGCTCTCTTCATCTTCATTATTAGACTCTTCCGCAAACTTCTTTTGCTTTGTTTCTTTCAGTGCTAGACCTTTCTACTTTGGCTCCCTTGAATATTCTCACTTTGTATCTTCAGCTCTAGTTCATGGGTCTTCAGATTCCCAATGAGGCTTTCAATTTCCAAGGTCTTTATATTGTGGCACTCAGCAATGACGGTCAATTTTGTATTGATCCATAGAGGAAGAGATTGCAAGAATTTCCTCATATAGTCTCCATTCGAGAATATCTTTCTAAGAGATTTAGAGGCGTTTACAATCTTTGTGAAGCATGTATACACGTTATCCACCTCCTCATCGCTCTTAACACAGAATTGTACATATTTAGACTTAAGGAGAAACTACTTTGACTCCATTACCTGGGAAGTACCTTCATGTGTTAGCTCTAGTTATCGCAATATATCATATGCAATATCACAATTATAAATTTGATTAATTTCAGTTTTGTCTAACTCACAGAAAAGAGAGTTCATTGCTTTCACATGGTTAGTACATTTCAGCTTATCATAGTCATCCCGTTTGTCATGTCATTTCTCCAAAACAAGATCACCTATAGTGATAATGGGTGTAGTGTATTTCATTTCATTCATAGCCCTCACGTACAAGTTTTATGTCATCAAGAAAATTTTCATGGGCGTTCTCCAGTAGCTGTAGTCACTCCCCATAAACAATGGATGTCTACTCACACCCACACCATCAAAGAAAGTATGACTCATGTTGGTCATCATACTTCAGGATGTTAATTTCTTTTGAAGTTACCTGCCTCTAATACCACTTGTTGGATCGGGTGACCAATGTTAGAGGGGAGTGAATAAGGTTTACGAAGATAGTGTAAAATTAAAAAGATATTTTCGAACAAATTTTTTTTAGAAACTACCACGGGGAGGTAGACTACTATCACATGACGGTAGGTCGCAGAGAATGAATCTCTAATAAGATTTTGTTTTCTGATCTCTCATACTGTGCTCAAACTAAAAACAACCACATTTTGAGTTGCAATAAATAATATATAATTTTATTCAAAAAGAACAAATGTTTATAGTAGAAAAAGTGGATCTTCGTGATGGTGGGGATTGAAGGCGATGAAATACAAATTACACTTTTTGTTTTTATACAGACCCTCACCCCGGACAAGTTGGATCTCTCCCTTTCCCATCGGAAAGGTCTTCGAGTAGGCTATTCACCTTCCAACCCAGAAGGGTCTTAGAGCCCTATTAGATCCCCCAATCTTGACGTCCCTCACACGAATGATTTCTCACGAAACCCTTTCCGGATTCTGACAACCCTACGGTTGATTTTCCTCACACACAAATCAGATAATTAGAAGAAAATTACAGATTAAAGAACAAAGAGGTTAGAAATTATTTCTCCCTTAAATGTAGAACTCCTACTAGGAACGATACGTGAACGAAGCTCTTGAGTATCGTTTCTATTGTAGTCGATCAGCTGCAAATTGTTATTGAAGATTTTGTCCACTAGAGTTCTTCGATCGTGAGTGGGAGGAAGAAACAATGCTTTTTCTTCAACGAAGATGAGTGTTCCTACATCTCTAGTTGGAGGCCAAACCCTAGAATAAATTATTCACCATGGTTGTGTTTTAAGGAAAAGAAACACGCGCTTTTATATGTCTTTAAAAAATAGGCTACCGCCAGAGGTAAAGCTAGCGGCTTGCGGTAGTTCGATGCGCGTGGATGTGACAGATTTGGAAAAATATCCAAATAAAATATATTTCTGCTTTTTTGTGCTATCACGATGAGGTACAAAACTATCGCCTGGCTATAGCAAGGTTCCTCAATGCTCATCAAGAAAGCTAGCACATGGCATTAGGACTAGTTCCTCATGGTAGGCCACAAAGAACTTGTGCAGAATTAAACTCGAGCTAGCACGGCCAGTAGTGCTAGTGCTCGACGGTAGGTCACAAAATTTTGTTTTCATGTTCTTTTGTACCTGTAAACTTGCAGACTATACCCAAACCATGTATGATCAAATACAATATAGGATTTGATATTATCAAACTAAAGAGATGCGAACCATAGTCTACAACAATACAATATTGCAATACAATTGGAAGAGCAAGCATGTGTGAGTTTCAACTGCTCTTCCTTCATGTCGGAGTGGAACCTCTAGCCGCCACGCCTATTTTATAAACACTGCCTTATATGGAAAATGCAATCTTAAAGAACTCCAATATATTCCTCCAGTATAGCTACCTTTCTTTATAGATCATGCTCAAGTTAATGGCCTGATTAAAAGTCATTGCATGGACATTTTGTTAAAAGAGTTGATGAAAGAAAATGAACATCTTCCAAAAAAAGAATAACTCACTGGGGGCAGAGGTTGCCGAATTGAAAGGGCAAGCTGCGGTAAGAGACCTTGTTGGCTGCAACTTCATTTTTGAGTCCACAATATCTGATTTTTACCTACATTCCTGCAGATTGCTTGCAATATAGAAAACTACACATTCAATGATGTGATGATGCCTTTTGTGAAGGAATCTGTTGAGGCCGCAATCCACCGCTTCACTGAACTGGGTTATGCCAAAGAAGGCCATGAAAAAACCTCCTTTGTCGAACTCTTCCTACAGTTGAAAAGAAAAGTGGAGGCCATGGAGCGTGCCACTAAGGGTAAGGCCAAGGTTCGGGAAGAAGAAGAAGGAGAAGAAGATGAGATTAGACGGACTGCGGAGCAGTTTGATAAGAGGGAATATTTGTAGAGCGGTCTAAAAATGAGGAAGCTGGTTCCAGTGCGGTCATGGTCTTATCTCCATGTCGACCTGTAAACTTCTTTGGGAACTTGTTGCGAGCTCCTTGGTTAACATAATTCATGGCTGGTAGTTTGAAAATTCATGGTCAGCTGTTCAGTAATTCATGGTTGGCGGTTCAGAATATCTTGCTGATGGTTCAGTAATTCTTGTCTGGCAGTTTAGTATTTCTTGTTTGCCGGCTAAGAATTACTAAACTACTGAAAATGAATTATTGAACTGTCGACCTTGATTTTTTGAATCGTCGTCCATTAATTACTAAATTGCTGACTAAGAAATACAAAATCGCCGACAAAGAATTTCTGAAAGACTAACAATTAATTACTGAACATTTGGCCAAGAAATACTGAATTGCTGCCCATGAATTACTAAACTTCTAACAATGATTTATTGAACTGCCAGTCAAGTATTACTTTACTACCAACCAAGAATTACTGAACCTCCGACAATGAATTACTTAATTGCCTTTCATGAATTATCTAACTACCGGGCATGATTTTTTGAATAGCCGACTTTGAATTACTGAAACCCTTACATTGAATTACTTAACCATCGATATTGAATTACTGAACTGCCAACCAAGATTTATTGAACTGCCAAACCTGAATTACTTAATCGCTATCCGTAATTTACTGAACCGACATCCATGAATTACTGAACTGTTTTGTATTAATTATTAAACCATTGGTCATGAATTCTTCAAATACCTACAATAAATTATTGAAACACCGACCATGAATGAATGAACTGCTGGAAATGAATTACTAAACTGCTGGATGTTTACCCTAGATCCCGCGACCAGTTTGAAGAACTTTTCAAGTAAGGTGGCTTATCTCTCCTAGCCGCATATAGTAGCAAGCTGGTTAGTCCTTAGCTCTGTGGAGAACCCTCCTGGAGGCAATCAGCGAAACAATGTGGCCTTCATCCCGCAGTCCTCCATCAGAGGCAGACCAAATCAACAAGTACCATAGGTTAAGATGCTTAGCTCCCTAGAGCCAAGCCGTTAGGCCGCACACGGCTTCCTTCTTTTACTCTCTTTGTTTGATTCTCGTCAACTCTACCCGGTTCTCCTTCACCCTGGGAAACCAGTTATTTTAACCCTACTTGTTTGGGCAGGTGTATGAGTCTATAAATATGGGGCAACAGTCCCAAAGGATGCTAATTGGTTTCAAGGTGCTCGCTTGTTAAGTGTTGCGCTCTTAAGTTTCATGCCTTACAACTTGCTAGTCGTCTGACTTCTCTTTCTCCTTTTCTTCTCTTATTAACCAACACTTTTCAATCATGGGAAATCCCAAACCAATAGTATCATATGTCGCGGTGGGCGAAGTTTGGTGTCATCGCTACCAACAACTTGCTCTGCTCGTTTCCTTAAACTAATATTAAGCGGTTACTCATCAGTCAACCCCTCCTCTAGTTCGAACGTTATGGCAAGATCCCATTTTCTGTATCACCACAACACGCTGCCTTCAGATTTGAAGAAGTCGATGAAACGTGCGGTATAACAATGTTTGATTGCCAGAATGCTCAGAACTTCGTTCCCTTAAGTCCTAGTGGGGATACTCTATGGGAAGCCCTCGAACAGACACGTTGGGAAGTAGAACAAGCTTGCAAGAAAACTGTACAGTATTTTGAGGCGATCAAACTCGCTCTAGCCATAATTACTCAGCAACTAGTCATGAAACACGCGACAACGCCTGCAACCCCAGGAAACCCAGCGCCTGCGGTGGAGATCCTGCAATCTTGTCAACTCATTTAGCCGCTGGTTTGTACACTAGTCTATCCACTAACATACCCGCGGCTTATCCTCTAGCCTACCTGCTAGTTCAGGCTGCAGCTCCTTTATAGTCTCAAGAGGTGAGTTTGCAGCTCATCAAAACTTCTTCTGGGAAGACACCCGGGGAAGTCCAGCAAGGGTTTTAGATTTTCAGGGAAGTTATCCATAGCCTCCTACTATTGCAGTTGCTCCTCCTATAACATCATTTCATCCTTATCCTCTAGCTTATTTTACAGCTACAACCTACTCTCCAGCTTATCCTCCTTTTCCTTATGTTTTTAAGGAATTCGAGGATCCTTCTCCCATCATAAATAATGTTCGACATGAGCCAACTCTATAACACCTCCCCTGTAATGACTATATAATATGGGTCCGGCCGGGGCCCCACAACATACAGACTCCATAGCTTCAGCATTATAAGATGCTATTTACTACCCAAACTCAAAACTCAAAACTAAACACAGCGGAAACAAAGCAAAACAAATAGAAGTTATCCCGCATTAACAGGAGTATCAAATGGCCTTAAGGCCTTACACAAAAAGAGTCCATCAAATAGAGACCACAAGGTCAAACATGAACGTACAAAAGCACTCCTAAGCTACCTCAGTGTGCAAGCCGGACGATTTCAAAAACATGGATCATACAACACAAGAAAAAGAAACAAGCTAAAGTGCAACAACACTTCATGCGGCTTAGGGATTTTCGCCCGGCGCACTAGCTCCTGCTTGCAATCCTTGCCCTGTAAAGATTTTAAGTAACGTGGGTCAGCAAAGGCTGACCTCTACTGTGTAACCAACACATCTCCTCCAGGCCGCCCCTAACAGAACCCGGGGTACCCCTCCAACCTACAAGTCAGCAAATCGTATACCTAATGAAAATATATATAAAGCTTTAAAACAGGTTTGGATTTCTCATACAATAAACATGTTTTCTAGGTTTAGAACAGAGTGAAAGGGGCCTACTATGTAACATGTATGCAAACCTGGGCTTCGCCTAAGGCACCCTATCTCGTATGCATCTAACACATCATCAAGAACTGGGTACTTCCATTTCCCCATTGGCATAAAGCTACAAACAAAAGGGAACTACATTGTCCCTAACGGCCCAAGCATCGTTACACGGAAATCTTGCAAATGCCCCACCCGTATATGGGTCTTAAACCCCGGGCTTGCCTACAAATTATGACTTCTCACGTCAGGATTCTGTATCACACACAACCGATTCTAAGAACCCTTTGCTGGACCCCCCCCCCCCCCCCGTTTATAGCTTCATTGCCCGGGCTTGCCCTATGCTCGGCATTCTCGTCAGTCTCACGGAAGGGGACTTGTCTCGCTGGGACACTTTCCCCAAGTGACATGCATGCCACGGGATAGCCAGTCGACCATGGAGACGTAGCCACGCCTTAGCACAGCACAACCATAATTCCCCACCCTAATCCATCGTTTTTACTACAACGTTCTCGCGCACCAAGGAAATCATCTACCGCCGAAGCGGAGCTAATGTTGACCGGTTCTGGCTACGAGTACTCACTCAAGAAAAAGGGGAAAAATGCGTAAATCATAACGACATCTAGCTGTAATGGATTTATACCAAATCGTCAAAGCTCGCTATGCAACATAACTGAGTCGGACTAACGGTCACGACTTCGGCTTCACCAACAATGCCTAATCCACTAACGGAGCGGATCTCTAATGTAAAATCATGTTGGGACGACACAATTGGCCCAGAGGTTCTTTTTGAACCATGGTAACCCAAACCCCTCTCATTTGAGATATATTGAGCCCAAAAGAAATGATAATAAGAGAAGTTGCTAAACATGCATCCTAAAACCAAGAGGAGAAGTGTCTTTACCTTACGACCCCTCTTCCTAAACATGGAAGCTTTGCTTTGAATAGCTTGACACGAGCGCCTCCACACCCTCTCCACGGATCTGGTCTCGGAACGGCGATTGGAGCTCCGAAGCTCTGTCAATGGTGGAAGAAGCTCTCTCCTTCCTCTTCCCTTCTCTTCCTCTCCAACCCCTCTCTCAAACCCTAAAGATGAGAATAATGAGAGGAAAAACCCTCTCAGCCCTAATAAGATCGTTTGGGCGGAAGATCTTAGCCTTTGGATCTAATTTGGGGAAGCATCGGACGGCCACGAACCAAAATTGACAGAACCGTCCCGACCGCACGATCGGTGGCGCATGACCAGTGGTCGTGTGTAATACATCCCATAGTCGTGTGATTACCTCTGGCAGAACTCCAAAAAAAAGGGATAAATGCGCATGAGTAGCAGTGCACGACTAGTGGTCGTACGCACTCTGACCAAATATCGTGCGTTTACCCAAACAGAACTTGGTTAACCGGTGAAAAGTGCGCATGAGAAGTGGCACACGACCAGTGGTCGTGCGCACTAGATCCAGTGATTGTGCGCTTTAAACAACAGCCAAAAATAGTGAGCCATCGCACGCTGAATCCCTACCGTCGGGCGTTAACTTCTAGTGACTCCAGGTCTAGAAACTGGGGTGTTACAACTCCGCCCCCCTTACAAGCATTTCGTCCCCGAAATTAATCCTCATCCAGGGAGACAAACAGAAATAAATAATAATAATAATTGCAACTAATATAACATTGTTGTCACACATCAGCTACGGTTTTAAACCAGCCTTACACAAATAACCCGGGATAGTCCTCGTGCATTGCTTGTTCACGCTCCCAAGAGAACTCGTCACGCCCGTTGTTATTCCAACGCACCTTCATGAGCTTGACTTCTTTGTTCCGCAATTGCCTAACTTCTGAGTCTTCTATACCAACTGGATGAACTCGCGTACTCAATTCTTCTTCTATCGGCACTATTGCTGATTCGATCACCACACTAGCCTCCACTAAGGTCTTCCTAAAGACGGAGACATGGAAGACATCATGCAATCCACTAAGCTCATTGGACAACGCCAACCGATACGCCGCTTATCCCACCCGTTCTATAACCTCGAAGGGTCCCAAAAACCTCAGACTCAACTTCTTGTGATAGCGAATCCGCAAAACGCCTTTGAACGGCTTGATCTTTAGATAAACCCAGTCGCCTACCGCGAACTCCACATTCTTGTGGCGAGCATTAAAATATTTCGCTTGCCAATCTTGAGCCACCTTCATGCGCTCTTGAATGGTTCGCACCAAATCACAAGCGTCAGCTACAACTTCTTTCCCCAAGAGCTTGGTGTCTCCTGCCTTTATCCAAGACATCGGTGTTCGACAGCGCCTCCCATACAAAGCTTCGTATGGTGCCATCTTTACACTTGCTTGGTAACTATTATTATATAATAACTCTACCATAAAGAGATGATCCTCCCATTTCTTAAAGAAGTCAAGAGTACACATCCTCAGCATATCCTCCATAGTACGGTTCGTTCTCTCGGTCTGCCCATCAGTTTAAGGATGGAAGGCCGTACTGAACTTGAGCTTCATGCCCAGACTTTTCTACACCAACCTTCAATCCTTAGACATGAAACGTCCATCGCGGTCACTAAATATGCTCTTCAGAATCCCATGTAGTCGCACAATGTTGTGAACATACAATTCCACCAACTTCTCCATGCTCCTCCTTCCGATTTGGGAAGAAGTGTGCTTCTTTGGTCAAGCGATCCACGATCACCCAAATTGCATCGTTACCCTGCTGCGATCTAGGTAACCCATGCACAAAATCCATGGAGATGTCATCGAATTTCCACTCTAGGATAGGAAGAGGCTTCAAAAACTAGCCCGACTTCTAACACTCGGCCTTCACCAAGGCACACGTTTGGCACACACTCGCGTACAATATTACATCTCGCTTCAGACCAGGACACCAATAGGATTTCTTTATATCCATATACATCTTTGTACTGCCCGGGTGAATGGAGTACTTTGTGAAGTGGGCCTTAAACATCAACTCCTCACAGAGCTTGCCGAACTGCGGTAATCAAATCCTCCCGCCCTTCCTCAGAATCCCATCAATCATCTCCCATTCATTACCCTCGCCCTTTAGAGCTTCCTCCACGTATGGTTGGAAGTCCTCATCCAAATGGGTCGCTTCCGGAATACGATCGCATAAATCATTTTGCATTTCGATCCAGCTTAACTGAGCCATATTAGACTCGCCTTTGGCCACACACTCCATGCCGAGGGACTCCCAGTCCCGCCTCAACCGCTCATCATTAGCTTCGATCCAATTCCCATGCCCAGAGTATTTTCTACTCAAGACATCAGCCACCCATTGGCTTTGCCTGACATGTACTGAATCTCCACATCGTAGTCCCCATGGAACGAAACCAACCTGTGCTGCCGCATATTTAAGTCCTTTTGATCTAAGAGATACTTCAGACTTTTTTGATCCATGTAGATCTCCACCTTCGCACCATTAACGTAGTACCGCAACAATTTTAGCGCAAAAATTACCGCCGCCAATTCTAAAACATGGACGTGGTAGTTTCTCTCGTTAGGCTTCAACTTCCTAGACTCAAAGGCGATCACACTGCCATGTTGCACTAATACACACCCTAAACACCAACCGGATGCGTCATTGAAAATTTGAAATCCTTCAGTCCCCTTTGGCAGACTAGGGATTGGATTTGTCATCAGCCTTTCCATCAGGGTATCAAACGCCTGACTGCACTCTTGTGTCCACACGAACTTCTGATCCTTACGAGTTAGTGAGGTGAGGGGTAGAGCTATCCGCGAAAAGTTTTCCACAAACCTTCGATAGTACCCAGCTAGTCCAAGAAAACACCGGACTTCCGCCACGGTCCTCAATTTTGGCCAATCTCCGATGGCTTCCACTTTCGTTGGATCTACAGCCACTTCATCTCCACATATCATGAAAGTCCACCTAGTGTCAACTACTTACACCTATGGGGGGGATAGGTGTCTTTGCAGCGTATTTGCGGAATTAAGATTTTACCTGCACAAGAAAACAAAACAACACAGCACAAAAAATACACAAGCAATTTATAGTGGTTCCCCGATTTGGGTACGTCCACTTTCCCCCTTCGACCTATCTCCCAACCAGGGACGACTCGGTCACTTCACCAACAGGATTGAAATCCAATCCTTGCACTAACGGAAGGAACCCTTCCACACGTAGGAGTCAACACTCCCACAGCACGGGTTGCACCCAACCCTACAACTAGAGACCAAACGGTCCTTTACAAAGAATTGAAAATAGCTTGTAAGAAATACAAATAACGTATGGAGACTAAGGTGTCCCTCTTCGTTCAATGACGTGTTCTTGAAGTCAATGAAGAGTCCACAACCCTAGATCTCACTTGGAGAGAATCTCCCCGAGACCGGCGGCGGCGACGAGCGGCGGCGAGGCTCTCGGTGTTGGCGGCGGCAACTGACAACAGCAGCAAAGCACTGGAGATCCAATCTTCTTAGCGAAGTCGGCAAGGTCTACCAACGGTCACACGAGGATCAATCGTCTCGATCGATTCGGACGGGGAAAGATTTCCTATCTCAAATCAAGAGACAAAAGATCTCTGGATAGACACGTGAGACGTTGTGCAGGACTTGGCTTCTATCACCGAGGATCTGGAGGAGATCGAGATCAGCTTCGGTGATCAGCAGCGGCGACGGAGGCGGAGCAAGTTCGCGAGATTAGGGTTAGTCGGCCGCTCTTTTTCGTATATCGTCTGTATTTTTTACTGTACACAAATACCCGAGTATTTATACAATAGTTCAAGAGATGACCGTTGTGGTCCCCACCAGCAGTAAGACCAAAGTCCGGTTCAAAATCCCGTAGATAACGTGGACCGGTCCAGACAGAGTCGGGAAAATACCCAAGTCAAATTCGGCGAGAATCGTGGGTGATTCTCGACGAATCGGCGAGAATCACTTACGATTCTCGCCGAATTCTACTTAGAGAATTCTGGCTGCATAGGTTATAGAGGCCGGGGAGAATCGGTGGGAATCACCTTGGATTCTCGCCGACTTGTCGAGAATGCAAAGTCATTCTCGACGAATCGGCGAGAATCACTTGGTGATTCTCGACGATTTTGCCTTAGAAGATTTTTCTGACTGCGTCGAGACAGCCGGCCCAACCCGGCAAGAATCAACTAGTTATTCTCGACGAATCGGTGAGAATCACTTAGTAATTCTCGACGATTTACACTTAGACGATTCTCGTCTCTCAACCCGTGAGATAGTCTTTGGCCCATCCTTGCTCCTTGTCTGCTCTTGCTTTATCATAGCCCTGTACTTGAAATTAAGTACACCCCAATAGAGAGAGTACACGTAGGCCAACACACTGATCTGCTTAATGAGGGATTACGTTGCACAGACCCGTGTATATTGACCCACTGCACCCTGACATTGGTGTGTACTTAGCATGGAATAACTGCAAGCACAACTAGAAATATTTCATCAAATACATTGTCTATTTACCTTAGCTTTTACAGGGGCTTCTTCAAATCAGGTACATTGTGGATACAATACCCAACAATCTCCCCCTATTTGAAGAAGCTTAAACCCTACAAGCTAAGGTGAATAGAGCATATAGGAATGAAAATCATAAACTTAAAATGGAGTTGAGAGAGATATTCATTACCAATTTCTTGATAGCAAACTTGGAGCCACCTTAGCCGAGAGGGTAATCTCCCCCTTTTTGGCTTCTACAAATCGGGGACTGAAGCATGTGACACCATGCTCCCCCTCAGTTCTTGTACATTTGCTTTCACTAAATTCCTATTAGAGGCTCCCCCTAGATGCATGAGCCTTGAGCTCCTGTAGTCTTCATTCTTCGTAGTTTAGCATCCCCAATTCAGTTTTGAACATACTGAACTTGGCCTCGTCAAGGGGCTTTGTGAAGATGTCTGCAATCTGCTTGTCAGTGGGAACATAGCAGAGAGAGAAGTCCTTGTTCTCCACGTGCTCCCGAATGAAATGGTAACGCACTTCAATATGCTTCGTTCTGCTGTGCGAAACCGGATTGTTGGCAATAGCAATTGCACTGGAGGAGTCACAGTACATCAATACTTCCTTGAACTGGAGGTCATAGTCGGCTAACTGGTTTCTTATCCATAGGAGTTGTGCGCAACAGCTGCCAGCCGAGATGTACTCAGACTTTGCAGTGGAGGTTGCTACACAGTTCTGCTTCTTGTTGTTTCATGAAATAAGCCTTCTTCCGAGGAATTGACACGTCCCGGAGGTGCTTTTCCTGTCATCCCTACTTCCTGCAAAATCAGCATCTGAAAACCCTATTAGCTCGACATCATTGCTTCTCGGGTACCAGAAGCCAAGATTAGGGGTACCTTTAAGGTATCTGAGAATTCGCTTTGCAGCGACATAATGAGATTCCTTAGTGTTCACCTGATATCTGGCACAAACACATGTGGAGAACATGATATCCGGGTCTACTCACAGTAAGATAGAGCAGAGATCCAATGATGCTTCTGTATTTGGTTTCATCAAAAGGTTTCCCTTTCTCATCCTTATCCAGAGACATGGTGGATCCCATTGGAGTCCTCATAGAGGTTGCATTCTCCATTCCGAATTTCTTGAGGAGTTCATTTGTGAACTTCGTCTGAGAAATGAAGATTCCTTCCTCAGACTGTTTCACTTGAAGTCCCAAGAAATACTTCAGCTCTCCCATACTGCTCATTTCAAACTTTCCTTGCATAAGTTTAGAAAACTTTTTGCAAAGATTGTTGTCCGTTGAGCCGAATATAATGTCATCAACATTGATTTGCACCAGCAAAATCTTGCCTTTGACTTCCCTGAGAAACAATGTCTTATCTATTTTTCCTCTAAAGAACTTGTTCTCAAGAAGAAAACTAGGCAATGTCTCATACCAATCTCGAGGAGCTTGTTTTAGGCCATATAGTGCCTTATTAAGAAAATATACATGATTAGGATAAGTAGGATTGACAAAACCTGGAGGTTGAGCAACGTATACTTCCTCTTTCAAAGATCCATTCAAGAAAGCCGATTTCACGTCCATCTGATAGACTGTGAATCCTTTGTGAGAGGCATAGGCTAGGAATAGCCGGATTGCCTCGAGCCGTGCAACTGGTGCAAACGTCTGGTCAAAGTCAATCCCCTCCTCCTGTCTGTATCCTTGAGCCACCAGTCTGGCTTTGTTCTTGACGATGACTCCATGTTCATCCAACTTGTTTCTGAAGATCCACTTGGTGCCAATCACATTTTGCGTCTTCGGTCTGGGAACTAGCGTCCAGACTTCACATCTTTCGAATTGATGCAGCTCCTCTTGCATGGCCAAAATCCACGATGCGTCTTTGTTTGCTTCGTCGAACTTCTTTGGCTCCACCTGCGACAGAAAGCTAAGATGCAAGATCTCGTTAAGAGTACCTCGGCGAGTTCTGACACCGTCTCGGGGATCTTCAATGATTTGATTTCTGGGATGATCCCTCACATGTCTGAGCTCTAGAAGTCTTGCATCAGGAGCTTCGACTATTTCTTGGGCATCTCCTTCTTCTAAAGGATTTGCCTCATTTTGATCTTCAACTTCTCCGATCGGCGTTGATGTGGAAACCTTGACATATTTTGGAGTTGCATCTTTCTCGGGATCATCCAGTTGTAGCTTTTCGAGTCTGGCACCTGCAGCTTCAGGAAGACAACTAGAAGTCTTGCAGTTAAGCAAGCTTCCTTCATCAAATACAACATTTATTGATTCCTCTACCACTAGGGTTTTCTTGTTGAAAACTCTATACGCCCGGCTGTGGCTACTATAGCCCATGAATATGCCTTTGAAGCATTTTTCACCAAACTTAGTACGAGGGTACTTCCCATTATTAAGTACATAACACTTGCAGCCAAAAATCCTCAGATAGGACATGGTTGATTTCTTTCCTTTCAGTAGCTCATAAGGAGTCTTACGATGGCTCTTGTTAATCAACGCCCGGTTTTGTACATGACAGGCCGTATTGACAGCCTCGGCCCAGAAGTATTCTAGGAGAGAAGCGTCATTCAACATTGTCGTGCACGCTTCAATGAGTGTTCTATTCCTCCTCTCCGCCACTCCATTCTGTTGAGGAGTGCGAGGGGAGGAGAACTCATGAAAGATACCAAGCTCTTCACAGAACTATGTTATAGCCCCAGACTCAAACTCTGTTCCGTGGTCACTTCTGATTTTTAACACTGAACAGTTAAGTTCGTTCTGTATCTGCTTGACAAAACTGGTGAAGATGTCAAACGTATCAGACTTGTGTTTTAAAAAGAACACCCACGTATACCGAGAGTGATCATCTACAATCAATAGCGTATACGACTTCACTCCTAAGCTATGAACTTGCATTGGACCAAACAGGTCCATGTGTAGAAGATATAGACATCTGGAGGAATCTTTGTCTGGGATGCCCTTAAATGTTGCCCGAGTCTGCTTGCCCATCTGACATGCAGTACATGGACTATCTTTGATGCACTTAATACTGGGAGCATCCCTTACTAAGTCTTTGGAAAACAACATATTAATTGTCTTGTAATTAATGTGTGCCAATCTCTTGTGCCATTTTTCACAAAGAGATGCACTGCCTTTAGCAACGAGGCATACTGGGGTAGAAGAATCTAAACTAAGAAAATCTAAACAGAAAATATTTCTGCTCCTAATGCCAGTTAATACGGTCTCCGAAGAGTCACATGATATTATTAGGCATTTATCCTTGCAGAACTTAACGTCATACCCTTTATCACATAACTGGCTTACACTGATCAGTTTATGATTTAACCCTTTGACAAAAGCCACGTTAGTGATAGAGAGTATACCGTTGGAAATCGTACCGTAACCTCTGGTGACTCCCCGATCAGATCCCCCAAATATGACTTTGGGTCCATCCTCGACTGGAGAGTACTCCCTCAGCAGGCTTCTTGTCCCGGTCATGTGACGGGAGCATCCACTGTCCAAATACCAAATAGGAGTTTTGTTGGCCTTTGGATATCCCTGCAAAACAGAATTAATTTGTCTTAGGAACCCAATCGAACTTGGGTCCTAGATTCCTTGATAGCATACTCCCCCTCGATTGGTTAACTCTACGAGTGGTCGGCCTCACATTGCTAACATAAGGAGTCTCGTTGTACCTTGGATTAAACCAACAATCCACGGCAAAGTGACCAATTTTGCCACAGCACCAGCAGTCAAACCTGTTATACTTCCTCTTGGGCGCCTGCTTTACCCTTGAAATGTGGGGTTCAGCTGGGGCCGAAGACCTGGAGGTGGAGGCAACATGATGACCACAGTCACATGACTTCTTCACCTCTTGGCTTTTCAGTGTAACAGGCTTGGCCTTAGGTGCCTGCTTCCTATTATGCCCGCTAGAGAATTGACCATAATTTCCCAAATGGATTTCCTCATAAGGTGCCTTGAAGACACTCTCACTGAAGTTACGGGGAAAGGTCCACCCATCATATCGGCTCTTTGGCTTTGCAACCGAGGGCCTGAAATGATGCCCATATGTTGACTCAAAGTCATGTTGGTTACAGGGAAAGCTAGGCTTTCTGAACTCAACAGGGCTGAGTGGGGCCTTTCCTTTCTCATCAGCAGAGGCTTTCTTGGCAGCCTTATTTTTCCTCCTGTTCCTGTTTCTCCTGGATGAGGAGCTAGATACCCCTACATGCCCCAGGCCAGCTCCTTTGGCCTGAGCAGAGAAGGTATCAACTAATGGAAGAACAGTTTTTGGCATAGAGAAGCTCTTGACGATCTTCCTTTCTGCCGCAAGTAGTTCTTCCAACTTGTCGACTTCCTCCTGCTTAAGATCAAGGAGCTTAAGAGACACCGAATGCTTTGAAGTCAGGTCCAAGTGCTCCTGTCGGAGGGAGATCAAACTGGTGATCTCTTCCCTCAGGGATACACTCTCACCTTTAAGGAATTTGACTTCCTT
Organism: Platanthera zijinensis; assembly: GCA_039513925.1. Lineage (NCBI taxonomy): Eukaryota > Viridiplantae > Streptophyta > Magnoliopsida > Asparagales > Orchidaceae > Platanthera > Platanthera zijinensis. The sequence goes on along the minus strand of CM077082.1, from coordinate 102,077,280 downwards.
TTTCTCCGCCTTCAGTTTCTTTCGACATTTCAGGAATGTATTGAGCAGAAGCTCATACTTATCGAGGAGCTCAGCTTCAAGGGCAGAAGGGCTATCCTCAGGGTCATCATCCTGAGACTCAGGATCAGATTCAGAGTCGTAGAGAGGGGTGTGAGCTTTTACCTTCCCAGTAAATGGGGGGCATTCTCCTTCTGAGTCAGAGCGACCCATTAGCCCAAAGTAGGCTTCCTCATCATCGCTGGTATCAGACGTGTCAGATTCACTCAGCGTCTTTGGCTTCTTTGCGATGTAACTCCTCTCCTTCCTCTTGTCTTTTGAGGACCTGTGCTCCTCTCCCTTTCCCTTTTCCCTCTTGCCTTGATGACAGTCGGCCACGACGTGTCCTGGCTTGTTGCAACCAAAGCATATAATGTCAGAAGAGCGGTGTTTGTTCGGTTTGGAAACATACTTGTCAGAGGAATAGTTCTTCTTCTGATCCCTAGAGGAGGAGCCGTTTCTCTTTCTCTGATTCCTCAGCTTGAGGAACTTCTTGAATTCCCGTGTGATAAGGGATAAATATTCCTCAGACAACTCTGAGCCGGAGGAGCTTGGCTCAGAGTCTTCCTCCTCATCCCTCTTCCACGCACGGGAAGAAGCGACACCCTTGCCCTTTCTGGATTGAATGGCTTTCAGTGCCACCATCTTTTCCTTGGCCGCGGCTTTCTCTGCTTCCTCTTCAGCCTTCCTTGTGTTCAACTGAAGCTCATAGGACATGAGCTTCCCGAACAGAATCTGTGGATCAGTTTCCGCAAGTCTGCCAAACTCGCGGATGGCGCAGATTTTTGTGTCCCATTCCTTAGTGAGGGACCTAAGGAACTTATCATTGAGTTCACCGTCAGTGAACACTCTTCCATATCCTTTGAGTGCATTGACGATCTTGAGGAAGTTTTCGAAGGTGACTCCGATCTCCTCCTTTGGCCCTTACCTGAAGGCCTCATATTTCTGATTGAGGAGGGATCTCCGATCGTCCCTTACTTCATCTGTGCCCTCCATTAGGACGATCAGACAGCTCCAGAGATCCCTGGCTGTCCTGCAGTTGCTGAAGTTCTGCATCATAGAATCGTCAACTGCGCTTACCAGGATGTTCTGAGCTTTCTTGTCGAGTCCGAACAGCACCATTTCGTCTTTGTCCATTTCCGAAAGTTTCTGGGGCACTTTCCTGGTTGGATCAATGGTGGAGTCCTTGGTGGGAATGTAAGGTCCCTCCTCCACTATCCTGAAGAGCCGGGGGTCGACTGCATCCATTTAGAATCTGATTCTTTCCTTCCAGATAGGAAAGTTCATTCTGGTGCATACTGGAATTTTGCCGGAGTGCTTGAGTCCGTCCATGGAAGATGTCGCTCTTCTTCTTGACACTGGTGGCAGGATTTTACTCAAGGTGTGAACCTTTTTGATGAGTAACCTCCCTCTGATACCACTTGAAAGTCCACCTAGTGTCAACTACTTACACCTATGGGGGGGGATAGGTGTCTTTGCAGCGTATTTGCGGAATTAAGATTTTACCTGCACAAGAAAACAAAACAACACAGCACAAAAAATACACAAGCAATTTATAGTGGTTCCCCAATTTGGGTACGTCCACTTTCCCACTTCGACCTATCTCCCAACCAGGGACGACTCGGTCACTTCACCAACAGGATTGAAATCCAATCCTTGCACTAACGGAAGGAACCCTTCCACACGTAGGAGTCAACACTCCCACAGCACGGGTTGCACCCAACCCTACAACTAGAGACCAAACGGTCCTTTACAAAGAATTGAAAATAGCTTGTAAGAAATATAAACAACGTATGGAGACTAAGGTGTCCCTCTTCGTTCAACGACGTGTTCTTGAAGTCAACGAAGAGTCCACAACCCTAGATCTCACTTGGAGAGAATCTCCTCGAGACCGGCGGCGGCGACGAGCGGCGGCGAGGCTCTCGGTGTTGGCGGCGGAAACTGACAACAGCAGCAAAGCACTGGAGCTCCAATCTTCTTAGCGAAGTCGGCAAGGTCTACCAACGGTCACACGAGGATCAATCGTCTCGATCGATTCGGACGGGGAAAGATTTCCCTATCTCAAATCAAGAGACAAAAGATCTCTAGATAGACACGTGAGACGCTGTGCAGGACTTGGCTTCTATCACCGAGGATCTGGAGGAGATCGAGATCAGCTTCGGTGATCGGCAGCGGCGACGGAGGCGGAGCAAGTTCGCGAGATTAGGGTTAGTCGGCCGCTCTTTTTCGTATATCGTCTGTATTTTTTACTGTACACAAATACCCGAGTATTTATACAATAGGTCAAGAGATGACCGTTGTGGGCCCCACCAGCAGTAAGACCAAAGTCTGGTTCAAAATCCCGTAGATAACGTGGACCGGTCCAGACAGAGTCGGGAAAATACCCAAATCAAATTCGGCGAGAATCGTGGGTGATTCTTGACGAATCGGCGAGAATCACTTACGATTCTCGCCGAATTCTACTTAGAGAATTCTGGCTGCACAGGTTATAGAGGCCGGGGAGAATCGGTGGGAATCACCTTGGATTCTCGCCGACTCATCGAGAATGCAAAGTCATTCTCGACGAATTGGCGAGAATCACTTGGTGATTCTCGACGATTCTGTCTTAGAAGATTTTTCTGACTGCGTCGAGACAGCCGGCCCAACCCGCCAAGAATCAACTAGTGATTCTCGACGACTCGTCGAGAATCACTGGTGATTCTCGACGAATTGGTGAGAATCACTTAGTGATTCTCGACGATTTACACTTAGACGATTCTCGTCTTTCAACCCGTGAGATGGTCTTTGGCCCATCCTTGCTCCTTGTCTGCTCTTGATTTATCATAGCCCTGTACTTGAAATTAAGTACACCCCAATAGAGAGAGTACACGTAGGCCAACACACTGATCTGCTCAACGAGGGATTACGTTGCACAGATCCATGTATATTGACCCACTGCACCCTGACATTGGTGTGTACTTAGCATGGAATAACTGCAAGCACAACTAGAAATATTTCATCAAATACATTTTCTATTTACCTTAGATTGTACAGCGGCTTCTTCAAATCAGGTACATTGTGGATACAATACCCAACATATCACATGACCCAAAAATGCCACTTTCTCTAACCAGAATTCGCACTTGGAGAAGTTCGCAAAAAGCTGGTTCTCTCTCAACACTTGCAACACTAATCTCAAGTGAGTCTTGTGCTCTTCTTCTGACTTGGAATAAACAAGGATGTTAACAATAAATATGACTACAAACAAGTCCAAGTATTTGCCAAAAACTCGGTTCATCAAGTCCATGAATACGGATGGTGTGTTCGTCTGCTCGAACGGCATCACTGAAAATTCAAAGTGACCATACCTCGTTCCAAACGCGGTCTTGGGTATGTCTTCATCTCAGATTCATAACTGATAGTATCTTGACTTCAAGTCTAACTTGGAATACACCATCGAACCCACCAACTGGTCGAATAGATCGTCTATCCGAGGAATCAGATACTTATTCTTAATAGTCAGTTTGTTCAACTCTCGGTAGTCTATACACAACCGTATACTACCGTCTTTCTTCTTTACGAACAACACTGGTGCGCTCCATGGTGAAGAACTGGGTTAGATATACCCCTGCTACAAAAGCTCCTGCAACTGAACTTTATGTTTGGCCAACTCCTTTGGTGCCATCCTAAAGGGAGGACGTGACACCGGCCTAGCCTCTAGCACTAGCTTGATAGAGATATCAATCTCCCGTCGAGGAGGTGCTCCCGAAAGCTCCTTAGGAAACACGTCTTCGAACTCTGCCACTACGGGTACTTCTCCAAGAGATAACCTCTAAAGGCTAACCACCAACAGTGCTACCAGGTCTTGGGTACGACCCAAATGAGTGAATTCTTCAACATACTTGTCCACGGTCTTGTCTCGCTGCACCAAGTGCAGAAACTATCTCTAGAGGGCTTACCTTGTCGATATGGGAATGTACTTCTTCAGAAAAGCATTCCAAAACTCATCAATGGACGGGGAACGTCTATGAAACTGTCGGCCACTATGGCTCACCCACCAGAACTTGGCGTCTCCTTCCAACATGAATGCTATAAACTCTGCTTTCTTCTCGTCTGGCGTCTTTGCCGCTCTCAAAAGCTCCTGAATCTGAGCCCACCAATCCTCTTCATCTGTTGACGTGCCGACACCCTTAAATGTTTGAGGGTGGAAGCTCAGGAAATACTTCATTTGCCGGTCACCATGCCCAACAATCACCCTTTTGGCCAGCGGCTCTGCCCGCCTAGCTTCCTTGCCCGGCACGGCCGTCGCCGTATCCGGGGTATCAGGAGTTTCTACCTGAGCAATGGGGGCTGCTACTTGTGCTGCCGCTGCTGCTTGGGACGCCACCATCGCTTCTGCAAGCATGCGACAAAAGTCGACCGGAGTTACCCCCATGCCTAACAGACCTTGTGCAGACGCGCTACTCGCTGAGAGCTCTTCTCCTGTCCTCGACATTCCCGCCTCATTGCTTGCACTGTTAACACAAGCAAATAAAACACAAATCAATCTCTAATCACAAGTCTCAAACACAAGGACACTCATGGTTCCGTGATACTCCTATGTGGATAACTTCTTATACGCGACTCTATTTTTACTTTTGACCACGAATCCTTTCCTTGGAATGCCAACCTCCCTTTGGTACCAAATTATAACACCTCCCCTTTAATGACCATATAATATGGGTCCGTCCGAGGCCATACAACATACAAACGCCGCAGCTTTAGCATTATAAGATGATATTTACTACCCAAACTCAAAACTCAAAACTAAACACAGCGGAAACAAAGCAAAATAAATAAGAGTTATCCACCACTAACAGGAGTATCAAATTTCCTTAAGGCCTTACACAAAAAGAGTCCATCAAATAAAGATCACAAGGTCAAACATGAACGTGCAAAAGCACTCCTAAGCTATCTTGGTATGTAAGCCGGACGATGTCCAAAATATGGATCATACAAGACACGAAAAAGAAACAAGCTACAGTGCCACAACACTTCATGCGGTATTGGGCTTTTCTCCCGGCGCACTAGCTCGTGCTTGTAATCCTTTCCTTGTAAAGATTTTAAGTAATGTGGGTAAGCAAAGGCTGAACTCTAATGTGTAACCAACACATCTCCTCCCGACCACCCCTAACGGAACCCGGGGTACCACTCCAACATGCAAGTCAGTACTTTGTATACCAAATTCAAATATATATAAAGCTTTAAAATAGATTTGGATGTCTCATACAACAAACACATTTTTTAGGTTTAGAAAAGAGTGAAAGGGGCCTACTATGCAACATGTATGCAAACCCAAGCTTCACCCAAGGCACCGTATCTCGTATGAATCTAACACATTATCAAGCACTGGGTACTTTCGTTTCCCCATTGGCATAAAGCCCCAAACAAAAGGGAACTACATTGTCCCTAATGGCCCAAGCACCGTTACACGGAAATCTTGCAAATGCCCCACCCGCACATGGGTCTTAAACCCCAGGCTTACCTCCAAATTCTTACTTCTCACGTCAGGATTCCGTATCACACACAACTGATTCTAAGAACCCATGTTGGATCCCACCCGCTCATGGCTTCATTTCCCGGGCTTGCCCTACGCTCGGCGTTCTCATTAGTCTCACAGAAGGGGACTAGTCTTGCCGGGACACTTACCCCAAGTGACATGCACGCCATGGAATAGCCAGCCGACCACGGAGACGTAGCCATGCCTTAGCACAGCACAACCATAATTTCCCACCCTAATCCATCGTTCATACCGCAACATTCCCGTGTACCAAGGAAATCATCTACCGCCCAAGCGGAGCTAACCTTACCCGGTTCCCGCTACGAGTACTCACTCAAGAAAAAGGAGGAAAAATGCATAAATCATAACGACATCTAGCCGTAACGGATTGCTACCGAATCCTCAAAGCTCGTTATGCAACATTATAACGCCCCCGATTTTTTCTACGATTATTTTATTCTCGTATGGCGTTACGGTGACGCGTTTTTGTGGCTTGTGCCATTTGTGGAGTGTGGTTTAGCTCCGTAGAACTGAGTGGCCTATTTTGTAGCCTATGGGCAAGATCTCCCTAGCAAGCTGAGTCGTTTTGGGTGACCCGGTGAGGCCTTTTGGGGGATGCTTGTGTTTTGGCTTTAGGTGGGTATAACTCGAGTTCTGTTCGTCGAAAGTTAATTTCGACTTCGCTGTTGCGTTCGTAGCATGGGTATTTAGCTACGGTGCGAATTTTGTCGAATTCCGAGGTAGTTCGGTTTTCATGTTGTTTTGGGTGTGCCATTTGTAAAGACTAACTAGGAACCCTCTTATTTAATAAGAGAACCGGCGGCTAGGCTGCAGTTAGGCTGAACCAACGTGTTAAGGCTTATTTAAAAGCCTTAATTAGAAGTGGAGGGCCCACTCTCTTCCTTCTTCCCAAGACCGAAACTGCCTGCTCCTGTTCACAGAAAACAGAGGCTGAAGCGGCGGACTGCCCTAGCCTTCGGACAGCAATTCCGGGAGCCTTCGTGGACGGAATTTGATTCCGAAAGCGGCTTTGGCTTGCTCTCTCTCAGATCTACATTTCGATGGTAAGAGATTTGATTTTCGTGGAGTTTTAGGAGACTTGAATTTTCGGTTTCTTGTGGATTCCGCCATTAAAGCGCGGGAATGTGCTTTTAGGTGCTGCTGCTGCTAGTGCTGAGTGAAGAGGAGGGAAAGCAAACCAAGCTTTGCCAGAAATCGAGGCAAGTGGTATTCTTGCCCTTGTCGTTTTGTTCTCTTTATGAATTGGACAAAAAATCCCGGTTAGCCCTAGGGAAGAAGCCAAGTTTGTCCTTTTATCTTGCTGAAATTAGGGTTTAGTTTCTCCTAATGAGCCCCCCTATTTGTGCTGTTGGTGCTCAACCCGCCGAGGTAATACCGCCAATTTAGACTCCAGATTTATGTATGGTTGTTGCCTTGCGGTTGAAGCCGAGGGAGAGAGAGTAGGAGGGGGGTTCCTGCTGTGTATCTTGGTAAGAGCCAAATTTGGGCTCTCGGGTTTGGCGTTGAGTGTGGCGCACACACTCAACGCCACAGCTGTAGTCAGTTTTAGATTTTGTCTAAGTACTAGGGCGTTGAGTGAGGTGGACTCACTCAACGTCGCAGCCCCTGCTACCGGCTAAGTACTTTGGTGTTGAGTGAGTCGACCTCACTCAATTCCATTTCTGTTTTGGCATTGAGTAAGGCGAGCTCACTCAACGCCGCGGTTTTCTGAGATGCTAAGTACTTTGGCGTTGAGTGAGGTGTGCTCACTCAACGCCACAGCCTTTTTTGAGGCTAAGTACTTTGGCATTGAGTGAGTCGACCTCACTCAACGCCGTTTCGGGTTTGGCGTTGAGTGAGGTGAACTCACTCAACGCCGTCGCTTTCTGTGTGGCCAAGTACTTTGGCGTTGAGTGAGGTGTGCTCACTCAACGCCACAGCCTTTTCTGAGGCTAATTACTTTGGTGTTGAGTGAGTTTACCTCACTCAACGCCATTTCTAGTTTGGCGTTGAGTGTGGTGACTTCACTCAATGCCGTAGGCAAGTTAGCGGCCAAGTCCCATGGCGTTGAGTGAGAGAACCTCACTCAACGCCATTTCTGCTTTGGCGTTGAGTGAGGTAGACTCACTCAACTCCACAACCCTTTTTTGCTGCTAGAACCTCTAGCGTTGAGTGAAACGACCTCACTCAACGCCATTGTTATTTTGGCATTCATTGAGGTCAACTCACTCAACGCCGCAGATTTGCCTTGTTTGCGGCTAAGTGCTAGGGCGTTGAGTGAGTGAACCTCACTCAACGCCATTGCTATTTTGGCGTTGAGTGAGGTGGACTCACTCAACGCCACAGTTTTCTTTTGCGGCTAAGTGGAAGGGCGTTGAGTGAGTGAGCTTCACTCAACGCCATTGCTGTTTTGGCGTTGAGTGAGGCCAGCTCACTCAACGCCACTTTCTCTGATTGTGGTTAAGTACCAGGGCGTTGAGTGAGTGTACCTCACTCAACTCCATCGCTGTTTTGGCGTTAAGTGAGGTTAGCTCACTCAACGCCAGAGAATTATTGCGGGAGGCATTGAGTGAGCGAACCTCACTCAACGCCATGCCTGTTTTGGCGTTGAGTGAGGCTAGCTCACTCAACGCCAGAGTTGTTCTTCTTGAGGGCGTTGAGTGAGTGAACCTCACTCAATGCCATGGCTGTTCTGGCGCTGAGTGAGGCTAACTCACTCAACGCCAAGGTCTGGTTAGGCGTTGAGTGGGTCCCACTTAATGCCAAGCCATGTTGAGTCATTTCAGCACTTTTTCCCTACCTTGATTTTTGCTCCCGAGTAAATTCCTTGATTTTGATTTTTGAGGTTCCTTGTCGGCTATGTTTTACTTTCCTAAAGGCCGAATCGTGGGTCGTGGTTAGTAGTGGTGGTTTGAAGCTCTTCATGGGGGAGGTGTTGTGTAATTTAGCCGTGGCCACCCTTTTCTTCTATCTTGCTCCAGGTACGGGCTGGGCAAGGGGGTGGAAGATCCCTAGTGCTTTCACATGTAGACCCTTGAGCTTTGTTGGTTTGGAATTGGTGGTTGGGGGACTGAGTTTCCCTCCAACCCGGATCCACGTTGTTTATTTTTCTACTACCATCTCCCACAGCTTAGGGAGTTAGACGTTTCTTCCTTGGTAGATTACAGCATTTTGGGCTCTTGGTAGCCTAGTGGACTCTGCAGGATGTAGTTTCATGGCAGGGTTGATGTTGTTTCCTCGCACCTAGTGCATTTCTTTTTGTCTTGCCTTGGGCAGTTGTAACATTTACTACTGTTTTTCCCCTCTTTCATTATCCATCCGATTGACACTTTCGTGCAGTTTTCCTTATTTTGCTTGCTGAGGTATTCTTTCTTCGTTTGAATGCCTCAGGTTCTGAGCAGTAGCCAGTTTTGTGGCTAAGTTGCTGTGGTGTTTCTGGTGGTTTCTTGGACTTTGGAGATCCTTCTTGATTTGTTTAGTTAGGTAGTTTTTCTGCACTTTTCTTACAGACATATATATTTGTCAGTGGGTTCGTGTCAGGTTGTTAGCACCCACTGGTAGTTTTTACCTTTGTACTAGATATGTTACTTTTGCTGCTATCATTTTCTAGAGATAGTCTACTTTCTCTTGGGAGGATTTATGCTAGGTTGCTAGTTACTTTTAAAACTACAATTATTATTATAAGTATAGCTCATGATCAGCATGTTTTATAAAACTCAATCACTATTTTCCAAATAACGTATAATTATCGTTTTCTTATATATAATATAAATTAAATTTAGAGTCTTGCATAGCATAAGTGGTCCTCTTGGGGCTCTTATGCACTCCTTAGGATGTCAAACCTGAATAAAGTATTTTTTTCGCAGCGTATAAGTATAGTTTTAAACTGTGGACTAGGTGATCAAACGAGCCGAGGGATACGACCTCTAAAATATAACTGATTTTCTAATCATTAAACTCATGAATATCTTTCATAAAGTAAAGTAGATGGTTTTGCCTGAGCGTCAGCAGTTATCCCCTGCTTGACGTGGCATCATGACGCGTGTTTTCTCATACTCTGATAATTCCTAAATTCGGAGAAAATGCGGGCTGTGACAAACATCACCGATTCGGACTAACGGTCACGACTTCGGCTTCACCCACAATTTCTAATCCACTTACGTAGCTGATCTCTAATGCAAAATCATGCCAGGGACGGACTCAATCGACTCGGAGGTTCATCTTTAACCATGACAATCCAAACCCCTCTCATTTGAGAGATCTGAAGCCAAAAAGAAATGAGAATAAGAGAAAATGTTAAACGTGCATCCTAAAAACAAGAGGAGAAGTGTCGTCACCATACAACCCCTCTTCCTAGCCACGAAAGCTTTGCTTTGAATGGCTTGACACGAGCACCTCCACGCCCTTTCCACAGATCTGGTCTCGGAACGGCGATTAGAGCTCCGAAGATCCGTCAATGGCAGAAGAAGCTCTCTCCTTCCTCTTCCCTTCTATTCCTCTCCAACCCCTTTCTCAAACCCTTAAGATGAGTAAAATGAGAGGAAAACCCCTCTCAGCCCTAATAGAATCGTTTGGCCGGAAGATCCTTGCGTTTGGATATAATTTGGGGAAGCATCGGACGGCCACAAAACAAAATTGACGGAACCGTCCCGACCGCACAATCGGTGGCGCACGACCAGTGTTCGTGCGCAATAGATCCCATGGTCGTGCGATTACCTCTGGCAGAACTCCAGAAAGAAAGGGATAAACGCGCACGAGAAGCGGCGCACGACCAGTGGTCGTGCGCACTCTGACCAAATATCGTGCGTTTACCCAAACAGAACTTGGCTAACCGGTGAAAAGTGCGCACGAGCAGTGGCGCATGACCAGTGGTCATGCGCACTAGATCCAGTGATCGTGCGCTTTAAAGAACAGCCAAAAACAATGACCCATTGCCCGTGGAATCCCTACCGTCGGGCATTAACTTCTAGTGACTCCAGGTATGCAAACTGGGGTGTTACAAACTCCTCATCACTTAAGGGAGCCTCATTTACCGTGGTATACCGGAGAGTTTGATCCAATTGCTCATTTGCAAGATTTTTAGTTTACTATCGATTTGAAGACTCTTACTGACGCAACTAAGCGCTAACTCCTCATGACATCGTTTGATGGACACACACGAGAGTGATTCTATGGACTTTGCCCTCAGTCCATTGCCTGCTTTGCTAATCTTAGAAGAAACCTTTTGTTAAGGTTCTCTACTTCTATTAAGAGGAAAAGTTGCCCAGAGGCTTTATTTGAAATCAAGAAATGTGAGAACGTGTCCTGGGCTTACCGGATTGATCGCATTCAAATAGAGATTTTGGAAGTCTAAAACGTTGATCCAGATCAATATAGAGTTTCTTTGACCAGAGACTTAAGATAAGGTTCGCTCAAATTTGAATTTAATGTTAGAATATTGAGAACTTACGAAGAGATGATTAGTTTTGCCAACCTATATATTCGTGGTGAGAAAAGAAATCCAAATTATGTTTCAAAGCTTACGAAAGACTCTCCTTCTTCTGCTTCTTCTACTGCTACATCTGAACGACCAACAAGGACTTCTCCACGAGATTTTCAGCCCCGTACTTGAAGGGAAAGGAATTTACACCATCATCGTAATCTTTTCCCAAGCCAGAAACATCTTCAGAACCACAGGTTACCATTGCCCATTGCTCCACTTATCCAGTTCTACCCCAACAAACTTCTCCAATATATCAACAGCAGTATGATGACCTACAAGACACTGAGTAAAACTTGGGGATGGATGAGGTGATCCAAATTCTGATGGAAAACCGAATTTTAAAAGATTATCTCATCCAGTAAAACCAAAGTCCAAAGGCTTTGATCAATACTGCGAGTTTCAAAAAGAGAAATGTCATCCAAGGGAAAATTGCAGAGCTCTCCACCAACTAGTGGAGAAACTGCTAAGAAGGGAACATTTTGAGACTTGGTTCAGAAGAATGACCCCTTTCAGTCATCCACTTCAAAATGTAAGGAAGTGGCAGACATATTCCTCGGCTCAAAAAACATAAACGAGATCAACATGCACTACTACTTCAATCTTGGAGGTGAGTGTATTGACGCCTGATGAAGGCTCTCTTGGTCCTCTATTCGGAAGTTGAGAACAGCTTCAACAAATTCTAAAGTTCATTACAACCATGGCGTAATCAGTTTAATTTTCATTGATGAACATTTCTCTTTTATGTTTTGAACTCTTATTCTTTCAATGGTTACTTGAAAGATCCTATACTTATACTTTTCCTTATGTGGAGCTCCTCCTCCTCACTCTTTTTTCTCTTTGTCAAAGGGATCACTGGACCGAGGATACATCATCATGTCCTTCTTAGACCCCCCCCCCCCCCACAGATTCTAGTCTCTGATGTAATACCACGAGGACCACGTATAGTGGGGAGAGTTCCCATACGTGTAGTGGGAGCCATCAAATTCTCGTGTAATGTGAGTCAGGATTTCATATCCCAGCAGACATCTAACACACCACATGCATCAAGGGAGGTCCTGGTAAATGTTAGCATTGTTATGCTTCGCTTGGGAAATTGTTATAGTTTTGGTGATCTTTCTTGAGTAAGGAATGCTAGCATCTGCGTCGCACCTCTCCCCATTGATCATCTTAGGCTGCGACGATCGAATACTCCTCGGTAATCTCAAGTTATGCCTACAGGGGACCCAGAACTAAGCTGATCTTTCTTGAGTGAGCAATGCTAGAACCCAAGACACACATGGCCTCATGTATCAGCTAAGCTTGTAGCCCTAGGCAAGAGAGTAGTACGTCTATCACGCTTTCTTCAGGATGATATAGTTTGTACGATTTTTCCTGAGAGATCAATGCTAGACCCCGTGGCGCACATGGCCTTATTGATCATCTTTAGCTATATATCTCTATTTTTTCCCTTTTGGGGGAGGTGCGGCTAGTCCGCCTTGCATCCTGTAGAAGGGTCACACTCTTGATGATCTTTCATAAGCGACCAATGCTAGCCCCCGTGGCATAACTGGCCTAACTGATCGTCTTAGGGCTTGGAACTCAATTTTTAACGGCTTTTCATTTTCAGGTCACTGACCAAGCTTAGCCTCTCCGCAAGTTTACTGAAAATATTTGGCTTTTTCTATCCGTCCTATTAGCCAATCCGTCCGCTTGCGATTTAATTATTATTTGGTATAATTATTCGGCACGTAGTTAATTTACGCGAATTGATCCGGCTTTATTCTGCTCTATTTTCTGTGGCCTAAGCAAATTATCTCATTAATAATCTTTATTATTATTTGCGACCCGAGTTAATCGCCTTTTATCAAACATTTTTATCGGCATATATATATATATATATATATATGTATATATATATATATATATATATATATATATATATATATATATATATATATATATATATATATATATATATATATATATATATATATATATATATATATATATATATATATATATATATACATATATATATATATATACATATATATATATATATATATATATATACTAGCATCTTCGAACGGGCTTCGCCCGTTCTCGATGCATCGCTGCGGGCTTCGCCCGCTTGACCCCCCGGCGGGCTTCGCCCGCTTGACCACCCGGCGGGCTTCGCCCCTCTCCCCCCGGCGGGCTCGCCCGCCCCTCGGCGGGCTCGCCCGCCCCTCGGAGGTCTTCGCTCGCCCCCTGACGCTCTTTGCCCGCCCCCCGACGGGCTTTGCCCGCCTCCGAAAAAATTTAAATAATTTTATAATTTAATAAATTATTATTATTATCCGCCCGCCTCCGAAAAAATCTAAATAATTATATAATTTAATAAATTTCGCCCCGACGCCCATCCCCTCAGGCGGGCTTCGCCCGCCTCTGAAAAATTTAAATAATATTATAATTTAATAAATTATTATTATTTTTTAAATCAAATTATAATTTAATAAATCATTATATAATAACTTTTTAAATTTTATAAAAAAAATGAAAAAAAAACCAAAATCCCCCCCTCCCCGCTTCCGCCTGCCCGCTTCCCCGCCCTCCTCTGCCGCCGGCGGCGGGCTGCCCGGCGGCCAACGGCGGGTTGCCGGCCTCCGGCGAACCCGCCGGGGGTTGTCCCGCGGCGAGCGGATCTGGGGCTCACGGGCAGGGCCACCGCCGGCGGTGGCCCTTCCCGCTCGCCGCGGGACAACCCCTGGCGGGTTCGCCGGAGGCCGGCGAACCCGCCGGTGGCCGCCGGGCAGGCCTCCGCAGGCTCCGCCGGCGGCGGCAGAGGAGGGCGGGGAAGCGGGAATGCGGAAACGTTGGTATCCGGATTTTTCAGAGAATGAACAGTAACTGTTTTGATTTTTGTTTTATTTGCAGGCCTCCTTTGATGAATCCAACGATCAGATTTGATTTTCTGAAGATCGGACAGTTCAGATGCTTTTCATGATGTGCTTTGAGATATGACTATTGTATTATATAATAAAGATATATATATATATATATATATATATATATATATATATATATATATATATATATATATATATTTGGCCTTTAGTTAGCCGACTTAACAATTATTTATGTTATTATGCTGTTAATAATAACATCTCATATTATCTTCCTAAATATTTATGGCCGCCAGATAATCATATATCTCGGATAGCTATAAGCAAATAAAGCGAACTCATATATTGTCGAATATTATCAGGAAAACAGCACATTATTTATCTCAGTTATAGATATCTTAACTCTCACAGTTAATAATGCAATTGAATCTGTTTCATCCAAGCCGCCATTACAAATGTGGTCTTCTCCATCACAAAGATTTTTTTGCAATAACAAACTTAACCGCTCCGTTTGATGTTCACCATAATTATATTTTTGGATATCTGGCAATCCTTTGCTAATGGTGAACAGCTATAATTCCACGAGCATCTATTAATACTCAATTAACTTGTTTTTGCGGTTAAGATGTGTGAAGCCGCAGTTTTGCAAATTCACGGTCGTCGGCATGACATCCATCTTGTTAGTCCAATAATCATTTCTTATTCGGAAGCCAATAAATAGTAGACCGCATAAATTATCACAAGTTAGTAAAATCACAATAAAGTTACCATAGTGCACATCAAAGAAGGTAACTGCATTTTGATTTCTTTTTCAAAAAATTACGTCGGTAAGACCATACTATTAACAAAACTAAACCTCATGTAGGCAACACCTATGAAGTGATTTGTAACAAAAGTTCTTGCACTAACCTACGCGGCTATCCCGGACAGGTCTTCTACCAGAACTTTTCTCTTCTTTTTCAAGTTGCGCCAGCTATATAATGCCGCCCCAACGGAAGTATCATGGCGGCTAACATTATTTCTCCCCCAGTAAGGGAGAGCAGTGGAGACTTGCACGCATTAGCCTTCCGGATGACACCACATCGTCGGCTTATCGTGGAGATCTTCCAAGTTGCCTCCCATTCCTTGAAGCACGGACTCGCTGTCAGAGTCGGATTCACCTACTTCTCCAGTCCGTTGAGGGTTTGCCCTCTTGGCTCTTTTCTCCCTTTGGGTCAATGTCTGACCGCTTGGGGAAAGCATCTTGTTCAGGGGAACTATTACAATAGCCGAACAGAAACAATAAATCAGTTTGTAATCCGCGCGACAAAAATTGATAAGTCAAAATTATCTGGAAACTTACAATCTTATGTGTGAACAATTTCTAGGGAAGGCAGCAGCGGAATGTAGTAGTTTACGTAATGACGCTTGCCCTTGAAGAATTTGTAAATTTCTTTCTCAATTCCCTCCAACTTGCACATTTTGAAGATGGCTTCCTCTCGAACTTGCAGGTTGATAGGAGGAAATCCACGCTTCCCTACGAAAATCAGATATCTTTCCGACCAATTCGTAATCTTGTTCGCCAATTTGACGACTTTCAACCCTCGGCATCCAAAGTACACTCGCCCTTTGAAGATTTTCATGTCGGTATCTGGAATAGACCCCACTAAAAACACTTGTAGAAGAGGCTGATTGAGAAGCGGACACCATCATACCGTAAGTAAGAGAGAAAGCTTAAAATTGCGGCTATGGAGTTTGGTGGTAGTTGGTCGGGTACAATCACATAATGAACGAAGACTACAAAGGATTCTATCATAACCTGGAATAGAAACCCGTTGTCGAAGTGGCCTATTGTAATTGCAATCTGGTGAGTGTTATAAGAATTAATTCGCTCAATATAAAGCGGAAGTCGCGTGAATAGCGGGCTGCCTTGCATGTATTTCTCAACAAATTCATCAAGTTCTTCCTAGGTAAGCCGACATTCATTGTGATCTACAGAATGGAAAGCCGAAGCAACATCAGTCAGAACGACAACTATTTTATCAGACCACGCAAATTTGGCCTAAGCTCGCACCTTGAACGTTAGTTCAAAATATTTTGAAAGTCCTTCTATTTAAAGATCTCTGTGATTTGCAAAATAACTGATGCAATCTCGACAAGTGCACTGATTGTGTTCAAGTAATAAACTGGGGGATTTATCCTCCGAGTATTGAATCTCTCGAGGAGTGAAGGTAGGGAGAGTGTTCTTTCTTGTTGGAAAGTGATTGCAAACATGGTAAAGTTTTGGGGGACGAGCTTTTGTTTTACAACTACTAAAATAAATTACGCGGGCCGCCTTCACCGCTTCGCTAGAGTGGAATACTCAGATGAGTATCAGGGCATACAGTCGTAATCGTTGAGGGTCAAAAGCACCTCTTGCCAACCCAGCCCCTAACACATGTTAGTGCGGCGTATTACGAAGCAGCAAACCAAATCATGCTAAGGAAGCAAAACCAAACAAAGAACTACAACAACATTTGCAATAATAAACTATCATGAACATTGTTAAGTTCCTAGCAAGCTTGGAAAACATCCAAAGCAAAGAAACACACCCAAATGAAAGAAAAGAGGAGATTTACAACCCAACGCGTGAAGGCTAGCCACGATTCTCTGCCGGAGTCAAAGGTTGTCAGTCTTCTTCTGGGCTCGGTCGGTGGTTGACATCCGAGGAAGCTTGAAGTGATGTCACCTACATCAAAGGCTTTTTCCCCATCTTCTTCAAGAACCGTGAAGGTTGATGTTCACCGAAAACTCACTAATAGCAGCGAGAAGGAGCTCCAAGTTCTCCGCTTGAGAAGGAGATGAAGGAAATGGCGGAAGATCTTCGCTTGCGCTGATGTTTAGAGGAGGAATGGTGGCCGAACGAGCTCTCCAAGGAGGAGAGAGAAAAAAGAGGCTAGAGGGCGATTTTGCCGCTCAAAGGGGCAGAAATGGCGGAGTTCTTTCTTCAGTAAACTCTTAAACTTAAATACAAGAAGGTCAGAAAAATGGTCGTATACGGTTTGCCGCACGATCGTGCGTTAACCATGCGATATTAATTTTCAGGATAAAGCTTAAGGATAAAGATGAGTTGACCCGTGCGTTTTACTCAAGCACGGGCTCTTTTTTCAGTGCGTGAACAAATCGCACGATTAACCACAAAATGATAAAAACTAAACAGCTACAGGAAAACCATGCGTTTCCTTTGCCCACGGTTCAGAAGAAACCGTGCGTTAACCATGTGTGAAGATCATCGAGCTCTGACCGACGATATTCTTCGAGCTCCGCTTGTCTATTTTCTTATTGAGACAGACGCACGATCAGGCACAAATCATGAGCTAAGGAAATGCACGACCGTGTGTTTTCATAAATATGATTTCCTGCTTGGGGGAAAATACACCACCTGCAGAGCAAAAACCAAAACTAGAGCACAAGCTCCCTACACCAATACAAAGCATAAAATAACCAAATCCGCACGGGGAGTACCCCAATACTTACCCCCGACATCCTGGTGCAATTTGCAAACCAAAATGGGCAAAAATAGTGCAACAATGGCTAAATGAAGCCCTAATCAAATATATGACTTTTCCTAATGAAATAGTAATGCACAAGCGAGAAAATAAGCCCAGATGAGTTCGAAAAACCCTATATAAATCGAACACATCACAAAACCAGACTTAAACATTTGCTCGTCCCGAGCAAATAATCCCTAATACGGACAAGAAGAATTGCATAGCTGGCCTAAAACTGCGCAGCGGAGTACGATGCGAAATCGCATGCTCACGCTCTTAGGAATACCGTAGAAGGAATTTCTGGTCATGCACTAAAAACCTATCTATTTGTAAAGGCATATCAAAATATTATTACTACTATACTATAGAATCGAGGGGAATCATTCGGTCACGCACAAGAAGAAAGCAGACAAACAATGAGCTGAGCATTGCAAAAGCAAGGGATCGGGATAACCTCCAAAGGAATCCACCAATGTCGATAACCATAAGCTTGCCCATTTACACTCTCTCCACGACACTAGTTTGACTCAAGCGCGAATTCGTAGGACATGGAATATAATGGAGGCATAGGCCAAGGTGGGGTATACAAAGGTAAACAAGATGGACACGTACAACTAAAATGAGATCACCTGAAACACTAATAGCTACACTCAACGTCAAACACGAGCACCGCACCACCAGACTTGGACTTTTGACGGTGCGTGCATGCCCATAACGAATAGAGTATAACAAAATTTCACTTCTCCACAACATCTGAATTTTTTTTCTTTTTTTTTTCATTCCACACTGGGAATTTTCATTTCATTTAAATTCTCTCTTTTTTTAAAACCAAATAACCAAAATGAGCCGTACACACGGTAACACCACAAGCGGCACGAAGCTCCCACATAACAGCCACACATAACTGAAACAAAACTACAATAAAACAAACCAACCGAGCGACCACATTTGGGTGTGCGAGTAGGAAATGCTATATGGCTTTGATAGCGAGGCGTAAGGATGCCAAAGGAAGGACAGTCTCAATGGGGATAGCAACAGATTGGTGTCAGGAATGGTATAAGGCTCAAACTTAAACAAAGTGACGGCCTACCTCACGCGCGCACTTGACTAACCATGTACTCATGCTTTGACAGTAGCTAGGGGTAAGTTCTTAGCCACCAAGAAAGACAATCCTTCCTCTCGACTCGAGCAATACGAGGCTAGCGATGTTGGAACACATCCCTATGCTACCGTTTGATTTACACCGTATGCGATATAGGCGAGTAGAATAAACAAGATTTACGCCCATAGAAATAAAATACGTTATAAGCATAAAAAGAATCTAATTCTACACGTATTCCTAAATGAGACATGAGAACTCGATTAGGATCACTACTGGAGTCAACATTTTACTCGACCTCGCAATCCTAGGCCAGCACAAAAATTTTTCAAATCCCACACAAGTGACGAAAAAACTAACGACATTCTCCTATTCAAGTACGCGCTCAAGTGTGGTACAGTGGTATGCAATGCCAAACAACACTTATAATGAATATAATCTTCTAGCACGAAAAAGGTAAAATGCACGTGTGTGATTACCCTGCATAACTCTCCCCACTAGGCTTAGCCTAAACATCCTAATACAACAATGTGATCATGAAATTAAAAAGTAAGTAAGGAGAAGGGGTTACCCAATACTCAGAAATGAGCATACCAAAAGATTGGCGTTAATTTCTGTCGAAAGGCTACGACCCTAATGAACTCCACCTGCAAACAAAAATAACTCCAAGCACAACAATCCATGCTAAAAAATATGCACATAAAAAAAAATAAAAAAAAAAGTAATGGATTGTCTCCCAGGAGCCACTTTTCTTTACCGTCCTAAAAGTGGACCAAATACTTGTATTATTAGTTTTACATAAAGTTTTACAATCCTAGAAAGAAGCTAATCCAAGCAATAAATTTAAGCAAAATAACTAAAGGAGGATAACATTCATCAGAGTCTTGCAGCAGTATGCAATGCACGTCTTTATCGATGACATTCCCCTCAAATCGCTTCAAGCGATGCCCGTTTACTTTGAAAATGCCCTCGTTGTCGTCCCGAATCTCTATCGCGTCGCATTGAGAGGCACTTATAACCGAGGAAAGACCGCTCCATCTGGATTTTAACTTCCCGATAAACAGCCACAGGCGTGAGTTGTACAAAAGGACCTGGTCATCCGGCTTGAATTCCTTGGGCGAGATATGTCTATCATTCCAGCACTTGGTTGTTTACTTATATATGCTCTTGCTCTCATAAGCGCACAGGCGAAATTCGTCAAGATCAAAAAGCTAACCACGTCGCTTGTCAAAAGCCTGTTTAAAGTACATGTTGAGGAATTTGGTGGCCCAAAATGCCTTGTGCTTCAATTCGATAGGAAGGTGGCTTGATTTGCCATATACCAGTTGGAAGGGTGACATCCCTATAGGTATCTTGAACGCAGTTCGGTAAGCACATAGAGCATCATCCACCTTCTTTTCCCACTCATTCCGATTGGAGTGGATAGACTTTTCTAAAATACGCTTCAGTTCTCTATTTGAAATCTCCACTTACCCGTATGTCTGGGGATGGTAGGCCAAAGAAACCTTGTGGTGAACACCGAATCGTTTCAGCAGTTGCGCGAATTGTTGGTTGCAGAAATGGCTACCCTCGTCGATAATAATAGTTCTTGGTGCGCCAAAGTGAGAGAAGATGTTCCTATTAAGGAAGTGGAGAACGGTGCGAGCATCATTTGATGCGACCGCCTCCGCCTCCACCCATATAGACACATAATCCACAACAATTACGATGTACTGCTTCCCATGCGACATGGTGAAAAGACCCATAAAGTCAATCCCCAATATGTTGAATAACTCGCAAACTAGCAAATTGTTTAGGGACATTTCATTTCGTCGAGAAATGTTCCCCGTGCGCTTACATTCGTTGAACTCTTTGACGTGTGTAAAAGTGTCACGGAATAACATACGCCAAAACAAACCGCACTATAGAACATTGCGAGCAGTTTGTGCGGCATAAAAATACTCGCCAACCTCGCGATCATGGCAATGCCTCAGAATCTCTTTTACTTCCAGCTTGGGGACACAACATTGGAAAACCCCGTCGGCGAAGGTACGGAATAGTAGTGGAACCTCCCAGAGATAATACTTGACATCTGAGAAAAACTTCTTCTTTTGTTGATATGTTAAATGCGGCTGCAGCGCCTTGCTTGCCATGAAATTAGCACAATCAGCATACCCTGGAGGAGAAGCAGTAGAAGAAAGGGCGAACAGGCCCTCATCCGAAAAAGTATCGAAAATTGGAATTCCCCGTGAGCCCTCACCTTCTCCCCCTTCATGTCTCGATAGATGGTCGGTAATCACATTGTTAGCTCCACGGCGATCCCGTATTTCGATATCATATCCTTGCAGTAATAGAATCCAATGAATTAGTCGCGTCTTAGCATCTTTCTTGTGCATGAGAAAACGAATAGACGCATGATTTGAATGCGCCACCACCTTGGAAAGAATCAAGTCGGAGTGGAACTTCTCGAAGGAGAAAACGATAGCTAAAAACACCTTCTCATTCGTGGTATAGTTCAGTTGTGCATCGTTCAACATCCAATTCGCGTAGGCAATTATATGAAAGGTCTTATTTTACAATGTCCAACACTACCCCGACCGTGACGTTGCTAGCATCACTAATCAACTCGAAAGGCACTGTCCATTATGGGGATGAGAGAATCGGGGCTGAAACCAATCGATCCTTTAAGAAATTAAACGCCCGATTGCAATCATCATCGAACACAAACTTTACATCCTTCGCCAATAGATTAGATAAAGGCTTATCTATAGCTGAGAAGTCCCGAATAAAGCGCCGGTAGAATATAGCATGCCCCAAAAAACTACGAATGCCATGAAGTGTCGACGGAGGGGGCAGGTTTCTAATCACCTCTACCTTTGCTGGATCAACCTCTAGCCCCTGCTGAGAAACCTTGTTCCCCAGAACGATCCCCTCTCACACCATGAAATGGCAGTTCTCCCAGTTGAGCACTAAATTAGTATCCTTACAATATTGCAAGACCAAATCGAGGTTGTGTAATGCTTCATCGAAGCTATCACCAAATAAGAAGAAGTTGTCCATGAACCCCTCTAAGAAATCCCCAACCATCTCGCAAAAATCCGCGGTCATGCAACGTTTAATGTGGCTACCCCATTACACAACACAAAAGGTAGTCATCGGAAAGTAAAAGTCCCTGATTGGCAGTTAAATGTCTTCTTATCCCGATCATCTAGGTCAATCACCAGCTGATAGTGTCACAACCCGCATTTTCCCCAACAATTTAATTATATCAGAGCAAGGGGAAAATACGCGTCGTGATGCCACGCCGTGCAGGGGATAACTGCAGACATTCAGGCAAGACTCCAAACTCTACAATTCTAATAGAAAACATAGATGGTTATGAATAAAATCCAGTTTAAGTTATGATGGTAGCCGTATCCCTCGGCTTAGTGAATCATCTAGTTCACGATTTAAAAAAAATATAAATTCTACGCTTGCGGAAAATACTTATTTAAATTGACTCTAATATCCTACATCAGTATAAATGTCCCCGAGGAACAACTCATACAATGCAAACCCTAGATTTATAATAAGGGTAGGAAAGTCTTTACGCTAAATAGAAAGTAGTGGCTTAGTTTTGAAGGAGATGATAAGTATGCTTTACTAATATTATGGTTTTATAGGTCAAAATACCTAACATCAGTCCTAGCAAGGAATCATCCCAGAGAGCAAGTTATCTAAATCAAAACATAAGGAACTACTACAGCCAGCAAGTGTCAAAAATCAACAATTCCTGTGGGCGTCAACAACCTGACACGAACCCACAGTATTAGGTATGTCTGAACTAAGGAAAACAACTAAAAAGACAAACTACCTCGCTATGGCGAGGTGCAAAACCACAGCCAACACTGCTGCTCAGAAAACCAAAACTAGCTCCACTATCTGCTACTGCTCTGAACCTGAGGCATTCCAAAAAAAACAGAACACCTCAGCAAGAAGGTACAAGTAGTGGCAAGAGAATAAATAAAGTAAACAAATGAACAAGGTCGAAAGGGGTACCAACCCAGGACCCAAAGTACTGAAATAAGGTACAAAACAAAATTGAGAAATAGAACTTACGTGAATCGTCACGTACAACCAATCATGCCAGATACCCAAGGCAGGGGGAAAACAAAGGCATGAGTAGATCATAAGAAAGAAATTCAAAACAAACAACTTTATTAGCCGCGTGTGGTCAACTCTATCTAAACAGGCAGGGTGCTCACTAATAAGGACACACCCCTCACAGATGTTAAAATCCGTCTAATTGCGGGGGAGACTTATACACTCCACTAATCGCCGCAGGATGCCCAACCACCAATAGAGTTGCACGACCACTAATAAAGGAAAACAAACCTTGCGGTCGGTGGATTTGCCCACAAACACCCGCAAGAACGAGTCACTAGGAAATAAATCACCGGATTTGGCACATCGGATTCTACTCGATATATTCTAGGTTATAAAAAAAACACGGTTGATCAACCTCTAGAAACGATTTACGACCCTAGGTAATTTCTAACGCGATAAATAGGGCGATAAAAGCCCACAATAAAACCCTACATCGCATTTCTACAACTCCACAAGACGAGATTTTTCATGCCAAAAACTAAATAAAAACCAAGAAAACTCATAAGGAAGACTCAACAAGCATACTAAACCGAATCTCAAAAGTGCACAAGGATTGAGAACTAAAGTTTAACCGTTACCATCAAAATCGGACGAGAGGGAAGTAGGGGAAAACCACTACTTGCCTTAGTTGCACCGGAAACGTTCTCTGAATCGTTCCACGCCGTAGATCGGGACAAAAGAACTCAGGAGAAGTAGAGATCTAAACAACAATGGCGGAAAAGGGGTTAGGGCCGAAAAACCCTAACAAGAAAACTCACGGAAAGAGAAAGAAATTACCACGATAGCGCAGCTCTCGGTGAGAGCTTTCCGGATCTACGATCGGTTGAAGATTCCGAGCATCGGAGCTCCGTCGGCGGCCACCGGAAGATCCACGAAGTGGAGAAACTTATCTCTCGCCGCTGGTCTGGTTCAGGAATAGAAGTATCGGAGAAGATGAAGTTATATCCTAATAACCTAAGAGAAAAGTATATATATAGTTTTTTTTTTAATAAAAATTTCAACTTAAAAGGGACAACCTCGGAAATATCAAAAATAGGCATCCAAGATGGCTTCAAATCGAAAAGTGGTCAACATGAAAGTTGGAGATCTTGTCGAGAAGAACAAAATTCATGTTGACCATTTTTTGATACGATGCCGTTTTGACCATCAAAACGGCGCTCTAACGCTGACAGGAAAGGACTACTCGAGTGGCAGCAAACATACTCGAGTAGAAGCTTACATACTCGAGTAGAAGCATACTTACTCGAGTAAGAGATCAAATATACTCGAGTAGGAGTCCAAATACTCGAGTAGGAGTTCAAATACTCGAGTAGGAGTCCAAATACTCGAGTAGGAGTCTATATACTCGAGTAGGAGCACCATACACGAGTTCCAGCAGAAAAAATGGGAATATGGGTTCAAGATGACCTCAAATCGAAAAGTGGTCAACATGAAAGTTGTATATCTCGTCGAGACGAACAAATTTGATGTTGACCATTTTTCCACCCAACACCGTTTTGACCCTCAAAATGGTGCCCGAACGCAGACTGTACATGACTACTCGAGAGGAATGAAGGATACTCGTGTATAAGAGCAAAATACTCGAGTGGAATGAAGGTTACTCGTGTATAAGAGCAAATACTCGAGTGGAATGAAGGTTACTCGTGTATAAGAGCAAAATACTCGAGTGAAATGAAGGTTACTCGTGTAGATCAAAGGTACTCGAGTAGAAATCAAAAATACGGCTTATTTACGAGCAGTTTTGGGAAAATCAAAAATAGAAGCCTAAGATGGCTTCAAATCAAAAAGTGGTCAACATAAAAGTTGTAGCTATCGTCAAGACGAACAAACTTGATGTTTACTAAATTTTGATACGACACCGTTTTGACCCTCAAAACGGCGTCCGATCAAAATCTGAAACGGGCTACTCGAGATAACAAAGCGCAAATTCTTGAAATGAAATTTTTTTGAACAAAGGGACACGAGTTCAGAACAGAGGCCCATACACGCGCCGAATTAAGCGAAACTCACACCATAGGCGAAAACTGGCGCTACGATTCCAATGGCGAAGCCAAAACCTAAATCCGACGAGCCATTCCTGAGATAAAAATTTCCAAATACAATGACATAAATACTCAAAACTTCAATCGCGCGCCGAGACTCCAAAAATGCTCGGTTTGCGACGAAACTTGATGAGCAAGTTTAAAATTACTCAACTTAAACCTCATAGAAATATTTTCTGATTTCGACAAAAAACCAAGAAATTGGCCGACTCGACCGAACGGACGCGAAAATGCCTTATCGGCGATGCGCCGTCAACCCGACGTTAAAAGTAACGCCACGACGTCAAAAAAATATGACGATACCAAAACCAAACAAAATCATCGAAAAATCAGGGGCGTTACAGTCACTCCCCCTAAAAAGAAGTTTCGTCCCGAAACTTAATACAAATCCAAAATCTAACAAAAGCGAAGAAATCAAACACAACCTAAAACATATAAACATACCAGAACTAGGCGAAGAGGTGCGGATGAGATTCTCTCATCGCTGATTCCAACTCCCACGTCGCGCTCTCGACGTCCTGGTTTCTCCAAAGAACTTTGACCATAGGAATGGTCTTCCTCCGCAACACTCGATCTAGAGATTCCAAAACGCGGACAGGCTCTTCCACATACGAAAGATTGGGCTGAATCTGGGGCACCGAATCAAGGACTTGACGACCATTACGAACACACTTCCGCAACTGGATCACATGGAACACATCATGGACACCAGGGAAAGTAGCAGGCAAATCCAGCCGATAAGCTGACACTCCGATGCGCTCCAGAATTTGAAAAGGTCCCACATACCGGGGATCCAACTTGTGGTTCCTTCCAAATTTTTCAACACCTGGCATCGGAGAGACCTTCAGAAAAACAAAGTCCCCAACAGCAAACTCCAGATCGACCCTTCGTCGATTAGCATATTTCTCATAACGCTCTTGTGCTACATGGAGTTTCTCACGAATACGAGTTACAGCACAATTCATCTCCTCAAGGGCTTCCGGACCTAGCAACGGCCTCTCACCAACTTCAGCCCAAAACAAGGGAGTTCTACAACGCCTCCCATATAAGGCCTCAAACGGGGCCATCTGCAGACTCTCTTGATAGCTATTATTGTAAGCAAATTCCATGAGTCTGAGACGCTCATCCCAAGCACCACCATGATCCAAAATATAACACCTGATCATATCTTCCACAATCTGATTCACTCTTTCCGTCTGACCATTTGTCTGCGGATGATAGGCGGTGGAATACCTTAAATCAGTACCCAACCCCTCTTATAAACTCTTCCAAAAACGAGACGTAAATCTGGAGTCTCGATCTGACACGATGCTGACAGGTACACCATGTAATCTAATAACTTCTTCAAGATATAATTCAGCGATCCTTTTCATAGAATACCCAATCTTAAATGGCACAAAGTGAGCACACTTAGTCAGCCTATCGACTATCACCCAAACCGAATCGTGCCCACGGGGAGATTTTGGTAGACCAGTAATGAAATCCATTGATATACTCTCCCACTTCCATTGTGGAATATCTAGCGGTGTCAGTTTACCACCAGGCCTCCTATGATCTGCCTTAACACGCTGACACGTGTAACATTCTGACACAAACTTAGCTATATCACCCTTCATTCCCGACCACCAAACAATTTGCTTTAGATCTTTATACATTTTGGTGGATCCAGGATGATAGGAAACACTGGAACCATGAGCTTCTTCACAAATTTTAGCTCGGATATCACCCATGTCAGGAATACAAAATCTACCCCGATATTTCAGAGTACCTAGCTCGTCCAAAGAAAAATCAGGTAACTCTCCCTTCCCAGTTCTATTCCAGAGGTGCAACAGTTCCGGATCATTCTTTTGGTGCACCCTAGTAAGGGACATCCAAGAGGGCGCTTCTACTTCCAAACTAGCAGGCATAAAACTACTCCCAATCTCGATGTTCATCAACAAGAATTCTTCTACTAAGGACTGTACCGATAGATTAAAAATTTTAGCGGTCTTCCTACTCAAAGTATCAGCTACTACATTGGCCTTTCCTGGATGATAAAGAATTTCTACTTCATAATCCGCCACGTATTCTAACCACCGACGCTGGCGCAGATTTAGTTCCTTCTGAGTGAAGACATACTTCAAACTTTTATGGTCCGTATAGATTTTGCACATCGCGCCATACAATAAGTGTCGCCACAGCTTCAACGCACAAATTACGACAGCAAACTCCAAATCGTGCGTAAGGTAGTTTCTCTCATGCATTTTTAATTGCCTCGATCCATACGCGATCACCTTACCATTTTGCATTAAGACACAACCAAGTCCAATGTGTGTTGCATCCACATACACAGCATACTCAAGTCCTTCAGTAGGCAGAGTTAAAACTGGAGCAGTACACAATCTCTTTTTCAATTCTTGGAAGGCTTCCTCACACTTATCGCTCCAAATGAACGCGGTGTTCTTCTGGGTAAGTCTAGTCAAAGGTGCAGACAACACCGAAAATCCTTCCACGAATCTCCTATAATAGCCAACGAGGCCTAAGAAGCTCCTAATCTCCTTAGGTGTGGCAGGACTAGCCTAATCCATAACAATAGCTATCTTGTCAGGGTCAATCTAAAACTATGGCTTTATTAACCATATGCCTCAAGAAAGAAACCCGAGGCAACCAACACTCACACCCGCTCAACCTAGCGAACAACTTGTGGTCCCTCAAAGCAGGCAACACTAAAGACAATGATGGGCATGCTCCACAGCATTACGAGAATACAACCAAACGTCGTCTATAAATACAATCACAAAACGGTTCCAATCTAGGATGAACTATATGCCCCTTACAGGGGGAAGGCCAGGATGATTAGCTAGGAAAACATCCGAACACTCACGCACCAGAAGGAGCACGACACCAAACATGTCACCAACCCGAACGAGGGTCAAACCATGAAGCTCTACAAAAGCCTTAGCCACGAACAGGTGGGTAGTGACAATCAAAAAAAAGAACACGCGCCTAATAGTTACCTTCATCTACTAATTGCATGCCTAACTTATTCGAACAATAACAAAACCACGATTGAACAAAAAAGCTAGTTAGAACCTAACCTGAGATCACTTGGGTTGAAGACTGGGTTTCCTCTTCGGTCATCACGATCAGTTTACCTTTTCCCTTGTCCTGATTTGGTGGCGGCGGCAGAGCTTGAGGGGAGGCAGACTGTAGTGGGGACTGAGCCTGGGGACACGAAGACTTTTGGTGTCCCTTCTGCCCGCACTGGAAACAAGTTCTATCCTTCAACCAGCAACGACTCACGTCATGACCCTTCCTTAAACAAAATGAGCACACCAGCTCTCCCTTGGGTACGCCTTGAATGGCGAGCACCTGCTTCTTATTCAGGGTAGCGGTCCTCTTGAAACACCTTTCGTAAGGATGGCCGGATCTACCACAAAAGTTACAAATTACACCACCTTTCTTTTTCAAAGAAGGGCCAGATGCCCTGGAGCTTCCATCCTCAACACCTTTTCTCTTCTCTTTCCTCGGTATCATACCACGACCCTTAGCATAACCAAAGGTCTCAACTTCAAGAGCAACTTCTACTGTCCTCGCATTAGTCTCGGACTGGTAAGTATTGGCAAATTGTTGAATGTCATTTTGGAGATTGCCCAAGAAACCTTTGACCCTGCACTCCTCAGCAGCTCTCAACTCCGAAGCAAACTTATTAAATTTAATGATCTCACTCTCATTCCCGATCGCTATAGGGGTTTGCTCACCAGGCTGCCGTCCCAAGGTGGCAGCCAACAATGCCTACAACTGTGCTTGCATTTCTACGATTTGACCTGCCATGGTCTTCATGCTCTGGCGCAGTTCTACAATCACTGCCTCTCCCTGCGCACCTGACGACTCACCCTCAGACTGGGGAGTCGACCTGGTCGCAACGCGCTCAAACGACATTCTAAAAAAAACACATAAACACCTCATTAAGACTCTAGCTAACCTAGAACTACACCACTTAGTTCAAACCATACTTAAAAGACACTTGCTTATGCTGCAACTTGCTCTAGGATTATATGATGATGATATGTCCTACTCAGGATGATATCCTATCATCCTATTGACTCACGTGCCTATGATATGAATGCATGAATTCTTTACTCTTATTTAAAATCATGTGTGTACATGTGTCATCTAGTAAATCTTTAGCTTGGCATGTTGTGCTTATGTTGTGTTATGCTATGCATGTGGTGCTATGAATTCTATAAAAGGCCTTAATGCATGTTATGAGCGGCGTACACATGCAATGTTATGCATCCCATACTACATAATATTGCATGCAACGAAAAGAAAACGTGCTAATGGGCATTCATGTGGTGAGGTTATGCATCCCATACTACATAACCCTCACATGTTGCCACCTATGGTGGATCCATATACAAACACATATTATGCATCCCATACTACATAATATGCCCCGTATACTTCTAATCATGCTTATGAGTGTAGTGTTCATGCTTCGGCCAAGACCTATTGATGACACATCGGTGTGTGTATGATATGACACTAAGCAACTAACACTAACAAGAGAAGGTTGCCCGACCAATTGTCAAGCAACCTCCCTCTGATACCAACTGTCACAACCCGCATTTTCCCCAACAATTTAATTATATCAGAGCAAGGGGAAAATACGCGTCGTGATGCCACGCCGTGCAGGGGATAACTGCAGACGTTCAGGCAAGACTCCAAACTCTACAATTCTAATAGAAAACATAGATGGTTATGAATAAAATCCAGTTTAAGTTATGATGGTAGCCGTATCCCTCGGCTTAGTGAATCATCTAGTTCACGATTTAAAAAAAATATAAATTCTACGCTTGCGGAAAATACTTATTTAAATTGACTTTAATATCCTACATCAGTATAAATGTCCCCGAGGAACAACTCATACAATGCAAACCCTAGATTTATAATAAGGGTAGGAAAGTCTTTACGCTAAATAGAAAGTAGTGGCTTAGTTTTGAAGGAGATGATAAGTATGCTTTACTAATATTATGGTTTTATAGGTCAAAATACCTAACATGCAGTCCTAGCAAGGAATCATCCCAGAGAGCAAGTTATCTAAATCAAAACATAAGGAACTACTACAGCCAGCAAGTGTCAAAAATCAACAATTCCTGTGGGCGTCAACAACCTGACACGAACCCACAGTATTAGGTATGTCTGAACTAAGGAAAACAACTAAAAAGACAAACTACCTCGCTATGGCGAGGTGCAAAACCACAGCCAACACTGCTGCTCAGAAAACCAAAACTAGCTCCACTATCTGCTACTGCTCTGAACCTGAGGCATTTCAAAAAAAACAGAACACCTCAGCAAGAAGGTACAAGTAGTGGCAAGAGAATAAATAAAGTAAACAAATGAACAAGGTCGAAAGGGGTACCAACCCAGGACCCAAAGTACTGAAATAAGGTACAAAACAAAATTGAGAAATAGAACTTACGTGAATCGTCACGTACAACCAATCATGCCAGATACCCAAGGCAGGGGGAAAACAAAGGCATGAGTAGATCATAAGAAAGAAACTCAAAACAAACAACTTTATTAGCCGCGTGTGGTCAACTCTATCTAAACAGGCAGGGTGCTCACTAATAAGGACACACCCCTCACAGATGTTAAAATCCGTCTAATTGCGGGGGAGACTTATACACTCCACTAATCGCCGCAGGATGCCCAACCACCAATAGAGTTGCACGACCACTAATAAAGGAAAACAAACCTTGCGGTCGGTGGATTTGCCCACAAACACCCGCAAGAACGAGTCACTAGGAAATAAATCACCGGATTTGGCACATCGGATTCTACTCGATATATTCTAGGTTATAAAAAAAAACACGGTTGATCAACCTCTAGAAACGATTTACGACCCTAGGTAATTTCTAACGCGATAAATAGGGCGATAAAAGCCCACAATAAAACCCTACATCGCATTTCTACAACTCCACAAGACGAGATTTTTCATGCCAAAAACTAAATAAAAACCAAGAAAACTCATAAGGAAGACTCAACAAGCATACTAAACCGAATCTCAAAAGTGCACAAGGATTGAGAATTAAAGTTTAACCGTTACCATCAAAATCGGACGAGAGGGAAGTAGGGGAAAACCACTACTTGCCTTAGTTGCACCGGAAACGTTCTCTGAATCGTTCCACGCCGTAGATCGGGACAAAAGAACTCAGGAGAAGTAGAGATCTAAACAACAATGGCGGAAAAGGGGTTAGGGCCGAAAAACCCTAACAAGAAAACTCACGGAAAGAGGAAGAAATTACCACGATAGCGCAGCTCTCGGTGAGAGCTTTCCGGATCTACGATCGGTTGAAGATTCCGAGCATCGGAGCTCCGTCGGCGGCCACCGGAAGATCCACGAAGTGGAGAAACTTATCTCTCGCCACTGGTCTGGTTCGGAATAGAAGTATCGGAGAAGATGAAGTTATATCCTAATAACCTAAGAGAAAAGTATATATATAGTTTTTTTTTTTAATAAAAATTTCAACTTAAAAGGGACAGCCTCGGAAATATCAAAAATAGGCATCCAAGATGGCTTCAAATCGAACAGTGGTCAACATGAAAGTTGTAGATCTCGTCGAGACGAACAAAATTCATGTTGACCATTTTTTGATACGATGCCGTTTTGACCATCAAAACGGCGCTCTAACGCTGACAGGAAAGGACTACTCGAGTGGCAGCAAACATACTCGAGTAGAAGCTTACATACTCGAGTAGAAGCATACTTACTCGAGTAAGAGATCAAATATACTCGAGTAGGAGTCCAAATACTCGAGTAGGAGTTCAAATACTCGAGTAGGAGTCCAAATACTCGAGTAGGAGTCTATATACTCGAGTAGGAGCACCATACACGAGTTCCAGCAGAAAAAACGAGAATATGGGTTCAAGATGACCTCAAATCGAAAAGTGGTCAACATGAAAGTTGTATATCTCGTCAAGACGAACAAATTTGATGTTGACCATTTTTCCACCCGACACCGTTTTGACCCTCAAAACGGTGCCCGAACGCAGACTGTACATGACTACTCGAGAGGAATGAAGGATACTCGTGTATAAGAGCAAAATACTCGAGTGGAATGAAGGTTACTCGTGTATAAGAGCAAATACTCGAGTGGAATGAAGGTTACTCGTGTATAAGAGCAAAATACTCGAGTGAAATGAAGGTTACTCGTGTAGATCAAAGGTACTCGAGTAGAAATCAAAAATACGGCTTATTTACGAGCAGTTTTGGGAAAATCAAAAATAGAAGCCTAAGATGGCTTCAAATCAAAAAGTGGTCAACATAAAAGTTGTAGCTATCGTCAAGACGAACAAACTTGATGTTTACTAAATTTTGATACGACACCGTTTTGACCCTCAAATTGGCGTCCGATCAAAATCTGAAACGGGCTACTCGAGATAACAAAGCGCAAATTCTTGAAATGAAATTTTTTTGAACAAAGGGACACGAGTTCAGAACAGAGGCCCATACACGCACCGAATTAAGCGAAACTCACACCATAGGCGAAAACTGGCGCTACGATTCCAATGGCGAAGCCAAAACCTAAATCCGACGAGCCATTCCTGAGATAAAAATTTCCAAATACAATGACATAAATACTCAAAACTTCAATCGCGCGCCGAGACTCCAAAAATGCTCGGTTTGCGACGAAACTTGACGAGCAAGTTTAAAATTACTCAACTTAAACCTCATAGAAATATTTTCTGATTTCGACAAAAAACCAAGAAATTGGCCGACTCGACCGAACGGACGCGAAAATGCCTTATCGGCGATGCGCCGTCAACCCGACGTTAAAAGTAACGCCACGACGTCAAAAAAATATGACGATACCAAAACCAAACAAAATCATCGAAAAATCAGGGGCGTTACAGATAGTACCCCAAGTAACTGTCTAGGAGGCAGTAGTAACCATGCACGGCCAGCCTTTCCAACATATGGTCCATAAACGGCAGCATGTAGTGTTCCTTTCTGGTCGTCGCATTAAGCTTTCGATAGTCGATATAAACTCTCCAGCCAATGACAAGCCTCGTAGTAAGTGGATCACCGTTCTCATTACGGACGACTGTGATTACTCCCTTTTTGGGCACCAACTGCACCAGACTCATCCATTTGCTTTTGCTTATGGGATAAATAATTATGGCATCCTAAAGCGTGATAAACTCGATCTTCACCACCTCCTACAACATAGGGCTCAATCTGCTCTGCGGTTGACCTGAAGGCTTTAAGTTATCTTCCAGTAATTACTTGTGCATACACACTATGGGGATAATTCTTTTACGTCTGAAATTTTCCACACAAAGGCTTTTCTATGCAACTTCAACACATCAACAAGACATGCCTCCTGATCAGCTGTAAGAAGAGCAGAAATAATGGCAGGATTGGTCTCCCTCTCTCCTAGAAAGATATACTTAAGTGCGCTAGGGAGTGGCTTGAGCTCGCGAGATCCTTCTGAGTCAAATGGGGGTACCGCCAGAAGCTTGGAGTCTCAAAGCGCCTCACTCAACCCTTCCTGAATATCTATATTGGGGTCACATAACTCACCCTCATCCTCATCAGGATGAAAAGTCCGCCTGTTATCAATCTCCATCCCCTCAAACTCCATTGCATCCAGCTCCACACGACTATCTCCTATTGACGCCTTATACATATCAAAAACATTCTCTCTTGAACCTATGCGCAACATTAGAAAACCCGTTTTCGCATCGATAATGGCTCTAGCAGTGGAAAGGAATGGATGCCCCAGAATAACCAGCGTCCTATCCTTATTCTCAATATCAAGAATAACAAAGTCTGCCGGAAAGGCTAACCCGTCAACAATGACCATGAGATCTTCGACCATGCCAACCGATATCTTCTTCGATTCATCAGCCAGCTACAGAATGATATTAGTGGGCCAAAGTATTCCAGAGCCCAGCTCACAGAAGATGGATAACGACATGAGCTTGATGGACGCTCCAGAATCACACAATGCATGACTTAACGCGGATTGCCCAATGGTACATCCAAATGTGAAGCTCCCTTGATATTTTTGTTTTACGGGCCAATGCCACACCGCCATAGTGGGGCAATCCTCCCAGGTCAAAACGCTGTCGCATAACTCGGAAGCCCGATTTTTCGCCAAAAGATCCTTCAAGTGTAACGACCAGATTCACGGTAGGCTCCTTATGCGTGCTTTTGAAGTTAGGAGAGCTGATTTATGATTAAGAGGTGCAGTCGATCAGGCGCGTAATAGTAGGGAAAAGGAAATAAGTTGAGTACCTGTGTTGAGTATAACAAGGGTAGGGACAAGAGCGTGTCCCTACCCGTGTTCAGTGGCGTTGAGTGACCGTGGCGTTGAGTGATTTTGGCATGACATTGAGTGGTTTTCCAGAGGTGGACACGGGTAGAGACACGGGCGTGTCCCTACCCGTGTGCCATGGCGTTGAGTGCAATGTATTTGAGTGGCACGACGTTGAGTGGACTATCACGAGGAGGACTCAGGTAGAGACACGGGTGTGTCCCTACCCGTGTGTTGTGGCATTGAGTGACATGGCTTTGAGTGGCATGGCTTTGAGTCGAAGACATGGCTGACTAGAGAAGGATACAGGTAGAGACACGGGCGTGTCCCTACCCATGTGCTCCAAGGCAAGCAAAACGAGAAGTGTCCTAGCAGGACACGGGTATCGACACGACCATAACCATGGCCGTGTCACCTGGACACGGGTACAAACACGGGTGTATCAGTACCCGTGTATGAGCACGAAACGGCAGTCAAACCATTTATGACGTTTTGCTAGAGCAGAACACGGGTAAGGACACGGTCGTGCCCCTACTGTTGGGTACAGTGAAAAATATGTACCAGATTTGGAGAAGCCTCATCTTACTCAATGATATACATCAATTTGTATTTGATGGATGCTTGAGTTTAATTGTGCAGGTGTAAGATTTGCAAGAAATTTTTATAAGTACAAGTGTTGACCCTTGTGAAGAATTGTGTCGACACCAAGAAGGTCTGTCGACACTAGAAGCAAGGCATGTGTCGACACCCAGGCATTGTGTCGACACTAGAAGCAAGGTCTGTCTCGACACACAGCATTGTGTTGACACCTGAAGAAGAAGATGTGTCGATACCCAATATTGTGTCGACACAAGAAGAAAAAGCTGTGTTGACACCAAAAATTGTGTCGACACCTAAGGAAAGAATTGTGTCGACACCTAAAGCAGAAGTTGTGTTAACACCAGGAGTTATGTCGACAGCAGAAGAAAGGCATATGTCGACACTCAGGAATTGTGTCGACACTTAAAGAAGGTTTGTGTCAATATACAGGACTTGAGTCGACACACACTCAATGCCATTTGTCTACAGCTAAGTCAAGACCAAAAACAGTTATGTTGACACACAGGACTTGTGTCGACACACACTCAATGACATCTAGATTACACTCAACGCCATCTTACAACAACAACAACTATACTGAGTCTGAAGACTTATGTCGACACACAGAATTTGTGTCGACATAAACTCAACGATGTCTCGACACACACTCAATGATAGCTAGATATATACTCAATGCCATCTGCCAGCATTAGTTATGTCAATATCAAGCGTAGTTGTGTTGACACACAGGACTTGTGTCGACACATACAAACATAAGCTATGTCGAGTAACTGAAGAATGACTATGTCAACACATATAGTGTTATGTCGACATCATTAAGACTTCTGTCGACACTTAGTCTATTTGTTTCGACACATATGAAGCAATCTGTTGAGTGGTTATGCTGAGTTGTAGAGTATTTAAGGAATCAACTGTCATGACTGGTGACTCGACAGCTGTCATAACCAACAGGTCTGACACCTTTGTCAGAACTGTCAGAAGGTTGTTACAAACTAGATCAGCCGGTAACCATGAGGAAACTCTATATAAGGGCTGATACTTGACAACAAGAGGAGAACTCATATAGAGATAAAAAAAAGAGGTGATTCATCCAAAAGAGAATTCAATAACAAAAAAAGGGGAGACACTTAAGTAGGCAGATTTTGAACATTCTGCAGAGTAGATTCAGATCTGATTCTGAATCAAAGGAAGGAGCTGACAGGAGATCAAATTATACATCAAGAAGAGTTCAACCTTATTTTGTTCTATCAAGAAGCTTTGAAACAATTAAGTCAGGTTGGATCTAAAGATTCATTAATCAAGAACTGATCAAGAAGCACACACCTAGAGAGGGATCTATCTGGTGAAATTTTTTTATCTTTTTAATACTCAATTACTTGTAGGATCTTTTGTTAGATCTGAGTTGTTAGCCTATAATTATAAAGGCTGAGGTAGGGCTGAGGCTTGAGGTGTAGGACTTGTGAAAGTCTGAGTTGCAAGCCTAGTAATAAAGGCTGAGGTAGGGCTGAGGCCTGAGGTAGGATTCTTAGGGAAGGATCTGAGGTTGGACTTGTATATATCATAGGTGTAGGAAATATTATTGTACTGAGCTGTAAGATCTTTGGATCTGAGAAAGAGAAAGGAAGGTTGGCTTAATCCAGTTCTCTACTAGATAGTCAAAGGGGGAAAGTGGACATACCCATACCTTGGGGAACCACTATAAATCTGGTGTCTCTGTGCTGTGTTTTATGTTCTGAGAATTGTATGTTATGTGCTGTGTGATACTAATTAAATTGCCTGAATTATAAAAGAAAATTAGAACCTATTCACCCCCCCTCTAGGTGTGTGTAAGACCCACTTTTTTTTTCTTTCTTTGATACCGGGGTCTTAGCCCAGAATTACCGCTTTGCGGTGGCACTGACTCACGGGAAGGCCGCCACTACAAAACGCCAATTCTGCCGGCCCTTTTCGATCACAGGAGAGAGAAGCAATTATACATAAATATAAACAGGTCCACAGAAACATGTAAATAAAAGTGAAATCATATCCAGTCCATCAGTAGATAACAGAAGTACCGCAAAGATATAATTCAGATGATATATAAAAGAATGGGCTCGAGCCCGGTACATCAGAGTCCTCACTACAAATCACTCATCGTAGAAACTTATAAAAAATACTAATCACTCACGGAGTTGGTCGCAGGTGTACCGGTGCTAGACTTACCCACCTCCATGCGCACCGTACTCCGCTGGTGCTGGTCCCTGGACTGCTGGTCCCTGTCTCCCACCCGGAGCTCCTGTAATGTTGTGGTTCGAAAACCATTAGTCATAAAGACTAAGCCCTATCATCCCCTAGCCCTCCCCCATGGCTCCTAAGCACCGGGCAGAGAGGAGGAAAGGGAAGCTATAAAGGTGGAGAATAATTAAGCAGATTATAAGGGAGCTAATCTAACAACTATCTAGAAATTAGTAGGTCTAACAATCCTACGACAGTAAACAATAAGGAGGACAAGTAATAAGTAACAGTTGTATAAAAAGGCAGGTAGAGAACAAATAAGTAAATAAGCAAGTAAATAAGTAGGTAACCTTAACTTATATGAATGCCCATACTAACTTATAAGTTAAGGGGTCTTCTGCAAGGCTCCCATCGTATAAAAAGTCTTATACCGATTTATACGCTGGGGTGTCAGTTGTATGCAAATATGAGTTTAGTGATATGCTATGCCATGATTCATGCAAGTGCAACTCACGCACACGACTTTATGCGCACAGACCTTTAGTTCCCCCTATTCGGGCAGCTAGCTTCACTCCCAGGAACCTCCATAGTGGCAAATGGAGACAGTGGGTCGGGCCCACACTCCTAGGCGGGTATCCACACTACCGGGCCTAGCCCTTCCAAACGCCCCTAGAAGAACACAACCTAGAGTATCCGCATACTGCTGCTGGCTATACCCACCAGACTTTCTTTGGCTAAGTGTCCCACACCGCCGAGTCAACATATTGATGCCAGTGTGAACGACAATTAGATATTGAAGACCCACCACCTTTATTCTGTACTCCAACCCTCGAGCCCTCGGCCCCCTGGACTGTCCCGTCCGTGCATCTACCTTCAGAGCTACCATCTGAATGGCAACCAAACCAATTATTCTACCTTCCTAGCTACCGAGGTGCGTGTATATGCAACCCTAGTTATACTAGTTGCTCTTTTAATTTATTATTCCTATGGTTTACGTTAGCCCAGGACTGCCCCCGGCATACCCCGTGAAGGGCTCTCAAAGGGCACTAGGAACCAAGACCGCGGCATTACAGCATGAAGTTCCCTTTCGCATGGCACTTATTGTTATTGGTTGATCTCCCTTAACCCGATCCACTTTAAGTTACTTTAGATCTAACCCTAGAGTATTAAGAATCTTCCTCTCCTTCCCGGGATGGACGATCTTTCGTCGTTCCCGAGCGCCACTTAACCTTAACCAGTCTCACACTCTACTTATCCTGACTTCCAATAATGAACTTAATCATAGCTTGCCCTAACCAACCAGCAACTACCAAAATTACATTTCCCAAGTTCATTATCACTCTAGTTCCATTTCCGTGGTTTTACTATATGCAGACCATCCTAAGGTGCATGAGGAGTATAAGGGGAGGTACTCCAATTTGTCTTCCGAATCTCCTATGATATTTACTGGAGGTCTATCGTGACATAATATAGCTAAGACCAAGATTCCCAAATTTTCCTATTTATTGGGCATTTAATTTATTTATTCTAAGATTCTGAATGCCCTAGTATGAACATGAAGTGCACTAATGAGCTAACAATAAATCATCATAAAATCAGTAAAAATCCTATGAGACATTTAAACAGCAATTCCAAGTTTTGAGAAATTTCAGAGGTGTTTAGGCCTACATTTCCTAATTTACCATTTTAGGCCACTTTTACTATATCATGAAGGAAGTACTGTAAATATGTATCCAAAAATCCCAAGAAAATTATAGAAGCTATATAGTGACCTAAAACCATCATAAACCAAGTACCATAATTTTTCTCCAACATTTGAACTCTAAATTTATTTTAATGCAAGATACTAATTTTCCTAACTTAATGAAGGAGGTAATGTTTTTAGTCATCTAAAATTCAAGAGGAAATTATAGGATAACTATCATAATTTGAAACACCCACTGAACATATTTCATAATTTTGCAAACAGTAATTGGGCCGGAACTGTATTTTTGACTACACCTCACGATTAGTACATTAAAGAATAAAGTACCCAAAATAATCAGATAAAATTTCCCAGAAAATTATAGAAGGAATAATATACTATATTATGCCCTAATCCAAGATTTCATAATATTCCAGTGAATAGAAATTCCATAATCATCAAAATAAATAACTAGGGCACAATTAGAGTTGTAAATTAAGTACTGTATAAATTAACTCAAAAATCTCAACAAAATTATATCATGGCTATTTTGACCAGAAGACCCCTTTGCCCAAATTTTACTTGATTTGAAGTTCATTAGATAGCTTAATAATTTAAATTAAAGTTGGTGACCTAAACTAGGGTTAGGATTTTAGGTGGCCTAACTGTCTCCAAATATCCTAAACTTTTGCCCAAAGAACTATACTTGCCCTATGGTTCTCTCCACAAAATTTTAAGTCAGTCCAAGGTCATTTGACCCCATGACCTTCACAACCCCAAAAACCACCATTATGGGATTTTCCCTAGGGTTCTAGGGTTACCCTACACCAAACCACCCCAAACTCCCTTGGAGGGAGTGTCATACCCTAAAAAGTCAGTGACCAAAATATCAGCCCCTGTTGAGGTGATATGTCCACTCAAATACCAAAGGGGTGTTTGATCCTAAATTATCCTATAAGGACCAAACTAGGGTTGGATAAAAACTTAATTAAAACATCTCCAAATGAGATGAAATTTTTACCAGAATTGTATGATAAACCCAGGGACAACGCACCAAAATTTGGGAGGGTTTGGAAGTCATTTAGCCGTCTTATTAAATTATGCTAGGATTATTGAATTTTTCTAAAAACTATAGAAAAATATTTCCCAAAAATCCTAATTTTTAGATAGCATATATTTATAGATAATATTAGGCCACACCCCAAATTTCAAGTCATTTTGATGACTGGTTTGGAGTGGGGAATTTTTCTAAGGTCAAGACAGCCCTATGGATAGACCTCACCAAAAAGTGTGTTGTGGTCTAACCAGGACTCTAAATCGAGTGAAATCAATTTTGGATTAAACTAGACTTCAACGGCTACATTTTCTATGTTAACAACTTTTTATGTTTCAGCCCCTACGAGTAATAATTTTAAGTTTAAACCTAGTGCAGAGTAAATGGAATTAATTCCTAATTATACAATATATAATATAATAAAATGTTACTGTTCATCTCCTTCTTTAGCCCGAACCAGCAACCTAAAAAAACTTGAAACCTGTAGCTTTTCTAAAGCCATCTCCTGGCCACCCAGCCATCTCCCCGGCCAGCCACCACCACCACCACCTCTATTGAGGTGAGGGCTACCGTCGGGCGGCGGCACGGCCGCCGGAGAGGCGGTTTCCGACGAACCCGCCACCATAAAAATTTTGGAAAACCATGGAAACGCTCACCCGATCCGGCTCTTTTGAGCCCGATATCTCTCCTAATGATTTCTAAGATCTATCCGCATAAGAAGAGGGAGGGGAGGACCTTGTTCGCGGGCTGGAGGCGTGCAGACCGTCGGGAAGCCATTTGCGCGGTGGCGGCGTCGCCGGAAATTCTTCAACATCAAGGGGAGGAATCTGAATCCATTTGATCGAGCGTGTAACCTTCTCCTCTTGCTCTAAGGAGTCTTTTATAGATCAGCAAGGGGGGGAGGGGAAAGAGGTAAGCAATTATGGTCATGAAGGCTCCTCTTAATGGTGTTTCGATTATGGTAGAGGCAGTTGAAATGCTGGAAACGAAGAGGTGTTTGCCAGGTGGCAATTTCCTATTGGACCAACATTTCCTTATTTTATTAAATAATTACAGTAGGAAACGGCCCAAAAATACTCCTGGTGTAACTTCCCATAATCAAAATTGATTACGACGTCGGTTACCGAAATTTCCAGTCTGCCTTGCATTTCGTCCTTGGTCACGGGCGTGACACATAGGTCACGGGCGTGACAGGCCCGGGTGGCCAATTCTAAGTTCGACGATCGTCAAACTGAGGTCGACGATCTTCGAAGGATGGTCATACCCTAGGTCACGAGCGTGACAGGGTCATCAGGAAAATTCCGCGCTCGGCGATCATCTCGCTGAGATCGACGATCGCCGAAGGGGGTCACGCAGGGGTCATGGGCGTGACACCTGGGTCACGGGCGTGACATGGCCATGACGCAAATTCTGCGCTTCGACGATCGTCCCGCTGAGATCGACGATCATCGAAGGTGTCACGCCCTAGGTCACGGGCGTGACACATAGGTCACGGGCGTGACAGGACCGGGTTGAAAATTCTGCGCTCGACGATCGTCTCCCTGAGATCGACGATCATTGAAGCAGTCACGCACTAGGTCACGGGCATGACGGGTCAGTCACGGGCTTGACTAACCCGTGATCCGAAATCTCGGTCGATGTATTTCAATTTTTGGGCTTCCTAGGGTTCTGTCACGACCAACCGACTCCTAGGGGTCTAGCCGGAAATGGGATGTTACAAATCCCAATAAACAAAACAAAGATTTCATCCCCGAAATCAAGGTTAAGCCTACGGGACTCTAATCGGGAAAAAAAGCTTGTAACATTCCATGAGAATTGAAAGATCACATCTCTACGTTATGTTTGCTTTGTGCGGTTTCAAATCTAAGATTAATTTGCCCAATAAACTAGGTATATACACCCCAATAAACAAAAGATTAGCCCCTATTCTTGAAATTTCAGTCCTATTGGTTTAAAACAGGAAGGCAAATTGATTGTCAAGAGGGGTTGTGAGGTATACCTGACGAAAAAGTTCCGGGAATTTTTGCCGCATCAAGTCCTATGGCTCCCATATATGCTCCTCCTGCCCATGATTGTTCCACAGAACCTTGACTAACGGAACCTTCTTCCGTCGCAAGACCTGCACTGCTGTATCGTCAATCCTAATAGGCTCCAAGTTGATTGACTGATCCGAGGCCACCGGGCCATCTGCCGAGGAAATCAGGTGCTCAGGGTGTAGCAGAGCCCTCCGAAGTGAGGAGACGTGGAAGGCGTCATGCAATCCAGCTAACTCCGGTGGTAGCTCTAGTCTATAGGCTAAGAGGCCGATCCGTTCCAGGATCCTATAAGGCCCCATATATCTCGGGCTGAGCTTCTTCCGCCCGCGAACCCGCGAGACTCCGTGCATCGGCCGTATCTTCAAGAAAACCCAGTCTCCAACCTGGAACTCCACTTGACGATGCTTCGCATCGTAGTATTTGGCCTGTCTGCTCTAGGCTTCCAACATCCTGTCCCGGATCAATCTAATCTGAGCATCTGTATCTCCCACAAACTCCGAGCCTAGTGCCTGTGGATCCTCATCCTGAACCCATGATAGTGGGGTCCTGCACCTCCTTCCGTACAATGCCTCATATGGAGCCATACCTATACTGGACTGATGGGAGTTGTTGTACGAAAACTCGACCAGTGGCAGCAATCTCTTCCAAGGATCGCCACGGTCCAAAATACACAGTCGCAGCAGATCTTCCAGTATACGGTTGGTGCGCTCTGTCTGCCCATCGGTCTGAGGGTGAAAAGCGGTGATGAATGTCAACCGAGAACCCAGATGGGCCTGGACTGACCTCCATTCCCTGGATGTAAATCGCCCATCCCGATCCGAAACAGTAGTCTTGGGCACCCCATGATAACGCACAAACTGCTCAATGAACCTCCGTACTAATACACTAACCGGTGCGTCCTTCGCCACTGGAATGAATCTGGCCACCTTTGTTAGTCTGTCCACTATCACCCAGATCGAGTCATTCCCCGCACGGGATCGAGGTAGCCCATGTATGAAGTCCATAGCTATATCCTCAAATTTCCACTCCGGCACCGGAAGCGGCTGCAGCAAGCCTGTCGGGTTCCTACACTCCGCCTTCACGAGCTGGCAGGCCTCGCAATGCGTCACAAAGTACGTAATATCCTTCTTCATACCCGGCCAGTACATCGTCCTCTTCAAATCCTTTACCATCTTGGTGATCCCCGGGTGTACCGAATACCGGCTGCAGTGAGCTTCCATCAAAATGTCCTCCCGGATCAGTCCTCCTGCTGGTATGTAGACTCTGCCTCGGAAACACAGGAGACCATCCCTCAAAGAGTAATCTCCTGTCGTGCCTTCCTCCAAGGCTCGGAATATCGGTTCAGCTCTCTCATCTAGCATCTGCCCATCCCTGATGCGGTCTCGAATATTATCAGTAGTAGCCATCGACCCCAGGTACTCCATGTACAGCTCCGGGTCATCCTCAGACACTAGTGAAATCTGCATCTCCTCGAATGATCTAACAAACTCCAAGGCCATCAGCTGCGGGCCTACTCCTGTCGTACTCGTTCTCCGGCTCAGAGCATCCGCGACCACGTTCGCCTTCCCCGGATGGTAGTGCATGGTATACTGGTAGTCCGACAGAAATTCCACGCAGCATCTCTGCCTGATGTTTAACTCCTTCTAGGTGTCGACGTACTTCAGATTCTTGTGGTCGGAGAAGATATCGCAATGTACTCCGTAGAGATAGTATCGCCAGATCTTAAAAGCAAAAATAACTGCCCCCATCTCCAAATCATGCACGGGGTAGTTCTGCTCGTGCTGCTTCAACTGATGGGATGCATAGGCTATCACGTGCCCGTTCTGCATCAGAACGACACCCATCCCCTGATAGGAAGCATCTGTGTACACCTAGAATCCCTCCTTCCCTGATGGAAGAGCAAGGATGGGAGCCGAGGTGAGACGATCCTTCAGCTCCTGAAAGGCAGATTCGCATCGAGGCGTCCAGATAAAAGGGGACTCCTTCTTCGTCAGAGACGTAAGAGGGAGGGCAATCTGAGAGAACCCCTTTAAGAACTTCCGGTAGTAACCGGCAAGTCCCAAGAAACTTCGAACATCCGAGGCCGACTTTAGTGGTGGCCATTCCCGTAATGCCTGGAACTTCGCCGGATCCACTGTCAGACCTGCTCCACTGATGACATGGCCCATAAAGGCCACCTCCTTTAGCCAGAACAGGCACTTGATGTACTTGGCATGCATCTCATGTTCCCGCAGCTTCCCCAAGGTCAAGGCTAGATGTCTCGCGTGATCCTCCTCCATCCTTGAATAGATAAGGATGTCGTCGATGAATACGATGACGAAGACGTCCAGATACTCCTCGAACACCCGATTCATCAAGGCCATGAATGCGGAGGGTGCATTCGTGAGCTCG
Organism: Platanthera zijinensis; assembly: GCA_039513925.1. Classification (NCBI taxonomy): domain Eukaryota; kingdom Viridiplantae; phylum Streptophyta; class Magnoliopsida; order Asparagales; family Orchidaceae; genus Platanthera; species Platanthera zijinensis. Next base: position 102,033,321 of record CM077082.1, on the reverse strand, counting down.
AACGGCATCACGGTAAACTCGTACAACCCATATCTACTGCTGAAGGCCGTCTTCGGGATGTCCTCCTCCCGAATGCGAAGCTGGTAGTATCCTGACCTCAGGTCCAGCTTTGAGAACCAATGGGCTCCCTCCAGCTGGTCAAAAAGCTCGTCTATCCTTGGTAAGGGATAAGTATTCCGGACCGTCAACCTGTTCAGGGCCCGATAATCTATGCACAGTCGAAGGGTCCCGTCCTTTTTCTTTACGAACAGCACCGGAGCTCCCCATGGTGAATAGCTAGGCCGAACGAACCCGGCCTCCACTAACTCCTGAAGCTGGCTTCGGAATTCCACCAACTCCTTTGGGGCCATTCAATAGGGAGCTCTGGATACCGGCTTAGCCCCCGGTATGAGCTGAATCTGAAAGTCCTTCTCTTGGTGCGGGGGTAGCCCTGGTAGCTTCTCCGGAAACACGTCGGCGAAGTCCCGCACTACTGGAATATCTGAAATGGATTCCTTGGCCACGACCGCCTCAAAAAGGACCTAATAAACTTCTCCCCCCTACAGGTGGGCCTTAACGGCCTGCATAGACGATAATAAGGTACGAGGTGCTGGTATAATACCTTCTATGACAATGAAGGAGTCGTCGTGCCCCACAGTGATCCTCTTTTCCACGCAGTCGATCTGGGCATGGTTCCAGCACAGCCAAGTCATGCCCAGGATCAGATCGTAATCTGTCATCTTCAGAATCGTCGCTGGTGCCTCAAATGCCTTCCCGCCGATCCTCACTTCCATATTGTAATGAGCAGAGGTCATTATCTCTGATCCATCGGGAAGGCGCACCCTCATCATCTTCCCGGTGAATGGCTCCACAACTTCCAGTCCTTTCACGAAATCCTCCGACACGAACGATTGCGACGCACCCGTGTCGAAGGGGGTGTGAGCGGGCTTGCCGCTAATGAAGATTATGCTTGGGGTAATAAAGTGTCTTAGTATTCTTGTTGCAGTTGTCTTCTCTTAATTTCTAACTAGGTTATATCTAGAATACTAGTTTATATGAATAAAATTTAAAAGTACTGCCATACCTGTGATAACCTGCTCCGGATTCCAGGGCTGTGTCAGGTCTAGAGCATACACCTGCTCCCTCTCTGGCCTGCGGCCTTGATCCAGAAATCCTCGTCCTTGATCCGGTCCTCGTCCGCCAAACTGTCGGGGAGGTGGAGTGCCCTGATGTGCTGGTGGGGGTGCTCGCCTCACAGGGCAGTTCCTTTTGATATGCCCTGGCTGGTTGCACTGATAGCATACCGGTGGCTGCTCTGCCGTCCTTGGCATTTCCAGCATCTGTATAGGCTGGGGAGCTAATACCCCATAACTTCTCTGCTCCTGCACAAACTCTTGACGAGGCTGATCCTCTTTCCTTCTCTCCCCAATAACCTGGCCTCGAGGACGGTCTCTACATCCTCCAATCAATGTATCATCAGCCGGTCTCTTCCGGCTCTTCACTGTAAGCTGATCCGCCTCTCTCTTCTTAGCCATCTCAAGAATCCTGGCCAGACTCCCCTCTGAGATGAAAAGGAGGGCCTGTCTCATGTCATCTTGCAGGCCCTTACAAAACCTCCGGGCATAGCCAGCATCGTCTAACTGGTAAACGTCCGCATAGTGGGCCAGGTGAGTGAACTCCTGATAGTACTCCACCACAGTCCTGTTCTCCTGCCTCAACCGCAGGAACCTATCCTCCAGGTCATTCATCGTTGACTGAGGCACAAAATGTCCCAAGAGCGCTGCTCTGAACTCCTCCCAAGTAATATCAGCGCAGTCCATCCCCGCAAAGGTGGTGTCCAGCTGAGATTTCCACCACCTCTTTCCGTGTGACTCTAGGCAGGAGACTGCCAAAGCGACTGCCTCCTCCGTGGGGCATCGAATCCCTGCTAACATCTCGTAAATTGTATCCAACCATTCCTCCGTACGTACTGCAGACTCCGTCCCCTGGTAGCATGGTGGGAAAAGTCCTCGGAAGACAGTCATCCAATTGGCCCCGGGGTTTGGCTGTGGGGCCGGGGCTTGCTGAGCTCTAAAGGCCTCCAGAATGGTCGTCAGTGTTTGCCCCATCTCCGTCTGCTGGAACGGAGCTGGAGCCGGCGGAGGCGGGACCTCATTTGGAGCCTGGGGTGTCCCCTGCTGTGATGTAGGGTTCGGCGCAGGCTACAAGTAAAAATTCTGTTTGTTAGAGAGCGAATGAATGGAATTTTAAGGAGGGTTAGGATGGACTTTCACATGTGATTTCCCTTATGGGCACACCACTGCTTCCGCTGCTAGTTTGTCCGCAAACTAAGCTCGCACGGGGGTGGCCCAAGGTTTTGTGGACTACTTCTCTTCCGATCGAGGTCACCTCTGATACCACTTGTAAGACCCCTTTTTTTCTTTCTTTGATACCGGGGTCTTAGCCTAGAATTGCCTCTTTGCGGTGGCACCGACTCACGGGAAGGCCGCCACTACAAAACGCCAATTTTGCCGGCCCTTTTCGATCACAAGAGAGAGAAGCAATTATACATAAATGTAAACAGGTCCACAGAAACATGTAAATAAAAGTGAAATCACATCCAGTCCATCAGTAGATAACAGAAGTACCGCAAAGATACAGTTCAGATGATATATAAATGAACGGGCTCGAGCCCGGTACATCAGAGTCCTCACTACAAATCACTCATCGTAGAAACTTATAAAAAATACTAATCACTCACGGAGCTGGTCGCAGGTGCACTGGTGCTAGACTTACCCACCTCCATGTGCACCGTACTCCGTTGGTGCTGGTCCTTAGACTGCTGGTCCCTGTCTCCCATCCGGAGCTCCTGTAATATTGTGGTTCGAAAACCATTCGTCATAAAGACTAAGCCCTATCATCCCCTACCCCTCCCCTACGGCTCCTAAGCACCGGGCGGAGAGGAGGAAGGGAAGCTACAAAGGTAGAGAATAATCAAGCAGATGACAAGGGAGCTAATCTAACAACTATCTAGAAATAAGTAGGTCTAACAATCCTACGGCAGTAAATAATAAGGAGGACAAGTAATAAGTAGCAGTTGTATAAAAAGGCAAGTAGAGAACAAATAAGTAAATAAGCAAGTAAATAAGTAGGTAACCTTAACATATATGAATGCCCATACTAACTTATAAGTTAAGGGGTCTTCTGCAAGGCTCCCATCGTATAAAGTCTTATACCGATTTATACGTTGGGGTGTCGGTTGTATGCAAATATGAGTGTAGTGATATGCTATGCAATGATTCATGCAAGTGCAACTCACGCACACGACTCTATGCGCACAGACCTTTAGTTCCCCTGTTCGGGAAGCTAGCTTCAGTCCCAGGAACCTCCGTAGTGGCAAACGGAGATAGTGGGTCGGGCTCCCCACTCCTAGGCGGGTATCCACACTACCGGGCCTAGCCCTTCCGTACGCCCCTAGAAGAACACAACCTAGAGTATCCGCGTACTACTGCTGGCTATACCCACCAGACTTTCTTTGGCTAAGTGTCCCACACCGCCGAGTCAACATACTGATGCCGGTGTGAACGACAATCAGATATCGAAGACCCACCACCTTTATTCTGTACTCCAACCCTCGAGCCCTCGGCCCCCCAGACTGTCCCGTCCGTGCATCTACCTTCAGAGCTACCGTCTGAATGGCAACCAAACCAATTATTCTATCTTCCTAGCTACAGAGGTGCGTGTATGTGAAAACCTAGTTATACTAGTTGCTCTTTTAATTTATTATTCTTATTGTTTATGTTAGCCGAGGACTGCCCCCGGCATAGCCCATGAAGGGCTCTCAAAGGGCACTAGGAACCAAGACGGCGGCATTACGGCCCGAATTTACCTTTCGCAATGCACTTATTATTATTGGTTGATCTCCCTTAACCCGATCCCCTTAGTTACTTTAGATCTAACCCTAGAGTATTAAGACTCTTCCTCTCCTTCCCGGGATGGACGATCTTTCGTCGTTCCCGAAAGCCACTTAACCTTAACCAGTCTCACACTCTACTTATCCTGACTTCCAATAATGAACTTAATCATAGCTTGCCCTAACCAAGCAGCAACTACCAAAATTCCATTTCCCAAGTTCATTATCACTCTAGTTCAGTTTCCGTGGTTTTACTATATGCAAACCATCCTAAGGTACATGAGGAGTATAAGGGGAGGTACTCCAATTTGTCTTCTGAATCTCCTATGATATTTACTGGAGGTCTATCGTGACATAATATAGCTAAGACCAAGATTCCCTAATTTTCCTATTTATCGGGCATTTAATTTATTTATTCTAAGATTCTGAATGCCCTAGTATGAACATGAAGTGCACTAATGAGCCAACAATAAATCATCATAAAATCAGTAAAAATCCTATGAGACATTTAAACAGCAATTCCAAGTATTGAGAAATTTCAGAGGTGTTTAGGCCTACATTTCCTAATTTACCATTTTAGGCCACTTTTACTATATCATGAAAGAAGTACTGTAAATATGTATCCAAAAATCCCAAGAAAATTATAGAAGCTATATAGTGACCTAAAACCATCATAAACCAAGTACCATAATTTTCTCCAACATCTGAACTCTGAATTTATTTTAATACAAGATACTAATTTTCCTAACTTAATGAAGGAGGTACTATTTTTAGTCATCTAAAATTCCAGAGAAAATTACAGGGTAACTACCATAATTTAAAACACCCACTGACCAAATTTCATAATTTTGCAAACAGTAATTGGGTCGGAACTGTAGTTTTGACTACACCTCACGATTAGTACGTTAAAGAATAAAGTACCCAAAATAATCAGATAAAATTTCCCAGAAAATTATAGAAGGAATAACATGTTATATTATGCCCTAATCCAAGATTTCATAATATTCTAGTGAACAGAAATTCCATAATCATCAAAATAAATAACTAGGGCACAATTAGAGTTATAAATTAAGTACTGTATAAATTAACCCAAAAATCTCAACAAAATTATATCATGGCTATTTAGACCAGAAGACCACTTTTCCCAAATTTTACTTAATTTGAAGTTCATTAGATAGCTTAATAATTCAAATTAAAGTTGGTGACCTAAACTAGGGTTAGGATTTTAGGTGGCCTAGCTGTCTCAAAATACCCTAAACTTTTGTCCAAAGAACTATACTTGCCCTATGGTTCTCTCCACCAAATTTTAAGTCAGTCCAAGGTCATTTGACCCCATGACCTTCACAACCCCAAAGACCACCATTAAGGGATTTTCCCTAGGGTTCTAGGGCTACCCTACACCAAACCACCCCAAACTCCCTTGAAGGGAGTGTCATGCCCAAAAAAGTCAGTGACCAAAATATCAGCCCCTGTTGAGGTGATATGGCCACTCAAATACCAAGGGGGTGTTTGATCCTAAATTATCCTATAAGGACCAACCTAGGGTTAGATAAAAACTTAATCAAAACATCTCCAAATGAGATGAAATTTTTACCAGAATCGTATGATAAACCCAGGGACCACTCACCAAAATTTGGGAGGGTTTGGAAGTAATTTAGCCGTCTTATTAAATTATGCTAGGATTATTGAATTTTTCTAAAAACTATAGAAAAATATTTCCTAAAAATCCTAATTTTTGGATAGCATCTGGATATAGATAAGATTAGGTCACACCCCAAATTTCAAGTCATTTTGATGACTGGTTTGGAGTGGGGAATTTTTCTAAGGTCAAGACAGCCCTATGGATAGACTTCACCAAAAAGTGTGTTGTGGTCTAACCAGGACTCCAAATCGAGTGAAATCAATTTTGTATTAAACTAGACGTCAAGGGCTACATTTTTTATGTTAACAACTCTTTATGTTTCAGCACCTACGGGCAATAATTTTCAGTTTAAACCTAGTGCACAGTAAATGGAATTAATTCCCCATTATACAATATATAATATAATAAAATGTTACTGTTCATCTCCTTCTTTAGCCCGAACCAGCAACCTAAAAAAACATGAAACCTGCAGCTTTTCTAAAGCCATTTCCTGGCCACCCAGCCATCTCCCTGGCCGGCCACCACCACCACCACCTCTGTTGAGGTGAGGGCTACCGTCGGGCGGCGGCACGGCCGCCGGAGAGGCTGTTTCCGGCGAACCCGCCACCATGAAAATTTTGGAAAACCATGGAAACGCTCACCCGATCCGGCTCTTTTGAGCCCGATATCTCTCCTAATGATTTCTAAGATCTATCCACAGAAGAAGAGGGAGGGGAGGACCTTGTTTGCGGGCTGGAGGCGTGCAGACCGTCGGGAAGCCATTTGCGCGGTGGCGGCATCGCCGGAAATTCTTCAACAACAAGGGGAGGAATCTGAATCCGTTTGATCGAGCGTGTAACCTGCTCCTCTTGCTCTATGGAGTCTTTTATAGATCAGTAAGGGGAAGGGGAAAGAGGTAAGCAATTATGGTCATGAAGGCTCCTCTTAATTGTGTTTCGGTTATGGTAGAGGCAGTTGAAACGCTGGAAACGAAGAGGTGTTTGCCAGGTGGCGATTTCCTATTGGACCAACATTTCCTTATTTTATTAAATAATTAGAGTAGGAAACGGCCCATAAATACTCCTGGTGTAACTTACCATAATCAGAATTGATTACGACGTCGGTTAGCGAAATTTCCAGTCTGGCTGACGTTTTGGCCATGGTCACGGGCGTGACACATAGGTCACGGGCATGACAGGCCCGGGTGGCCAATTCTCAGTTCGACGATCGTCGAACTGAGGTCGACGATCGTCGAAGGGTGGTCACGCCCTAGGTCACGGGCGTGATAGGGTCATCAGGCAAATTCCGCGCTCGGCGATCGTCTCGCTGAGATCGACGATCGCCGAAGGGGGTCACGCCCTTGGTCACGGGTGTGATACTTGGGTCATGATGGGCTAAAACCCGAACAGGAAATCGTACCTGTCGAATCGTAGTATCAAGGTCGTATTTAAACTCGGGGCAGGCAAGTACTATTACTCACAACGACTATATTATCCTACCAAACGATTAATGATGTTTGAAAATGAAAATAAACTAAGTTAAAAAGAGAAAATAAACTATTACGAGAAAAGTGCTCGATCGACGATTCACTTTGAAATAAAATAACGGAATAAATTAGTTTAGCATTTGTAAATCTATTAAGACCGTGACAGATCCGATATTAGGAAGTAATCTCGCTAGAGCATTAAATCCCCTAACTTATAGACGTTTTGACCGAAATCTCTTTACAAGTCAAAATGGCCTAAAGTCGCATTACCAAAGTGACCCGCACTATTGGATTTGACTCCAATCCGGAGGATTTACGTCATCCTATCTCTAGGGGTGCGTTCAACTCCTTCCTTCCTTGAGTGATCTTTCATATTCACGAGCCTCTCGGTCACTCGAATATGAGATCGGAATCTACTACCATATACTAGAAATACGGAGTCGATACGAGATACTTCAAGGAAGGATCAAAAATAGAAAACTACAAATGAAAACATAAAAATAAAGATACGTTATTATATCGCAAAGATCATCGCGATCGGGCACAAAAATTATTTAGCTACGCATGATAAGAAAGAAAACCAAAATAAAAGAAGAAGAAAGTGTTTTCATTGCTTAAATAAAGAGAAGTACACAAAATAAAGACAAGATAATATTGCACTAGTAAGAGGACAATTACAACAATGAAGAAAGAAATCTACTTAGCAATAAGGAAAGAAGAGAAGAGAACTACTAACACTCTCTACCATAACACTCTCTACAAAAAACTACTTAACTTCAATAAGAGGGGAGGGGCTCCTTTTATAGATGAAGGGGAAGGTTCTAGATGGGGGAGACCAAGGGGTGGCCGGCCTCATGGGGGGAGAAAGGTTCATGCATTTTATTTTAAATGAAGGGAGAGAGAGTGGGATGATTCATGTATGATAATAAAGAAAATATAAAATAGAGAGGGGGAGATGAATGGGAAATAAATGAGCATGAGAGAGAGGGGAAGAAGGGGTGAATGTAGAGTAAAAAATGAAATAGGTGGCCGGCCTCATCAAGGGGAATGGTTCATGCATGTAATATATTAAATGGAGAGAGAGAGCAAAGTGCATGCATGGGTTGAAAGGTGGCCGACCATGCAAAAGGTGGACTTGGGAATAAAGTGGATGCTTGTAGGCTTTAGTAGGGCTCGGGTAGAGGGCTTGTGGGCTGTTTGGGCTGCTCCAACATAGGCCAGGGATGCATGGAAGTAGGCCGTGCTGCTCTATGTTGAAGGGCTGCTTGCTTGGACTGCATGAGCTCGGTTTGGAGGTTGTGGGCTGCATGGTGCTTTGTTTGGAGCTTGCATGGGCTGCTCCAAATCTTGTGGGCTGCACTTATATTTAAGGACCTATAAATAAAACCAAAGGAATAAAACATTAGCTAAATAAAATAACATGCATATAGTAGCATAAAACTAAACAACAAACATAAAACATTAATTGGATTATATTAATTATTAAATAACAAACATAACAAACATAAAACATTAGATAATATTGATATTAAAGTAAAACACAAGTTAAAACATAAAACATAAAATTAAACATAGAACATAAAATTAAACATAACACTAATTGTAATTATATTATAATCTAATACATATAGTAGCATAATACATATAATAAGATTATATTGAAAAATAACTATAATAAAAATTGGATTTTATAAAAAGACATTAAAACATGAAATGACAAGCATAAATTATAAATAAACTTAGGCATTTAGGCTACTAAATTACCCCAAAAATGATGACTAAAGCTAGTCATCAAACACCCCCATGCTTAAGCTTTTGCTATTCCAGAGCAAAAGGAAGAGAAATATTTATAAGACATTATAAAATTTTCAATTGAACTAAAAATTTATTAACACCAACATCTAGCCTAAAATAAAGTTTAGGGATTTAAGAATCAAGTCCTAAATTATGAAATTAAAGTGACAAGAGAGAAGAATTTGCCAAAAATTCTCTAATAAATTAACTAGCATTCAAAATTGAGTAAAGTGAAAACAAAGTTAGATTGGGATTATAAAAACCATGACTTAAAAGAAACTTAAGGAAGAAGACAACCTACTACTTATGCTCTCCACATATTTTAATTTAAAAACTAAGACAATGATATTGGCTAAGGGGGTTTTAGGGAGGAAATTAACATGAAGAGATCTTTGATTGGAGGTGATGAATTTTATCCTCTCACCCCACTCATTTTTTGTTTTTTTAAATAATAGGTGTAATACCAGAAAATGATAGACTAACATCCTATCACTTCCCCCGACATATATGAACTTTTAATTCCTCTCTTCATTTTATTTTGAGTTGCATATGCTTACCAAGGAATAATGAATTTTATCCTCTTATTCCCATGACATATGATCTAACAATAAAAGAAAAAATGATGGGGTTAAACAAAATTTTAGAAAATAAATTAAAACACTAGAGAGCAACTACTAGTAGATTGAGATTTCCTAAGAATCTAAAAGCATGAACTAAGAATAATTAGAATCCAAAATTGTTAAGCAAAATTTCTACAAAAGTTGCAACTATTTAAAATAAAAGAGAAAAAGTGCTAAATAAATTACTCTAATCAAACAAAAACCATAAGATTATCCTCAAAACTAAATCACTAAAAGTTAAATTTTAACTAAATATGATGAAATAAAAAATTAGCAAATAAAAATGCTTATAAACTAACTCAAACTAAACTTCTAAAAATAACAAAAAGCTAAGCATGAGATTTATTTATTTTTTTTATTTTTCTAAGATTTTTTCATTTTTTTTTGGGTTTTGAGATATTATCTTTTTTTGGAATTTGATTTTTCTAATTTTTTTGGATTTTTGATAAGGATAAATAGATGTAGTACTAAAAAAAACTTAATAAAACTATACTAAACATTTTTTTGTAGAAATTTAAAACATTTTTTGCAAAGAAAGAAAAAGAAATAAAATAAATAAACCCTCCCCCATGCTTAAATTTTGCATTGTCCTCAATGAAAAATAAAAATCAAGAAAGAAGAAGGAAGAATGAAGAAGAAAGGGGAGGGGGGATGCAATAAAGTAAAATAAAAAAAAAAGAAAACGACTTCCCTGGAGTCGTAAGGCCGAATGCAGATGTCACTCCCCCATGCTTGAGCTGGACATCGGCTCAGACCTAAGGAAGAGAGGAAAATGATGAAGCCAAATGAACCGTCGGGGGTTTTATTCCTGCAAAACTAACAATCAAAAAGAAAGAAATAAAAAGGATAAGCAAGGGGTGCCTCCCAAGAGCGCTCTCTATTTAACGTCGGCTGAGCTAGACGTTATTTGTTAGCTAAATGGAAAAAAAACTGAAATGAAGTGGTAACTCCCTAAGTATGCGCTTAGGAGAGTAAACTAAAAAAAGAAAAATTGAAGAATCGCACCGATATGCGGTGGAATCTTCAAGAGTGTGACGCACAAAAATGAACGGACGGAGTTATAGAAGAACTCCGCCGTATGTAAAATGGGAAAGAATGGGTCGTCAAAAGAAGGAGAATAAAAAGAAGAAGAAATAGAAAGAGGAATAAAAGAAGTAGAAAAAGAATTTTCATCAAAGGAAATTTCACAAGGAGAAGGAGAGTCTTGTGAAATTTCGGGAGAAGAAAGGGAAGAAAGAACTAAAGGAGAGTTATCTAAAATAAAAGAAGAAGAAAAAGAAGATTCGCTAAAAAGTGAAAAATTAGGAACAGTTGAATTTGAAAGCGTAATGGAATCACCAACGTCTTCAGATGGAGAAATAAAAGACGTCTAGTCATCCTCAACGGGTAAGAAGCACACCGGAATATCCATAGCGGCGTCTTCCAAAGGAGGAAGGAAACAATCCGGGATATCCGAATAGTTATCCTCCTCGAGAGGAACAAGACAAGCCGGGATATCCGGTGACTTAATACATGAAGAAATTGGAGGTGACGAAGAAGAAGACGAAGAAAAAGATGCGGCCTCACGAGAAAGACAATCCATAATGGTCTTGAAATGAGAACTAATATTATCAATAGAAGTTTGCACTTCAAGATACCCATTATCGATATAATTAAAATAAAAATTTAGAGGCGCGGCGCTTTGCGGGGTAAAATCATGCGAAAAATAAGACGGGTTCCCCATTCCCAAGTTGGATAAAAATTGGAGTAAGGGTCAAATTGGCCATTTTGACCTTCCCCGGAAAAATTAAAATCAAAAGAGGAGGGGTTCCCGAAAGGCATTCAGAATAAAAGTGGTCGGGCGACCCGCAAAAAGCGCAAAAATAAGATGATTCCATAAAGAAAAATTAACTGTTTACCAAAAAGAAAAAGAAAAGCAAAATTTTTTTTTTGATTTGTTTTTTTTAGATATATATATTTTTTGAAAATAGATTTTTTTAGTGGATTGGCTCTCGAACTTCCCAAGGGCTACCCGGTGAAGGGCTCGCAAGGTACTAGGTAAAATGGTGGCGCTTAAATCCCCTTACCCTTTTCGAGAGATTTTAGGTTGGGTAGAAAATATATATAATAATAATATTTTTAATAATATTTTTTTGTTTTTTTAGTAGAAGTAATAAACTCGGTGTTTTCGTAATATTGCCAAAAATTTCCCCGGCAACGGCGCCAAAAACTTGATGAGCTAAAACCCGAATAGGCAAGCGTACCTATCGAATCGTAGTATCAAGGTCGTATTTAAACTTGGGGCAGGCAAGTACTATTACTCACAACGACTCTATTATCCTACGAAACGATTAATGATGTTTGAAAATGAAAATAAACTAAGTTAAAAAGAGAAAATAAACTATTATGAGAAAAGTGCTCGATCGACGATTCACTTTGAAATAAAATAACGGAATAAATTAGTTTAGCATTTGTAAATCTATTAAGACCGCGACGGATCCGATATTAGGAAGTAATCTCGCTAGCGCATTAAATCCCCTAACTTATAGACGTTTTGACTGAAATCTCTTTACAAGTCAAAATGGCCTAAAGTCGCATTACCGAAGTGACCTGCACTATTGGATTTGACTCCAATCCGGAGGATTTACGTCATCCTATCTCTAGGGGTGCATTCAACTCCTTCCTTCCTTGAGTGATCTTTCATATTCACGAGCCTCTCGGCCAATCAAATATGAGATCGGAATCAACTACCGTATACTAGAAATACGGAGTCGATATGAGATATTCAAGGAAGGATCAAAAATAGAAAACTACAAAGGAAAACATAAAAATAAAGATACCTTATTATATCGCAAAGATCATCGCGATCGGGCACAAAAATTATTTAGCAATGCATGATAAGAAAGAAAACCAAAATAAAAGAAGAAGAGAGTGTTTTCATTGCTTAAATAAAGAGAAGTACACAAAATAAAGACAAGATAATATTGCACTAGTAAGAGGACTATTACAACAATGAAGAAAGAAATCTACTTAGCAACAAGGAAAGAAGAGAAGAGAACTACTAACACTCTCTACCATAACACTCTCTACCAAAAACTACTTAACTTCAACAAGAGGGGAGGGGCTCCTTTTATAGATGAAGGGGAAGGTTCTAGATGGGGGAGACCAAGGGGTGGCCGGCCTCATGGGGGGAGAAAGGTTCATGCATTTTATTTTAAATGAAGGGAGAGAGAGTGGGATGATTCATGTATGATAATAAAGAAAATATAAAATAGAGAGGGGGAGATGAACGAGAAATAAATGAGCATGAGAGAGAGGGGAAGAAGGGGTGAATGTAGAGTAAAAAATGAAATAGGTGGCCGGCCTCATCAAGGGGAATGGTTCATGTATGTAATATATTAAATGGAGAGTGAGAGCAAAGTGCATGTATGGGTTGAAAGGTGGTCTGCCATGCAAAAGGTGGACTTGGGAATAAAGTGGGCTGCTTGTAGGCTTTAGTAGGGCTCGGGTAGAGGGCTTGTGGGTTGTTTGGGCTGCTCCAACATAGGCTAGGGATGCATGGAAGTAGGCCGGGCTGCTCCATGTTGAAGGGCTGCTTGCTTGGACTGCATGGGCTCGGTTTGGAGGTTTTGGGCTGCATGGTGCTTGGTTTGGAGCTTGCATGGGCTGCTCCAAATCTTGTGGGCTGCACTTATATTTAAGGACCTACAAATAAAACAAAAGGAATAAAACATTAGCTAAATAAAATAACATGCATATAGTAGCATAAAATTAAACAACAAACATAAAACATTAATTGGATTATATTAATTATTAAATATCAAACATAACAAACATAAAACATTAGATAGTATTGATATTAAAGTAAAACACAAGTTAAAACATAAAACTTAAAATTAAACATAGAACATAAAATTAAACATAACACTAATTGTAATTATATTATAATCTAATACATATAGTAGCATAATACATATAATAAGATTATATTGAAAAATAACTATAATAAAAATAGGATTTTATAAAAAGACATTAAAACATGAAATGACAAGCATAAATTATAAATAAGCCTAGGCATTTAGGCTACTAAATTACCCCAAAAATGATGACTAAAGCTAGTCATCAGGTCACGGGCGTGACATGGCCATGACGCAAATTCTGCGCTTTGACGATCGTCCCGCTGAGATCGACGATCGTCTAAGGTGTCACGCCCTAGGTCACGGGCGTGACACATAGGTCACGGGCGTGACAGGCCCGGGTTGAAAATTCTGCGCCCGACGATCGTCTCCCTGAGATCGACGATCGTCGAAGGAGTCACGCCCTAGGTCACGGGCGTGACGGGTCGGTCACGGGCGTGACCAACCCGTGACCCGAAATCTCGGTCGATGTATTTCAATTTTTGGGCTTCCTAGGGTTCTGTCACGACCAACCGACTCCTAGGGGTCTAGCCAGAAATGGGATGTTACAATGTGTAGGCTATTGAAATAAGTCTTTCAAGTGGTATTAGAGGGAGGTTGCTCAAAGATTGACCTAACAGTCTGAGTGATTCTCCTAGGCAATTAACAGATTTCAAGAATGGTTTCAAATGAGAATCAAAAGGAGTTTGGATCTATGAAACTGCATATTTGCAGGGAAGAAGGCTTTGACATTTGGAAGGAAAGGGTCAGATTATTTATGGAAGCTTCTGATCCAAGAATCTACATTACTGTACAAGAAGGACCCTTCATTCCAATGAAGGTATCATCTCTAGATGCAAATGTTAGTACCCCTAAGAACTATTCTGAAATGACAAAGTATGAGATCATCCTTGCAACACTAGACAAAAGAGCACAAAACATTATTGTAAATGCTATAGATAATGCCACATTTCAGAGTCTGGTGCATTGTAAAACCTCTAAGGAAATGTGGGACACCCTGATTGTCTACATGGAGGGAACAGAAGAAGTCAGAGAGGAAAGAAAATCTATGTTGAACCAAGAATATGAGAGCTTTAGACAATCCAAGACTAACAGCATAGCTGAATGCTACAAAAAATTCTTCAGGATAGTTAATGAACTGATGACCTATGGAAGAGTCTTCTGTACTTATGAACTGAATGACAAATTTCTCCGGTCTCTGACAAAGGACTGGGACACAAAGATTTGTGCCATCAGAGAGGTGGCTAAGCTTGATGATATACCTCCTCCCATATTGCTTGGAAAGCTACTATCATATGAAATGCAGCTAACTGCCAGGAAGGAGGAAGAAAAGAGCAGCAGGTCTGAGTACAAGAACAAATTAGTATCCTTCAAGGCTGAAGGCACAAGAAAGGGCAGGAGAAAATCTCCTTCTCCACCTAGAAGGAGTGCTAAGGCAGAAGAAGGAATTACTTATAATACCTCATCAGACAGCCACACCTCTGATGAAGACTTTGCTGCCTTTACAAGGCAATTCCAAAGGTTCATGAAAAAGAAGAAGTGGAGATCCAGACCATCATCATCCTTTTCCAAGGATGAGTACTACAAGTAAAAGAAGAATCCCAAGGTGGACAGGTATGCCTCAAAACCTAGTAAACAAACTAACTCTAAGATTGTTTGCTATTATTGCAACAAGATAGGACATATCATAGCTGACTGTCCAGACAAGAGGCCTGAATCTAAGGAATAGAAGAAGCATCAATTGAAGGGCAAGAAGGAGAAATCCTTTGTTGCTAAGAAAAAGAAGAGGTTGACAGACTCTTTATCTTCATGATCAGGAGAAGAAGATGATGTAGAAGCATATGTTGGGGTGTTATTAATAGAAGAGGATTCTAGGGAACTAGAATTCCTACAAATGCTGGACTACATAAATGGAGTGGAAGACCATTATTGTAGAGGGCTGATGGCTCTGTCAGAAAATGATCAGTGCCAGGACCAGCCTGGTCCAAGCAAGGTATACAATTCTCCCTTAGAGTCTTATTACTTTACTGGATCAGAATGAGAAGCATCTGCATCAAGATATGTGGATTGTTCTGAGTCTGAAGGTGATGTACACCAACTCATTGATAAGTATTGTGGGTTTCTGCAAGCTCTAAAGAGAAGCAAGCTTCATGTCAAGGAGCATGCCAAGGAGATTGAATCTCTTAAGCAGGCAGCATTAGAATCAACCAAGCTGATTGATTTGAAATGGAATGAGGTTTCCAAACTGAAGAACATAACTGTCATTCAGATGAGCACAATCTCTTTCAAGGAAAATCATATCAAGAATCTTGAGGCAAGACTTCAGAAAGAAAAAGAGTTAGTCGCTAAATTCACAAAGCCAAAATTAGTCTTGCCTTTAATAGACAACTTCATTTCTTAAAAAGGTAAGACAGGTCTAGGCTTTAAGGGAAGAACAAGGGCCACCAATTCACATGGAAAAGGTGAGGCCCCAGTTCAGTCTCTGGCCTTTAAGCCCCCTATTTTCTTTAGGAAGGTGATGCAACCTACAAACAGGTATGATCATGAAATTACTCATGGTAATTGTGGGTATGAAGATCACATTGGCAAGTGTGCAACTGCCAGTAGGCCACTCTATAGGCAAGCCCATCAGGTTCAAAAGGAATTCTTGGGGTATGGTGCTCAAGCACCTACACTTAAAAGAACTATAGGCAATAAGGTTGTGAAGTCTGTACCTAAGAGAAGGTATAACAGATTTGAGTTTTGGTGTTGTGGTATGGTATGCCACTTTGCTATGCATTGCTGGTTTAACACATGTGTTATAACCAAGAATAGTGTACCTTTCAGAAAAGCTGTACGTGAGCATGATAATTTTCAAGCTAACAAGAACCTAGAACCCAAAACTATTTTGGGTTCTAAGGATGAGTGATTCTTTATTTGATGCAAGTGAATCCAAGTGGCCATACCCCTATATGGTACTTGGATAGTGGATGTTCTAGACACATGACTGGAACAAGAAGAATGTTGAGGGACTATGTACCCATAGAGAATGTACCCAATATGATCTTTAGTGGATCTGAAAAAGAAATCATCAAAGGATTTGGTAACATCTCTAATGATTCAATTACCATCACTAAAGTGGCTTATGTGATGGGGCTAAAACATAACCTGATTAGCATAAGTCAACTTAGTGATCTAGGTTATGTCATCTCTTTCCTCAATGGGGTGTGCCAAATAAGGAGGTCAAGTGATCAAGAGATCATTTTGACTGGATTTAGGAAAGGGAATGTTTATTGTCTTAACCTATATTGTGAGTTTAACAACTCACCCATTTGCCTAGTTACAGGTGAGAAAGCTTCACTATGTGTCAAATGGCACAATAGGCTAGCTCATCTGAACTATAAATCTATAGGACAGCTGTTTAGCATGGGATTAGTGAGGAATGGTCCTCAAGTCAAGTGCATTAAAGAGGGAGTTTGTTCAGCTTGCCAAAAGGGCAAACAAACCAAGTCCTCTTTTCTTGCACTAGATACTAAAGATTCATTGAGATGTTTATATCTCTTGCATATAGATTTGTTTGGTCCTATGCCAGCTCATAGTCTTGGTAGGAAAGTATACACACTAGTTGTTGTGGATGACTATTCTAGATACACATGGGTTTTCTTCTTGTGGCAGAAATCTGAAACACCTTGTGTTTTCCAGACTTTTGTTAGAAAAATTCAGAATGAATTTAACAGTTTAGTGGTCAAAATAAGAAGTGACCATGGAACTGAATTTCATTCTGAATGTATGACAAAATTCTGTGAAAAACTTGGGATTCATCAGGAGTTCTCCTCACCTAGAACACCTCAGCAAAATCGAATTGATGAAAGAAAGAATATAACTCTTATTGAGGCATGTAGAACTCTACTCAGTGACACTACTCTCCCTGAATATTTCTGGGCTGAGGTAGTAAATAGTGCTTGTCATGTTCTCAATAGAGCATCCATAAATAAGAAACTTAAGTTGACTCCCTATCAGATTTTTAAAGGCAGAAAACCAAACATTTCTTACTTCTAAATCTTTGGTTGCAAGTGTTATGTCCTAGTTAATTGTAAGCACTACCAAATAGAGTTTGCTTCCAAATCCCTGGAAGGGATATTTGTTGGGTACAACAATAACAGTAGGGCATACAAGGTCTACAACTTGACTTCCCAAGTTGTAGAAGATTCAGTTCATATTGTTTTTGATGAGTATAGATTTATTAATAATGAATTGTCTAGTTCTTCAGTTAGTTCTACAAGTCTAACAGACAGGCTGGACAAGATGGCCATCAATGATGAAGCTCCTACTAGAATGGATGAAGAAAAAGATGCATATTGTCTAGGGGGAGAACAAAACTCACTGGATGATGAAGACAATGAGGAGCATCAGGTGGAGGAAAATTAAGAAGGCCATGAGGTTAACAGGTTTCCTCCAACAAGAAGACACCTGAAGGATCATCCAACTCACCAAATCATTGGTGATGCAAGTCAAGGTGTTCTAACAAGGTGCAAGAACATGAACATAGTTTTATGTTCAAGTTTCTTGTCACAGATAAAACCAAGGAAGTTTGAAGAAGCCATGCAAGACACAAACTGGATTGATGTTATGGAAGAAGAGCTGAATCAATTCAGAAGGTGTAAAGTCTGGGAATTGGTTCTTAAACCAAAGGATCATAACATTATAGGAACTAAGTGGATCTAATAAAACAAACTTAATGAAAATGGCACTATAATTAAGAACAAGGCCAGGTTGGTAGCAAAAGGCTACAGGCAAGAGGAAGGGATTGACTTTGATCAAACCTTTACCCCATTAGCAAGGCTAGAGGCTCTAAGGATGTTCTTGGCCTATGCTGCCTATCAAGGGTTCAAGGTATATCCGATGGATGTAAAGTCAGCATTTCTGAATGGTGACTTAAAAGAGGAAGTCTATGTTGAACAACCATAAGGTTTTGTAGATTCTCATTATCCTGATTACGTATATAGGCTTAGGAAAGCTCTATATGGTTTGAAATAAGCCCCTAGGGCTTGGTGTGAAACCTTGTCTACATTTCTTATTGAGAATAAATTCTCTAGAGGAAAGATAGACAAAACTCTATTCTTTAGGGAATCTAAAGGCAAGATAATCCTAGTCCAGATATACTTTGATGATATTATCTTTGGATCTACTGAAAACAACCTTTGTAGAAAGTTTGCCAAACTTATGCAAGGGAAGTTTGAGATGAGCAGAATCGGTGAGCTGAAGTTCTTCTTGGGACTTCAAGTAAGACCGACTGATGATGGGTTGTCCATATACCAGTCTAAGTTCACCAAGAAGTTGATTAAGAAATATGGTATGTGTTTGGTACATTGGAAAATGTGTACTAGATTTGGAGAAGCCACAACTTAGTCAATGATATGCATCAGTGTGTATTTGATAGAAGTTTGAGTTTCATTGTGCAGGTTTAAAAATTTGAAGGAAAATTTTCTAAGTATAAGTGTCGACACTTGTGAAGAAACTATGTCGACACTCAGCAAATTTGTGTCGACACTCAGGCAAGCTGTGTCGACACATAAGCAAATTGTGTCGACACTCAGGGAAGTTGTGTCGACACCCAGTTGCTATGTCGACACTCAGGAAAGTTGTGTCGACACACTGGCAAAATGTGTCGACACTAAAAAAAAGTTGTGTTGACACTCAAAGCTATGTCGACACCTAAACAAGCAGTTGTGTCGATATCCAGAATTGTGTCGACAACTTAAAACAGAATTGAGTCGATGCTTAAAACAGAAGATGAGTCGACACTCAGGAGCTATGTGGACACCTGAAGCAATTATGTCAACACACAGGACTGGTGTCGACACACCAACTCTCAAGAGGCTGTGTCGAGTTTAGAAGTAATTGTGTCGACATACAGGACTTGTGTCGACACGCACTCACCTCCATTTAACAAACACTCAACGTCATCTGTCTGTAATAGAAATGTCGAGACAAGAAGCTGTTGTGTCGACACACAGCACTTGTGTCGACACACATAATAAAAAACAATGTCGAGAAGTAGAAGTATGACTTTGTCGACAATTGGAGTATTTTTGTCGACACCTTGAAGACTTGTGTCAACACTTAGCCTATGTGTGTCGACATATGTAAAGCAGTCTGCTGAGTGTTGTATGCTGAGTTGGACAGACATTGAAGAACCTGGTGATGTGACTGGTGACTTGACAGCTGTCATAACTAACCGGTCTGACGCCACTGTCAGAATTGTCAGAAGTTCGTTACGAACCAGATCAGCCGATAATAATGGAGCAAGCTCTATATATGGGCCAAATCAGAAATGATTAAAAGAAGAACGTGAAAAGATCTCTGGATCATAAAGAAGAATTCTGACAGATCAAGGTCTGTCTGCAAGAAAGATTCAGAGTTCAATCTGAATCTAAGGAAGAAGCTGACTGAAGATCAACTTCAACTTGAAGAGTAGATCCACCTTATTTTTCCTATTCAAGAAGCTTTGAAAATCTAAGTTAGGTTGGATCAGAAGGATCAGTTTATACAAGAACTTATCAAGAAGACAACATCAATAGAGGAATCTAGCTGGTGAAGTTTTCTGAAACTTATTACTCACAAATTCTTGTAGCATCTATTGTTAGATCTGAGATTGTAAGCCTTAAATTATAAAGGCTGAGGTCGGGCATTGTGCCTGAGGTAGGACTTGTGGAAAGTCTGAGTTGTAAGCCTAATTATAAAGGCTGAGGTAAGCCTGAGGCCTGAGGTAGGATTCAAGGAAGAATCTGAGGTAGGACTTGTGTAAAGTCTGAGGTGTAGGAACCATTTTGGGTTCTTAGTTTGTAAGATCTGCGGATCCGAGCAAGTGGAAGGAAGTTAGGCTGAATAAAGTTATCTACTGGATAGGGGAAGGGGGAAAGTGGATGTTCCCAAATCTTTGGGAACCATTATAGATCTGGTGTTTGCTGTGTTGCATTTAATTTCTAAGAAAGAATTATTCTGTACTAAATGTAGTTACAAACTTCTGTTTGCCTTAAAATCAAAAAACACAAAAAGATTAGAACCTATTCACACCCCCCTCTAGGTGTTTAGGCTCTTGAATCAATGTCTTTCAAGTCGTATCAGAGGGAGGTTCCTCATATTTGACCTAACAGTCAGAAGATTTCTCCAAGGCTAATAACAGACAACAAGAATGGGTTCAAGTGAAAATCAAAAGGAGTTTGGATCTATGAAATTGCCCATATACAGGAAAGAATCTTTTGGCATTTGGAAAGAAAGGGTCAGTCTATTTATGGAAGCATCTGAT
Source organism: Platanthera zijinensis (assembly GCA_039513925.1). Lineage (NCBI taxonomy): Eukaryota > Viridiplantae > Streptophyta > Magnoliopsida > Asparagales > Orchidaceae > Platanthera > Platanthera zijinensis. The sequence continues at coordinate 102,012,745 of CM077082.1, read as the reverse complement.
CCAAGAATTTATATCACAGTACTGGAAGGCCCCTTCATCCCAATGAAGGTTTCAGTTCTTGATGCAAACATTCAAACTCCAAAGAGTTATTCAGAGATGACTAAGGATGAAATCATCTTGGCTACTTTAGATAAAAGCGCTCAGAATATATTTTTAAGTGCCATAGATGATGCCACATTCAAAAATCTTGTGCACTGTAAAACTTCTAAAGAAATGTGGGAGACACTTACTGTCTATATGGAAGGCACAGAAGAAGTCAGAGAGGAGAAAAAGTCCATGCTGAATCAGGAGTATGAGAGCTTTAGGCAAATTATTACTAACAGCATAGTTGAATACTATAAAAAGTTTTTTCAGAATAGTGAATTAACTGATGACATATGGAAGAGTCTTACGTACTTATGAACTGAATGATAAGTTTCTTAGGTCCCTAATAAAGGATTGGGACACTAAGATATGTGCAATCAGGGAAGTGGCCAAACTGGCTGACACACCTCCACCTACACTTTTTGGAAAGCTGCTTTCATATGAAATGCAGCTTACTGCTAGGAAAGAGGAAGAGAAGGACAGCAGATCTGAACATAAAGAAAAGTCAGTAGCCTTCAAGGCTGAGGGCTCAAGGAAGGGTAGGAGAAAATCTCCTTCTCCACCTAGAAGGAGTACTGAAGCAGAAGAAGGTCTTCCTATAATAAGTACATCAGATAGTCATACATCTGATGAAGACTTTGCTGCCTTCACAAGACAATTCCAAAGGTTCATGAAGAAAAAGAATTGGAGAACCAGACTCTCATCTACATCCTATTCCAAGGATGAATACTACAGGGAGAAGAAAACACCTAAGGAAGACAGGTATGCTTCTAAACCTGGTAAACAATCTAATTCCAAGATTGTGTGTTATTGCTGCAACAGGTCTGGGCATGTCATAGCTGACTGTCCTGACAAAAGAAAGGAGTCAAAGGACAAGAAGAAGCAGCTGGTCAAAGGCAAGAAGAAGTCACTAGTGGCTCAGAAAGAGAAGAGTTGGACAGACTCTTCATCTTCAGAATCTGAGGAAGAGGCAGAAGCATATATTGGACTCTTCTCAACAGAAGAGGATTCTGGGAAACTAGAATTCCTACAGATGCTGGACTCCATAAATGGAGTAGAAGAATATTGTTGTAAAGGGCTAATGGCTCAATCTGAAGAAGATAAGTGTCAGGATCAGCCTGGACCAAGTAAGGTAAACAATTCACCTCTAGTCTCAGATTACTTTACTGGATTAGAATCAGAAGCATCTTCTTCAAAAGAAGTTGATGGATTTGAGTCTGAGGGGGATGTTCACCAACTCATTAATTAGTATGGTGGGTTGCTGCATACACTAAAAAAGATCAAGCTTCTTGTTAAAGAGCAGGCCAAGGAGATTGAGTCTCTCAAACTGGCTGTAGAAGATTCTACAAAACTGCTGGATCAAAAATTGAATGAGGTTTCTAAATTGAAAAACATTAAAGTTATTCAGATGGGCACAATCTCATTCAAAAAGAATCATATCAAGAAACTGGAGGGAAAACTTCAGCAAGAGAGAGAGCTAGTGGCAAAATTCTCCAAGCCAAAATCAGTCTAACCTTTGATAGATAATTTTGTCTCACAAAAAGGAAAGACTGGTCTAGGTTTCAAGGAAAGAACTAGGGCTACCAAATCTCAAAGAAAAGGTAAAGTCCCAGTTCAGCCTCAAGCTTTTAATCCCCCTATTTTCTTTAAGAAGGTAGTGAATCCTACTAACAGGTATGATCATGACATGACACATGGTCACTGTGAGCATGAAAATTTCAAGAGCAAGGGTGCTAATGCCAATAGACCAATCTATAGGCATGCCCATCATATTCAAGAGGAGTTCATGGAGAATGTTGTTCCAGCACAAACACTTAACAAGCCTACCTACAATAAAGTAAGAAGGTCTGTACCTAAGAATAGGTATAATAGGTTTGAGTGTTGGTGTTGTGGCAAGGTGGGCCACTTTGCCATAGATTGATGATTAACTTAAGTGTTAAAACCAATAGTAGGATTCCTTTTAGATCAGTCACAGGTTTTTAAACTAACAAAGACCTAGGACCCACTAGCAAGTTGGGTTCTAAGGGTAAGTGATTCATTATTTGTTGTAGGTAAATCCAAGTGACCATACCCCTATATGGTACTTGGATAGTGGCTATTCCAGACATATGACTGGAACAAGGAGAATGTTGAGGGACTATATGCCCATAAAGAAAGGACCAAAAGTTATTTTTGGTGGATCAGAAAAGGGAATCATAAAAGGAATTGGTAACATCTCTTGTGATTCAATTACTATCACTAAAGTGGCTTATGTAAAGGGTCAAAAAAAACCTTATTAGCATAAGTCAACTTAGTGACCTAGGTTATGATATTTCTTTCCTCAAAGGGGAGTGCCTAGTAAAAAGGTCAAGTGATCAAGAGATCATCTTGACTGGTACTAGGAAAGGAAATGTGTATTGCCTTACCTAGAGTGCGAGTCTAACAACTCACCTATTTGTTTGGTTGCAGGAGAGAAAGCTTCTTTATGTGTAAAATGGCACACGAGGCTAGCTCATCTGAACTATAAGTCAATTGGACTGCTATTTATCATGGGATTAGTGAGGAATGGTCCTCAAGTTTAGTGCATAAAAGAGGGTGTGTTCTCAGCTTGGCAAAAAGGCAAGCAGACTAAGTCCTCTTTTCAGTCACTTGACATCAAAGATTCAAAGAGATGTTTGTATCTCATACATATGGATTTGTTTGGTCCTATGCCAGTCCATAGTCTTGGTAGAAAAGCATACACACTTGTTGTTATGGATGACTATTCTAGATTTACATGGGTTTTCTTCTTGAGGAAGAAATATTAAACACCAACTATTTTCCAGACTTTTGTCAGACAAATACAGAAAGAATATAATAGCTCAGTGGTCAAAATCAGAAGTGACCATGGAACTGAATTTCAGTCTGAATGTATGACAAAGTTCTGTGAAGAACTTGAGATTCATCAAGAATTCTCTTCACCTAGAACTCCTCAACAAAATGGTATTGTTGAAAGAAAGAATAGGACTCTAATTGAAGCCAGTAGAACTCTACTGAATGACACTACTCTCCCTGAATACTTCTGGGCTGAGGTAGTAAAAACTGCATTTCATATGCTCAATAGGGCCTCCATCAACAAGAAACACAAGATCACTCCCTACTAGATTTTAAAAGGCAGAAAACCAAACATATCTTATTTCAGAATCTTTGGTAGTAAGTGTTTTGTACTAGTCAATGGTAAACACTACCAAATTAAGTTTGCTGCCAAATCCCTAGAAGAGATATTTGTTCGGTATAGCAACCATAGTAAAGCATACAGGGTCTACAACTTGACTACTCAAGTTGTAGAAGAATTTGTGCATGTTGTATTTGATGAGTCAATATTTATTAACAGTGAATTGTCTAGTTCTTCAGATAGTTCTACAGGTCTAACAAATAAGCTGGACAAGCTGACCATCAAAGAAGATGTTACTGCTAATCTGGATGAAGATAAAGATGCCAGCTACTAAGGGGGAGATCAAGTCCCTCTAGGTGAAGAAGAAAATGTTGAGCATCAAGATGAGAAAACTGGAGATAGCCATAATGCTGACAGAATTCCTCCAGCAGGAAGACACCTGAAGGATCATCTAACTCACCAGATCATTGGTGATTCAAGTCAGGGTATTCTAATATGGAGCAGGAGCATAAAAACAGTTTTATATTCTAGCTTTTTGTCTTAGATAGAACCTAGGAAGATTGAAGAGGCCATGCAAGACACCAACTGGATTGATGCAATGCAAGAAGAGCTCAGTCAGTTCAAACAGTGTCAGGTCTGGGAACTGGTGCCAAAACCTAAGGCTCACAACATAATAGGAACTAAGTTGATCTACCAGAACAAGCTTGATGAGAATGGCACTATAGTCAAGAAGAAGGCTAGACTGGTAGCAAAAGGCTACAAGCAAGAGGAAAGTATTGATTTTGATCAAACCTTTGCTCCAGTGGCAAGGCTGGAGGCAATAAGGCTGTTCTTGGCCTATCTTGCCTATAAAGGGTTCAAAGTATATCAAATGGATGTGAAATTAGCATTTGTGAATGGTGATTTAAAAGAAGAAGTCTATGTAAAACAACCCTCAGGTTTTGTAGACTCTCACTTTCCTGATTATGTATATAGGCTTATGAAAGATCTATATGGTTTGAAACAAGCTCCAAGGGCTTGGTATGAAACCTTGTCTGCCTTCCTCTTTGAGAATAAATTATCTAGAGGAAAGAAACACAAAACTCTATTCTATAAGGAATCAAAAGGCAAGATAATACTATTCCAGATATATGTGGATGACATTATCTTTGGTTCTACTGAAAACAGCCTTTGTAGGAAGTTTGCCAAACTTATGCAAGGGAAGTTTGAGATGAGCAGTATGGGTGAGCTGATGTTCTTCTTGGGACTTCAAGTTAGACAGACTGAGAGTGGGTTGTCAATATCCCAGTCTAAGTTCACCAAGGAGTTGATTAAGAAGTATGGTTTGGACTCAGCTTCTACAATGAAAACTCCAATGGGAACAAGTATGCCTATATGCAAAGATGAAGCAGGGAAACCTATTGATGAGTCTTTGTATAGAGGGATAATTGGCTCCCTACTATACTTGATTGCTAGTAGACCTGACATCATGTATGTAACATGTGTCTGTGCTAGGTATCAAACATGCCCTAAGGAATCTCAGTATACTGCAGCTAAAAGAATTTTGAGATATCTTAAGGGCACACCTAATCTAGGCCTTTGGTACCCTAAGAATAGAGATTTTCTATTAACAGGTTTCTCAGATGCAGATTTTGCTGGATGCAAGGAAGATAGAAAAAGTACCATAAGAACCTGTCAGTTCCTTGGTGGGAGGCTGGTGTCATGGAGTAGCATGAAGCAAACCAATGTAGCTATATCAACAGCTGAATCAGAGTATATAGCTGCAGGTAGCTGTTGTGCACAATTGATGTGGATGAAGCATCAACTAGAAGATTATGACATCCAGGTAAGTAGAATACCATTATTTTGTGATTCTACAAGTGTTATTTCTATTGCTAAGAATCCTGTGTCACACAGTAAGACCAAGCATATAGAAATAAAGTTTCATTTTATCAGAGAACATGTTGAAAAGGAAAATATTTGTTTAGAGTTTGTAAAAATAGATAATAAAATAGCTGATATTTTCACAAAACCACTGGATGAAACTAAATTTAAAAATTTAAAAATTGAATTAGGTATGTTGAACCTAGAATAGGTTAACAAAAGTTTCCATGAGTAGCATCAGTAAGCACCAAATTTCTCTTGAAATTTGTCTAAGTACAATGTTTGTGTCGACACAAGCAAGTTGTGTCGACACACTCAGTATGTTGTGTCAACACAGGAAAAGGATGTGTCGACACAGAAACAGTATCTGTGTCGACAGGAGAATAGGTGTCGACACAACCTTGCCGAGAAAATAAGTCGTGAGGATATTTGTGTCGATACAAAAAGTCAGTGTCGACACAACACTATCGAGACTTATATTGTCAGTGTCGACACAGACGCAAGTATGTCGACATAGACTGAAGTATGTCGACAAATAAATGTGTCGACTTAAAATATGTTTTGTCGACTTAGAAATTAGTATGTCGACACGTAGTCAGGTCAACTTAACTTAAGTTCTCTCAAGACCTAGGTCATTGTTGTCGACACAAAAACAGATTTATCGACTTAAGCCCGACGATTGATCTGCCCTTTACTCAAGTACTATAAATAGGTGAATCTAAAATCAGGTTGACTAAGCTATAAAAATTTTTGACCTACACCTTCTGTCGACATAGACCTTCTCTTCTCTTCTCCTCTAGTACTTATGATAATGGCGCCAAACCAAGAAGACAAGGTTAATGAAGGTTACGAACTGGTTCGCGAAGGTTTCACAACTGCTTCTGACGAAATTCAGGGAGTCATTGCCCTAATCTCTGAAAATGGACTAGAATTTTTCGTCTCAGAACAAACAAAAATTTGGAAGAAGGAAGTCATGGAGTTCTACACAACCGCTATTGTGGACACAGAAAGACAGAAAATCAAGGCGACTATTCAAGCTACCAGGGTGAAGCTCACACTGAAATCAATAAGGAAAGCACTACATCTACCAGTGATCAAGGATACAGATGAAATAACTCCATCCCAGATAACTGAAGCATTGAGCTGGTGTGGACTGAATCTCAGTAGTAAGATTGGTTCATCCATCAATAGAAAAGGGATGAATTCCCAAGGAAAATTTCTTTCAAAAGTAGTGGGAAAAGTGATTATCTACAAAATAGGTGGACATGATCGGATTTCTTCCCACATGTTCAATCTGATGGTGAGAATCATATTCAAGATAAACAATGACTGGGCAGCAGTAGTGTTTGATAAACTACAAGAAGGAATAAAGAAACCTAATCTGGGAAGGATCCTCAGCCTTTGCTTCACATCAGTAATTCCAGCTGTTTTGAAACAAGCAAATGGTTCTAAAATAAATCATATGAGAAAAATAGATGTAAGGATACTGTCTAGATGGGACAGAGTTCTAACCAAGGAAGTCCCTGCTCCTAAGGAGCCAACTAATAAAGATAAGAAGAAAAAGAAGGTGGCTGTACAGGCTGACTCCTCCAATGATTCTGAGGAGGAAGTGGTCTTCAGTTCTGATGAAGACCAGTAATAACAAGATGTTCAGGCTCAAGCAAAGGACTGTGAGCCCCAAGAGCAACAAATTGAATCTACTACAGGGGGAGAAAACCGAGAAAGAGAAACTGAGTTGCTTGCCCAAGGTGGAGGTATTGATGATGTTGTCTTGGATAGTGACTTATGTAAAACCTCGAAACTCAAAAGAGGGACGTGTGATGTTTTAAGCCAAGTCTGGGACTTGGAGCAGGTATCGCGGGCGTGTTTGGCCACGAGTCGCGTGGTCGACGTTTTGGCGATAGGCGATCGTCGGGTTTAGGCACACGGCCCTGGGATATAGGCATGTCCCAGGGCGTGTCACCCTCAGGAGATTTCTAAGTTATACACACGGGCCATGAAATGGGTACAGACACGGGCGTGTCACATGTGACATGGGCATGTCAGGTGCCGTGTCGCAGGTCGTGTCCTTCTCGGTAAAATCCTGGAATTTGCACACAGGGCGTGACACGGGTCTTGACACGGCCGTGTCACATGTGACACGGGCATGCCAGAGGCCGTGTTGAAGGCCGTGTGCTGGTCGAGATGTCGGGTGAGATGACAAGTGGGCGACACGGCCCGGAACACGGGCTTGTCGCAGGCCATGTTCGGCCAGTTTAAATATTTTAGGCCCCGATCGTGGCCGTTCGTTTTCTTATGTTGGGATCCGACGGCTGGGGGTTTGTGCTGGCGGTTTAAACCCGGAAATAGGGTTTAAAATCCATCATTTCATCCCATTGATTCTATTTCTAGAGGCTAGAGAGAGGGGAGAGAAAGGAGGAGGAGGAAGGCATGATCTGGTCACCAGAGGTGCTTCGGAGATCCAAATCGCGAGACGACTTTGTATCCGCGGAAGCAAGGAGATTGCGGTGCTTTCCATCTGCATAGATTTCCATGGCGCCAAGAAGGAATGCTAGGATAACGATTCACATCCTAGGACATGTGAAGTCCTCTTTTTCCTTTGCATAGGAAGCCCTCTCACGCGAGTGTGCGATGAGTTGAGGCGTTCCTTGGGGTAGATATGTAAAGTCCCCCTTATTTATAGTCTGTATGCGAGAACGGAAATAGGCATGATGTGTGAAGCCTATCTGGACAAGTTGGTCTGGATCGGTGATTTTTCATTGCATAATAACCGGAGAAGACTCCGTGTAATTGGTTGTTTTTTGGGTTTCTACAAGGTAGATTACAACAGGGAGCCTTGGGAACTAACTCCAAGGTGCACCCGAAAAACTTGATAAACGCGGGATGTTGCCAACATGGTGGTCATGGAGCCAACTTGAACATAACCGGGTTATGTGAATTTTGTGGTGGAAATGGGACTCGGGGAGTCTTGACCTGTGCATATGGCTTAAACTGTCGTTGCGGTATGAGCACGGGTCAGGCGGAACCGTACCCGATCTATGTCATTGGTGGAACCATTGGCATAGATGAGGGTCTTCGGCGGTCTATGGCTTAAATTTACTTGACCAATGCCAGGAAGACAAAATGCTCATAAGGTTGGCCGTCCAAGGGGCGGTGGCGGGACGGAAACTTGTATGGCTTAAATTGACGTGACGTTGGCCGATTCGCCGTGAATGTGCCCTGAGTGAACGGGGTCTATGGCCGTGTGTGCCTACGCCTGTGATGAAGTGTGTTTACACTATACTGCTTTGTTATACTAATAAATTGCAGGGAAAGAGCATCGCCGCCCCGTATTGGGGGCGGCGTCGTTATAATTTGGTCAGCATAACTGACCGTTGCTTTTGTTTACCACCGTGCGGTGGATTGTTGCTTGCAGGTGCTGCAGAGCCGAGCTGTAAATAGCAGGCTAAAGCCGAAGTTGCTGTGCCGGACCTCGAAGGGCTAAACTTTTGAGTGTTTTATTATTTACCCATATGTGACTGACCTGCGTGCTGAGGTTTGGAAAACACTTCTATTTAAGCAAACTGTTGTAAGGCCTCAAAGCCATTATTTCTGTGTATTGTACATTCTTATGGGACTATTGTAGTGGACATTCATGCTATGGCTGGGTTCTTTTATCTTGCAACTTAATAATTTACTTCCGCTAGGTGCTCTGTGTAGGACGTTGTGATTGGTTGATTGGTTTCAATAAGTAACCAACTGGTCTGTCCGTAGTATATGGCGTCGGGCCCCGGCCGGACCTACTGCTATATGCTATGTGACGGATAGAGGTATTACAAATTGGTATCAGACTACTGGTTTCGGTCAAGCTTAAATGAATTCGTGGGTGAATTTACTTTAAGGGGTGATGAGCACATGTGTGTGCGTCATCGTTATAAAATGAAAAGAACCCAGGGATGTCCACTTAGGAATGAAAATACACATGATTGAGGAACCCGCGTGTTCCTATAATTGCTCTTTGCAATATTGTTGGGTCGCTTATCGGTGTTTTTCACGATTATAGGTAACTAGAACTGGTGCTGGACCGTCGGAATGGACAGGTTCTGAGGCAAGTAGCGCACCTAATGATGCGCCTGCAACACCTCCTTCAGCCGAGACCATTAGATTGGTGGCAGAAGCTGTCTTTGTAATGATCAATACGCAGCCTGCGAGGCAGGTGCGTCAGCATACTCCTACTGCGGAGCAAGTGCTGCTCCAAGCGACGGAGACTATAAGGGTGGAACAGGTGATTGTGGAGCCGGAGTTGCCTCGGAGAGCAACTGAGAAACAACTTAAGCATGTGATGGGTTTCCATCCACAAGTGTTCTCGGGAATGGGAACCCCGACTCAGGCAAAGGATTGGCTATCAAGAGTCAATAGAGTGCTGACAGTAACAGAGACTGAAGAGTGGCAGAAGACCACGATTGCAACGTTCTTATTTGACGGAGACGTGAGGTTATGGTGGGAAGGGCTTGAGCTACACCACTTGAGGGGAAGACAGTTGGCTGATGTCTCTATGGGGGAATTTTCTAGTTTGTTTATCGCTCGATACCTCCCCTCAACCCAGAGGATCGTATTGGAAAATGAATTTCAAAAGTCAGTGTAAGGAGAAAGCGCCGTGGACGAGTATCTCCACGAGTTCACTTGTTTGGGACGATACGCAAGCGCTACCTTTGTCGATGAGGAGCGCAAGACGAACCGTTTCTATGAAGGGTTAAGAGATGATTTGAGGTTATTACTTTCAGGGCCTATTGCGAAGGGTTTCCTAACCTTGGTCAAAATGGCTCGGTCCTTGAAAAAGGACATGAAGAATGTTCAAGCGAAGAAGGAATCTGGTGGCAAGAAATCGGAGTTCAAAGCGCCGACTACTTCGAAGTCGGGTTATCGTAGGTTCTATAAGAAGGCTAGGACGTCGGGTCCACCCCCTTCTTCAGGTTCCTCGGGGACAACTACCAACCGAACCCCGGGCGCTTGTTTTACCTGCGGAAAGCCAGGGCACTTTGCCCGCGACTGCTGGGGCAGATGTCCGAAGTCAGAGAGAATGCAAGGAGCTACTTATGAAGAGAAGGGCAAGGCGGTGGAGTCAACCGCGTCCCATTATGCTTCGAATCAACCAAGAGTCTACAACTTGGGCCAGCAAGAGGCCATCAAGCAGGCCGACGTGGTGATAGGTACGGTTTAATTTATAGCAAGTTAGCTTTAAATACTGTTACCTAGTGCTTGTTTGCTTAATACTGTTTGTGTAGGATTTGTTCTTATTGGCGATAGTCCGGCACCAGCACTATTCGATACGGGAGCTTCACAGTCCTTTTTGTCCGAAAGCTTTATATCACGCATCGGAGTCCCTTCTTAGATTGCAAAGGACCAAATTGATGTGCTTCTACCGAATGGGTTCGATGCGTGCGGACAGAGTGTGCGCCGTAAAAGTTTATATTTGAAACCAAGAGTTCGACTTACTAGCGTCATTGCTGCCGCTAGTAGAGTTCGACATTATCTTTGGGATGGATTGGCTTTCGGAGTAGAAGCCCTATATTGATTGCAATGGTAAGGAGGTCAAGCTGGGTGTTGGGCGAGAGACAACATTAATGGGACTGAAGGGGTCGAGCAGGATGTATATGTCTGCTCTTTAGGTGGTAAAAGGCAGTTCGTGCTGGTACAGAGCTATTCTTCGCGATAGTGGGGGCTGTACAGCCAAAGTCCACTTTGGATAGTATCCCCGTGGTTTGTGAATACCCCGATATGTTCCCGGATAATCTTCCTGGAGCCCCACCGTAGTGAGAGATCGACTTCACGATCGAGCTAATTCCAGGTGCCAAACTTGTGTCACATTCTCCTTATAGGTTGGCGCCTAAGGAGATGGCAGAGTTGAAGGATCAACTAGAAGAGTTGATGGAGAAAGGTTATGTGCGTCCAAGCTCATTGCCTTGGAGCGCACCAGTCCTCTTTGTTAAGAAGAAGGACGGGAGTCTGCGGCTGTGTATCGACTACAGGGAGTTGAATAATCTAACAGAGAAGAATAAATACCTGATCCCAAGGATCGATGATCTCTTCGATCAGTTAGTCGGATCATCGGTGTATTCGAAGTTGGACGTGAAGTCTGGGTATTATCAGCTGAGGATAAGGGAATGTGATGTCCCGAAGACGGCGTTCATCACAAGGTATGAGCATTTCGAGTTCACGGTCATGCCGTTTGGACTGACGAATGCGCAATCGGTGTTTATGGACTTGATGAACAGGACATTCTCAGAGTACCTGGAACACATTATGATCGTCTTTATTTATGATATATTGGTGTACTTGCATTGTGAAGAAGATCACTTCAAGCATTTGCATCTGGTCTTGGAGACACTGAGGAGGAATGAACCTTATGCAAAATTCTCTAAATGCGAGTTCTGGCGACCCTTAGTAGCATTCCTTGGTCACATTGTCAGTGGTGAAGGTATAGCGGTTGATCCGACGAAGATTTTTGCAATATGGGAGTGGCCTGTGTTGTCTTCTGTAGCGGAAGTCCGTAGTTTCCTCGGGCTTGCCGGTTATTACAGGCGCTTCGTAGAGAACTTCTCGCAGATAGCTTTACCTCTCACGAAGTTGATAAGAAAGGATAAGAAGATCTTTTGGACGCAGGAGTGCGTGCAAGCGTTTAAGGAGCTGAAGGGACGGTTGACCATGGCGCCGGTGTTACGTTCGTCGAGTGGGACCGAGGGCTTCAAAATTTATAGTGATGCCTCAGGTAGTGGTTTGGGTTGCGTGCTGCTGCAGCATGGGAGCGTAATTGCATATGGATCGCGTCAGCTAAAAGTGCACGAAAGGAATTATCCTGTCCATGACTTGGAGTTGGCAGCCGTGATATTTGCGCTTAAGCTGTGGAGACACTACCTGTACGGCATAAAGGTCGATATTTATACCGACCACAAGAGCCTGAAGTACTTGTTGGATCAAAAGGATCTCAATATGAGGCAGCGGTGATGGATGGAGTTCCAGGGGGACTATACATGCAAGATTCATTATGTACCCGGGAAGGGCAATGCAGCTGTGGATGCGTTGAGTCTCAGGGCTCCCGCCCAAGCCAACTGGTTGTCAGTTCATGATGAGAGGCTAATACGGGAATTGGAGGCGTTGGATATCTGTTGTGTGGACAAGCTGTCTAGCGCCAAAGCATTGTTGAACTAGATGGAAGTTCAGTATGACCTAGCTGATCGCATTCGGCATGCATTGGTTTTGGATGTTAGCATAAAGGAGCTTATGGATGCAGCATTGGATGGGTCAAATTCCTAGTTTTCAGTTAAGGATGGGCTTATAAGGAAGGACAATCGTTTGTGCGTCCTAAGCGGGGGAAATCTTCGGGCGGAGTTGATGTACGAGGCGCATAATACAAAGTACTCAATCCACCTATGGAGCACGAAGATGAACCAAGACCTAAAGATGCTATTTTGGTGGCCAGGGCTCAAGAAGTATGTGGCACTGTTTATGGCTAAGTGTCAAACCTGCGCCTTGGTAAAGGCGGAGTGTCAAAAGCCTGGAGGATTCTTGAAATTTTTGCCTATTCCGGAGTGGAAGTTCAACGACATATCGATGGACTTTGTGTATGATAGTTTTAACTTCAAGACAGCCTAAACACCTAGAGGGGGGGGGGGATAGGTTCTTTTTTTTGTTTTAAACTAAGGCAGAATATAACTACAGATCTTTAATATAAAGCTCAAATTTCAACAGCTACCACAACATATATAATCACAGAATCTAAAATAACACAAGCATCACAGATTGCACATAGGTTTATAGTGTTTCCCCAAGGTCTGGGTACATCCACTTTCCCCCTTCACCTATCTAGCAGTGTGCTAGATTCGGCCTAACTTCTTCCTTCTTCTCAGATCCACAAATCTTACAGATCAGAACCCTGAAAGGTTCCTACAACTCAGGCTAACAGTCCTACCTCGGCCATGCCACAAGCCCTACAACTCAGAAAACAAATTCTCCTACACTCAGGCTCAATCAGCCTTACCACTCAAAGATCAAAATCTCCTGCACTCAGGCTCAAACAGCCTTACCACTAAGAGAACTAAATCTCCTACACTCAGCCTTTATAACACAAGCTTACAACTCAGATCTTTGAAAAGATCCTACATAATTTGATAAGTAATTTGATGGACTCTTACCCTTGTTGAGAGAGAAAGGATAAGAGAATTCTTTATCAGCTTCTTGATGAGGCTTATGACTGAAATCAACCTGTTCTTAGCTTTCTTCAAAGCTTCTTGAATCTGAACATAGTAGGGTTGATCTTCTTTGAAGTTGACAGACTGACAGCTTCCTTCTTGGATACCAGATATGGATCTGGATCTTCTTAGTAGATTAATTTAGGATCTACTACTTAAGAGATGGGTAGTTTCATAGAACCTAGTTCCTTGTGATTTTCTCCAGAACCCATTTTCTTGATTCTTGATTCTGCCTAAGGGATCTAACTCAAACTGTTAAGTCCTTCTTTAAGTAACCTCCCTCTGATACAACTTGATAGTTTTAACTTCAAGAAGACATAAACACCTAGAGGGGGGGGGGGGGGTGAATAGGTTTTTTTCTTTGTTTTAAAATAAAGCAGAATATAGCTACCGATCTTTAATATAAAGCTCAAATCTCTACAGCTACCACAGCATATATAATCACAGAATTTAAAAAAACACAAGCATCACAGATTGAACATAGGTTTATAGTGGTTCCCCAAGGTCTGGGTACATCCACTTTCCCCCTTCACCTATCTAGCAGTGTGCTATATTCGGCCTAACTTCTTCCTTCTTCTCAGATCCACAGATCTTACAGCTCAGAACCCTGAAAGGTTCCTACAACTCAGGCTAACAGCCCTACCTCGGCCTTGCCACAAGGCCTACAACTTAGAGAACAAATTCTCCTACACTCAGGCTCAATCAGCCTTACCACTCAAAGATCAAAATCTCCTGCACTCAGGCTCAAACAGCCTTACCACTAAGAGAACTAAATCTCCTACACTCAGCCTTTATAACACAAGCTTACAACTCAGATCTTTGAAAAGATCCTACAGAATTTGATAAGTAATTTTATGGACTCTTACCCTTGTTGAGAGAGAAAGGATAAGAGAATTCTTTATCAGCTTCTTGATGAGGCTTATGACTGAAATCAACCTGTTCTTAGCTTTCTTCAAAGCTTCTTGAATCTGAACATAGTAGGGTTGATCTTCTTTGAAGTTGACAGACTGACAGCTTCCTTCTTGGATACCAGATATGGATCTGGATCTTCTTAGTAGATTAATTTAGGATCTACTACTTAAGAGACTTGTGATTGTCTCCTTATTGACCTCAAAATAGCTGGAGCTCTCTCTCCCCAAACCTTCTGAAGTTTCTTCTGATGTTTCTTCTGAATTCTGGATTGAATTCTCCTTAGACAAAATCTGAGAGGATGATCACTTCAGAATGTCTTCTTAGGTCTTCTCACAAAGATCTTCTTCTGTGTGACTTGCACTTTCTTGATCAGAGATCAATCTCTCAATAGTTGTGTTAGTTGTATGTACTTTCTCTTGTATCTCTTTTTTCTTTTGAATCCATCTATATATATAGACTTTATCCATAGTAACCAAGGCTGTTTTAAAGGAATCCAAGGCTTCTTGTAGCTTTTTGTCAAATTCTTCTTTCTCCTTATTTCTTGCCTCAGTCATTTCAATAACTTTTTTCCTTACTTCAGTGACTATCTCATTATGAGATTCAGTTAGATTGTTATTCATTCTTATTTGATTTTCAAGGACATAGCCTTGTTTGACAGCAATATCATCCACTTATTTCTTTATTTCAGCTTGTTGCTTTGCTAGAAAGACTACAACATTGCCCCCCTTGTAGAAGCAATCTGTCATTTCTTTCTTATTCTTGTTGACCTCAAATCTGATTGACTTTATGTCTTGGGCTAGATCAAATTGAAGAGCCTTATGGCTTTCATCCACATATTTTTCAAGAGCCAATCTCTGCTCATAAAATTTCACTTGTAAATCAACCAACAATTTGCTGTAATCAGTCTCAGGAGCAGGTTGTGAAGTAGAGTCTTGCAAAGCCTTCTTATAGTTATGGCTTCTCCTCTTTAAAACCATAAGTTTTCTTTTCTTTACACTTGCTATCTCCTCATCCTCTGAATCAGAGGAACTGTCAATATTTACTCTTTCTTTAGGACTAGGAGGCAGCTTTTTCAGTGTCAATCTGCTCCCCCTCAATGTCTGCTTGCTCCCCCTCAATCCTTACTTGCTTCTCCTTATCTGCTGCCCCCTCAATGTCAAGAAATAACTCTTCCAGAGTGAACTCTTGTTGATTGTAAACTGATGGTACAGCTATCTCAGGAGCATCAGCAACTACAGATATATCCTCCATGATCACATCCAGTGCTGGACTGTTGACATGAGGTGTTTCAAGAATAGATTGTGAACTAATTTCACTTGGCACGTGAATGTTTCTTCCCCTTGTCCTTGTGTAGAATGTTGCTCCCCCTGTAACTTTGCAGTAACTGACTCCCCCTGCACTTGTGCATTCTCAGCATTGTCCTGTATTTGTAAATTTGCTGTAGTCTCTTGGGTATCCAAATCATGTGTGTCCTTGGAGAGAACCCTATCCAATCTGGATATTATCCTGATGTCCATCCTTCTCATATGATTTATTTTAGATCCTAGAAGCTAATGCATTACCTCTGGAATTGCTCCAGCCAGGTATAAACTAATTAATCTAGCCAAATTGGGCTTTTTGATTCCTTCTTTTATCTTCTCAAATAGAACTGCAGACCAATCAGTGTTAATCTTCTAGATTATCCTTGTCATCAGACTGAACATATAGACAGAGAGCCTATCATGTCCTCCTGGTTTACACAAAATCACCTTCTCTACCACTTCAGATAGAAATTTGCCTTGTTGATTCATCCCTTTTCTGTTTATGGATGCTCCAATCTTCATGGTTGGATCCAATCCACACAACTGAAGTGTGTCCCTTGTCTTTTAGGCAGGGACCTCTTCTTCATCCTGAATTCTTAGTAGGTGAAGAATCTTTCTTAAACTCTTTAGAGTAAGTTTGACTCTATTACCATGAACTGTCGATTTAATCTTCAGTCCAGTGGAATCTACTGTTGCAGCAGCATAAAATTCAAATACTTCTTTCTTCCAAATCTTTGTAGGTTCAGAAACAAGAAACTCTAACCCAGAATCAGTAACTAGGGTAATGACCCCTTTAATCTCTGTCGCCGCATCATCAAAAGCATTGCGTACCAGCTCGTAGCCTTCGTTAATGTTGTCTTCAATCTTTGGCGCCATTGGAATGGAGAGAAATCTTGAATTTAGAGAAGAGAATTTGTCGGCACAAGGGTTTAGTCTCGAAAATCTGGTGAGCGTGTCGACATAATATGTTCTCGACCTATTTATACCCTTTCAAACAAAAAAGGTCAAAAGGCGGGCAAAAACTGTCTAAATGTGTCGACACTGTTGAAAAGTGTCGACACATACTTCTATTTTCTCGACCACGGCGCTTACTACTATGTGTCGACACCAATTGATTATATGTCGACACAGGACATACTTAGTAGTTTATCAGAAATTCTGTGTCGACTCTTATTGCAAGTGTCGACACAATTTCTGGAAGTGTCGACACCATTACTCTGGTTGTGTCGACACTACTTTTCTGGATGTGTCGACACTTTGTCCCTTAGGTGTCGACACAATGATACTGTGTCGACACAATTTCCCTGTATTGTCGACACACATCCTCTGTGTCGACATATTATTACTGAATCTGTCAACACAATTTTACTTAGCCACTTATGTTAATCTAACATATGGTCAACATTCCTAATTCAATTTTAAATCTATTGAATTTAGATTCATCTAGAGGCTTAGTAAATACATCTGCAATTTGATAATCTATCTTAGCAAATTCTAGTGAGATGTCCTCTTTCTCTATATGTTCTCTAAGAAAATGGTATCTTATTTCTATATGCTTAGTCCTATTATGTGAAACAGGATTATTAGCAATAGAAATAGCACTAGTAGAATCACAAAACAAAGGTATTGTACTTACCTGAATAACATAGTCTTCTAGTTGGTGTTGAATCCACAACAGCTGTGAACAGCAACTTCCTGCTGCCACATATTCAGAATCAGCTGTGGATATTGCCACACTAGTCTGCTTCTTATTGTTCCAAGATATCAATCTTCCTCCTAGAAATTGACATGTACCTGTAGTACTTTTTCTATCTTCTTTACAACCTGAAAAGTCTGCATCTGAATAGCCTATTAGTATAAAATCTCCATTCCTAGGGTACCAAAGGCCTAGATTAGGTGTGCCCTTTAGATATCTCAAAATCCTCTTTACTGCAGTGTAATGAGTTTCTTTTGGGCATGATTGGTACCTAGCACAAACACATGTTGCATACATAATGTCTGGTCTAGTATTAGTGAGATATAGTAGTGAGCCAATTATACCTCTATACACAGACTCATCTATAGGTTTACCTGCATCATCCTTGCATATAGGCATACTTATTCCCATAGGAGTTCTCATGGTGGAGGATGATTCCATACCATACTTCTTAATTAACTACTTGGTGAAATTAGACTGGGATATGGATAAGCCATCATCAGTCTGTCTTACTTGGAGTCCCAAGAAGAACTTAAGTTCCCCCATACTGCTCATTTCAAACTTCCCTTGCATAAGTTTAGCAAACTTCTTGCAAAGGTTGTTTTTAGTAGATCCAAAAATTATGTCATCTACATAAATCGGAACTAAGATTATCTTTCCTTTGAACTCCCTTAGGAATAGAGTTTTGTCTATTTCCCCTCTTGAAAATTTGTTCTCAATAAGGAAAGTAGACAGGGTTTCATACCAAGCCCTTGGGGCTTGCTTTAACCCATACAAAGCCTTCCTAAGTCTATAAACATAATCAGGTTTGAGAGAATCTACAAAACCTAAAGGCTGCTCTACATAGACTTCTTCTTTTAGATTTCCATTCAGAAATGTTGATTTTACATCCATTTGGAATACTTTGAATCCTTGATATGTTGCATGGGCAAGGAACATTCTAATGGCTTCCAGTCTTGCTACTGCGGCAAAGGTTTTATCAAAGTCAATACCCTCTTCCTACTTATATCCTTTTGCAACAAGTCTTGCTTTGTTCTTCACAATGATTCCATTCTCATCCAGTTTGTTCCTAAAGATCCCCTTTGTTCCAATGATGTTGTGGTCTCTTGGTTTAGGAACTAACTCCCAGACCTTGCATCTTCTGAACTGATTCAACTCCTCTTGCATGGCATTAATCCAATGTGGGTCTAGGATAGATTATTAAAATTTCTTTGGCTCTAGTTGAGATAGGAAGCTTAAGCATAGCACTATGTTCAAGGTCCTGCTTCTGGTTTGCACTCCATGTCTTAGATCACCAATTATCTGATTTGCTGGAAGATCCTTTAAGTGTCAAACAGCTGGAGGTAGACTGTCTTCTTGTTGAACACCTCCAGTCTCTTCAATATGCTGTATCTCTTGATGTACTTTAGTATCTAAAGAGTCCTGTACTCCCCCTTGACAGTAGCAACCATTTTCCATTTGTTGATCTACAGTTGAATCTTCTGCAATGGAAAGCTTGTCCATTCTCTCATTTATACCTGTTGGACTGCATGAACTACAAGGCAACTCACTGTTGATTAATCTAGTTTCATCAAATACAACATGTACAGATTCTTCTACAACCTGAGTAATCAAGTTGTAGACTCTATAAGCCTTACTATTGTTGCTGTACCCAACAAAAATCCCATCTTGGGATTTGGCAGCAAACTTAGTTAGATAAGACTTGCCATTGTTTAGGGAATAACACTTGCAACCAAAGATCCTAAAATAGGATAAATTTGGTTTTCTACCTTTCATAATCTCATAGGGAGTCTTTTTGTGGCACTTGGTGATAGAAGCCCTATTGATCACATGACATGCAGTATTTACTGCCTCAGCCTAGAAATATTCTGGGAGAGAAGTGTCACTAAATAGAGTTCTATTAGCCTCAATCAATGTTCTATTCTTCCTTTCAGCAATACCATTTTGCTGTTGTGTTCTAGGTGAGGAGAATTCTTGGAAAATCCCAAATTCTTCACAAAGTCTTGTCATACTTTCAGATTGAAATTCAGTGCCATGGTCACTTCTGATTTTGACCACTGTACTGTCCAGTTCATTTCTGAATTTGTTTGACAATACTATGTAAAACACTTGGGGTTTCTGATTTATGTCTCAGAAAGAACACCCAGGAATATCTAGAATAGTCATCTACTACCACAAAAGTATAGACCTTCCTACCTAGACTATGAACTGGCATAAGACCAAAAAGATCTATATGTAAGAGGTATAGACACCTCACAGAATCCTTGTTTTCAAGGCTATGAAAGGAGGATTTTGTCTGCTTGCCCTTTTGACAAGCTGAACATATCCCTTCCTTTATACACTAAATGTGAGGACCATTCCTCACTAACTCTTTGCTAAAGAGTTGGCCAATTTTTTTGTAGTTAAAATGTGCCAGCCTCTTGTGCCATTTGACACAATGAGAGGCTCTCTAATCAGCCAGAAGACAAATAGGAGAACCTTTGTTCTCACACTCAAAATTGAGACATTACACATTCCTCTTTCTATATCCTATCAAAATGATCTTTTGATCACTTGACCTTTTGATATGACATCCATTGTTAACAAATGAAATGTCATATCTTAAATCACTCAGCTGACTTATGCTTATAAGGTTGTGTTTCAAACCCTTCACATAGGCAACTTGAGTGATAGTAATCTAGTTATTAGAAATGTTACCAAATCCTTTGATGATGCCTTTTTCAGAGCCACCAAAGATTACTTTAGGCCCATTTAAGATAGGCAAGTACTCCTTCAACAATCCCTTTGTTCCAGTCATGTTCCTAGAACATCCACTGTCCAAGTACCATATAGGGGTATGGTGACTTGGACTCACCTGCAATAAAGAATTACTTTCCCTTAAAACCCAAGTAAGTCTTGGGTCTTTGGTTCAAGTTTGCTTCATACTTACCAATTCTACCTGCTGCTTTTCTAACAGGCAGACTGTTATTCTTCCTTACACTAGTGTTGTGCCAACAATCTATGGCATAATGATCTGTCTTGCCACAACACCAGATTTCATACTTGTTATATCTATTTTTAGATACATCAAATCTTTTGTATTGTACTGGTACTGCAGCACCTACACCCACTATTTTCTTAAAAATATGGGGTTTATGAACATGGGCTTCCTTATTGACATAAGCACCCTTGTCATTCAGAACTTCAGTCTTACCATGACCTTGAGTATTCTCAAAGTCATACTTGCTAGAAGGCTCATGCACCTTTCTAAAAACTACAGGGACTTTAAAATTCAGTGGATGGACTGAGGCTTTGACCTTTCTCTTGAATTGGACAGCCCTGGTGTTACCCATAAAGCATATTCCAGCCTTACCCTTTTGAGCCACAAACTCATCTATTTAGGGTAACACTGATTTTGGCTTGGAATAACTAGCCACCAAATCTTTCTCCTTTTGAAGTCTGCTTTCCAGAATTTTAATTAGATCATTTTTGTATGTGATTGTGCCAATCTGAATAACAGTTATAGTTTTCAGCTTGGCAATCTCATTCAATTTTTGATCCAACTCTTTCTCTAAACCAGATGCAGCCACCTTAAGATCTGCAATTTCCTTAGCCTGAGTTTTTGCCAGGTTCTTGCTTTTCTTTAGTGCTTGCAACAAGTCCCCATATTCATCTATCAGCTAATGAATATCACCTTCAGACTCAGATCAATCCACATCACTTGATGCAGATGTAGCTGACTCTGTGCTAGTACTACAAACTGAATTACTAGACAAACATTGTACCATGCTAGGAACACGCTGATCCTGGCATTTGTCTTCTTCTGATACAGCCATTAGTCCAATACACTGATGGTCTTCTTGTTCATAGATAGAGTTTAACAATTGCATAAACTCTTCTTCTTCATCAGCTGCATAAAGACCAATGTATGCCTCAGCTTTAGATTCAGACTCTGAAGTTTATTGGTCTGTCAAGCTCCTCTCCTTCTTAGCAACAAAGGATTTCTCCTTCTTCCTCTTTTGTTGATTCTTTCTTTTATCAGCAGATTCCTTTCTTTTGTCAGAGCATTCACCCACAACATGTCCAGGCTTATTATAGCAGTAGCACACAATCTTTGATGTTGTAGATTTGCTAGGCTTAGACCTGCTCCTGTCCTTCCTTGATGACTTTCTCTTTTGATAATAATCATCAACTGGCTGTGATGTTGAGGGCCTAGATTTCCACTGCTTCTTCTTAGAGAATCTCTGAAACTGTCTTGTAAAGGCAGCAAAATCTGCATCTGAATCACTGCTACCTGAATTTTGGTTGTCTGAATAATCTGAGGTAATTTTAGCAACATCCTTAGGAGGTGATGGAGACACCTCCTATTCTTTCTAGTGGCTTCAACCTTGAAGGCCACAGAATTTTCTTTATGCTCCCCTTTAGCATTTCTTTCCTCCTCTTTTCTAGTCATTAGTTGCATTTCATAAGACAGCAACTTTCCAAATAAAGTTGGAGGAGAAATATCTGCAAGTTTGGCCACTTCCCTAATGGCACAAATCTTGGTGTCCCAATCCTTTGTCAAGGATCTTAGGAATTTATCATTCAGTTCATATGTAATGAAGACCCTTCCATAAGACATCTGCTCATTTACAATTCTGTAGAACTTCTTATAACACTTATGCAATCTGACTTCCCTTGTCTGAAGCTTTCATACTCCTAATTTAGCATAAACTTTCTATCTTGTCTAACTTCTTTAGAACCCTCCATGTAGACTATCAAGGAGTCCCAAATTTCCTTAGAGGTCTTGCAGTGAATCAAATTCTGAAAGGTTGAATCATCTATGGCACTTACTATTATATTCTTGGCTCTTTTATCCATTGTTGCCAGGATGATCTCATCCTAAGTCATCTCAGAAAAATCTTTAGGAGTTCTTTGATTTGCATCTAGAATAGACACATTCATTGGAATATAAGGACCTTATTTTTCTGTAATATAGATCCTTGGGTCAGAAGCCTCCATAAACAACCTGACTCTTTCTTTCCATATACAAAATATCTCCTTCCTGCAGATGGGTAGTTTCATAGAACCTAGTTCCTTGTGATTTTCTCCAGAACCGATTTTCTTGATTCTTGATTCTGCCTAAGGGATCTAACTCAAACTGTTAAGTCCTTCTTTAAGTAACCTCCCTCTGATACAACTTGATAGTTTTAACTTCAAGAAGACATAAACACCTAAAGGGGGGGGGGTGAATAGGTTTTTTTCTTTGTTTTAAAATAAAGCAGAATATAGCTACCGATCTTTAATATAAAGCTCAAATCTCTACAGCTACCACAACATATATAATCACAGAATTTAAAAAAACACAAGCATCACAGATTGAACATAGGTTTATAGTGGTTCCCCAAGGTCTGGGTACATCCACTTTCCCCCTTCACCTATCTAGCAGTGTGCTATATTCGGCCTAACTTCTTCCTTCTTCTCAGATCCACAGATCTTATAGCTCAGAACCCTGAAAGGTTCCTACAACTCAGGCTAACAGCCCTACCTCGGCCTTGCCACAAGGCCTACAACTTAGAGAACAAATTCTCCTACACTCAGGCTCAATCAGCCTTACCACTCAGAGATCAAAATCTCCTACATTCAGGCTCAAACAGCCTTACCACTAAGAGAACTAAATCTCCTACACTCAGCCTTTATAACACAAGCTTACAACTAAGATCTTTGAAAAGATCCTACATAATTTGATAAGTAATTTGATGGACTCTTACCCTTGTTGAGAGAGAAAGGATAAGAGAATTCTTGATCAGCTCCTTGATGAGGCTTATGACTGAAATCAACCTTTTCTTAGCTTTCTTCAAAGTTTCTTGAATCTGAACTTAGTAGGGTTGATCTTCTTTGAAGTTGACAGACTGGCAGCTTCCTTCTCTGATACCAGATATGGATCTGGATCTTCTTAGTAGATTAATTAAGGATCTACTATACTTAAGAGACTTGTGATTGTCTCCTTCTTGACCTCAAAACAGCTGGAGCTCTCTCTCCCCAAACCTTCTGAAGTTTCTTCTGAATTCTTGGTTGAATTGTCCTTAGACAAAATCTGAGTGGATGATCACTTCAGAATGTCTTCTTAGATCTTCTCACGAAGATCTTCTTCTGTGTGACTTGCACTTTCTTGATCAAAGATCAATCTCTCAATTGTTGTGTTAGTTGTATGTATTGTCTCTTGTATCTCTTTTTTCTTCTGAATCCATCTATATATATTGACTTCATCCATGGTAACCGGCTGATCCGGTTTCTAACTAACTTCTGACAAGTTTGACAGCTTCATTAAGGTTGTTGAAATGCACAACTGTCAAGTCCCTAGTCAGCTCTTGAACCTTTGTCTTTGTCAGCAAAGCATCGAGATTGACTGTCATTATGTGCCGAGACAAACTGTCAATATGTGTCGACACATGTAACTTAAGTGTCGACATAGACTTTGGTGGTGTCGACATAGCTGCCTTGATGTTGACACTGCTTCTTGACACTGCATCTTGAGAATGTGTCGACATAGAGTATTTGTGTCGACACAATCACTTCTTCACTACACAGTACTCGACATTGTTGAAACTCTGCTGAGTGTCGACACAAGTCCTGTATGTCGACATAGTTGATGTCGACTCTACTTCTGTGTGTCGACACTGCCTCCCGGTGTCGACACATTTGATGTCGACTATAATCTTCTATGTGTCGACACAGTTTCTTTTGGTGTCGACACTGCTTCCACAAGTGTCGACAAAGGCTTGCTTAAGTGTCGACACATAAACTTAGAAACTTTTCTCTGCATTTTAGCTAATACTTAACCTGCACATAGAAACTCAAAATAACATCAAATACACCTTGATGTATATCATTGAGCTAAGTGAGGCTTCTCCAAATCAGGTATACATTTTACAATGTACCCAATAGTTCATGGCTTGCCGAGGTCGCAGAGGGGGAACGATACCATCTGGGGGATCGTAGACCGGTTAACGAAGGTGTCTCACTTTATTTCGCATAGGAAGGATGATTCAGTGGAGAGACTGGCGAAACTATATGTGGATAATATAGTTAGATTACACAGTGTGCCGCATAGCATCGTGAGTGATTAGGAAGGGCGTTTTACGTCCAATGATTGGAGGTTGGTGCAACAGATGTTGGGGACTAAATTGAAGTTCAGCACAGCCTTCCATCCGCAGACGGATTGGCAAACCGAGAGAATCAACAGAACGTTGGAGGACATGCTGTGCATGTGTATTCTAGACTTTGGAAAGCATTGGGAAGACCACCTGTATTTGGTGGAGGTTGCGTACAGTAATAGCTACCAGGCGAGTATTCTAAGGGCGCCCTTCGAGGACCTATATGGTAGGAAGTGTCGCACGCCATTATTGTGGTTGGAAACGGGTGAGGCAAGGTTGTATAAGAAGCAAGAGGTGGAGAATGCTACTTCTTTCATGCGGATCATTCGAGAGCGTTTGCTGATCACTAAGGATAGGCAAGCTAAGTACTACAATGCCAAGCACCGGAACGTGGAGTTCGGGGTCGGCGATTGGGTGTACTTGAAGATAAAGCCATTCAAGGGTGTTTCGCGGGTGTGACGCTTGAAGAAGCTGAGCCCAAGATACCTTGGACCCTTTGAGATTCTAGAGCGGATCGGAGAAGCGGCTTATCATTTGAGGCTATCGGTGGAATTGGGTGGACTACACGATGTATTCCACATCTCTGTGTTGCGGAAGGTGGTGCAAGAACCTTCACAGGTGATCGCAGTGTATCAAGTACCGGTGGACGAAGGGTTGACGACTAAGGTAAAGCCCGTTCGCATTGAGGACTTTGAAATTAAGCAACTCCGTAACAAGGAGATCCGGATTGTCAAGGTCCGGTGGGACAATTACTGTCCGGAGGAGCACTCTTGGGAACGGGAGCAAGCTATGCTAGAGGAGTACCCGGAGTTATTCCGCTCAGGTACTGCTTAAAGTTTTCCGTTCTCTTTCCTTTAGTAATTTTGTGGGTTAATTCTTTTAAGAGGGGGAGAGTTGTAACACCCCGAAACTCAAAAGAGGGACGGGTGATGTTTTAAGGCAAGTCTGGGACTTGGAGCAGGTGTCATGGGCGTGTTCGGCCACGAGTCACGTGGACGACGATTTGTCGATCGTCGATCGTCGGGTTTAGGCACACGGCCTGGGACACGGGCGTGTCCCAGGGCGTGTCATGCTCGGGAGATTTCTGAGTTATGTACACGGGCCATGACACGGGCATAGACACGGGCGTGTTATATGTGACACGGGCGTGTCGGGGGCCATGTCGCAGGCCCTGTCCTTCTCGGGAAAATCCTGGAAGTTGCACACAGGGCGTGATATGGGTTTTGACACGGCCATGTCACATGTGATACGGGCGTGTCGGAGGCCGTGTAGAAGGCCATGTGCTGGTCGGGATGTCGGGCGAGACGACGAATGGGCGACACGGCCCTGAATATGGGCGTGTCGCAGGCCGTGTTCGGCCCAGTTTTAATATTTTATGCCCCGATCGTGGTCGTTCGTTTTCTTATGTTGGGATCTGACGGTTGGGGGTTGGTGTTGGCAGTTTAAACCCGGAAATAGGATTTGCAATCCCTCATTTCATCCCCTTGATTCTCTTTCTAAAGGCTAGAGAGAGGGGAGAGCAAGGAGGAGGAGGAAAGCAAGATCCAGTCACCGGCGGAGCTTCGGAGCTCCAAATCGCGAGCCGACTTCGGATTCACGGAGGCAAGGAGATTGCAGTGCTTTCCATCACATAGATTTCTATTGTGCCAAGAAGGAATGCTAGGGTAATGATACTCATCCTAGGATATGTGAAGTCCTCGTTTTCCTTTGCGTAGGAAGCCCTCTCACGCGAGTTTGCGATGAGTTGAGGCGTTCCTTGGGGTAGATATGTAAAGTCCCCCTTGTTTAGAGTCCGTATGCGAGAACGGACATAGGCATGATATGTGAAGCCTATTCGGTCAAGGTTGTCTGGATCGGTGATGTTGCATTACATAATAACCGGAGAAGACTCCGTGTAATTGGTTGTTTTTCGAGTTTCTAAGAGGTAGATTGCAACAGGGAGCCTTGGAGACTAACTCCAAGGTGCACCCGAAAAACTAGGCAAACGCGAGATGTTGCCAACATGGTGGCCGAGGAGCCAACTTGAACATAACCGGGTTATGTGAATTTTGTGGTGGAAACCGGACTCGGGGAGTCTTGACCTGCGCATATGGCTTAAACGGTCATTGCGGTATGAGAACGGGTCAGGCAGAACCGTACCCAATCTCTGTCATTCGATGGAACCGTTTGCATAGATGAGGGTCTTCGGCGGTCTATTGCTTAAATTGACGTGACCAATGCCAGGAAGACAAAATGCTCATAAGGTTGGCTGTTTAAGGGGCGGTGGAGGGACGGAAACGTCTATGGCTTAAATTGACGTGACATTGGCCGGTTCGCCGTGAATGTGCCCTGAGTGCACGGGGTGTGTGGCCATGTGTGCCTACGCCTGTGATGAAGTTTGTTTACACTATACTA
The DNA here is from genome assembly GCA_039513925.1 of Platanthera zijinensis. Taxonomy (NCBI): domain Eukaryota; kingdom Viridiplantae; phylum Streptophyta; class Magnoliopsida; order Asparagales; family Orchidaceae; genus Platanthera; species Platanthera zijinensis. The sequence continues at coordinate 101,986,019 of CM077082.1, read as the reverse complement.
CTTGGTTATACTAATAAAGTGCAGGGAAAGAGCATCGCCGCCCCGTATTGGGGGAAGGGTCGTTATAATTTGGTCAGCATAGCTGACTGTTGCTTTTGTTTACCACCATGCGGTTGATTGTTGCTTGCAGGTGCTGCGGAGCCGAGCGGAAAATAGCGGGCTAAATCCCAAGTTGCTCCGCCGGCCCCAGAAGGCCTAAACTTTTTAGTGTTTTCTTATTTACTCATGTGTGACCGTCCTGCGTGCCGAGGTTTGGAAACATTTCTATTTAACCAAACTGTTGTAAGGTCTTAAGGCAATTATTTCTGTGTATCGTACATTCTTATGGGACTATTGTAGTGGACATTCATGCTGTGGCTGGGTTCTTTTATCTTGAAACTTAATAATTTACTTCCGCTAGGTGCTCTGTGTAGGACGTTGTGATTGGTTGATTGGTTTCAATAAGTAACCAACCAGTCTGTCTGTAGTATATGGCGTCGGGCCCTGGGAAGACCTACTGATATATGCTATGTGACGGATAGGGGTGTTACAACTTAGCTACAGACACAATAACGGATGTTGTATCTAAAATCAACTTTGCAGTTGAAGTACCAGATAAAAATGATGCTCAACATGAGCCAGTAAGTTTATTCTCCATAGATTAGTGATGAATTATAGTATTTTCCTCAAAAATTGTTGAAAGGGACACTTTTGTTTCCACAACAAAAGAGGTCTTTCAAGTGGGAATAGTCTTTTAAGTAGGTCTTTTTAAAAAAACAAATCTTATTCCTTCTGAACAGATACAGCAGGAATTTACAATGGAAGAATTTTTTCCTGATCCTCTTACTGATAGTACTGAGGGGGAGGAAATTGAAAAAGAAAATGAAATTCCAAGGATTGAGGGGGAGTTATCCAAGGATACCCCACCTGAAAAGGAAACTGTTGATATCAAAAGTACATCTGAATCTTCTGAAGATGAAGAAGCCACATTGGCTAAGAAAAGAAAGCTAGTTGTGTTAAAGAAGAAGAGTTCTGGATACAAGAAGGCCTTACAAGTGGGAACAACACCATCTTCATCAACTGTGGACTTAAGTTCTTTACTGGTCCAGATGCAGATAAAACTAGATAATCAAAGACAATCTATAAAGCAAGATGTGGATGAAACTCATAAGGAGTTACAGTTTCAATTGGCCCAGTATCAAATCCATTAGATTTGAAGTGAGTCAACATAAGGAGATGAAAGATTGCTTCCATAAAGGAGGTAATGCTGTGGTGTTCCTGGCCAAGAAACATCAAACTATCTAAGCTAAAGTGGATGAAATTGAAGTGAAGAAGGGATATGTACTTGTGAATTAGATAAGGATGAATGAAAATCTCAAGGATTCACATCCTGAAATATTAAAAATGCTCACTGATTCTAGCACTACCCTGAAGGATGAAATCTCAAAGAAAATCCAGGAAGATATATCTGCTATCGAAGCCACATTTCAAGAATCTCAGGAGAAAATAAAAACCTTCCTGACAAAATTAAGAGCTTATTTTAAAGAGGGAATTGAATATCTAGTTGTTCAAGTCAGATTCCAGAAGAAAGATTTAAGAGATCATATTGCAAGAGAAGTCATAAAGGGGGAGAGATTACTAGTCAAAGCCGGCTCTGACCATTGCTAAATGGACTACCAATAGCATCAGAGCCACGCTTGGATTTCCTCCTCTTTGTGATGATGCTAATGTAGCTGAGTCTGGGATTCAACCTGATTATTTTGAAGGAGATCAGCCTGAAGTTGCTCAAGTGATCTACCCCCCAGCTGATTTTGAGATGGTTCAAGAAGAAGTGCTGAAAATGTATAGTCCTCCACTAGAGTTACAAAATGTAATTCTTGAAAAGGTTGAAATGTCAGAAGCTGCATTGGATGCTCAGAAGGAAGCTCAACTCTCCAAGAAGAGATTCAGAGAGTAGGCTGAGCTAAAGCCGGATTTTGAGCAATGGAGCCCAACTTCTAGAATTAGCATACTTACTGCCTGGAAAGCTGTTAAGGATAAAACCCATGACAGGGGTTAGTGGTATTCTGAGCAAGAATGGAATAAATATCAAGCTGGACAAGAAGCAATTCTACAGTATAGAAGAAGTGCTAAGGCTGGGAAGCTACCTGCTAATGCTCATGAGCCAAGCAAGTACTTCCCAAAACATTTCCAATATTTTGAGAGACAGAAGATCAAGGCTGAAGAATTGAAGAAGAAAGCTCTAAAAGGGAAAAAGCCAGCTGAAGATGGTGAACCTTCTGTGCTGGGTAAAATCAAGTCTGGCAAAGGGATAGTTATTAAGGAGCCTAGTCAGTAATAGGATTGCTAAGTTTATGTAATAGAACAATATGCTACTTTGTTTCTTTTGTTCTATAAGAAATTTATGTAAACCAAAGTTTTTCTTATTAATAAAATCTGGTTCAGTATTAAGTGTATGTTATTTACAATGATTATATAATAACCTGCTCTGAAATGTTTTTACTTTCATTATAATTTTGTCTTATCTTAAGGGATGTATATCTTTCACTAAGGGTTATGACTTCTCCAAATAGGGGGAGATTGTTCGGTACATTTGAAAATGTGTACAAGATTTGGAGAAGCCACAACTTAGTCAATGATATGCAGAAAGTGTGTATTTGATAGAAGCTTGAGCTTCATTGTACATGTTTAAAAATTTGAAGGAAAAGTTTTTAAGTACAAGTGTCGACACTTGTGAAGAAACTGTGTCGACACTCAACAAATTTGTGTCAACACTCAGGAAAGCTGTGCCAACACATAAGCAAATTGTGTCGACACTCAGGGAAGTTATGTTGACACCCAGCTGCTATGTCGACACTCAGGAAAGCTGTTTCGACACACTGGCAAAATGTGTCAACACTTATAAAGAAGTTGTGTCAACACTCAAAGCTATGTCGACACCTAAACAAGCAGTTGTGTCGACATCCAGAATTGTGTCGACAACTTAAAACAGAATTGAGTCGACACTTAAAATAGAAGATGAGTCGACACTCAGGAGCTATGTCGACACCTGAAGCAATTGTGTCGACACACAGGACTTGTGTCGACACACCAACTCTCAAGAGGTTGTGTCGAGTTTAGAAGTAATTATGACGACACACACTCAACGCCATTTGACAAACACTCAATGCCATCTGTCTGCAACAGAAATGTCTAGAATAGAAGCTATTGTGTCGACACACAGGACTTGTGTCGACACACATAACAAAAAAAAGTGTCGAGAAGTAGAAGTATGACTGTGTCGACACTTGGAGTATTTGTGTCAGCACCTTGAAGACTTGTGTCGAAACTTAGCCTATGTGCGTCGACACATGTAAAGCCGTCTGCTGAGTGTTGTATGCTGAGTTGGACCGACATTGAAGAACCTGGTGATGTGACTGGTGACTTGATAGCTGCAATAACTAACCAGTCTGACACTACTGTCAGAACTGTCAGAAGTTCGTTATGAACCGGATCAGCCGGTAACAGTGGAGCAAGCTCTATATAAGGGCCTGATCGGAAATGATTAAAAGAAGAACGTGAAAAGATCTCTGGATCATAAAGAAGAATTCTGACAAATCAAGGCCTGTCTGCAAGAAAGATTCAGAGTTCAATCTGAATCTAAGGAAGAAGCTGACTGAAGATCAACTTCAACTTGAAGAGTAGATCCACCTAATTTGTACTAATTAAGAAGCTTTGAAAAGCTAAGTTAGGTTGGAATAGAAGGACCAGTTTATACAAGAACTGATCAAGAAGACAACATCAACAAAGGAATCTAGCTGGTGAAGTTTTCTGAAACTTATTACTCACAAATTCTTGTAGGATCTTTTGTTAGATCTGAGATTGTAAGCCTAAAATTATAAAGGCTGAGGTATGGCAGTGTGCCTGAGGTAGGACTTGTGGAAAGTCTGAGTTGTAAGCCTAATTTTATAGGCTGAGGTAGGGCTGAGGCCTGAGGTAGGATTCAGGGAAGAATCTGAGGTAGGACTTGTGTAAAGTCTGAGGTGTATGAACCATTTTGGGTTCTGAGTTAGTAAGATCTGCGGAACCGATCCAGTGGAAGGAAGTTAGGCTGAATCCAGTTATCTACTGGATCAGCGAAGGGGGAAAGTGGATGTACCCAAATCTTGGGGAACCAATATAGATCTGGTGTTTGCTGTGTTGCATTTAATTTCTATAGATAGAATTATTCTGTGCTAAAAGTAGTTACAAACTTCTGTTTGCCTTAAAATCAAAAAGACACAAAAAGATTAGAACCTCTTCACCCCCCTAGGTGTTTAGGCTCTTGAATAAAAGTCTTTTAGTATGAACTCAGCCTCCACCATGAAAATGCCAATGGGAACAAGTATGCCTATAGTTAAAGATGAGACATGGAAACCTATTGATGAGTATTTGTTTAGAGGGATAATTGGCTCCCTACTCTACTTGACTGCTAGTAGACCTTACATCATGTATCTTACATGTGTCTGTGCTAGGTATCAAGTTTTCCCAAAGGAATCTCATTATACTGTAGTTAAAAGAATCTTGAGATATCTTAAGGGCAAAACTAATCTAGTCCTTTGGTACCCTAAGAATGGAGATTTTATACTAACAGGTTTCTCAGATACAGACTTTGCATGATGCAAAGAAGATAGAAAGAGTACTATAAGAACCTTTCAATTACTAGGTGGAAGGATGGTGTCATGTTGTAGCAAGAAGAAGACCATTGTAGCAATATCAACAGCTGAGTAAGAATATATAGTTGCAGGCAGGTGCTGTGCACAATTTTTATTGATAAAGCACCAACTTGAAGATTGTGACATCAAGGTAAGTAGAATTCCATTATTCTATTATTTTATTAGTGCTATATCTATTGCTAAGAATCCTGTATCTCACAGTAGAACCAAGCATATAGACATTAAGTCTCATTTCATAAGAGAACATGAGGAGAAAGAAGATATTAATTTAGAATTTGTAAACACAAATAATCAAATAGCTGATATCTTTACAAAACCTCTGGATTAAACTAAATTCAATCATTTTAAAATTGAATTTTGTATGTTGAACCTAGAATAGGTCTGCACATGCATTCCTAAGTAAAATATGTAAGCACAAATTTTTTCAGGGAATTTGTCTAAGTACAAATTTTGTGTCGACAAAAACAAATTGTGTCGACACACTCAGTATGTTGTGTCGACAAAGAAAAAGGATGTGCCGACACAGAAGTAGTCTTTGTGTCGGCAGAAGTATGGATGTAGACACAACTATGTCGAGACTTTAAGTTAACTGATTTTTGTGTCGACACACAAAAATCAAAGTCGACACTCTATGTTGAGACATGACCATTCCATGTCAACACTGACATAAGTACGTCAACACATAGAGGTGTCGACTAAACCTAAGTATTGTTGAGACATAGTATAATTACTAAGGAGCGTCTTTTGAACTCCCTGTTACACCTAGACTATAAATAGGTGAAGCAAAAATCTAGTCGACTACGCCTTGAGATTTCTCGACTATAGGCCTTGTGTTGACATAGATATTATCTTCTTTTCTCTTCCATTTCTCTCTCTTTCATCAATGGCGCCCATCAAGGAATACAAGGTGAATGAAGGCTATGAACTAGTTCGTGATGGATTCATGATAGCGTCTCCAAAAATATAGGGTGTAATTACCCTAATTTAAGAGAATGGTTTGGAATTCTTGGTTTCAAAACCGGCCAAGATTTGGAAGAAGGAAGTCATGGAATTCTATTCATCAGCCACCATGGACATAGATTGGAAGAAGATTCAAGCCACCGTATAAGATTCCCGAGTGAAACTTATTCTGAAGACGATTAGGAAATCACTACAACTTCCAAAGGTTAAGGATGACGATGTCATCATTCCATCAATGTCAAAAGATTCCTTAAGCTGGTGCGGGCTAAGCCCTAATATCAAAGTTAGATCATCCATTACCAGGAAAGGGATGAAATTTCAAGGGAAGTTCCTATCAGAGATAGTTGACAAGGTGATACTGTGCAAAATTGGTGGACATGACAGAATCTCAGCCTCTATGTTCAATAAAATGACAAGAATAATTTTCAAGCTAAAGATAGATTGGACATCCATAGTATTTGATAAGATACAAGAAGGAATCAAGAAACAAAATCTGGGAAGAATCCTGAGTCTATGCATATCTTCAGTAATACCAGATATAATGAACAAACTTCCAGGAACAAAATTCAACCATATGAGGAGAATGGATGTAAGAATTCTTTTTAGGTGGGATAGAGTATTAACCAAGGATGTTTCTACTCCACAAAAATAAACAAAGAAAGAAAAGAAGAAGAAGGAAGTTGTACAACAAGCAGAATCTTCTAGTGATTCTAAAGAGGAAGTGGTCTTCAGTTCAAATGAAGACATGCCCCAAAAAGATGTTCAAGATCAAGTAGAAAGCAGTGTGCTCCCAGAGTAATATATAGTCAATACTCTAGGGGGAGAAAATCCTGAATCAGCACCACAAGATACGATACTTCCTGAGCTACCTGCTCAAGGGGAAGGAATTGAAGCTGCTTCTCTAGAGAGTGAGTATACAGTAGATACAATAATGGATATTGTATCAGATATAAATAAAGAAGCACTGGACAATGCTGAGAAGGAGGCACAAGATGTGTAGAATGAGCAAGTAAGTATCTCCCTAATAGTACAGGCCCTGGACAAAAATCTGGATGTCCAGGGAGAATCTTTTGTTTTCCAAACTAACCTTGTTCCTCTTGTATAGATACAGCAAGAGGTAACAATGGAAGAGCTCTTTCCTGATTTACTTGCTGCAAGGACTGAGGGGGAGCAATCCCAGGTATAAAAGGACCTGCCAAGAACTGAGGGGGATGAGCTCCTGAATGACCCATCTCATAAAGACACAGTAGACATAGCAAGCTCATCACAACCCTCTGATGATGAGGTAGCTACTATGTCTAAGAAGAGACAACTGGTTGACATCAGGAAAAGGAGATCAGGATAAAAGAAAGCCTTGTACATAGTCACACAACCACCTGCTCCAAACATGGATTTCAGTTCATTACTGGTCCAAATGCATGTAAAATTGGATGAACAAACGCAATATCTAGTGAAGTATGTGGATGGGCTAAATAAGGAACTGCAGTTTCAGCTGGCTCAGGACATAAAGTCAATCAGATTTGAAGTCAATCTGCACAAGAAAGAGATGACAGATTGTTTCCATAAGGGAGGCAATGCTGTGGTGTATTTGGCTGAGCAACAACAGCTATTGAAGACTGAGGTTGAGGACAATGCCACAATGAAAGGGTATGTCTTGGAAAATCAATTCAGGTCCAATGAAAACCTAAAAAACTTGATGACTAGTTTTAGTCATCGTTTTTGGGGTATTTTAGTAGCCTATTTCCCTAAGTTTTTGTTACAATTATGTGTTTTTGTATGCTTGTTATGATATCCTTTATAATATAATTTTTATGTTATGTTTTGTATTTATTTTATATTTTATGTTTAGTTTTATTCATATTAGTATCTTTGTTATAGTTCATATGTTATGTTTAATTTAATGTTCTAAGTTTAATTTTATGTTTAACTTGTGTTTATTTTAATAATATTATTATTATATTATGTTTGTTAAGTTTAAATATTAATGTTATGTTAATGCTATATTATGTTACTTATTTATGTTTTATTTTGTTAAATAGCTAATGTTATTTGTTTTGTTTTATTTGTAGGTTCAAGCCCACCAAGAAGCCCTCCAACATGATGCAAGTTCAACCCACATTAATGTCAAAACCGAGCCCAACAAGAGCAATTTGGAGCAGCCCACTTCATCACCATGCAACCCATAGCCTACCCGAGCCCAATTTGGAGCAGCCCATAGCTTACCCGAGCCCACTAACAAGCCCCCAAGCAGCCCATATTTCTCTTTCCTTCATGTAATGGCCAGCCACATGCATGCATGCACCTTGCCACCTTCCTCTCTCTCTCCATATTTAATATATTACATGCATTATTCATCCCCCTTGCATGGCCGGCCACCTTTCTCCCTCTCCATCTACATTGAACCCCACACTCTCTCTCCCTTCTACACACTTCCATTCATCCCCCTTCTTTATTTTATATTTTTATTTTTCATTCCCATAAATATAATGCAATGCATGTAGCCTCCTCTCTCCACCTTCATTTATTACATGCATGAACTTCCTCCAAGCATGTGGCCGGCCACCCTTGGTCTCCCCTATTCTAGATGCTTCCTTCCTCTACTATAAAAGGACCCCTTCCCCTCTTGTTTGAGGAAGTAGTTTTAGTGTTAAGTAGTTTTAGTTTTGAAGTAGTTTTGGTAGAGTGCTAGTTCATGAGTGTTTCTCTTTTTGTTGTAATTTTCTTTTTATTAATGTAATTTCATCTTATCTTTCTTAGCATTATTATTGTGTACCCCTTTTCTATTAATGCAAATGTCATTTCTTTTCTCTTATTCTCAATCCTTTTCTATCATGCGTAGCTAAATAATTTTTGTGCCCGATCGCGATGATCTTTGCGATATAATAACATATCTTTATTTTTATGTTTTCCTTTGTAATTTTCTATTTTTGATCCTTCCTTGAAATATCTCGTATCGACTCCGTATTTCTAGTATACGGTAGTAGATTCCGATCTCGTATTTGAGTAGCCGAGAGGCTCGTGAATATGAAAGATCACTCAAGGAAGGAAGGAGTTGAACGTGTAACACCCCAAAAAGGCCCCAAAAGACTCAACTTGAGATTTGAGTAGCAGGTCAGGTTACACGGCCTGGGACACGGGCGTGTCCCAGGGCGTGTCGGGTGTACACGGCCTGGGACAACGGGCGTGTCCCAGGGCGTGTTCTATTTATTTTGCGAAATTGGCCTATTCCGGTCAGAGCCGGACACGGCCTTGAACACGGCCGGGAACACGGGCGTGTCAGGCTGGACACGGGCGTGTCAGCAGCCGTGTTCCGACCCGTGTACTGGTTGCAGCTCGATGGAGCAGGAGACACGGGCGTGTCTCAGGTTTGACACGGGCGTGTCAGGTCCGACACGGGCGTGTCGATGACCCGTGTTGTTCAGTCGGTTCAAGCTGTGTGTGCCGCTTAAGGGGTACACGGCCTGTGACACGGGCGTGTCACAGGCCGTGTCGGCCAAAAAGTGAAATTTTGGGACAATCTTGGCCGTTCAGTTTCCTCTCTTTTGATCCAAAGGCTCAGGTGGTTTCTTGGGCTGGATAAGTCGTGAAAGAGGATTGAAGAAGTCATTCTTCTTTATCCTTAAGGAAGAGAGAAAGAGAGAGGAGGAGAGAAAGAAGGAGGAGGAGAGCAAGCCACCGGCGGAGCTCCCGTGGTCCGATTCGCGATCCGAAGCCGGCGTTGTGACGGCAAGGCTGCTGCGGTTCTTTCTCACCGGCTAGTTTTCGATGGCACCGAAGAGATCGACAAGGGTAGCGATCTCCCTCCTTGGACATGTGAAGTCCTTCTTTTCTGCATTGCATAGGGAAAGCCCTTCCCCGCGAGTGTGCGGTGGGTTGTGGTGTCCCTTGGGGTAGATATGTGAAGTCCCCCTTGTTAGAGGCCGGAATTGGAGTACGGCTCTAGGCATGCTGTGTGAAGCCCATCTGGATGGAATCTGGATTGGTGATGCTTGTTTGCATATCGGAGAAGGCTCCGTGATAATGGCTTGTGATGCCTATGGCTTGTGATGCCTTGTTCCTACCTGTTGCTTGGTGCGGCAGGAAGTACTGGACGATGTCCAGGAAATGAAGAGGGTTGGCGGCAACTCTTGTGGCCGTGTGTTGCCACTTTGTGAGTAGTTGAGCCGTTGGGCTGCAACTCGTTAAAAAGGCAGATTGCCGAACAGGAAAGGTGAAACCGACCCGCGCCTATAAAATGCCATGGATACTTCCGTATTCGAGGTGGCTCGGCGACTTGAGCAACGGGGGGTGGCTGATCCGTACCTGCGTTAGGTCCGTCCGACTTGGAAGCCTGGTATAGGTTTTGTTGGAGCGCCTAATGAGAGTCTTAGGCCCGCGCGCCGGAAAGACTAGAAATGCTCAAATACCGTGTAGACGGTGGTGTTGACCCTGGTATTCCGGTACACCGAAAATGTGCCCTGAGTGCACGGACTGTCGGGCCGGGTGGCCGATGGTTGTGATGGCTTGGATGTGCCTGCGCGCACATAGTTGCTATTGTTAATGCCATGCTTGCAGGGAAAGAATGCTCATGCCCCGAGAAAGGGGTAGGATTGTTATAATTGGGTCAGCTGAATGCTGACCGTTGCATTGTTTGCCACCGGTTGGGTGGTTTGTTCCCGTGCAGGTGCTGGAGAGCCAAGTGGGAAGTGATGGGCGGGAGAGCCCTACTGCTGGTGCTGCTGCTGCTGCGGCTAGCCTGGAAGGCTAAGCGAATGGCTTTGTTTTGTTTTCTCTTTTTACTCATGTATGGCCGGCCTGCGCGCCGAGGTTTGTAAACCATGATGTATGTTCAGAGGAACTGTAAGGCCTTAAGGCCAAACTCTTGTGGTTGTGTACATTCCGTGGTATTTATATATAAAGGTGGTTTTATATATATTGGACATTCCGGTTGAGAGTTCAAAGTACTACTTAAAGCTTCCGCTAGAATGCTCTGAGTTAGGATTCGTATTTGGTTTGGTATTATCCTGTGACCTCACCTTCTGTTTGTGGCATATAGTGTGGGGCCCCGGCCGGACCTTCTACTATACGTCATCTAACGGATGGGGTCGTTACATTTTGGTATCAGCTTTTCGTCGTTCTTCCTCTTTCGAATTCGTGGTCGAATTCTTTTGTGGGGTGGCGAGCACGTGTTTGTGCGACCTGCTGTAACGCTAATGAACTCTGGAATGTCCATTAAGGAATGTACAAAATCTTGTTTGAGGAATCTGCGCGTTCCTTTTTGTGTTGTTTTGCTTGCATACGTTCGCTAATGTGTGTCTTGTCCACCTATAGGTGACACGTAGTGGTGCTGGGCAGTCTGAGCCCCAGCGTTCTGATGAGAGTGCGGCACCAGCTGAGGTGCCAACACCTCCTCCATCGGCAGAAACTGTTCGCTTAGTGGCTGAGGCGCTATTTGCCATGATTCAGCCGACCGGGCAAGCGCAGCCGGCGGTAGTGCCAGTTCGTGTTGATGTAAGACCCGAGCCGGTTGAGGCTGTAGATCCACGAGCAGCTGACCGACAGTTGAAGCAATTCATGAGCTTCAGTCCTCCTACGTTTGCGGGAATGGGATCCCCAACGCAGGCGGAAGATTGGTTATCGCGTGTCAAGAGGATAATGACAGCGATCAGGGCGGAGGAAACTCTCAAGGTCACCTTAGCCACCTTCATGCTTGAAGGGGAGGCGCGGTTGTGGTGGGACGAGGTCGAGCTACACCACTTGGCGGGCAGGCAATTAACACAAGTATCGATTGAGGAGTTCTCTCGGATATTTCTGGCGAAACATGTCCCAGCGGCGCAACGTATTGCTATGGAAAATGAGTTCCAACGGTTAAAGCAAGGGGACGATAGTGTGGATATCTACTTGCACGAGTTTACCAGGTTGGGACGATATGCGGGAACAATCTTCGCGGATGACCAAAGGAAAACGAATCGGTTCTATGAAGGATTGCGGGATGAGTTACGATTCCTGCTTTCGAGTTCTGTGAGCCAAGGGTTTCAGGCGTTGGTTGATACTGCGTGCGCGTTGGAAAAGGACATGAGGCGAGTGCAAGGGAATAAGGGCTTGGTGGTGTCTAAGCCAGAGTTTCAAGCACCTCGCTCAAGCAAGTCGTTTTACCAGAAGAAAGGGGGCAAGAGATCCAAGCCATCGGGGCAAGTGACTACGACCGTTGTGTCGGGAGCGACATCAAGGCCGGATGCTCGTACGTGCTATAACTGTGGCCGGGTGGGGCATATTGCTCGTGACTGTCGAGTTGTGCAGCCCAAAGGGGAAAAGAAGACGGGTGCGTCATATGCTGAGAAGGGCAAAGCGGTGGTGGATTCCTCTGCTTCCCAAGCGCAGCCCCGAATCTATCAACTTGGCCAACAGGAAGCTATTAAGCAAAGTGACGTCGTCACAGGTACGAACTGAGTTAGTTTACTTGCTGTGCTTTTGGTTTTGGTTTTGTTTAGCTTGTGCATGATGTGTGTGTGCTGCAGGCTTTGTCCTGATTCGGAATAACTTAGCGAGAGCCCTGTTTGATACGGGTGCTTCGCATTCTTTTCTGTCTGAGGATTTCGTATCTCGCATTGGGGTACCGAGTCATGTGACGGTGGATAGTACAAGGGTGCTATTGCCGAATGGCTGTGTGATGCTTGCGGATAGGGATTGCGATGTGGATGTGCAAATAGGAAGTCGGGACTTCGGTTTGAGTGCAGCTGTGCTACCGTTATCGGAGTTTGATGTGATCTTTGGTATGGACTGGCTCTCGGAGCAGCGTGCCTTTATTGATTGCAACTCCAAAGAGATTACACTGGGCCAGAATACCGGGCTTGTGACGAAGTTCGCTGGTATGCGAGGAGTTGGCGGAACGTTGTTGTCTGCACTCCAAGTCGTCAATGCTGTGCGGAAGGGCGCGGAGTTATTCTTCACGCTAATTCAGGCTGTTGAGCCAAAGGCCAGTGTCGGTGAAGTGCCAGTTGTGTCAGAGTTTGCCGATGTGTTTCCTAAAGATCTTCCTGGGTTACCACCCCAGCGGGAGATTGACTTCTCTATTGAGTTGGTGCCAGGTGCGAAACCTGTGGCCCGCTCTCCGTATCGCGTCGCGCCAAAAGAGATGGCTGAGTTGAAAGTCCAATTGTAAGAGTTGTTGGAGCAGGGTTATATACGCCCAAGTATGTCACCTTGGAGCGCGCCTGTTCTCTTTGTGAAAAAGAAAGACGGTAGCTTACGTTTGTGTATTGACTACCGCGAGTTGAATAAGCTGACGGAGAAAAACAAATATCCGATTCCGAGGATTGATGACCTCTTTGATCAGCTGGCGGGATCAACGGTCTATTCCAAGTTGGATTTGAAATCAGGATATTATCAGCTAAGGATCCGGGAAGGTGACATTCCCAAGACGGCGTTTGGAACACGCTACGGTCATTATGAGTTCACGGTAATGCCGTTTGGCCTATGTAATGCGCCTTCGGTATTTATGGACCTAATGCATCGAACGTTCCGAGAGTATTTGGATTTGTTTGTTATTGTGTTTATCGATGACATCTTAGTATACTCTCAGTCGGAAGAGGATCACGCAAACCATTTGCGGTTGGTCTTGCATACCCTGCGGAGGAATAAACTTTTTGCCAAGTTCTCAAAGTGCGAGTTCTGGCTCTCTTCAGTAGCCTTTTTAGGCCATGTGGTAAGCGGAGAGGGTATCGCGGTGGATCCGTTGAAGATAAGCGCCATCCGAGATTGGCCAGTGATGTCTTCAGTGGCCGAGGTCAGGAGCTTCCTTGGACTTGCGGGCTACTATAGACGGTTTGTGGAAAACTTCTCACGGATTGCTTTACCTCTCACCACGCTGACGAGAAAAGATCAAAAGTTCATATGGACGCCGGAGTGCGCTCGAGCTTTTGAAGACTTGAAGAGTCGTTTGACCACGGCGCCTGTGTTGACGTCGCCATGTGGTACCGATGGGTATGAGATCTATAGTGATGCATCTGGGAGCGGCTTAGGCTGCGTTCTTCTGCAGTTTGGGAAAGTGATTGCTTATGGCTCGCGTCAGTTGAAAGTGCATGAGCGGAATTATCCCGTCCATGATTTGGAGTTGGCGGCGGTAATCTTTGCGCTCAAGTTGTGGCGGCACTATCTATATGGCGTCAAAGTGGATATCTATACGGATCACAAGAGCCTAAAGTATTTGTTGGATCAGAAGGATCTGAATATGCGACAACGAAGATGGATGGAGTTCCTTGGGGACTACACCTTCGAGATTCACTATACCCCCGGGAAGGGAAATGTGGTCGCTGATGCGTTGAGTCGACAGACTCCGGTACGGGCAAGCTGGTTGCAGAAGCATGATCAGCGTTTGATCCAAGAATTGGAAGCAATGGAGATATCGTGTGTTGACAAGGGTGCGTCAACCGATGCGTGCTTAAACTGGACGGAGGTGCAATATGACCTTACGGACAGAGTTCGGCGAGCAACGGAGCTTGATGAAAGTCTCCAGCGCTATGCTAAAGATGGGCCGGATGATCAATTCTCTTGGGATAACGGGTTGTTACGGAGAAATGGTCGAGTGTGCGTCCCAAATTTGGGTAAACTGAGGGAAGAGTTGATGTACGAAGCTCACTTTGCAAAGTACTCAGTTCACCCAGGGAGCACAAAGATGTACAGGGATATGAAAAAGCTGTTCTGGTGGCCCGGACTAAAGAAAGATGTGGCTCGTTATGTGGCTAAGTGCAACACCTGTGCGTTGGTGAAAGCAGAATGCCAGAAGCCTGGCGGGTTTCTGAAGTCGTTACCTATTCCGGAGTGGAAGTTCGATGATATTTCGATGGATTTCGTGCACGGGTTGCCGAGATCTCAACGCGGTCATGATTCCATCTGGGTGATTGTGGACCGGTTGACGAAAGTGGCGCACTTCCTTCCAAACAGAAGAGACGATTCAGTGGAAACCTTGGCCAAGCTGTATGTGGAGCAGGTTGTTCGACTGCACGGTGTTCCTCGGAGCATCGTTAGTGACCGTGATGGGCGGTTCACATCGAATGATTGGCGGCTCGTTCATCAAATGTTGGGTACAAAATTGGCGTTTAGTACGGCCTTTCATCCCCAAACGGATGGCCAGACTGAACGAACCAACAGGACGATGGAGGATATGCTCCGCATGTGCGCCCTAGACTTTGGTAAGAGATGGGAAGAGTATATATTTCTCGTCGAATTTGCCTATAATAACAGCTACCAAGCGAGTATTGGTATGGCACCATTTGAGGCGTTGTATGGTCGGAAATGCCGTACACCGTTAGCTTGGGCAGAAGCAGGCGAATCGAAGCTGAATGGGAAAAAGGAAGTCGAAGAAGCTACTTCGCTCATACGCTCTATTCGGGAAAGGCTATTGATAGCCCAAGATCGTCAAGCAAAGTACTACAATGCCAAGCACCGGAACGTGGAGTTCGCGGTGGGTGATTGGGTATATTTGAAGATCAAACCCTTCAAAGGTGTGTCCAGGATTCGGCGTTTGAAAAAGCTAAGTCCGAGGTATCTTGGTCCGTTTGAGGTGGTGGAGCGCGTTGGGGAAGCTGCTTATCGACTAGCACTTTCAGCGGACTTGGGTGGATTACATGATGTGTTTCACATCTCAGTCCTTCGTAAGGCGGTAAAGGATCCAGCTCAAGTCGTGGAGGCTGATCGGGTACCGGTCGAGTATGGGCTAACGACGAGGGTTAGACCCATTCGGATCGAGGATCGAGCCGAGAAACAGTTGCGGAACAAAGTAATCGGGATGGTCAAGGTCCGTTGGGACAATTGTGGCCGTGAAGAGCTAACATGGGAGCGAGAGCAGACCATGCGAGTTGAGTTTCCCGAGTTATTTGTATAAACTGTAGACCGTGTACTGTTTGTTATAACAGAGTTATAGCTGCTGAGTTTTATTTCCTTACCGTGCAAATTTCGGGTCGAAATTTTGATAAGGGGGGGGAGGGTTGTAACACCCCAAAAAGGCCCCAAAAGACTCAACTTGAGATTTGAGTAGCAGGTCAGGTTACACGGCCTGGGACACGGGCGTGTCCCAGGGCGTGTCGGGTGTACACGGCCTGGGACACGGGCGTGTCCCAGGGCGTGTTCTATTTATTTTGCGAAATTGGCCTATTCCGGTCAGAGCCGGACACGGCCTTGAACACGGCCGGGAACACGGGCGTGTCAGGCTGGACACGGGCGTGTCAGCAGCCGTGTTCCGACCCGTGTACTGGTTGCAGCTCGATGGAGCAGGAGACACGGGCGTGTCTCAGGTTTGACACGGGCGTGTCAGGTCCGACACGGGCGTGTCGATGACCCGTGTTGTTCAGTCGGTTCAAGCTGTGTGTGCCGCTTAAGGGGTACACGGCCTGTGACACGGGCGTGTCACAGGCCGTGTCGGCCAAAAAGTGAAATTTTGGGACAATCTTGGCCGTTCAGTTTCCTCTCTTTTGATCCAAAGGCTCAGGTGGTTTCTTGGGCTGGATAAGTCGTGAAAGAGGATTGAAGAAGTCATTCTTCTTTATCCTTAAGGAAGAGAGAAAGAGAGAGGAGGAGAGAAAGAAGGAGGAGGAGAGCAAGCCACCGGCGGAGCTCCCGTGGTCCGATTCGCGATCCGAAGCCGGCGTTGTGACGGCAAGGCTGCTGCGGTTCTTTCTCACCGGCTAGTTTTCGATGGCACCGAAGAGATCGACAAGGGTAACGATCTCCCTCCTTGGACATGTGAAGTCCTTCTTTTCTGCATTGCATAGGGAAAGCCCTTCCCCGCGAGTGTGCGGTGGGTTGTGGTGTCCCTTGGGGTAGATATGTGAAGTCCCCCTTGTTAGAGGCCGGAATTGGAGTACGGCTCTAGGCATGCTGTGTGAAGCCCATCTGGATGGAATCTGGATTGGTGATGCTTGTTTGCATATCGGAGAAGGCTCCGTGATAATGGCTTGTGATGCCTATGGCTTGTGATGCCTTGTTCCTACCTGTTGCTTGGTGCGGCAGGAAGTACTGGACGATGTCCAGGAAATGAAGAGGGTTGGCGGCAACTCTTGTGGCCGTGTGTTGCCACTTTGTGAGTAGTTGAGCCGTTGGGCTGCAACTCGTTAAAAAGGCAGATTGCCGAACAGGAAAGGTGAAACCGACCCGCGCCTATAAAATGCCATGGATACTTCCGTATTCGAGGTGGCTCGGTGACTTGAGCAACGGGGGGTGGCTGATCTGTACCTGCGTTAGGTCCGTCCGACTTGGAAGCCTGGTATAGGTTTTGTTGGAGCGCCTAATGAGAGTCTTAGGCCCGCGCGCCGGAAAGACTAGAAATGCTCAAATACCGTGTAGACGGTGGTGTTGACCCTGGTATTCCGGTACACCGAAAATGTGCCCTGAGTGCACGGACTGTCGGGCCGGGTGGCCGATGGTTGTGATGGCTTGGATGTGCCTGCGCGCACATAGTTGCTATTGTTAATGCCATGCTTGCAGGGAAAGAATGCTCATGCCCCGAGAAAGGGGTAGGATTGTTATAATTGGGTCAGCTGAATGCTGACCGTTGCATTGTTTGCCACCGGTTGGGTGGTTTGTTCCCGTGCAGGTGCTGGAGAGCCAAGTGGGAAGTGATGGGCGGGAGAGCCCTACTGCTGGTGCTGCTGCTGCTGCGGCTAGCCTGGAAGGCTAAGCGAATGGCTTTGTTTTGTTTTCTCTTTTTACTCATGTATGGCCGGCCTGCGCGCCGAGGTTTGTAAACCATGATGTATGTTCAGAGGAACTGTAAGGCCTTAAGGCCAAACTCTTGTGGTTGTGTACATTCCGTGGTATTTATATATAAAGGTGGTTTTATATATATTGGACATTCCGGTTGAGAGTTCAAAGTACTACTTAAAGCTTCCGCTAGAATGCTCTGAGTTAGGATTCGTATTTGGTTTGGTATTATCCTGTGACCTCACCTTCTGTTTGTGGCATATAGTGTGGGGCCCCGGCCGGACCTTCTACTATACGTCATCTAACGGATGGGGTCGTTACAGAACGCACCCCTAGAGATAGGATGACGTAAATACTCCGGATTGGAGTCAAATCCAATAGTGCGGGTCACTTCGATAATGCGACTTTAGGCCATTTTGACTTGTAAAGAGATTTCGGTCAAAACGTCTACAAGTTAGGTGATTTAATGCTCTAGTGAGATTACTTCCTAATATCGGATCCGTCACGGTCTTAATAGATTTACAATTGTTAAACTAAATTATTTCGTTATTTTATTTCAAAGTGAATCGTCGATCGCGCACACTTTTCTCGTAATAGTTTATTTCTCTTTAAGTTTAGTTTATTTTAATTTTCAAAACTCATTAATCGTTCGGTAGGATAATAGAGTCGTTGTGAGTAATAGTACTTGCCTGCCCTGAGTTTTTATACGACCTTGATATTTTTCATATCCTATGCTATATTTCGATAGGTACACTTGCCTTAATCGAGTATAGATTGGAGAATACGATTTTCTCTATCAAGTTTTTGGCGCCGTTGGCGGGGATTTTTTGGCAATATTAAGAAAGCTTCGAGTTTATTACTTCTACTAAAATTTAAAGAAAAACAAAAAAATTATTATAATTATTATTATTATTATCCACCCACCTCATCTTATTTCTACCCAACCTAAAATCTCTCGAAAAGGGTAAGGGGCTTTAAGCGCCACCATTTTACCTAGTACCGGGCGAACCCTTCACCGGGTAGTCCTCGGGAAGTTCGAGAGCCAATCCATTAAAAAAACCCTATTTTAAAAAAAATATATATATATATAAAAAAAAAAGAACAAATCAAAAAAAAAAAATTTTTGCTTCTCTTTTTCTTTTTGGTAAACAGTTAATTTTTCTTTATGGAATCATCTTATTTTTGCGCTTTTTGCGGGTCGCCTGACCACTTTTATTCTGAATGCCTTTCAGGAACCCCTCCCTCTTTTGATTTTAATTTTTCTGGGGAAGGTCAAAATGGCCAATTTGACCCTTACCCCAATTTTTATCCTACTTGGGAGGCGGGAAACCAGTATTTTTCTTATGATTTTGCCCCGCAAAGCGCCGCGCCTCCTACTTTTAATTTTAATTCTCTCGATAATGGGTATTTTGAGTTGCAAACTTCTCTTAATAATATTAGTTCGCATTTCAAGACCATTATGGATTGTCTTTCTCGTGAGGCCGCTTCTTTTTCTTCGTCTTCTTCTCGGTCTCCTCCAATTTCTTCATGTAATGAGTCACCGGATATCCCAGCTTGTCTTTTCCCTCTCGAGGAGGATAACTATTCGAATATCCCGGATTGTTTCATTCCTCCTTTGGAAGACGCCTCTATGGATATTCCGGTGTGCTTCTTACCCGTTGAGGATGACGAGACGTCTCTTATTTCTCCTTCTGAAGACGTTGGTGATTCCATTACGCTTTCAAATTCAACTGTTCCTAATTTTTCTCTTTTTAGCGAATCTTCTTTTTCTTCTTCTTTTATTCTTTCTTCCCCTTCCTCTCACGAAATTTCACAAGACTCTTCTTCTTCTTCTGAAATTTCCGATGACGAAATTTCTTCTTCTATTTTTTTTATTCCTCTCTCTATTTCTTCTTCTTTTTATTCTTCTTCTTTTGACGACCCATTCTTTCCCGCTTTACATACGGCGGAGTTCTTCTATAACTCCGTCCGTTCAGTTTCGGGCGTCATTCCTTTGAAGATTCCACCGCATGTCGGTGCAATTCTTCATTTTTTCTTTTTTTTACTTTACTCTCCTAAGCGCATACTTAGGGAGTTACCTCTTCATTTCAACTTTTATTTTCCATTTAGCTAACGAATAACGTCGGGCTCACCCGACGTTAAACAGAGAGCGCTCTTGGGAGGCATCCCTTGCTTATCCTTTTTGTTTCTTTCTTTTTGTTTGTTTTGTTTTGCAGGAATAAAACCCCCGGCGGTTCGTTTGGCTCCATCAATTCATCTCTTCCTTAGGCCCGAGCTGGTGTCCAGCTCAAGCATGGGGGAGCGACATCTGCATTCGGCCTTACGACTCCAGGGAAGTCGTTTTCTTTTTTTTTCTTTACTTTATTGTATCACCCTCCCCTTTCTTCTTCCTTTCTCTTTCTTATTTTTATTTTTCATTGAGGGCAATGAAAGGTTTAAGCATGGGGGAGGGTTTTGTTGTTTTCTTTCTTCTTTCTTTTACAAAAAAAATGTTTATTATAGTTTTATTAAGTTCTTTTTAGTAATGCTTTTAATTTAGGCTTATCAAAAAACAAAAAAAAATTAGAAAAATCAAAAAATTCCAAAAAAGATAATATTTCAAAATCCAAAAAAAAAATGAAAAATGTCAAAAAATCAAAAAAAAAAAAATAATAAGCCGCATGCTTGTTTTATTTGTTATTTTTAGAACTTTAGTTTGAGTTAGTTTATAAGCATTTTTATTTGTTAATTTTTATTTCATCATATTTAGTTAAATTTAACTTTTAGTGATTTTGTTTTGAGAATCATCTTATGGTTTAATTTGCTTAGAGTAATTTATTTAGCACCTTTCCTCTTTTATTTTAAATAGTTTCAATTTTGTAGTAATTTGGCTAAACAATTTTGGATTTTAATTATTCTTACTTCATGCTTTTAGATTCTTAGGAAATCTCAATCTACTAGTAGTTGCTCTCTAGTGTTTTAGTTTATTTTCTAAAATTTTGTTTAAACCCATCATTTTTTCTTTTATTGTTAGATCATGTCATGGGAATAAGAGGATAAAATTCATTATTCCTTGGTAAACATATGCAACCCAAAATAAAATGAAGAGAGGAATTTAAAAGTTCATATATATCGTGGGAAGTGATAGGATGTTAGTCTATCATTTTCTGGTATTACATATATATTATTCAAAAAGTAAAAAAATATTGTGTGGGGTGTGAAAAAAATGATGATCACCTCCAATCAAAGACCTCTTCATGTTAATTTCCTCCCTAAAACCCCCTTAGCCAATATCATTGTCTTAGTTTTTAAATTAAAATATGTGGAGAGCATAAGTAGTAGGTTGTCTTCTTCCTTAAGTTTCTTTTAAGTCATGGTTTTTATAATCCCAATCTAACTTTGTTTGCACTTTACTCCATTTTGAATGCTAGTTAATTTATTAGAGAATTTTTGGCTAAATTCTTCTCTCTTGTCACTTTAATTTCATAATTTAGGACTTGATTGATAAATCCGTAAACTTTTATTTTTGGCTAGATTTTGATGTTAATAAATTTTTAGTTGAATTGCAAATTTTATAATGTCTTATAAATATTTCTCTTCCTTTTTCTCTGGAATATCAAAAACCTAAGCATGGGGGAGTTTGATGACTAGTTTTAGTCATCGTTTTTGGGGTATTTTAGTAGCCTATTTCCCTAAGTTTTTGTTACAATTATGTGTTTTTGTATGCTTGTTATGATATCCTTTATAATATAAAGTTTTATGTTATGTTTTGTATTTATTTTATATTTTATGTTTAGTTTTATTTATATTAGTATCTTTGTTATAGTTCATATGTTATGTTTAATTTAATGTTCTAAGTTTAATTTTATGTTTAACTTGTGTTTATTTTAATAATATTATTATTATATTATGTTTGTTAAGTTTAAATATTAATGTTATTTTAATGCTATATTATGTTACTTATTTATGTTTTATTTTGTTAAATAGCTAATGTTATTTGTTTTGTTTTATTTGTAGGTTCAAGCCCACCAAGAAGCCCTCCAACATGATGCAAGTTCAACCCACATTAATGTCAAAACCGAGCCCAACAAGAGCAATTTGGAGCAGCCCACTTCATCACCATGCAGCCCATAGCCTACCCGAGCCCAATTTGGAGCAGCCCATAGCCTACCCGAGCCCACTAACAAGCCCCCAAGCAGCCCATATTTCTCTTTCCTTCATGTAATGGCCGGCCACATGCATGCATGCACCTTGCCACCTTCCTCTCTCTCTCCATATTTAATATATTACATGCTTTATTCATTCCCCTTGCATGGCCGGCCACCTTTCTCCCTCTCCATCTACATTGAACCCCACACTCTCTCTCCCTTCTACACACTTCCATTCATCCCCCCTTCTTTATTTTATATTTTTATTTTTCATTCCCATAAATATAATGCAATGCATGTAGCCTCCTCTCTCCACCTTCATTTATTACATGCATGAACTTCCTCCAAGCATGTGGTCGGCCACCCTTGGTCTCCCTATTCTAGATGCTTCCTTCATCTCCTATAAAAGGACCCCTTCCCCTCTTGTTTGAGGAAGTAGTTTTGGTGTTAAGTAGTTTTAGTTTTGAAGTAGTTTTGGTAGAGTGCTAGTTCATGAGTGTTTCTATTTTTGTTGTAATTTTCTTTTTATTAATGTAATTTCATCTTATCTTTCTTAGCATTATTATTGTGTACCGCTTTTCTATTAATGCAAATGTCATTTATTTTCTCTTATTCTCAATCCTTTTCTATCATGCGTAGCTAAATAATTTACGTGCCCGATCGCGATGATCTTTGCGATATAATAACGTATCTTTATTTTTATGTTTTCCTTTGTAATTTTCTATTTTTGATCCTTCCTTGAAATATCTCGTATCGACTCCGTATTTCTAGTATACGGTAGTAGATTCCGATTTCGTATTTGAGTAGCCGAGAGGCTCATGAATATGAAAGATCACTCAAGGAAGGAAGGAGTTGAACGCACCCCTAGAGATAGGATGACGTAAATACTCCGGATTGGAGTCAAATCCAATAGTGCGGGTCACTTCGATAATGCGACTTTAGGCCATTTTGACTTGTAAAGAGATTTCGGTCAAAACGTCTACAAGTTAGGGGATTTAATGCTCTAGTGAGATTACTTCCTAATATCGGATCCGTCACGGTCTTAATAGATTTACAATTGTTAAACTAAATTATTACGTTATTTTATTTCAAAGTGAATCGTCGATCGCACACTCTTTTCTCGTAATAGTTTATTTCTCTTTAAGTTTAGTTTATTTTAATTTTCAAAACTCATTAATCGTTCGGTAGGATAATAAGGTCGTTGTGAGTAAAAGTACTTGCCTGCCCCGAGTTTTTATATGACCTTGATATTTTTCATATCCTATGCTATATTTCAATAGGTACACTTGCCTTAATCGAGTATAGATTGGATAATATGATTTTCTCTATCACAACTCCCATGCATAAATCATCCAGAAACTGGGCAGTATTTCAATAGATTTGAAAACTTAAATATCAAAGAAACTATAAGAAGATTTGGTTGTTGTCCACATAGCTATTGGAGCCTCTCAAAAGACCATTTATGAGTACATAACAAAGTTCAAAGCTTACTATCAAGAAGGTATAGAATATCTGGCTGATCAGATAAGATTTCAAAAGACTGATTTGAGAGATCATATCACTAGAGAAGTCATAAAGGGGGAGAGGTTGTTAGTCAAAGCTAGCTCTGATCATGCAAAATGGATCTATAATTCCATCAGAGCTATAGTTGGATTCCTCCTTTGTGTGATGATGACAATGTTGCTGAGTCTGGAGTGCAACCTGCAAATATTGAAGGAGATCATCCTGAAGTTGCACAGGTAATTTACCCTCCTGCTGACTTTGACATGGTTCAAAAAGAAGTGCAGAAAATATACAGCCCTCCACAGGAGGCACAAAATGTGATTATTGAAAAAGTAGACATGTCAGAGGCTGCTAAGGAAGCTCATAAGGAAGAACAACTATTAATGAAAAGGTTTAGAGAACAGGCTGAGTTGAAGCAAGATTTTGAGCAATTGAGCCCCACTTCTAAGAATATTATTTTGACTGCCTGGAAGGCTGTAAAGGATAAAACTTATGATAGGGGCAAGTGGTATTCTGATCAAGAATGGAATAAGTATCAAGCCAGGCAAGAAGCCATTCTTCGGTATAGAAGAAGTGCAAAAGCTGGGAAGTTAGCTGCTAATGCTCTAGAGCCTAGCAAGTACTTCCCCATGCCTTTTCACTATTTTGAAAGGAAAATAATAAAGGTAGAAGAACTGAAGAAGAAGGTTCTCAAAGGGAAGAAACCTGCTGAGGATACAGAACCTTCTGTTCAGGCAAAGATTAAGTCTGGGAAATGCATTGTAATTAAGTAGCCTAGTCAATCATAGGATAGATATGCTTATATAGAAAAATGTTACTTTTTGTTTTTGTTCTAAGAAAAACATGTAAACCAAGTATTTTCTCATTAATAAATAAAATCAGCTTCACTTTTGCTTTGAGTTGTTTACATTATTTATATGTTATCCTGCACTGAAATGAATGTACATCTAATCTTATGTGTTTTATTATGAGTGATGTATATCTTTTACTAAGGGTTATGACTTCTCCAAATAGGTGGAGATTGTTGGGTACACTGAAAAATATGTACCAGATTTGGAGAAGCCTCATCTTACTCAATGATATACATCAATTTATATTTGATGGATGTTTGAGTTTCATTGTGCAGGTGTAAGGTTTGCAAGAAATTTTTCTAAGTACAACTGTCGACACTTGTGAAGAATTTTGTCGACACCCAGAAGTTGTGTAGACACTAAAAGCAAGGCCTGTGTAGACACCCAGGAATTTTGTCGACACTAGAAGCAAGGCCTGTGTCGACACCCAGTATTGTGTCAATACCTGAAGAAGAAGCTGTGTCGACACCCAGCATTGTGTCGACACCTAAGGAAGAAGCTGTGTCGACACCTAGAATTGTGTCGACACCTAAGGCAAGAATATTGTCGACACCTAAATAAGAAGTTTTGTCGACACCTAGGAGTTATGTCGACACCAGAAGAAAGGCATATGTCGACACTCAGGAATTTTGTCGACATCTAAAGAAGGTTTGTGTCGACACACAGGACTTGAGTCGACACACACTCAACGCCATTTGTCTACAGCTAAGTCAAGAACAGAAACAGTTGTGTCGACACACAGGACGTGTGTAGACAAACACTCAACGACATATGGATGACACTCAATGCCATCTTACAGTAACAACTATGTTGAGTCTGAAGAATTGTGTCGACACACTGAACATATTGTTGGGTATTGTATCCACAATTACCTGGATTTGAAGAAGACTCCAGTCAAGCTAAGATGGATTCACAATGTACTTGATGATCTTCTATAAAGTTGTGCTTGCAGTTATTCCATGGTAAGTACACACCAATGTCTGGGTATAGTGAGTCAATATACACGGTTCTGCGCAACGTAATCCCTCATTGAGCAGATCAGTGTGTTGTCTCATGTGTGCTCTCTCTATTGGAGTGTACTTATTTTCAAGTAAAGGGTCGAGGCAGATCAAGAGCAGAAGAAGGAGCAAAGATGGGTCCAAGACCAAGTTTATAGGAAGGAAGAGAATAATCGTCTAAGTCAAAATCGACGGGAATCACTAAGTGATTCTCGCCGATTCGACAAGAATCTTTACTAAATCTCGCTGAATCGTCGAGAATGAGTCAGTGATTCCCATTGACTTCATCTGACTGACTGTCCTTCTACAAGAATTCTGCTAAGGCAGAATCGATGGGAATCACCCAGTGATTCTCGCCGATTCGTCGAGAATCACCTTGCATTCCCGCCGATTCTCTCCGGCTGACAAGGTTCCATACTGGAATTCGGCTAAGGCAAATTCGACGGGAATCGTGAGTGATTCCCGCCGAATTCGACGGGAATCACTAGCGATTCTCGCCGATTTTGCCTTAGGCAAATTTCCTGTTCGCTGGCCTGAACCAAGTTTGTTGTGCGCCATTTTTACCAGGACTAGGGCTTCTCCTTGTGGGACCCACAACGGTCACTTAGGGTTGGCTTACAGTATATATACTCACGTATTTGAACATACCGATAGATCGAACAACGGAAAAGAAAACTGAGGCCGAGCGTGCCCTAGCCGATCGTGGAACTTCACCGATCGCCGTCGCCACTCGCAAGCTAGTCGTCGCCGCTGATCTTAGAGATTCTTTGATCTTCCGTTGACAGGACCGAGGCTAGCAGTGCGTCTCACGCTTCTCTCTTGAGATCTCTTGTCTCTCGAATCGTTGAACGAAGTTAGTTCTTCATTCCGAATCGAAAGAGACGACTGATCCAACTGAGATCGTTCGTAGACCTTGCTTGCTTCGTCAACAAGATTGGATACATAAAGCATCGCCGCCGCAACCTTTTACAGCCACCGATCTTGTCAAGATCCTCTCTAAGAGAGTACTCCAGTCGTGGACTCTTCGTCTCTTTCAAGAAAGCATTAACGAACGAAGAGCAACATCAGATTATCCAAAAGTTTGTTTGTATTTCTTGTACATTCAATTTTTATTTTGTTGTAAAGGAATTTTTATTCCTAGTTGTAAGGGTTGGGTGCAACCCGTGGTGGAGGAGTACTGACACCTTTGGTTGGAAGGGTTCCTTCCGTAGTGTGAGGATTGGATTTCAATTCAGTTGGAGAAGTGACCGAGTCGTCCCTTGGTGGGAGATAGGTCGTAGGGGGAGGGTGGACATACCTAAATCGGGGAACCACTATAATTGCTTGTGTGCTTTTCTGTGCTGTGTTTGTTAATTTGTGCAGGTAATTTAAATTCCGCAAAAGACTGCACGACACCTATCCCCCCCCCCCATAGGTGGACTTAGTCAACACTAGATACTTTCAAGTGGTATCTGAGGGAGGTTCCTAATCAATATGGTTAACACCTTGAGTAAGATCTTGCTTCTAGTGTCAAGAAGAAAACAAGACTCAAGCATGGAGATATAAACTGATGTCTCTCCTCTGAGACTCCCTGCCTGCACTAAAGAGTATTATCCCATCTAGAAAATGAGAGTTCAGTTTCATCTAGAGGTCATTTATCCTCGTGCATTATTCATTATGGAAGAGGGTCCCTTAATTCCCATGAAGGCCTCCGGATCTGGAGAAGATCTCCAAATCCCGAAGAGTACCGCAGAGATGTCTGAAACTGAGCTCTCACTATTCAACTTGGACAAGCTGGTACGACAGATCATCTCTGATATTTGGTCAGGGTCTTCTCTTACAGGATTGGATAAGTGCAAGACTTCAAAGTCCATGTGGGAAACAATCTCTGACCTCATGGAAGATAAAAAGACTGCCGGCACTGAATGCCAGCAAGAGAATGAGGCATAAGTGGGGGTCCTCGTCTCTGATGATGAAAGTCAAGAATAACTTCTCAATATCAGGGCTCCGATATCTCTATTTGAGACTGAAGAAGAGATTGAGGAATGCAGTTGCGATGAAGATGAAACCTCAGTCTCAACTGACCACAACTCTAACCCTGATCAGCACAATCGGGATCAGGTATCTTCCTCTTCCTGCTCCCTTCCTCTTGTATCTCCTAAAGACAGGAGAGGTTCAGAGGTTTGTCCCTCTTTTGATGCTACGTAAATAGAAGGTTTCAATCAAAAGATTGAACTCTTGATTCCCTTCGTAGTGCCCTACAGGAGAGCAATATGCTTGTGGAGAAACAAGCTATGGAAATTGCTCAGTTGAGGACGATGATGGATCTCCAATTTGAATCCATCAAGGTGAAGGACTCAAAGATCTCGGATCTAGAGTTCTCTCTAGAAACCGAGAAGAGAATAGTATTTAACTTTTCCAAGGTAGATGCTATTAAGAGAAAGGGAGAAAACGGGTGGATCTCACGAATTATAAAATCGTGGAGAAATGGGGAAACTGTTTTCAGACCCCCCCCCCACACCGAGTAGGAAGGGCACACATCATGCCTTCAGGTATGACCATAATAACAACTATGGTCACTACAAGAATGATCAGCCCTCATGTGGAAATACCCATAGTGCAAGTGTTGTTATGGCTACCCATGAGAAAATACATTTGGCTCATCATGAACCTTTTGTATTCACTACCTCAACCTCAACACTTCATGAGATTGCAGGAACCAGCTCTCACAGTACCTCTCACCACCCAAGGACGCAGGGATAGGGGGTTGGAAAACATGTAGCAAGTATCTATGGGGCCCCCGGATGTGTGCTATCTGAAAAGAAGGCACCACATCCCAGGCCTCATGACACTCACCACATATTATCCATCCACCCTCCCTCGTGTCCTGGTGGAAAGGGTAAATCTGAGAGCAAAACTTGCTCTGCCCCTATTAGACCTATGATCGTGACAAACTCAGTCAGTAGATCTGATCAAAAAAGGAGATACAATATTCATGAGTGCTGGTGTTGTGGCAAAGTGGGTCACTTTGCCATAGATTGTTGGCACAATCCTTCTGTGCCAAGGGCAAGGGTATGTCCACATCCCTTGGCTAGAGGTATCCTTCCTGACAGAAATCCTGTAGGAAGGCATCCTGTATTTTATGCTGACAAGAACCTAGGACCCAATACATATTGGGTTCCTAAGGTAAGGTAATTCATTTTTGCACGATAGTCAAGGTACCCGTGAACATGATGGGACCTAGAAAAGAGATGTTCCAGGAATGTTATGGAACAAGTATATGGGATAAGATATAATGCTAACTACATTGTCCTACTTGAACTGGATACCTGTTATACTTCAAATAGTTGATCCGAATGATCAACCTAATTACCCCAGGTACGCTCATTCAGTTTCGAAAAATGAATCGCATTACATAGATGTATATATATATATATATCCAAACACATGTGTAGATTCCATTTCAAGATATAAATATATATATACTCACACCTGATGGAAGGACACAAAAGCTAATATCCGTAGGATCCATATTGTGGAAACTGATAAACTATCAAAATTTTGATATGGTGAGAAAGGGGGTGTCAAATGGTCCTATGACTCTCAAGGGACTTGTATCAATAGTTGAAACTATAAATTATATTTTGAATCCAACAAGGATAAGCTGGGGTTTATTTCTAATGTTAGCCTTCCTGGAACTCAACTTAGCTATCATAACATGAAAACTTTATATCCTTTGTTTAGAGGAAAAAGGAAATCTAGGTGAAATAAACAGGATTCCCGTCGGTTAGAATAATCGGGCGAAAGGATAATCCATTGCAATCTTTGTTGTGATGAGATTTTGTCCCAACATATTTAGACAATCTTATTTCTTTGGACATAAAGAGATAAAGAAGCCATTGCGATTGCCGGAAAGACTAGCCAACTAAAGGAAGAAAAATAGAGGGAAAGTTCAAATTTATCATAGAATAAGTACCTCGATTTCATATTTATACCTAGCATAATTATAAAGATATCTTAAAATAAGTCTATCTATTAGATAAAATATGAAGCAATTAATAAGAAATAAGTGCAAGGAATTAGGAATGTAGAAACCTCCACAACCAGCGGCAAAATTCGGAAATAAATAGCGGAACTTCTCCCGACCCTTCGCATTCCCATCGACTCTACAGAAACAACTTCCCCGCGGAACTTGCGAAATCGTGTTTGCCTAGAGTCGACTTCTGTCACTCGCATCGCTCCTGTCGAGTGTTGTCCGCCCGCTGTCCTCTCCCCGTCGGCTCGGAGTTCCCGTCTTCGGCATCTGCTCGACGCTCGTGTCTCGACGATCCACTGCCAGCATTCCGTCCCGACACAAGCCACTCCTTGGACTAGGGCTTCTCTCCTCTCACAGGACTAGGGATTCTGTAACGACCCTAGCCGATCCAACGTGGCAGTGCCACGGCTCCACTCTAGGCATCGCTACCGGGCTGCAGCCCAAGCACCCCAACCCCTCTCCCTCCATAGGCGGGTTGTTGGTGGCCACAACCTCCCTTTGATGAGCGAACTCGACAGTTAAGTTGGGCCGTACGGGGACTTCCCAGGAGGTCACCCATCCCAGTACTACTCTCGCACAAGCACACTTAACTATGGAGTTCTTTCAACCTTCATCACCAATTGAGCTGAGTACCGTGTGACAGGTGTGACACGGGCGTGTCACATGACCGACACGGGCGTGTCAGGTTCGACACGGGCGTGTCGATGACCGTGTTCTGGTAATTTTCAGTCGGTGCGTGTGCCGCGTGTGCCGCTTAAGGGTACACGGCCTGTGACATGTGCGTGTCACAGGCCGTATCTGCCAAAAAGTATAATATTTTGGGCAGATCTTGGCCGTTCATTTTCCTTAAAGGAGATCCTGTGGCTGGGGCTGATTCCTGGGCTGATAAGGCCGGGAAAGAAGGAGGAAAGGCTCATTTTGAATTTCATCTTCTCTTTCTAACTTTAAGAGAGAGGTGAGAGCAAGGTGGGGAAGAAGAAGTGAAATCCTGCTGCCGGTGGTGCTACGGTGGTCCAAATCGCGAGCCGAGTTCGGATTTGCGAAGACAACGCTGCTGCAAAGGCTTTCATCCATCTCAATTTCTCTCCATGGCTCCAAAGCGAACTCCTAGGGTATCGATTTCCTGCTTGGACATGTGAAGTCCTTAATTCCTGCATTGCATAGGGAAAACCCTTCCCCGTGAGTGTGCGGTGGGTTGTGGCGTCCCTTGGGGTAGATATGTGAAGTCCCCCTTGTTAGAGTCCGGAATTGGAGTACGGATCTAGGCTTGCTGTGTGAAGCCCATCTGGACATGGTCTGGATTGGTGATGCTTGTTTGCATATCGGAGAAGACTCCGTGATTATTGCTTGTAGGCAAAGTACTGGAGGAAGTCCAGGAAATTATGAGAGTTGGACTCTCTTGTGGCCGTGAGTTGCTACGTTGTGTGAGGTTGAGCCGTTGGGCTGCAACTAGGCAAATGCCGTGGTGGCGGAACGGGCAAGGTGAAGCTGTACCCGCGTCAGTCCAGGCTTGAGTCTGACGATTTGAGCAACGGGCAAGGTGGATCTGTACCCGCGTTATGGTTGTCTAACCTTGGGTGCTTAAGACCCTGTTAGGATCACATAGCGAGAGTCGACGGCCTGTGTGCCGATCAGACTAGAATGCTCATATTGGACCATTATGTCTGGGACCTCTGAACGGTGGTGTGGCCGTGGAACTACGGAACACCGATAATGTGCCCTGAGTGCACGGAGCGTCGGGCTGTCGTGCCGGCGTTTGTGATATGTGACTGTGCGGTCGTGCACGTCTTGCTTGAATTGCTATATATATTATTGGAAGATTGTTATGCAGGGATGGAATTCCGCTGCCCCGTGCCAGGGGCAGGGTCGTTATAATTGGTCAGCTGAATGCTGACCGTTGCCCTGTTTGCCACCGTTTGGTGGATTGGTTCTTACAGGTACTGGAGGTGCTGGTCCGAGCGGGACTTAGCGGGCTGAAGCCCAAAGCTGCGCTGCTGCCCTCGAAGGCATTGTTTTGTTTCTTTTGTTCATGTGTGGCCGGCCTGCGTGCCGATGTCTGTAATCCACACTCTTGTTAAGAGAAACTGTTGTAAGGCCTTAAGGCCAGACTCTTGTGATGCTTGTATATATTCCTAAGTTTTAGTGGACAATGTTCTTTATCTTGAGTTCAATTATTCAACCGTGAAACTTCCGCTAGAATGCTCTGTGTTAGGATGCGTGGTTATGATATTATTTCGTAGCGTCTCCGCCTGTTTGTAGAATATGGTGTGGGGCCCCGGCCGGACCCTCTATTATATTCTTCTTGATGGGTAGAGGTGTTACAATTTGGTATCAGCTTGTTGGTCGATCTCTTCCGAATTCGCGGACGAATTCTTTTGAGAGGTGGCGAGCATGTGGCAGTGCCGTCGTTATAACACTTAATTTGAACTCAAGATTGTCCACTTAGGAATGCAAATACACTTGTTTGTTGAACTTGTGTATTATTTTTGTATGGTTGCCGTTTTCCTTGGTCGTTAACCTGTGTATCTTACACATATAGGTGACAAGAAGTGTTGCGGGTCAATCCGAACCACAACGTTCTGTTGAGAGTGCGGCACCAGCCGAGGTGCCCACAACTCCTCCATCAGCTGAAACAGTCCGTCTCATCACGGAAATGGTACTTGCTGTGATGAATGCTCAGCAGGCTGGGCAGGCACGTCCTGCAGTGGTGCCAACGCAAGCTGGGGTACGGCAAGAACCGGTAGAAGTCGAAGTTGATCGGCGGGTAGCAGATCAACAATAGAAGCAATTCTTGAGCTTCAACCCTCCGCAGTTTCATGGGGCGGGTACACCGGCCCAAGTAGAGGATTGGCTTGCAAGAATCAAGAGGATTATGAGAGCTATCAAGGTTGAGGAGGAACAGAAAGTCATGTTAGCCACTTTCCTACTGGAAGGAGAGGCGCGATTGTGGTGGGATGAGATTGAAATGCATCACTTGGCCGGCAGGCAATTGGCAGAGATTACAATTGAAGAATTTTCTCGATTGTTCTTAGCACAACATCTACCGGTGCAGCAAAGGATATCGATGGAAATGGAATTTCAACGGTTAGCACAGGGAGATCGAAGTGTGGATGACTACCTGCATGAGTTCACCCGGTTGGGAAGATATGCGGGCACGATCTTCGCCGAAGAAGAGCGTAAGACTAGTCGGTTTTATGCGGGACTGCGAGATGAGCTGCGGTATTTGCTCTCGAGTTCTGTGAGTCAGGGATTCCAAGCCTTAGTCTGTACGGCTCGTTCTTTGGAGCTGGACATGAAACGGGGGCAAGCAAAGAGCAACTTGGCTGTAGCGAAGCCAGAGTTTAAGCCGCAACGTCCAGACAAGTTTGGCTACCGAAAGAGATGGAATAAGGAGTCTAAGTCTTCTGGACAAGCTCCTTCTGCGACTGTGACAGATACATCTGGGTATGGATCTCGTGCTTGTTTTACGTGCGGGAAGGTTGGACACTTCGCACGTGAATGTCGATTTGGTCCTCCAAAGGGTGATAAGAAGACGGGAGCGTCTTATGCGGAGAAGGGGAAGGCTGTGGTGGAGTCTTCTACCTCGCACGCGCAGCCCAGGGTCTTCAACCATGGACAACAGGAGGCCATTAAGCAGGCGGATGTCGTTACAGGTGCGCGTAGGTTTTAATGTTTGGTTTTTTTTGATGTGCTGTGCTAGTTTTAAATTGTAATGTTATAGGGTTTGTCCTTATACGAGAGTATCCGGCGCGAGCACTGTTCGACACAGGTGCTTCACATTCGTTTCTGTCTGAGGACTCTGTCTTTCGTGTTGGGGTGCCTATCCGGACCACGACAGACAGTATAAAGGTGTTGTTGCCTAACGGATGTTTGATGTGCGCGGATCGATCTTGCGGTCTTGAGGTCAAGATAGGAAGTCGGGGGTTCAAGGTGGAAACATTAGTATTGCCGATCAAAGAGTTTGATATAATCTTTGGTATGGACTGGTTTTCAGAGCAGCGTGCCTGTATAGATTGCACTTCAAAAGAGGTCACACTTGGGCAAAATACCGAACAAGAGACCAAGTTCATTGGTATGCAAGGGATGAGTGGGATGTTGTTATCCTCTCTCCAAGTTGTTAAGGCAGTTCGGAAGGGTGCGGAGTTGTTCTTCACACTCATAGAGGCGGTGGCGCTGAAGGC
Source organism: Platanthera zijinensis (assembly GCA_039513925.1). NCBI lineage: Eukaryota > Viridiplantae > Streptophyta > Magnoliopsida > Asparagales > Orchidaceae > Platanthera > Platanthera zijinensis. The sequence goes on along the minus strand of CM077082.1, from coordinate 101,953,035 downwards.
CAGTGTGAGTGAAGTGCCGATTGTGTCGGAATATGCTGATGTGTTTCCAAAGGATCTTCCTGGGTTACCTCCCCAAAGGGAAATCGACTTCGCTATCGAGCTGGTGCCGAGTGCGAAACCTGTGGCCCGTTCGCCATATCGGGTAGCGCCAAAAGAAATGGCCGAATTGAAAGTTCAGTTGCAAGAGTTGTTGGAGCAGGGATACATACGCCCAAGTATGTCACCTTGGAGCGTGCCTGTTCTTTTTGTGAAAAAGAAAGACGGTGGTTTGCGACTATGTATTGATTATCGCGAACTGAAAAGGCTGACGGAGAAAAACAAGTATCCAATTCTACGGATCGATGACTTGTTTGATCAGCTAGCAGGCTCAACCGTCTATTTAAAGTTGGATTTGAAGTCCGGGTATAACCAGTTGCGGATTAGGGAAGGTGACATTCCCAAGACAGCGTTTGGCACACGCTATGGTCATTATGAGTTTACAGTGATGCCGTTCGGCTTATGTAATGTGCCTTCGGTCTTCATGGATCTCATGCATCGAACGTTCCGCGAATACCTGGATCTGTTTGTGATTGTGTTTATTGATGATATCCTTGTGTATTCACAATCAGAGGAAGATCATGCGAACCACTTGCGATTAGTATTGCATACCTTGCGAAGGAATAGGCTGTATGCCAAGTTCTCTAAGTGTGAGTTCTGGCTCTCGTCGGTGGCTTTTCTAGGCCATGTGGTAAGTGGAGAGGGCATAGCGGTGGATCCAACAAAGATAAGTGTCATTCGTGATTGGCCAGTGTTGTCTTCGGTGGCCGAGGTCAGGAGTTTCCTTGGACTGGCGGGCTACTATAGACGGTTCGTGGGGAACTTCTCCCGGATTGCTTTGCCTCTGACTACGTTGACGAGAAAGGACCAGAAGTTCGTTTGGACGCCGGAGTGCGCACGAGCTTTTGATGAGCTAAAGAATCGTTTGACCACGGCGCCCGTTTTGACGTCGCCATGTGGTACAGATGGATTTGAGATATACAGCGATGCGTCAGGAAGCGGCTTAGGCTGCGTTCTCCTGCAGTTTGGCAAGGTGATCGCTTATGGTTCACGTCAATTGAAAGTGCATGAGCATAATTACCCCGTCCATGACTTGGAGTTAGCGGAGGTGATCTTTGCGCTAAAGTTGTGGCGGCATTATCTTTATGGCGTGAAGGTGGATATTTATACAGATCATAAAAGCTTAAAGTATCTGCTTGATAAAAAAGAATCGAATATGCGACAAAGAAGGTGGATGGAATTCCTTGGGGATTATACCTTCGACAGTCACTATGTTCCCGGAAAGTGAAATGTGGTCGCTGATGCCTTGAGTCGTTGGACTCCGGTGCGGGCAAATTGGTTGCGGATACATGATGAGCGGTTAATTCAGGAGTTGGAAGCTTTGGAGATATCTTGTGTGGAAAGAGATTCTTCGACGATTGCATGCGTGAACTGGTTGGAGGTTCAATATGACCTTGCTGACAAGGTTCGGCGGGCAACGGAGTTGGATGAAAGTCTCCAACGTTATGCAAAGGAGGGGTCTGGTGATCAATTCTCCTGGGATGACGGTTTATTACGGAAAAATGGCCGATTGTGCGTCCCTAGTGCGGGTAAATTGCGAGAAGGATTGCTATATGAAGCACACTTTACAAAGTACTCAATTCACCCTGGGAGCACAAAAATGTACAAGGACATGAAGAAACTGTTCTGGTGGCCTGGTTTAAAGAAGGACATAGCCGCGTATGTGGCTAAATGTCGCACTTGTGCTTTGGTAAAGGCAGCATGTCAACGGCCGAGTGGTTTCCTGAAGTCGTTGTCGGTTCCGCAATGGAAGTTTGAGGATATTTATATGGATTTCGTGCACGGATTGCCGATATCTCAGCGTGGCCATGACTCAATCTGGGTGATTGTAGACCGGTTGACAAAGGTGGCTCACTTTATACCGAACAAGTGGGACGATTTAGTGGAAATGTTGGCAAAGCTCTATGTGGAGCAGATTGTTCGATTGCACGGTGTTCCCCGGAGCATCGTAAGTGACCGAGATGGGCGCTTTACCTCGAAGGATTGGAGATTAGTTCATCAGATGTTGGGCACGAAGTTAGCATTCAGTACGGCCTTTCACCCGCAAACGGATGGCCAAACTGAACGAACCAACAGAACGATGGAGGACATGCTCCGTATGTGCGCCCTGGACTTCAGTAAGAATTGGGAAGAGCATCTTGTGATGGTGGAGTTTGCCTATAATAATAGCCATCAAGCAAGTATAGGCATGGCCCCATTTGAAGCGCTGTATGGTCGGAAGTGTCGTACACCGCTAGCTTGGGCAGAAACTGGCGAGACTAAACTTTTAGGCAAAAAGGAAGTCGAGGATGCTACCTCAACAATATGCTCTATTCGATAGAGGCTCCTAATAGCCCAGGATCGGCAAGCCAAGTATTACAATGCTAAACACCGGAACGTGGATTTCGCGGTGGGTGACTGGGTCTATTTAAAGATTAAGCCCTTCAAAGGCGTATCTCGGATTCGGCGGTTGAAAAAGCTTAGTCCGCGATACCTTGGTCCGTTTGAAGTGGTGGAGCAAGTTGGGGAAGCTGCCTATCGGCTAGCTCTTTCATCGGAATTGAGTGGATTGCATGATGTGTTTCACATCTCGGTGCTACGCAAAGCAGTCAAGGATCCAGCTCAAGTAATTGACAATGATCGAGTGCCGGTTGAGTATGGGCTAACGACAAAGGTGAAGCCTATACGGATCGAGGATCGAGCCGAGAAACAGTTGCGGAACAAAGTGATCGGGATGGTCAAAGTCCGATGGGACAATTGTGGCCGAGAAGAGCTAATATGGGAGCGCGAGCAGACCATGCAAGCCGAGTTTCCCGAGTTATTTTCGTAACTTGTTCGCTCGTTATATATGTAATAAAAACATATAAGTGTTTTGTTATTTTCTCCCTACTGTCTTCTAATTTCGGGACGAAATTTTATTAAGGAGGGGAGGATTGTAACACCCCAAAAAGCTCAAAATTGGATTTGAGGTGCAGGTTGCTTAACACGGCCTGGGACACGGGCGTGTCCCAGGGCATGTCGGGAGTACATGGCCTGGGACACGGGCGTGTCACAGGGCGTGTTCAGGATAGTCGACGATCGGAGGTCGACGATAGTCGAGCCTGGGACACGGCCTTCGACACGGGCGTGTCCCAGGGCGTGTCACTCAATAAAATGTCGTATCGAGTCAGAAATGTACACGGCCCGGAACTAAGCCTTGAACACGGCCGTGTCAGTTTTGACACGGGCGTGTCAGAGGGCGTGTGCCTACCCGTGTACTGCTCTGACTGGTTTTAGCGCTCGTTGAGTACCGTGTAACAGGTGTGACACAGGCGTGTCACATGACCGACACGGGCGTGTCAGGTTCGACACGGGCGTGTCGATGACCGTGTTCTGGTAATTTTCATTCGGTGCGAGTGCCGCGTGTGCCGCTTAAGGGTACACGGCCTGTGACACGGGCGTGTCACAGGCCGTGTCGGCCAAAAAGTATAATATTTTGGGCAGATCTTGGCCGTTCATTTTCCTTAAAGGAGATCCTGTGGCTGGGGCTGATTCCTGGGCTGATAAGGCCGGGAAAGAAGCAGAAAAGGCTCATTTTGAGTTTTATCTTCTCTTTCTAACTTTAAGAGAGAGGTGAGAGCAAGGTGGGGAAGTATAAGTGAAATCTGGCTGCCGGTGGTGCTACGGTGGTCCAAATCGCGAGCCGAGTTCGGATTTGCGAAGGCAACGCTGCTGCGAAGGCTTTCATCCGTCTCAATTTCTCTCCATGGCTCCGAAGCGAACTCCTAGGGTAACGATTTCCTGCTTGGACATGTGAAGTCCTTAATTCCTGCATTGCATAGGGAAAACCCTTCCCCGCGAGTGTGCGGTGGGTTGTGGCGTCCCTTGGGGTAGATATGTGAAGTCCCCCTTGTTAGAGTCCGGAATTGGAGTACGGATCTAGGCATGCTGTGTGAAGCCCATCTAGACATGGTCTGGATTGGTGATGCTTGTTTGCATATCGGAGAAGACTCCGTGATTATTGCTTGTAGGCAAAGTACTGGAGGAAGTCCAGGAAATTATGAGAGTTGGACTCTCTTGTGGCCGTGAGTTGCTACGTTGTGTGAGGTTGAGCCGTTGGGCTGCAACTAGGCAAATGCCGTGGTGGTGGAACGGGCAAGGTGAAGTTGTACCCGCGTTTGTCCAGGCTTGAGTCTGACGATTTGAGCAACGGGCAAGGTGGATCTGAACCCGCGTTATGGTTGTCTAACCTTGGGTGCTTAAGACCCTGTTAGGATCACATAGTGAGAGTCGACGGCCTGTGTGTCGATCAGACTAGAATGCTCATATTGGACCGTTATGTCTGGGACCTCTGAACGGTGGTGTGGACGTGGAACTACGGAACACCGATAATATGCCCTGAGTGCACGGAGCGTCGGGCCGTCGTGCCGGCATTTGTGATATGTGACTGTGCGGTCGTGCACGTCTTGCTTGAATTGCTATATATATTATTGGAAGATTGTTATGCAGGGATGGAATTTCGCTGCCCCGTGCAAGGGGCAGGGTCGTTATAATTGGTCAGCTGAATGCTGACCGTTTCCCTGTTTGCCACCATTTGGTGGATTGGTTCTTACAGGTACTGGAGGTGCTGGTCCGAGCGGGACTTAGCGGGCTGAAGCCCAAAGCTGCGCTGCTGCCCTCGAAGGCATTGTTTTGTTTCTTTTGTTCATGTGTGGCCGGCCTGCGTGCCGATGTCTGTAATCCACACTATTGTTAAGAGAAACTGTTGTAAGGCCTTAAGGCCAGACTCTTGTGATGTTTGTATATATTCCTAAGTTTTAGTGGACAATGTTCTTTATCTTGAGTTCAATTATTCAACCGTGAAACTTCCGCTAGAATGCTCTGTGTTAGGATGCGTGGTTATGATATTATTACGTAGCGTCTCCGCCTGTTTGTGGAATATGGTGTGGGGCCTCTGCCGGACCCTCTATTATATTCTTCTTGACGGGTAGAGGTGTTATAGCTTCTCTCCGCTCACCGTCTGACAAGACTCACTTTGCTTCCCCCCTCCGAGTACAAGGTAACGACTGATCCTCCTTGTATCATTACCTAGGTTGTAACTTGTTTATTTCCTACTAGTTCAGTTCCTATAATCTATAGATTTGGATAGAGTTGAGTTCCTTGGATGTTACTTGTTTAGGTTTATAATGGCTCCTCGAACCACGGTCGGGCTCCTCACTAGGAGTGAGTTGGTGAGGACAGGCTTCGCCCATGCTTCTGATGAATTCAGGACCATCAACTTGATGCTTAAGCAAGCCTGGCTCTCCTTTATTATCGAGCACCCATGTAAGGTACTAGATAATGAAGTTCTTGAGTTCTATGCAACCGCCAAGCTACGTCACGAAGACACCATAATAAAGAGTAAGATAGCTGGACTAAGGATCAAGGTGACTGCTGCAAAACTATCACATCATATGCAGCTCTCCAGCTCTGTACAAGAGGACTACCTTGATGAAAATGATCGTGCAAGGACACTACTGTTATGTGGACTATTTCGAGGGACCAAGGTCATCAAACGCAAGGACATGAACGAGGAAGGAAAGCTCCTCTCAGATATCATAGGAAAAGTTCTGATCTGCAAACCCGGCTCCTATGATCATATTTTAGGGGATATGTTTAAGATCCTTATGGCTGTGGTGTGCAGAAAGAGATTCAACTGGGGGCCATGTTGTTTGAGAAGATTAAAGATACCATACGAACTCTTAACATTGGGAGAATCATCAGACTATACCTGAATCAGATGGACTGAGACAGGTTTGATATGAGCAAGAGAGTTCCTCTTCACTTCTTAAAGAAGATGGACTCCAGCATTTTTGATAGATGGGAGAGGAGAATTGGACAAGGAGGTGCGGCTGAAGCACATGTTGATGAAGAAGACAAAGCTCCGGAGTTCAGAAATCCTTTGGATGAGCCCAACGAAGTTCTTAATCTGCTGCATGTAGGAATTTAGTGGGAGTCTTTACCCATTCTTTCTGATGGACTCAGGATGGATGTCTCAGTTTCAGATCAAGCAGACGCCGTTACTAATATTACCCTGATCGCGAAGGATGTAGTGGATACCCTCGCTACCGATCAGGCTGACGAGGAGGAAGTGGAGGATGACATAGAGGATGATGCTGCTGATGAGGATGATGTGGAGAATGCGGCCGCTGATGATGTGAACAATGAGCAAGCAGGAAATGAGATGGACATGAGGGAAATTGATGTTGACCTCCCCTCTATGGAACAATTTCAGGTAGCAGTTCCTGATGTATCTGGTGCAATAATTGAGGGGGAGACCTCCCGACAGGGGATGATGAGTATATATGAAAAAACGACAGAGGCTGCCCCAATCCCCCATCAAGAGACTGTGAATCCATCTAGCTCCACCAGTGTATCTGCAGAAGAGAATCTTGACTCCCAAAGTCCTATCCCCCCTGAGCATAACCAGGCCATGCATCAGGTTCATCCGCTAGGACCTAGCCTTGTAAATCACACGGTAAATATCATTCAAGGTATAGTGGAAGAACTGAAGGCCTCTTTTGAATGATCTCACAACAAGGTGCTGAAACGAATTAAGAAATCTGAGGATCTGATGCTTAAAAATGTTGTGGAGATAAATCATAAACTGGATATGATGGAACAAAAGTTTGAAGCTAAGTATGCAGAGGCCGGCACTACCGTCAATCTTCTGATGCAAGGGCTACAGAAAAACACATCTGATCTGGCAGTGGTGAATCAAAATGCACATGTTGTGGTCAACAACATCAAATTGTTAGATGTCAACATGGTCACACTAAACTCAAATCAGAAATCCTTGCTGGACGATTTTGCTCGGAATGTCAAGCATATAGATGAGTAACTGCATTCTTATGCAAACTCAATTGCTCAAGAAGCCAAAAAGGTGGAGGAGGAATATACAGCTAAGATGGAAGGATTACAACAAATAATAATCGACAACTTTAAGCAGTCAAATGAGTTTGTTTTTGAAAGCTGTCACTGGTTAGTTAAGCAAGCATCTTGTATACAAATTCTGGTTGCTCCTACTGATGAGGTTGCTACTACTGCTGCTGATGAGGTTGCAAGTGCTAAGGAGGTTCCCTTAAGTGAAGCTGATGTAAGAAAGGCTTTTAGGGCCACTACCAGAGCTGCTCACATAGCTATGTTTGATCAAGAGGCCATTGAAAAAGGGAAAAGAAAACTTCAAGAAGGAACTTCCAAAGAAACTCCAGCTGAGAGGAAATCGAGATTGAACGAAAGTTAAGTTAAGAATGAACGATGGAGTCCCACGTCTAGGAGCATCATACTGGACACATTCATGCTACATCAGCGGGGAGAGCTTGATAGAAATAAAGTATATAGTCAGTATGAGTGGGAGATGCACAAAGAGTATGAGGCTAAAAGAAACATATTCTTCCGGACTAACACTGTGGAACATAAAGCTCTTCCACCCCGGTATTACCCGAAGCCGAAGGAATTCTTTGAGAGGCAAAGCAAGAAGTACATGGCTGAACAACTAAGAGATGCTCAGGCTAAGGAGAGATAGACTTAGAATCTAGATCTATTTTTATTCTCTATATGCGTGTATATCTTTTCTTGCATTTAAATGAACAACCTTTGGATATATATATATATATATATATATATATATATATATATATATATATATATATATATATTTGATCACATGTTGATTCAATTATTGTTCTGAATGCGTTTATTATTCTGATTTCCTTTCTCGCATATTGTTTATGTATATCCTTCTGGTTGGTGTAATTCATCTTTGCTAGTAGGATTTTGGCTTCTTAAAATAGGGGGAGATTATTGGGTATTGTATCCATAATTACCTTGATTTGAAGAAGACTAAAGTCAAGCTAAGATTGATTCACAATGTATTTAATGATCTTCTATAAAGTTGTGCTTGCAGTTATTCCATGCTAAGTACACACCAATGTTAGGGTGCAGTGGGTCAATATACACGGGTCTGCGTAACGTAATCCCTCGTTGAGCAGATCAGTGTGTTGACTCATGTGTGCTCTCTCTATTGGAGAGTACTTATTTTCAAGTACAGGGTCGAGGTAGATCAAGAGCATAAGAAGGAGCAAAGATGGGTCAAACACCAAGTTCATAGGAAGGAAGAGAATAATCGTCTAAGTCAAAATCGACTGGAATCACTAAGTGATTCTCGTCGATTCGACGGGAATCATTCGTAAATCTCGCCGAATCGTCGAGAATCAGTCAGTGATTCCCGCCGACATCATCCGGATGACTGTCCTCATACAAGAATTCTGCTAAGGCAGAATCGACGGGAATCACACAAGTGATTCTAGCCGATTCGTCGAGAATCACCTTGCATTCCCACCGATTCTCTCAGGCTGACAAGGTTCCCTACTGGAATTCGGCTAAGGCAAATTCGATGAGAATCGTGAGTGATTCCAGCCGACTTCGACGGGAATCACCAGCGATTCTCGCCGATTTTGCCTTAGGAAAATTTCCCGTTAGCTGGCCTGAACCAAGTTTGTTGTGCGCCGTTTTCACCGGGACTAGGGCTTCTCCTTATGGGCCCCACAACGGTCACTTAGGGTTGGCTTCTAGTATATATACTCGCGTATTTGAACATACCGATAGATCGAACAATGGAAAAGAAAACCGAGGCCGAGCGTGCCCTAGTCGATCGCGGAACTTCACCGATCGTCATCGCCGTTCGCAAGCTAGTTGCCGCCGCTGATCTCTGTGATTCTTTGTTCTTCTGTCGACAGGACCGAGGCTAGCAGTGCGTCTCAAGCTTCTCTCTTGAGATCTCTTGTCTCTCGAGTCATTGAACGAAGTAAGTTCTTCATTCCGAATCGATCGAGACGACTGATCCAACTGAGATCGTTCGTAGACCTTGCTTGCTTCGTCAAGAAGATTGGATTCACAAAGTATCGCCTCCGCAACCTGTTGCCGCCGCCGATCTTGTCAAGATCCTCTCAAAGAGAGTAATCCGGTCGTGGACTCTTCGTCTCTTTCAAGAAAGCATCAACGAACAAAAAGCGACATCGGATTCTCCACAAGTTTGTTTGTATTTCTTGTACATTCAAATTTTATTTTGTTGTAAAGGAATTTTTATTCCTAGTTGTAAGGGTTGGGTGCAACCCGTGTTGGAGGTGTAGTGACTCCTTTGGTTGGAAGGGTTCCTTCCGTAGTGTGAGGATTGGATTTCAATCCGGTTGGAGAAGTGACCGAGTCGTCCCTTGGTGGGAGATAGGTCGAAGGGGGAGAGTGGATGTACCCAAATCGGGGAACCACTATAATTGCTTATGTACTTTTTTGTGCTGTGTTTGTTTATTTGTGCAGGTAATTTAAATTCCACAAAAGACTGCAGGACACCTATTCCCCCCCCCCCATAGGTGGACTTTGTCAACACTAGATACTTTCACTTATGTCGACACACACTCAACGATGTCTCGACACACACTCAACGACAGCTGTATATACACTCAACGCCATCTGCAAGCATCAGCTATATCAAGACCAGGAGCAGCTGTGTCGACACATACAAACAGAATCTATGTCGAGTAACTGAAGAATAACTATGTCAACACATGGAGTGTTATGTCGACATCATCAATACTTGTGTCGACACTTAGCCTATTTGTGTCCACACATATGAAGCAGTTTGCTGAGTGGTTATGCTGAGATGTAAAGTCTTTAAGGAATCAGCTGTCATGATTGGTGACTCGACAACTGTCATAACCAATAGGTCTGACGCCTTGGTCAGAACTATCAGAAAGTTGTTACAAACCGTATCAGCCGGTAACCATGTGGAAACTCTATATAAGGGCTTATCCTTGACAACAAGAGGAGAACTTATACATAGATAAAAAAAAAGAGGTGATTCATCCAAGAGAGAATTCAATAACAAGAAAAGGGGAGACCCTTAAGCAGGCAGATTCTTAACAGTCTGTAGAGTAAATTCAGATCTGATTTTGAATCCAAGGAAGGAGCTGACAGGAGATCAACCTCTACATCAAGAAGAGTTCAAACTTATTTTGATCTATCAAGAAGCTTTGAAATAGCTAAGTCAGGTTTGATCTGAAGATTCAGTTTAATCAAGAACTGATCAAGAAGCACGTACCTATAGAGAGATCTACCTGGTGAAATTTTTGTATCTTTTAAATACTCAATTACTTGTAGGATCTTTTGTTAAATCTGAGTTGTAAGCCTATAATTATAAAGGCTGAGGTATGGCTGAGGCCTGAGGTGTAGGACTTGTGAAAGTCTGAGTTGTAAGCCTAGTAATAAAGACTGAGGTAGGGCTGAGGCCTGAGGTAGGATTCTTGGGGAAGAATTTGAGGTTGGACTTGTGTAAGTCTGAGGTGTAGGAACCATTCTGGTGCTGAGCTGTAAGATCTTTGGATCTGAGAAAGAGGAAGGAAGTTGGGCTGAATCCAGTTCTCTACTAGATAGGCGAAGGGGGAAAGTGGACGTCCCAATACCTTGGGGATCCACTATAAATCTGGTGTCTCTTTGCTGTGTTTTATGTTCTGAGAATTGTATGTTCTGTGTTGTGTGATACTAGTTAATTTTCCTGAATTATAAAAGAAAATTAAAACCTATTCACCACCCCCTCTGGGTGTCAAGGCTCTTGATATAAGTCTTTCACCTACCCGTGTCACCTCTGTATAAAAGAGAAAAATGAAAACCTAGCCGTCTTTTTCTCTTCCAAACGCTATTTTCTGGAGAGGAACTTCTGAAGGAGATAGATCTTGCTGGAGCCAACCAACCCCGTGAGGAAACTCCAACGCTGTCAAGGGAAAATCAATGCCAATGAGAAGGATGACAAGATCCATGGCCGGAAATGGAGGAACCGCTGGAAATGAGGTGAGCTTCCCCCCTCCCTTGGTGCTAGATCCATAGCTATTCTTAGGTGAGACATCGAGACAAATGAGTCTAGATGTGTGAGGTGAAGGTTTCTAGGAGGGCCTTTCTAGAACTTGTGTTTTAATTTTTAGTCATCTTCAACCTCCCCTTCTTCAAAGTGAAGATGGGGGTGGATTCGTGAAGAGGAATGACCTTAAGAAAGTGAATAAGGGTGGAGGAACTTCTGTTTGTTATTCGGGGAGGATTGGATTTAGGAGGAAGATGAACCGATGCAGTTCATTTCGCCTCAAGATGCATGCAGAAATCTGTGTTCTGTACGCAACGATCTTCTTGGCTATCTTCAGGCAAGATATGGTCAAATATGGGATTTTGACTAAACACGAGAGTCGTATCCCTTGAATATACCTTTCCGACGAGTAGTTACACGCCTTCGGTTGAAGTCTGTAGCAACGGGAATGTCTTATCTAAGCAGAGGGCTGTCGGGCTAAGCGTGCAGAAATTTTATTATGTACGCAGCAGGCTTTGGAGCCAATTTCATGTGGGATACAGTCCGATCTGGGTTATGGACTGAACATGAAAGTTGTAGCCCAAGGAATGAACTTTTCATCGAGGTGTTACACGAACTCACCGGATTCCTGTAGCCACGGGAACAATCGGTTGAAGTGTTTGTCTAGTAGTATTCTGCACCTGAATTCCTGGGTTAGTTATATAAATGAATTGGGACTTGGAGGAGGTCTTGTAATAATCCGACATTAAGGTGTAGGCAAATAATTATATGTATAGTGTGATAATTCAATGCATGATCATATTATTGGAATAGACCACACATAAACAAAGGGTGAATGATATGCGGTTGAGAAAAACAATATGGTTGGGATTAGTGAACGAATGATATTTAGTCATTTAATAACATTGATTACTAGAGCTTGGTAATTGCTTAGTGTTGATTGATATGAACTTTTGTGTTTATTATTGTATGAGTAACTGATGACTACTTTTTAGTCATCATTTTTGGTACAATTTAGTTTAAGAAATTCCTAAGTTTCATTATTATTTTGTGTTTTTGTTGTGTTATTATAGTTTATTATATGTATTGATGTTATTTTATGTTTATGTTATTATTAAGTTTAGCTTTATTTATAGATATTATTATCTTTAGTTTAGTTTCAAATAACTAATGTCATGTTATAATGATTAGTATTGTGTTATAATGTTTTGTTTATTTTGTTTTGTTTTATTTCTTATAACTAATTAATAGTATGATTAATGTAATATTTTGTGTTTTAGTTTTATTTAAATTTTATTTCATGATATGTTAATGTGTCCAATGTTTTAATTAATATTTTGTAGGATCAATATAGGAGCAGCCCACATGTTCATGTGCAACCCACTTCTCCACTTGGTGCAGCCTTCTTCAAGCCCAACATGAGCTACCCGAGCCCTACATGAAGCAAGCAACCCAAGCAGCACCTAACCCCTACCCGAGCCCTATTAAAGCCCACACAAAGCAGTCCAAGAGCAGCCTACTTCATCATCAAGTGCTACCCGAGCACCTACACCAAAGCCCACATGTGGTCGGCCACTCCCATGCATGCACCTTGCCACCTTTCTTCTCTTTCTCTCTTCATTATTTCACCTTCCTCCCATTCATTATCATTCATGCATTTTCAATCCATGCATATGGCCGGCCACCCATACATTTCCCCTCTTCATTTACATTAAATCTCTTCCCTCCATCATTTAATATATTACATGCATTCATTCCTCCATGCATTTGCTGACCACTCTCTTTCTCCCTCTATTTTATTTCTTTCTACTTCACATCCATCCCCCCTCTCTTTATTTTATATTTTCCATTTCACTATCATTTAATATAATACATTGCATCCATGCTATCTCACTCCCTCATTAAATATAATGCATGAACCTTTCTCCATGCATGTGGCCGGCCACCCCTTGGTCTCCCCCATCTAGAACCTTCCCCTTCATCTATAAAAGGAACCCCTCCCCCTTTGTTTAAGGAGAGTAGTTTTGAGTTTCAAGTAGTTTGGTAGGGATAGCTAGTTCAAGTGCAAGTTTTCTTCATTGTTGTAATAGTCTTCTTTAGTGCAATTTTATCTTTTCTTTTTTTTAGTATTATTATTTTTGTATCTCTTTTATTATGCAATGAATATATTTTCTTTTTCTCTTATTCTCATCTCCTTCTCAATCATGCGTAGCTAAATAATTTTTGTGCCCGATCGCGATGATCTTTGCAATGAAATAACGTATCTTTCTTTTTATGTTTGCATTTTGTAATTTTCTATTTTGATCCTTCCTTGAATTATTTTGTGTCGACTCCGTATTCCGGTATACGGTAGTAGGCATCCGATCTCATATTCGAGTGGCCGAGAGGCTCGTGAATATGAAAGATCACTCAAGGAAGGAAGGAGTTGAACGCACCCCTAGAGATAGGATGAAGTAAATCCTCCGGATTGGAGTCAAATCCAATAGCGTGGGTCACTTCGATAATGCGACTTTAGGCCATTTTGACTTGAAAGAGATTTCGGTCAGAATGTCTATAAGTTAGGGGATTTAATGCTCTAGCGAGATTATTTCCTAATATCGGATCCGTCACGGTCTTAATAGAATTACAAATGCTAAACTAAATTATTTCATTATTTTATTTCAAAGTGAATCGTCGATCGCGCACACTTTTCTCGTAATAGTTTATTTCTCTTTAAGTTTAGTTTATTTTAATTTTCAAAACTCATTAATCGTTCGGTAGGATAATAGAGTCGTTGTGAGTAATAGTACTTGCCTGCCCCGAGTTTTTATACGACCTTGATATTTTTCATATCCTATGCAATATTTCGATAGGTACACTTGCCTTAATCGAGTATAGATTGGAGAATACGATTTTCTCTATCAAGTTTTTGGCGCCGTTGCCGGGGAGTTTTTTTGGCAATATTACGAAAGCACCGAGTTTATTACTTCTACTAAAAAAAAAAAAAATTATTATTATTATTATTATTATTATTATTATTATCCACCCACCTCATTTAAATTCTACCCAACCTAAAATCTCTCGAAAAGGGTAAGGGGCTTTAAGCGCCACCATTTTACCTAGTACCGGGCGAACCCTTCACCGGGTAGTCCTCGGGAAGTTCGAGAGCCAAGCCGAAAACATCTATTTTTCAAAAATATATATATATCTAAAAAAAAACAAATAAAAAAAAAGTAATTTTTTTCTTTTTCCTTTTGGTAGCAGTTTATTTTTTTTATGGAATCCTTGTATTTTTGCGCTTCTTGCGGGTCGCCCGACCATTTTTATTCTGAACGTCTTTCGGGAACCCCTCCATCTTTTGATTTTAATTTTTCTGGGGAAGGTCAAAATGGCCAATTTGACCCTTACTCCAATTTTTATCCAACTTGGGAGGCGGGGAACCCGTATTATTTTTTGCATGATTTTGCCCCGCAAAGCGCCGCGCCTCTAAATTTTGATTTTAATTCTATCGATAATGGGTATCTTGAATTGCAAACTTCTATTGATAATATTAGTTCGCATTTCAAGACCATGATAGATTATCTTTCTCGCGAGGCCGTTTCTTTTTCTTCGTCTTCTTCTCCGTCTCCTCAAATTTCTTCATGTAATGAGTCACCGGATATCCCGGCTTGTCTTGTTCCTTTCGAGGAGGATAACTATTCGGATATCTCGGATTGTTTCCTTCCTCCTTTGGAAGATGATGATGATTTTCTAGAAGTTAAATTACAACCAAACTAGAATCCCGAATAGGCAAGTGTACCTATCGAAATGTAGTATAGGAAGTGTCATATTGCGATTCGGGGCCTGTTGAGTACTTGTACTCACAAGGAAGAGCTATTATTTTATTTAACGGAAAAGTTGGTTGGATTATACTAGATAATAAAATTAAAGCTGAAGTTAAAGAGAAATTCAAATATGAGAAAGCTAGCACTTGATCTAGAATTCCCTTAGACTAAAATAAATCTTCTTGAAAAATAATAAAATGCGAGTTCTTAATTATACTCACTCGACCGTGGAGGTTCCTAAAATATAGAAGCGTCTCTCTCGAGCTCATGCTTCTAACTAACCTTAGGTTGATCGATTAAGACCTCTCGGCCAGTCGAAACCCCTAAGCTTGCTTTATGCGGTGAACCTCACTATTGGATTTGACTCCAATCCGGAAGATTTACGTCGTCCTCTCTCGAGGAGTGCGTTCAACTCCTTTTATCTTTGAGTGATCTCCTCGTATCCGCAACCTCTTGGTCATTTAGGATACGGATCTTAGATCAAAGATCATATCCGCGTAATATGAATTCGATGAAATAAAAATCAAAGATAAATCGTAGCGAGAACGATTAAGAACAAGACATTTAATAAGAAGGAGAATGATCTATTTTATTCTAAGGTTCATCATGATCAAGTGCTAAAAGAAGATTAGCTACTCATCATGATTGGGGAAATACAAAATGAAGTAGGGAAAGACATGATGGAAATAGAAATAACTAAAATTAAAGTTACAACAAAGGTAAATCTAACTTAGAAATGAGAAAATACAGCAAAATAAACAGAACATTACAAGACTCCAACTCCCAAAATTCGACTCCTCAGCATCTGAAGCTGTCTGGAATTTATAGAAAAATTTATGTTTGGTCACGCCCCTAGGTCACGCCCGTGACCTAGGGCGTGTCAGGCTCGGAACCGTCGTCTTGAAAGCCCGGGAACGTTGGAGGAGAAAC
Source organism: Platanthera zijinensis (assembly GCA_039513925.1). NCBI lineage: Eukaryota > Viridiplantae > Streptophyta > Magnoliopsida > Asparagales > Orchidaceae > Platanthera > Platanthera zijinensis. Next base: position 101,937,360 of record CM077082.1, on the reverse strand, counting down.
CGCCAAAATTGGTTAACTGACGGGTCACGCCCCTAGGTCACGCCCGTGACCTAGGGCGTGTCACGGCTGTTTCTGGAAACGGCGGGAAGCTGAAAACGGCGGGAGTAAACTGGTCTTCAAGGAGGTGTCACGCCCCCTAGTCACGCCCGTGTCTAGGGGCGTGTCTGGCTGTAACGGAAATCTGGCGGCAACGGCTGGAACGGCGCGCTAATGTCTGGTAACTTGCTTGACACGCCCTGGGTCACGCCCATGACCCAGGCGTGTCATTTTAATCCCACGTGGCATCGGTCAACAATTCTTCCACTGGTCGTCACGCCCCGTGTAAGGGCTACACGGGCGTGTCTTCATCCGACACGGGCGTGTCAATGTCGGTCGACGATCTTTTGGCGCAGTCGACGGGCTCTGGCTGCAGGCTTGGTTATCACGTGTCACGCCCCTGTGTCACGCCCAGGTAGGACGTGTCACAGGGCGTGTCTAGGCTGAAAATGAGAAAATCCAGTTTTGTTCCAAAAAATATATATATCAGCCCTGCAAGATTAAAAATCAATTTATTAGAACATATAAATATAAAATGTAGAAACTTGTTAGTTATAAACTTAATATTATAAAATTGATATAAAATATTTATTATTAATATAAAATAGTGAATAAAAATATAGAAATAATTAGAGTTATCAAATACCCCCATACTTATCCGTTTGCTAGTCCCGAGCAAACAACTTCCTATAGGATGTAGAAAAATTTTAAATGCTAGAAAAGAAAATTGAACCTAAGGAGTAAAATGCGAAGTCTTATGCCTATGTTTGTAGATATTTTTGTAGAAAGACTTACTCATCATACAAATTAGGTTTTTATTTTTCTTAAAATGCTTTTTCACTATTATTTTTACTTCTAAGATGAAAATCCGGTAAATCTTAAAATTATCTTTAGGGAGAGTGTAGCGTGCGTACTAAGATAACATTGCACAAACAAAGATTAAGATACCCTCCAAAGAAATCCATCAATGTCGATGGCCATAGGCTTGCCCTTTCACATTCTCGCCACGGCACTAGTCTAACTTATAAACATAAATCAATAAGGCTTAATTAGGTTGAAATGTAGGCTTAGGTTTTTGGTGAGGGTGATCAAAGATAAACACGATGGCTAGTCACACCAAAACCTAGAGAAGCTTGTACATAACGATTTGCTATGGCTCTTAAGAACGTAGCCAAATTCCTATTTCTTTTGTTTCTTTCTTATTTTTTTAACTCTCTCATCATATTGATTTTTTTTTCTACCTCTTCATTTTCTAATTATAATTTTTTTTCTTTATTTTGAAGAGGAGAAAAATAAATCAACTTTTTTTTAATAAGAAAAGAGCCACCAAAAAAAAATGAAAAGGCTCCTAATCACTCACAAAGTATTTCTACATTTGTTCTTTCAAGCTCGGGTTTAGGTGTGTAATTAGGATGCTTTTTAGGCTTTGGTAAATCATTTGGTGGAGCTAAAACAAAAGGAAAAGGTAATAGCTCAAATTGGCTAAGCAAAGTTAAAATTTTAGGTGCGAGTACAAAAGCTCAAACTTGCCAAAAGAAGTGCATAAATCATATTTATGCTAATGAGTTTAACTTATGCAAAGTCTTGAGAATAGTTAGAGGGCAAGTTCTAGACATCGAAAAAGAATACCTCTCTCTTGGTCCACGAAATATCTCTCTAGCAAACTTCTACTTACTCACCTAAATTATTTTAAAGTTTTACCGGTTTTCAACATTAAAGTAAAATAAGTTGTTTCTACGCATTTAGAAAAATGAAAATCTAATTATATGCTGAATATTTAGATCTACTAAAAATTCTACTTACACGTGCACTTAACTAGAAACACAGCATGGCCAACAGTTCTACTCCAAAATTCAACATTCAATTAAAACATCAAAATTCTCTAAACACTATAAAAAAAAGTTGAATTACAAGGAATTTTGCATGTGAATAAATATATAAATAAAGACTTCTCTAATTTAATTTTTGATTTTCTATTTTTTTCTTTTTTTTATGTTCTTTTTTTATTTATATATATTTTTTTTTAGAAAAACAAAATTTTAAGACGAAATAAAATTTTTTGAGTTTTTAAATTTGTTTTTAAAAAAAAATATTTTTTTTTGAAAATTTTTATATGTTTTGCTTGAGAAATATCCCTCCCCCATACTGATGCAATACATTGTCCCCAATGTAAAAATTAAGAAAATATAAGAAGAGGAAACTTCCCTGAGAAGCGCAAACCAGCATCAAAAGATACCTGTAAGAGAGTAGCAAAGCAAAACATAATATTTTATAGATATTTTTTTCATAATAAAAACAGATACATGAAAGTAAAATAAAGATACAGATACAAAGAGGCGACCGCCTACAAGTCCAAAGAAATAAAAAGGCAGTTACTCCTGGTCAGAAACGTCCTCGCGCTCCTGATAGAAAGTCCGCATGTTCGCGAACTCGCGAGTAATATGCGCTATGGAGGAAGTATGGTTTCGCTCGAGCACGGTGAAGCGCGCGTCAAAAGAAGCAAAGCGACCGTCAAAATGGGTTTGCATCTGGTCTATATGAGTATGGAGCAACCCAAATTATCGGTCCCAATAATTTACAGGATCGGGCGCTGGAGCGTAGTGCAGCGGTGGTGGCGGAATCTGCGGGGAATGATGAGTACCGCTGGGACCGGCACCATGATCAAGATCAAGATCACCGCCACCAACGAACGAGGGAATAGCCTCAAACTCACCGTCGCGTCGACGAGCTAAACCAAGCGCCTGAAGGGTCGGGAACTGAAGAGGCTGCGGCGTTTGCATGCAAGTGAGCCGCGGAAGAGCAGCCCACACGCCGAGCTGCTTGGCGAGGAAAGTGATGAAATTCCCGCCGTGCACCGCTCCCAATCTCACATTTTCGGCCTGGTGCCGAAAGAAAATGGCGAGCATGTAACCAAGGTTGAGTGGGACCCGGTAAAACATACTATACAAGTATAGTAAGTCTGCCCGAGTCACCACGCCATGGCTATCCCCGCGCCCGAAAATGGTAAAAGAGAGAAGGTTGTGCAGAATACGTAAAGCGGGGGAGATGAGGTGGCTACCCTTAGATTTCTTTGGAGTGTAGGGGGCGACGTCATTACTAATTTCCGACCAAAAAGTAGGGAGACTGAAGTCGGGAGGGAAATCAGTTTTTAGGTCGGGGTAGGCGAGGGAAGTGGAAAAGGCCTCCGAGCAAAAGCCCATGGCAACATTGAGTTGGCGGATGGTGAGCTGGTGCATCATCCCGCCTAGGCGAAAGACAATGATATCATCTTGCGCCGCCCAACGGAACTCAAATGAGGCCAGGAACTCAATGGTGAGCTCGAGGAAAGCAGGCTCAGAAATGGAGAAGAGGGGATCCCACCCTTGGGTAGAGATGAGCTCCCGAACTAGCTCCGCTGCTCCGAATTGGGCGAGGATGGCCCAATCCAAGATCCGGAACATGCCAAAGGGTTTGGCGCGCAGTCTCTCGCTTCGATCTTGTTGGGTGGCATTCTCGAAAAGAAGCATGGCCTCCGCCGAGGCTGGATCAGCGGGGTGCTCGGAGGAGGAAGCGGTGGATCGAGCGTGGTGGCGAGGCATGGTGAGAAATGTGGAGGAAATTTCGGCCAAGGGGAGGAGAGAAGAGAAGGGTTGAAGAGTGGAGGTGTGAAGAGAAGAGGGGAGAAAAGTCTATTTATAGAGTTTTTTTTTTCGGGTCGGTCACGCCCCCCTGTCACACCCGTGACAGGGGGTGTGACAAGTCCGGGTCAAAGTAGAAAGGAATCCGAGGCGGACTGCCTCGGATTCGGGGGTCACGCCTCAGAGTCACGCCCGTGACTCTGAGGGACACGCCCGTGACGTCGGGCGTGTAAGGGGTATCCGAAGAGCATCCGATGCGCAGGCATCGGATTCTTCGGTCATGCCCCCGAGTCACGCCCGTGACTCTGGGCGTGTCAGTCAAATCTAAATCGTTAAGAAGGAATCCGAGGCATGACTGGTCAATGCCTCGGATACCCGCGACACGGGCTCGACACGCCTGTGACAAAACATGTCACGCCCGTATTGAGTCCGAATGACGGGCGGGAAAATCGAGGGAAGAGGAACCTCCCGCAGTCTTGGCAAATCACGCCGGGACACGCCCGTGACCAATGGGTCACGGGCGTGACAAACACGTGTACGATAAATAAATTTTTTTTTTTTTGTTTTTTTTTGTTTTTTGTTTTTGTTTTTAAGTTTTTTTTGTTTTTTTTATATATATTTAAATAAACTATAAAAAAACAATAATTTACCGACTTGAAGAATAATGTAGACTTGATGTTCGTCCCCGGCCGATCATCATGCATCGCAATTCTTCAATCCTGTAAAAACTCAACAACAAAATTAAAATAAAAAGACAAGATAACCATGGGATGCCTCCCACGAGCGCTTTGTTTATGGTCGGTGAGCTCGACCATAGTGACGCGCTCGCTACGTTATTGGATTTTCAGATGGGTAAGCCGGCGCATTAACAGGACGTTTGAAACCATTTGCTAGAGTTGAATTTTGTAAATGATTGGACATACGTTCACGTTCTAAAAATGGAGGTTTGTCAAACGAAGTTCTTAAGGGGTCACCACCTAATTCAAGAGGTTCTAAAATAGATGTGTGTGTGACCAAATGAGTATCACTAAATTCATGAGAAATTAAATTTAAAGTTTCAAAATTGTCATCATGAAAAATAGGTGAATAACAATTTTTAGAAAATAAGATGGTGTCTTCTTTATGAGAAGTCTCCAAATAGTAACATGAGTCATCATTCGAGAGCGAATTTTTCATGGACGAGTCAATAGTAAAGGTAACTTCTTCATCTCCGACTCTAAGGAGAAGTTTACCGTTACTAACGTCTATAATGGCGCGTGCTGTGGCAAGAAAAGGGCGACCGAGAATAAGTGGTACCTCGGTGTCCGCTTCGATGTCAAAGATGACGAAATCTACCGGAAAGATAAATTTGTCAACTTTGACAAGCACATCCTCTATGATCCCCATAGCGAGCTTGACAGACCGATCCGCCAATTGAATGCTTATTCTTGTGGGTTTGGGCTCTCCTAAACCCAATTTCTTAACTAAAGAATAAGGCATTAAATTTATCGAGGCGCCTAGATCGGCTAACGCACGTGTTACTAATAAATCGCCAAATAGACAAGGAATGGAGAAACTACCCGGATCAGGTAATTTCCTAGGCAATTTATTAAGTAACACTGCCGAACACTCCGCGTTCAATTGAACCGTGGAGAAATCCTTGAGTTTCTTTTTATTGGATAAAAGATCCTTGAGGTACTTGGCATACTTTGGCATTTGTGCGATAACTTCGCAAAATGGTAAATTTATTTGGATTTGTTTAAACATATCTAAAAATTTACCATGATGCTCATCCACCCGGTCTTTGTGCATTCTAGACGGATAGGGAAGTGGTGGTTGATAAGGTTTTGGTTTAATATAACTAGAAGGCTTAAGAGGAGGGGAAGGTGCAGAAATTGTTACCTCCGTATCAACCGGATTTGGAGAAGGTGTTACCTCCTTCTCGCTCCGTAGAGTGATGGCATTGGCGTGCTCCCTTGGGTTGGGCTCCGTATTGCCCGGTAGCGCTCCTTGTTGGCGATCGGAGAGCATCTTAGTGATTTGCCCAATTTGTGTCTCCAAATTACGAAGAGATCCGGTGAGATTCCGGATATTGGCATCATTTGTACTCGTATATTTGGCGAACATCTCCTCTATAGTGGGAGCTTTTGGAGCTTGTGGTGGAAAATATCCTGGTGGGATTGTGTTTGGTGGGCGAGCCGCGTTCCCCGGATTACTCCAAGAGAAGTTGGGGTGGTTCCTTATACCTGGGTTATATGTATTACCATAATTAGTATTACCCGGATTAAAGGGTGGCCGATTCGGATTACCCAAGTAATCCACATGCTCGGTAATATTGGAAGCGTCCCAATATTGGGGTTCACAGGTAGGTGTAGACGAGGAAGCAGACATCTCGTTCATCTGTTTTTGTAGTTTCTCAACCTGTAGAGACAAACTAGAAACCGTATCGATTTCGTACATCCCGGCTGGTTCAGGTGTTTTAGACCGAGGTGTACTCCATTGATAGGTATTCAAAGCCATACCTTCTATAAGCTCTTGGGCGGCCGCCGGTGTTTTGTTATTAAGCGTTCCACCGGCGGCGGCATCGATATGTTGCCTAGTTTGAGAATTTAGGCCGTTATAGAAGGTTTGGATTTGTAACCAATCCGGAATTGCATGATGAGGACATCGACGAAGCAATTCCTTGAAACGCTCCCAAGTATCATATAACGTTTCCGACTCAAGTTGGGAGAAATAAGTAATATCATTGCGCAATTTAGCCGTTTTAGCCGGTGGAAAGTATTTCGTAAGAAATCTTTCCGTCATTTCAGCCCATGTTGTGATTGATCCTCTTGGTAGAGAACTCAACCATTGCATGGCTTTAGTGCGCAATGTGAATGGAAATAACCTTAGCCGAATGGCATCATCGGATACACCATTAATTTTAAAAGTATCGCATATTTCTAAGAAATTAGAAATATGCGCGTTTGGATCTTCATCTTGAAGCCCATCAAATTGTACATATTGTTGTACCATTTGGATGATGCTTGGCTTCAACTCAAAATTATTGGGGGCAATAGCGGGGCGAACAATACTAGATTGAGTCTCGTCCAAGTTTGGACGGGCATAATAAGACATAGTTCGTTGTTCGACCGCATTTGGATCACCCATATTGGAAGAAGAAGAAGAAAGAGATCTAGGAGAATGAGAAGAAGAACTTAATGAAGAAGGAGGAGAAGAAGAGGGTGACGGAGAGAGAATTAAACACGGATTAGGAGTGTCTCCTGAGGATTCCGTATCTTGAAAATTCGGAACTCGAAATTATAAGCGGTGCCGAAGGGTTTGCTCGATTTCCGGATCCAAATCAAAAAGAGGTGACGGATTCCCTCGGGTCATACACAAGAAAAAAAAAATAAAAGTTTTAAGGTTTTTAAAAATTTATAAAATAAAATTTCCCGGACTTCCCAAGGGCTACCCAGTGACGGGTTCGCAAGGTACTAGGCGGTATTGCGGGATGAAAACCCGATACGGCCCTTTCGCAAGAAATTTTAAATATAAAAATTTAAAGATAAAACTTTTGAAAGAAAAAGTTTGTTTTTTTTTTGAAATAAAAGAAAAAAAAATGATAAAATTAATAGATCCATGCTTTCAAAATATCAACAAAGAAAATTCCCCGGCAACGGCGCCAAAAACTTGATGAAGATTTTCTAGAAGTTAAATTACAACCAAACTAGAATCCCGAATAGGCAAGCGTACCTATCGAAATGTAGTATAGGAAGTGTCGTATTGTGATTCGGGGCCTGTTGAGTACTTGTACTCACAAGGAAGAGCTATTATTTTAACTAACGGAAAAGTTGGTTGGATTATACTAGATAATAAAATTAAAGCTGAAGTTAAAGAGAAATTCAAATATGAGAAAGCTAGCACTTGATCTAGAATTCCCTTAGACTAAAATAAATCTTCTTGAAAAATAATAAAATGCGAGTTCTTAATTATACTCACTCGACCGTGGAGGTTCCTAAAATATAGAAGCGTCTCTCTCGAGCTCATGCTTCTAACTAACCTTAGGTTGATCGATTAAGACCTCTCGGCCAGTCGAAACCCCTAAGCTTGCTTTATGCGGTAAACCTCACTATTGGATTTGACTCCAATCCGGAAGATTTACGTCGTCCTCTCTCGAGGAGTGCGTTCAACTCCTTTTATCTTTGAGTGATCTCCTCGTATCCGCAACCTCTCGGTCATTTAGGATACGGATCTTAGATCGAAGATCATATCCGCGTAATATGAATTCGATGAAATAAAAATCAAAGATAAATCATAGCGAGAACGATTAAGAACAAGACATTTAATAAGAAGGAGAAAGATCTATTTTATTCTAAGGTTCATCATGATCAAGTGCTAAAAGAAGATTAGCTACTCATCATGATTGGGGAAATACAAAATGAAGTAGGGAAAGACATGATGGAAATAGAAATAACTAAAATTAAAGTTACAACAAAGGTAAATCTAACTTAAAAATGAGAAAATACAGCAAAATAAACAGAACATTACAAGACTCCAACTCCCAAAATTCGACTCCTCAGCATCTGAAGCTGTCTGGAATTTATAGAAAAATTTCTGTTTGGTCACGCCCCTAGGTCACGCCCGTGACCTAGGGCGTGTCAGGCTCGGAACCGTCGTCTTGAAAGCCCGGGAACGTTGGAGGAGAAACTGCCAAAATTGGTTAACTGACGGGTCACGCCCCTAGGTCACACCCGTGACCTAGGGCGTGTCACGACTGTTTCTGGAAACGGCGGGAAGCTAAAAACGGCGGGAGTAAACTGGTCTTCAAGGAGGTGTCACGCCCCCTAGTCACGCCCGTGACTAGGGGCGTGTCTGGCTATAACGGAAATCTGGCGGCAACGGCTGGAACGGCGCGCTAATGTCTGGTAACTTGCTTGACACGCCCTGGGTCACGCCCGTGACCCAGGCGTGTCATTTTAATCCCACGTGGCATTGGTCAACAATTCTTCCATTGGTCGTCACGCCCCGTGTAAGGGCTATACGGGCGTGTCTTCATCCGACATGGGCGTGTCAATGTCGGTCGACGATCTTTTGGCGCGGTCGACGGGCTCTGGCTGCAGGCTTGGTTATCACGTGTCATGCCCCTGTGTCACGCCCAGGTAGGACGTGTCACAGGGCGTGTCTAGGCTGAAAATGAGAAAATCCAGTTTTGTTCCAAAAAATATATATATCAGCCCTGCAAGATTAAAAATCAATTTATTAGAACATATAAATATAAAATGTAGAAACTTGTTAGTTATAAACTTAATATTATAAAATTGATATAAAATATTTATTATTAATATAAAATAGTGAATAAAAATATAGAAATAATTAGAGTTATCAGAAGACGCCTCTATGGATATTCCGGTGTGCTTCTTACCCGTTGAGGATGACGAGACGTCTCTTATTTCTCCATCTGAAGACGTTGGTGATTCCATTAAGCTTTCAAACTCAACTGTTCCAAATCTTTCTAGTTTTAGCGAGTCTTCTTCTTCTTTTCTTTTAGATAATTCTTCTTTAGTTCTCCCCACCCTTCCTTCTCCCGAAATTTCACAAGACTCTCATTCTCCTTGTGAAATTTCCCTTGATGAAAATTCTTTTTCTACTTCTTTTATTCCTCTTTCTATTTCTTCTTCTTTTTATTCTTCTTCTTTTTATGCTTCTTCTTTTGACGACCCATTCTTTCCCACTTTACATACGGCGGAGTTCTTCTATAAATCCGTCCATTCATTTTTGGGCGTCATTCCCTTGAAGATCCCACCGCATATCGGTGCGATTCTTCAATTTTTCTTTTTTCTAGTTTACTCTCCTAAGCACATACTTAGGGAGTTACCTCTTCACTTTGGTTTTTATTTTCCCTTTAGCTAACAAATAACGTCGGGCTTAGCCGACGTTAAACCGAGAGCGCTCTTGGGAGGCACCCCTTGCTTATCCTTTTTGTTTCTTTCTTTTTGTTTATTTTGGTTTTGCAGGAATAAAACCCCCGACGGTTCGTTTGGCTCCATCAATTCATCTCTTCCTTAGGCCTGAGCCAGTGTCCAGCTTAAGCATGGGGAGCGATATCTGCAATCGGCCTTACGACTCCGGGGAAGTCGTTTTCTTTTTATTTATTTATTTTTTTTTGTATCCCCCTCCCCTTTCTTCTTCCTTTTACTTTCTTGTTTTTATTTTTCATTGAGGGCAATGAAAGGTTTAAGCATGGGGGAGGGTTTAGTTGTTTTATTTCTTTTTCTTTCTTTAATAAAAAATGTTCTAAAAAAATGTTTAGTATAATTTTTGTTCTGTTTTTATTTAGCCTTATCAAAAAATCCAAAAAATTCGAAAAATCAAAAAAAAAATCCAAAAAAAAAAATGAAAAATGTCAAAAAATAAAAAAATATAATAAACCTCATGCTTAGCTTTTTGTTATTTTCAGAAATTTAGCTTGAGTTAGTTTATAAGCATTTTTATTTGCTAATCTTTATTTCATCATATTTAGTTAAAATTAACTTTTAGTGATTTAGTTTTGAGGAAAATCTTATGTTTTAATTTGATTAGAGTAATTTATTTAGCACTTTTTTCTCTTTTATTTTAAATAGTTTCAATTTTGTAGTAATTTGGCTAAACAATTTTGGATTTCAATTATTATTACTTCATGCTTTTAGATTCTTAGGAAATCTCAAAATACTAGTAGTTTCTCTCTAGTATTTTAGTTTATTTTCTAAAAATTTTGTTTAACCCCATCATTTTTCTTTTTATTTGTTAGATCATATGTCATGGGAATAAGGAGATGTTAGTTCCTTATTCTCTGGTACACTTATGCAACCCAAAAATGAAGAGAGGAATTAAAAAGTTCATATATGTCGGGGGAAGTGATATGATGTTAGTCTATCATTTCCTGGTATTACATATATATTATTCAAAAAGTAAAAATATTGTGTGGGGTGTGAAAAAAAAATGATGATCACCTCCAATCAAAGACCTCTTCATGTTTAATTTCCTCCCCAAACCCCTTAGCCAATATCATTGTCTTAGTTTTTAAATTAAAATATGTGGAGAGCATAAGTAGTAGGTTGTCTTCTTCCTTAAGTTTCTTTTAAGTCATGGTTTTATAATCCCAATCTAACTTTGTTTGCACTTTACTCCATTTTGAATGCTAGTTAATTTATTAGAGAATTTTTGGCTAAATTTTTCTCTCTTGTCACTTTAATTTCATAATTTAGGACTTGATTCATAAATCCCTAAACTTTTATTTTTGGCTAGATTTCGATGTTAATAAATTTCTAGTCTATTTGAAAATTTTACGAATGTCTTATAAATTTTTCTCTTACTTTTGCTCTGGAATAGCAAAAGCCTAAGCTTGGGGGAGTTTGATGACAACTTTTTAGTCATCATTTTTGGTACAATTTAGTTTAAGAAATTCCTAAGTTTCATTATTATTTTGTGTTTTTGTTGTGTTATTATAGTTTATTATATGTATTGATGTTATTTTATGTTTATGTTATTATTAAGTTTAGCTTTATTTATAGATATTATTATCTTTAGTTTAGTTTCAAATAACTAATGTCATGTTATAATGATTAGTATTGTGTTATAATGTTTTGTTTATTTTGTTTTGTTTTATTTCTTATAACTAATTAATAGTATGATTAATGTTATATTTTGTGTTTTAGTTTTATTTAAATTTTATTTCATGATATGTTAATGTGTCTAATGTTTTAATTAATATTTTGTAGGATGAATATAGGAGCAGCCCACATGTCCATGTGCAGCCCACTTCTCCACTTGGTGCAGCCTTCTTCAAGCCCAACATGAGCTACCCGAGCCCTACATGAAGCAAGCAGCCCAAGCAGCACCTAACCCCTACCCGAGCCCTATTAAAGCCCACACAAAGCAGTCCAACAGCAGCCCACTTCATCATCAAGTGCTACCCGAGCCCCTACACCAAAGCCCACATGTGGCCGGCCACTCCCATGCATGCACCTTGCCACCTTTCTTCTCTTTCTCTCTTCATTATTTCACCTTCCTCCCATTTATTATCATTCATGCATTTTCAATCCATGCATATGGCCGGCCACCCATACATTTCCCCTCTTCATTTACATTAAATCTCTTCCCTCCATCATTTAATATATTACATGCATTCATTCCTCCATTCATTGGCCGACCACTCTCTTTCTCCCTCTATTTTATTTCTTTCTACTTCACATCCATCCCCCCTCTCTTTATTTTATATTTTCCATTTCACTATCATTTAATATAATACATTGCATCCATGCTATCTCTCTCCCTCATTAAATATAATGCATGAAGCTCCATGCGTGTGGCCGACCACCCCTTGGTCTCCCCCATCTAGAACCTTCCCCTTCATCTATAAAAGGAACCCCTCCCCCTTTGTTTAAGGAGAGTAGTTTTGAGTTTCAAGTAGTTTGGTAGGGATAGCTAGTTCAAGTGCAAGTTTTCTTCATTGTTGTAATAGTCTTCTTTAGTGCAATTTTATCTTGTCTTTTTTTAGTATTATTATTTTTGTATCTCTTTTATTATGCAATGAATATATTTTCTTTTTCTCTTATTCTCATCTCCTTCTCAATTATGCGTAGCTAAATAATTTTTGTGCCCGATCGCGATGATCTTTGCAATGAAATAACGTATCTTTCTTTTTATGTTTGCATTTTGTATTTTTTTATTTTGATCCTTCCTTGAATTATTTTGTGTCGACTCCGTATTCCGGTATACGGTAGTAGGCATCCGATCTCATATTCGAGTGGCCGAGAGGCTCGTGAATATGAAAGACCACTCAAGGAAGGAAGGAGTTGAACGCACCCCTAGAGATAGGATGAGGTAAATCCTCCGGATTGGAGTCAAATCCAATAGCGCGGGTTACTTCGATAATGCGACTTTAGGCCATTTTGACTTGAAAGAGATTTCGGTCAGAACGTCTATAAGTTAGGGGATTTAATGCTCTAGCGAGATTATTGACTAATATCGGATCCGTCACGGTCTTAATAGAATAACAAATGCTAAACTAAATTATTTCGTTATTTTATTTCAAAGTGAATTGTCGATCGCGCACACTTTTCTCGTAATAGTTTATTTCTCTTTAAGTTCAGTTTATTTTAATTTTCAAAACTCATTAATCGTTCGGTAGGATAATAGAGTTGTTGTGAGTAATAGTACTTGCCTGCCCCGAGTTTTTATATGACCTTGATATTTTTCATATCCTATGCTATATTTTGATAGGTACACTTGCCTTAATCGAGTATAGATTAGAGAATACGATTTTCTCTATCAGTAACTCATGTTCTCACGAGTGATTAGGTTGGTAGAATAAATGTTGTTGGTGTTGTGACAAGAGTCATGAATTGGACGGTTGGGCTTGGTCCTCGGCATTCATGTCCCGAGGCTCCTTCCGTGCCAAGTGGTCGGTTGGGCTTGGTTCTCGTGCTCGTTTCCGAGGCTCCTTCCGTATCACGATGTGAATATAAGGCATGTGGTGTGATTCGAAACGGGGTTTTGTAATACCGGGTTAAGGATAGTGTGACAGGTCTACGGGTTCGCCAATCGTCACACTGATGGGAGTTGACAACTAGACCTTGGGAGGTTGGGCTTGGTCCTCGGTGTTCACGTCCCGAGGCTCCTTCCGTGATAAGTGAACGGTTGGGCTTGGTCCTTGTGCTCATTTCCGAGGCTCCTTCCTTATCACACCTTAGGACATCTTGGGGCTAGTATCTCGGTGCACATCTACCCGAGACACCCGCTGAGCCATAGTATGCATGTGAGCTCTGCTGTTGTGTTCTTAGGGTTGAGGCATATAAAGGCCTAGGCCAGGTAGTGTGGAGGCCAGCCTAGTAGTGGAGATGCCCACTCTACTGTCACCGTCTGGCCACGACGGATGATGCTTGAGAGGTTAGCTACCTGCTGGAAAAGTGGGAACTGCAAGTCTGTGTCGACATAGCGATTGCATGTGCGTGATCATGGGTGAGTCATTGCATTGCATACATACCATTACACCTCATTACATACACAAGATACTCATCATATAAGTTTGTATGAGCACTTTTATACGATGAGTTACTTATTGCTGAACGATCCTCAACTAATAAGTTTGTATGGGCATTCATATAAGTTGACTTACCTTCTGTTATATCATTACTCATATGCTATTGTAGATTTTTAGAAATGCTAGAACTACAAGTTACCTGTTTATATACTACTTTATATATATAGTGATATACCACCTGCTTATACCTATGTTTATATATATTGTACTCTGTTCCTTTCTCCGCCCGGTGCCGAGGAGTTGCCAGGGGATCGGATGTGAAGCCACTTAGTCTTTATGACTAACAGTTGCTACGTCTTCGTTTTTAGGAGGAAACCCTGCAGGTGGAGAAGCAGGTTATGGAGCCAGACATCCAGGCCAGGACGACGGGGCCTGAGGGGACTGTACCGTCGCTACTGTCAGTTACTGATGTGAGTGTGAGAGGTTTTGTTGTACCCTTTTCTTTGGGAAAAATATTTATGTACTCTGATATTAGGAGCTTGTTGTAGCTTCTCTACTATTGTTATATTATGGACTATATGCTTAGTGAGGATTTGACTTCTATTCTATATTCTGGTTAGGTTGGCAATTAATGATATTGGTTGTTGAAGGCAGAATAGGTGTCTTGTGGTACAGACGAGCCCGAGTGTTAATGCTACAACAAGGCAGCTATTCCGGGCATAAGACTCCTCTCGTGTCGTGTTCTGTGTTCCAGGAGGGGGGTATTTCAAATGGTATCAGCTTGCTCCGATCCTGAACTGAAGAAGTCATTTAACAATGGTGCCACCCCCGTTCGATTAGTCAGTTTGGGGACAAACTGACTTAGTTGAAGCAGTGGTGTGCCCATATGTAATTCACACTAAGTTTGTCCATATTTAACCCTACGATTAGCCAACCTGACCTTAGGTACGCACCTTTGTACGTCGATCTCCTAAAGTCTGGATGACCCCAGGAATGTAAAGCTATTGTATAAAGTCTTACGAGACCCCTTGGGCAAGCACTTTTGTTTATAACAGATTTGTAACCTAGCGCAGATAATAGACATTGATGATTCTCTAGGGCAACCACTTTTGTTTATAACAGACTCGAGCTTGGCGGAGATAGTAGATATGGTAAAGTGGTTGGAGGCATGTCTTTTGGGTGCTTAGACATGCGCTAAGAGACTCGCTGAAGGAGCAATTGAAGCAGGACCAAGCTCCAAGATGAGGGCTATGAGGAAGAAATTCATACGTTATAAGCATTCGTCTTTAGTTAGCTTAAGTTTGTTCTCGGAATCTGGCTTGAGCCTTCATAATTTGATGCTTAGGCACCGTGATGGTCGGAGGGAAACCAGCCTATATGTTATTCGACACAAGTGTCTCACACTCTATTATGTCTAAAGACTTCTCCAAAGATATAAATGGAGTGTAATACTTCACTGGTACTACTCAAAGGGTGTACCTTCTAGACGGATCGGAGATGACGGCAACCGCGAAGTGCGAGTTTGAGGTTCTCTTTGAAGGAAAGCTCTTCGACACCCCTTCCACAATCTTGGGAATACTAGATTTCGACCTCATTTTGGGCATGGTATGGCTCGATCAACACTATGCGAAGATTGACTGCGCGTAGAAGAGGATCTCGTTGAGGCATGGAGATTCGGATGTTACCTTTCAAGGTATTAACTTTGCCCCCTGTATGATGTTATCTTCAGTCCAGGCTTTAAAAGCCCACATGAAGGGGGATGAAGTTTTAATGATTTACTTCGAGCTGAAGGAGTTGGCATTGGATATCAAGGATGTGCGGGTGGTGCGTGATTTCCCCGAAGTATTTCTGGAGAAATTGCCAGGATTATCCCCACACAGAGAAGTAGATTTTTAAATCATGTTAGTATCAGGTGCCAAGCCTTTCTCCAGGACTCCTTACCGAATGCCCCCGAAGGAACTCGCCGAGTTTAGAGTTCAGCTGCAAGAGTTTGTAGAATCAGGGTTTGTTTGACCCAGCTCATCACCTTGGGGAGCCCCTATTCAATTTGTTAATATGAAAGATGGAACCATGTGATTATGCATAGACTATCGGGAGCTCAACCGACTGACAGTATGGAACACCTATTCGTTACCTTGGATCGATGAGTTGTTCGATCAACTGGTGGGAGAGCACTGGTTTTCCAAGCTAGATTTGTGCTCGGGGTATCATCAATTGAGAATACAAGAGGATGATATTCAGAAAACGGCTTTCAGCTCAAGGTACGGCTTGTATGAGTTCACAGTGATGCCGTTTGGGCTCACAAATGCCCCGTCAGCTTTCATGAGCTTGATGAACAAAGTGTTCGAGCCCTATCTAGATGTCTTCGTCATTGTTTTCATCGATGACATCTTAGTCTACTCCAAGACGGAGGAAGAACATGTCGGGCATCTGGCCTTAGTACTGAAGAAGTTAAAAGAGCATGCCCTGTTCGCCAAGTTTAGCAAGTGCGAATTCTGGCTTAATGAGGTTGCTTTCTTAGGTCATGTGATCAGTGGGGCTGGACTAGCTGTGGATCTGGCCAAAATGCGTGCCATGAAGGAGTGGTTGCCTTTGAAGTCAGCAAATGATGTGCGGAGCTTCCTTGGACTTGTCGGGACTACCGCAAGTTCGTAAAGGGATCCTCAAAGATTGCTCTTCCTCTTACTTTCCTAACAAAGAAAGGTGTTCCGTATGAGTGGACACCCCAATGTTAACCTGTATTCCAAGAACTAAAGGATAGACTTACAGCCGCACCCATCCTAGCCCTTCCATCTGAGAAGGAAGGATTTCAAGTTTACACGGACGCATCATATAAAGGAATGGGAGCGGTACTTATGCAGCACGGGCATGTGATCGCCTATGCTTCAAGATAACTGAAGCAACACAAAATCAACTATCCAGTACATGATTTGGAGCTGGGAGCAGTAGTGTTTGCCTTGAAGATTTGGAGGCACTACCTATACGGTGTACACTGCAAAATCTTCTCGGATCATAAGAACTTAAATTACGTCCATACCCAGAAGGAATTGAATCTAAGACAACGGCGGTGGTTGGAGTTTTTGTGCGATTATGAATACACCTTGAACTACCACCCCGGAAAAGTAAATTCCGTAGCCGATGCTTTGAGCAGGAAGGTACCGGAAATAAGCCCCGAGTCCCGATTGATGCATATAGAGTTAGCTCGGATGCTTGAAGAGATGGAGATCACTTTGGTGTATAAGGATCAGCCAGACGGGTATACGAAGTGCTTGACCACGATGAACATAGTATGCGATGTTCGAGACCAGTCCCGAAAACAAATGAGTACTCTCTAAAGGACGGCCTTGTTCATTTCCATGGCCGACTTTACATTCCCAAGGGCGGTAAAATTCAGGAAGATATCTTAAGAGAGGCACATTGCTCTCAGTATTCTGTGCATCCTGGAATTGCTAAGATGTACGCTGACTTGCGGAAGACCATGTGTTTGTCAGGGATGAAGAAAGACGTCAGGTATTTTGTTACGCATTGCAAGGCCTGTCATAGGGTAAAGGCAGAATGTAGGAGCCCCAGTGGATTGTTGCAGTCATTGCCCTTCCCTGAGTGGAAGTTCGAGGTGGTTTCTATGGACTTCATCCATTGTTTACCTCGCTCCCTCTCAGGGAATGATTCGATATGTGTAATCATTGATCTCTTAACGAAGGTAGCCCATTTCATACCTATGAATAAGGAAGCACATGTGGACGTTTTGGTACGCCTTTTTGTGGAACTATTTGTACGGTATCATGACGTGCCAAAGACGATCATTTTTGACCGGGATGGTCAGTTTACCTCTAGAGAATGGAAGGCTGTGCAAACATATTTGGGTTAACACCTCACCTTTAGCATAACATTTCACCCTCAGACCGACGGGCAATCTTAAAGGACTATCCAGACATTGGAAGACTTATTGAGGTTATGTGTGTTGGATAGAGGAGAGCCGTGGGAAAGGCTCCTACCCTTGGTAGAATTCTCATACAACAACAACTATCAATCTATAATCGAGATGGCGCCCCATGAAGCCCTATACGGAATAAGGTGTAGAACACCCTTGCAATGGGTGCAGGATGAAGATCCGAAGGCTTTGGGAGTTGAATACATAGATGATACTGATGCGGCGGTGAGACTAATACGGGACCGCATGCTTGAGGCTCAAAGTAGCCATGCAAAGTATTATGATGCAAAGGACCGAATGGTGGAATTTCTAGTGGGTGATAAGGTATTTTTGAAGATCAGGCTGATGCATGGAGTATCTCGGGTACGCAGGGTGAAGAAGTTCAGCCCAAGGTATGTTGGGCCCTACGCCATATTGGAAAGGATTGGCGCTTTGGCTTATCAGTTGGAGCTAGAGAATCTTCATGACGTATTCCATGTGTCGTCGCTCCAAAAGGCATTGTTACGGCCCGAACAATATGTCTCAACCACTAACGGAGAAATTGCGACTGATAGGTCGGTGCCACTAGAGTCGGTGCGGATAGTAGACAGCGAGACGAGGATTTTGCGCCGTAAAAGTGTTCCTCTAGTAAAAGTATTATGGTCCAATCATGCGAAAGAGAAGTTTACGTGGGAGTCGGTGGACTTGATGCAAAAGCGCTACCCTGAGCTGTTTCATAGAGGTAACCTTTAAAAACATGTTTTAATTCATGTTTATTTTATGCTTTTCTCTCCCCATAGCCTAAACCTGATTTCGGGGACGAAATCTTTTATTCGTTTATAGGATTTGTAACGACCCGATTCGCGCTAGGCCCCTTGTTCGCGCTTTTGAAGTTAGGAGAGATTATTTAGGCTCAGGTGGTGCAGGCGATCAGGCGCGCACTCATGGGGAAAAGAAAATAAGTTGAGTAACTGTGTTGAGTATGGCACGGGTAGGGATACGGGCGTGTCCCTACCTGTGTTCAGTGGCATTGAGTGACCGTGGCGTTGAGTGATTTTGGTAAGACATTGAGTTGACTGTCCCGAGGTGGACATGGGTAGAGACACGAGGGTGTACCTACCCGTGTGTTGTGGCGTTGAGTGCCATGGATTTAAGTGGCACGACGTTGATTGGACTGTCACGAAGAGGACACTGGTAGAGACATGGTAGTTTTCCTACCCGTATGCCGTGGGGTTGAGTGCCATGGCTTTGAGTGGCATGGATATTAATGGCAAACATGGTTGACTAGAGAAGGACACGAGTAGAGACATGGGCTTGTCCCTACTCGTGTGCTCCAAGGCAAGAAAAATGAGAAGTGTCCTGAGCAAGACATGGGTATCGACGCGGCAAGAACCACGGCCGTGTCACCTTGATATGGGTACAGACACGGGCGTGTCAGTACCTGTGTATGAGCATGAAACGACAGTCAAACCGTTGATGATGTTTTGCTAGAGCAGAACACGGGTAAGAACACGGCTGTGTCCCTACCCGTGTCACCTCTATATAGAAGAGAAAAATGAAACCCTCGACGTCTTATTCTCTTCCAAACCATATTTTCTGGAGAGGAACTTCTGAAGGAGATAGATCTTGCTGGATCCAACCAACCCCGTGAGGAAACGCCATCGCCGTAAAGGGAAAAACGATGCTAACGAGAAGGATGACAAGATCCATGGCCGTAAATGGAGGAACCGCTAGAAATGAGGTGAGCTCCCCCCTCTCCCTTGGTGCTAGATCCATAGTTATTCTTAGGTGAGACATCGACTCAAATGAGTCTTGATGTGTGAGGTGAAGGTTTCTTGGAGCGGCTATGGGTCTTGCCGCGTCGATACCCATGTCTTGCTCAGGACACCTCTCATTTTTCTTGCCTTGGAGCACACGAGTAATGGCCTTAAGAGGGTGAATAAGCGTGGAGGAACTTTTGGTTGTTATTTGGGGAGGATTGGATTGAGGAGGAAGATGAACTGATGTCGTTCATTTCGCCTCAAGATGCGTGCAGAAATATGTGTTCTGCATGTAGCGACCTTCTTGGCTATCTTCAAGCAAGATATGGTCAGATATGAGCTTTCGACTAAACACGAGAGTCGTATCCCTTGGAATTACCTTTCCGACGAGTGGTTAAACGCCTTTTGGTGAAGTCTGTAGCCACAGGAATGTTTGATCGAAGTAGAGGGCTGTCAGACTAAGCTTGAAGAAATTGTATTCTGTACGCAGTAGGCTTTGGAGTCAATTTCATGCGGGATACAGTCCGATCTGGGTTGTAGACTGAACATGAAAGTGGTAGCCCATGGAAATACCTTTCCATCAAGGTGTTACACGTACTCACCAGATTCCTGTATCCATGGGAACCTTTGGTTGAGGTTGCTGTCCAGCAGGATTTTACACCTGAATTCCTCGGTTAGTTATATAAATTAATTGGGACTTGGAGGAGGTCTCGTAATAATCTGACATTAAGTTGTAGGCGAATCATTATATGTACACTGTGATAATTCAATCCATGATGATAGTATTGGAATAGACCCAATGTAAACAAAGGGTGAATGATATGCGGTTGAGCGTAACAACTTGGTGGGGATTAGTGAACGAATGCTATTTAGTCATTTAATAACAATGATTACTAGAGCTTGGGTAATTACTCAATGTTGATTGATATGAACTTGTGTGTTGATTATCGGATGAGTAACTCATGTGCACACGAGTGATTAGGTTGGTAGAATAAATGTTGTTGGTGTCGTGAGAAGAGTCATGAATTTGACGGTTGGGCTTAGTCCTCGGTGTTCATGTCCCGAGGCTCTTTCCGTGCCAAGTGGTCGGTGTGTCTTGGTCCTCGTGCTCATTTCTGAGGCTCCATTTGTATCACGATGTGGATATAATGCATGTGTTGTGAGTCGACACGCAGTGCCGTAATCCCGGGTTAAGGATAGTCTGGCAGGTCTATGGGCTCGCAAATCGTCACACCGATGGGAGTTGACAACTAGACCTTGGGCGGTTGGGCTTGGTCCTTGGTGTTCACATCCTGAGGCTCCTTTTATGCCAAGTGAATGGTTGGGCTTATTCCTCATGCTTATTTACGAGGCTCCTTCCGTATCACACCTTAGGCCAGCCCGGGGCTAGGATCTCGGTGCACATCTACCCGAGACACCCGGTGAGTCGTAGTACGAATGTGAGCTCGGCTATTGTGTTCTTAGCATTAAGGCATACAAATACCTAGGCTGGGTAGTGTGGAGACCAGCCTAGTAGTGGAGATGCCCGCTCTACTATCACCGTCTGTCCACGACAGATGACGCCTTAGAGGTTAGCTACCTGCTCGAAAAGTGGGAATTGCAAGTCTGTGTCGATATAGCGATTGCATGTACGTGATTATGGGTGAGTCATTGCATTGCATACATACCATTACACCTCATTACATACACAAGATCCTCATCATATAAGTTTGTATGGGCACTCCTATACGATGAGTTACTTATTGATGAACCATCCTCAACTTATAAGTTTGTATGAGCATTCATATAAGTTGAGTTACCTTCTGTTATATCATTACTCATATGCTATTGTGGATGGTAGAAATGCTAGAACTACATGTTATTTGTTTATATACTGCTTTATATACATAGTGATATGCCACCTTCTTGTACTTATGTTTATATATATTGTACCCTATTCCTTTCTCCGCCCGGTGCCGAGGAGTTGTCGGGGGAGCGGATGTGAAGCCACTTAGTCTTTATAACTAACGGTTGCTACGTCTTCCTTTTTAGGAGGACACCCCGCAGGTGGAGCAGCAGGTTATGCAGCCAGACATCCAGGCCAGGACGACAGGGCTTGAGGGGACGGTACCGTCGGTTATTGATGTGAGTGTGAGAGGTTTTGTTGTACCCATTTTTTGGGAAAACTATTTACGTACAATTATATTAGAAGCTTATTGTAGCTTCTCTACTGTTGTTATATTATAGACTATATGCTTGGTGTGGATTTAACTTCTATTCTATATTCTAGTTAGGTTAGCAATGAATGATATTGGTTGTTGCCGGCAAAATAGGCGTCTTGTGGTAAAGATTAGCCCGAGTGTTAGTGCTACCGCAAGGCGGCTGTTCTGGGCATAAGACCCCTCTCGTGTCGTGTTCTGTATTCCAGGAGGGGGGTCTTACATCAAGTACTTCGCATAGCGCGGTACCGGTGTTAGCAGGTCGACCAACGGAATGCTCACCAGAACACCCTTCAGAATATCCTTGAAATTTTATTGATTCCACTCTTTTCTAATATTTTGCAGCCTATGCGGAAATGGAGGCCTTTCCCGCTGGAGTTGGACTTCAGGTGTAATAGCTACCAAGGGTTCCTTGGGAGACTTATCATCACTTTGCTTATCCACGTTTTCAGAAGGTTGGTCTTCCCGATGTGCATGATTCTCCACTATCTTTCCGCTTCTGAGGTTCATAGAATTTACTGTCTCAACTGGATGACAGACCCATAAATCCAACATTTTATTGACGGTGGAAATAATGTCTTGTAACTGTTGAAATATTACCGCTTGAGATTGCCACCACTTTCCAACCCATGCCATAAATTGATGGATAAGCTGCTCGCTCTCCCCGATTTTGCTTACTATGAAATGAGAGTCCCTTACGGTATCGGGCACAGGAGACATCTTCCACAAACTTTTGTAGCACACCACGTCTTCCATAATACCCCAAGCGTCAGCCATACTCCTATTAAAGAGGGAGCCTTTAGCGGTAGTGTCGAGCAGGTTTTGAAACTGCTCTTGAATACTGAAATAAAATGTTTGCGAAAATGACATTCAAAATGCGTCCTGACCAGAATACCTGGATTGTAGCAACAAAAATCTTTCCCAAGCCTCACAGAGAGACTCACCAGGGATCTGCGAGAATGTGACCAAATCTAAATTCACCAGCGTCAACTTCGCACGTGAACAGTATTTCCTGAGGAATTGGAGTTCAACAAACTTCCATGAAGTTAGCTTACTCTGGATGATATCTCTATACCATAGTCTAGCTTTTCCAGCAAGAGAAAATGCTAAAAGACGAATCATAGCCTTGTCATGCACATCCCCAACATAACAAAAGGTGCCACAAAGCTCCAGGAAGCTATCAATTTGAGCCTCGACATTTTCTCCATGGAGCCCATGAAACAAACAATGCTGCGAGATAAACTTGATTAGCTCCGCGAAAAGCTTAAAGTTGTCCTCATTGTAGTCAGAGGCTAGTTGAGGTTCCTGCATTTTGAATTATCCGTTGACAAAATTGAACAAAATAGAACGGGTAAAGAAGAGGACAAAATGGTCAAACAACAATAATCTTTCTCAAAAATAAAAAGTGCACATAATGGTTGCACTCCCCAAAAATTGCGCCAAAAACTTGATGCAATCTCAGCAAGTGCACCGATTATAGTCAAGTGATAAACTGGGGGAGTTATCCTCCGATTATCGAATCTCTTGAGGAGGGCATGTAGGGAGTCTGTTCTTTCTTGTTGGAAAGTGATTGAAACACGGTAAAGGTTAGGGGGACGAGTTTTTGTTCTACAACTACTAAAATCAATTACGCAGGTCGCCTTCACCACTTCGCAAGAGTGGAATACTATGATGAGTATTAGGGCATACGGTCGTAACCGTTGACGGTCTAAAGCATCTCTTTGCCAAGCCAGCCCCTAACACAAGTTAGTGCAACGTATCACCAAGCAGCAAACGAAAGCAGGCTAAGGAAGAAAAACCAAACTAAGAACTGCAACAACATTTACAATAATTAACCATCATGAACATTGCTAAGTTCCTAGTAAGCATAGCAAACATCCAAATCAAAGAAACACATCCAAATGATAGAAAAGATGAGATTTTTCACCCAACGGGTGAAGGCTAGCAACGATTCTCGGCCAGAGTTGAAGGTCGTCGGTCTTCGTCCATGCTTGGTCGGTGGGTGACGTCCGAGGAAACTTGAAGTGTTGTCACCTACTTCAAAGGCTTTTTCCCTGTCTTCTTTACGAACCGTGAAGGTTGATGGTCGACGGAAAACTCTCCAATGGCAGCGAGAAGGAGCTCCAAATGCTCCGCTTGAGAAGGAGATGAAGGAAACGACGGAAGTTCTTCGCTTGCGCTAAAGTTTGGAGGAGGAATGGTGGCAGAACGAGCTCTCCAAGGAGGAGAGAGCAAAAAGCAACTATAGGGAAATTTTCCCGCACAACGGGGCAGAAATGGAGGAGTTATTTCTTCAGTAAACTCTTGAACTTAAATACAAGAAGGTTAGAAAAATTGTCACGAACGGTCTGGCGCACGACCATGTATTAACCGTGCGATATTTTTTTTTGGGTTAAAGCTTGCGGATGAAGATGTGTTCACCCATGCATTTTACTCGCGCACGGACGCTACATCCATGCATGAAGGAAATCACACGGATAACCATAGAGCGCTGAGAATCCCGGCAAGCAGGTGGAACCGTGCATTTTACTTGCGCACGGGAACTTCTGCCCGTGCGTGAACAAATCGCACGATTAACTACAGAACTCTAAAAACTAAATAGCTACAGGAAAACTGTGCATTATCCTCGCGCACAATTCAGAAGAAACCATGCGTTAACCATGTGTGAAGATGGTCGTGCTCCACTTGATTATTTTCCTATTGAGACAATCGCGCGATTAGTCATAAAGTGTGCGCTAAGGAAATGCACGACCGTGTATTTTCCATAAATCAGAATTCCTGCCTTGGGGAAAACGCACCACCTGCACAGCAAAAACCAAAATTGGAGCACAAGCTTCCAACACCAATACACAACATAAAACACCCAAATCGGCACAGAGATTACCCCAATACTTACCCCCGACATCCTGGTGAAATTTGCAAACCAAAATTGGTCAAAACAGTGCAACAATTGATAAGTGAAGCCCAAATCAAAAATATGTCTTTTCCTTATGAAATAGTAGTGCACAAGCGAGAAAATAAGTCCAGATGAGTGTGAAAAAACCCTATATAAATCAGACTCATCAATAACTATGTCAAATTGCGGCTAGAGTCACAAGCCATGCGACCTTAACCTGCAAAGATGAGAATAGAGTATATTCATAAACCGCATTTTAGTTCACCAGTTCATTGACTTGGATCCTGCACTTGTAAAAATTTTATAAAGCAGAAATGACAACAAGAAGTAACCAAGTTACATAAGCTATAGAGCAGTTCATAGAAGCAATAAATAAATATTTACCAATTAAAAATAATGAATATCATCCAGTATATTCATGAATCATCAATTGTTCAGAAGCGAATAAACATTTAATCTTACAAAACAAATCAAATTTTCAAAGTTGTTTGCCGCCCTTTTGCCATTCTCTACCAGTCGCACAACATGGTCACCTATATACAGAAGAGTAGTATAAATCTAACTCACATGGTGATGAATTGTGTTTAGAGACCCGTGAATCCGCAAGGTATCACGCTTTATATGGATGAATGTGATCATGTGTAGAGTTTGTGTAACACTCCAGGTTACACATATTTGAAAACAAAAATTTTCTGGTTACTGGAAGCTACTACCCAACGTTAAGAAGGTACCGCCGTCGGTAGTGGGCGTCGAGAACAACTATGGGGCGTCGAGTTATTGGCATCTAGAAATCTTGGCGTTGAGTTTCTACAACCAGATGATAGCAGTACCAGTTGAGATAGCATACCACGTGTCGGATAAGGTTTAGGCAGTCATTAAGTGGCAAAGCAATGCTGACTCGGTCAAGCGGCCATCGCCTAATCTACCGCCAGACGATAGTGAACTACTGTGTGGCTGTAGAGAATCTAAAAAGAATGGTTAGTTAAATCGTGGCCATCTATTTCTTTTGTCTTAGAGATCAAATGGCTGATGTTTGGTCTACGAATATTAAGAGGGTTGGGAGGAAAATTCTCCTCATTTCTCATGTCATCTTTCTCTCTCTCTCACTTTCTCTTGGACCTTAAGAAGGGAGATGAAGAAGGAATGGAGAGGAAGGAGAAGGCTGGTTCAGTCCTCTAAAACTTCTTGGAAGTAGTTATTGTTGTCAGATTCACCTGCCGAGGTAAGATCTATGGATAGGAAGGCACTGCAAATGCTTCGATACGGATCTCTTGAAAAATCATGGCTCCTAATCGATCGCTAAGGGTAACGATCTTCCTTCTTATACAAGTGAGGTCCTTATTTGGCATGTGCAAGGACACCCTCACCAATTGATGAAGAACATGAAGTTTTCAATAGGTTGATCGATGATATCTACGGTAAGAAACTACCATATAAAATCTGGAATCGAAGTACGAAATAGGCATGTTATGTGAAACACATCCCGACAGGTTCGTTAGGATTTGTGATGGTTATTCTATTGATTGCATGATGAAGAACACTCTTGGTGAGTATATTGTTTTCTGGTTCTCAATGTTATAGAGTGTTGTAGGAAGTCTTGGAGTATAGCTCCAGGAAACACCCTGAAAAGTGGATACAAACGTTGTTCTGTCTGATATCGTTCAACGGTAGTGCTACTATTGGCAGTAGCTCCAAGAGAGCTGTGTTTGTGTGGCCTTAATCTTGGAGACTAGGGGCCAATATGTTGAGTTATGAGCTTAGAGTGCCCAGCTACGGTGGCCGTGAGTGCCAGCCTTGGGACGTAACATGGTTATGTATGTATGAATTGGCAAGGGGAGGCTAATCCCCTTTGTGGCTTGTGAGCCTAATGGTTTGAGTAACAGGATGTGGCTGACCTATACCCACCCTATGGTGATCTACTTGGTCTTAGTCACTGACTTATATCTCAAGGTAATAGAGTGTCATTCACTGGTCATAGAATAGGAGAGAGTCTTAGGATATGGGTCGGAAAGACAAGTAATTGTACACGTCTTTTTGTGATCGACTTGGAGTGTGTCACTGGCTTTTATCTCAAGGTAATAAAGCACATTCGACTTTGTCATAGCATAGGAGAGAGTCTTAGGCTATGGGCCGAAAACACGAGAGATTCTCAAATGTTGAACCATCACTAAGTATGGTGGTGGGACTTGTATTCCAGAACACCGAAAATGTACCTTGAGTGCACGAGTTGTGTGGTCATGCACGCCAATGTCTGTAGGGAATGGTGCTTAAATTGCACGTTCTCATGCCAATATATACATATTGCGTACTTGTAGGGAAGGAGCACCTCCTCCCTGAGTGAGGGGGTGGTGTCATTATACATTGGTCACCTAAAGCTTACCGTTGCCTTATTTTCCACGTCTTGGTGTATTGTCACTATACAGGTGTTGGAGAGCCAAATGGGAAGTAGAAGGCTGAAGCCCTTTTTGCGGTGCTGCCTAGATCTTGAAGGCCAAACAAAGTTTTTGCTTATTGTCATGTGTGGTCGGCCTGTATGTCAATGTATGTAAAAAATTTTGTGAAGTAAATATATTGTAAAGCCTTAAGGACAAATACTTTATGAATTATATACCATTCCTCAATTGGTTAGTGGACATTCTTGTGTTGAGTTCTAAGAAATTTAATGCTTCCACTAGAATGCAACTCTAAGTTAGGTTACATGAATGATTTGTTTTCAATGCATAACTCCACTAACTGTCCGTGGAATATGCCATATTGCCCTGACTAGACCTTCTGTTATATTCTACATGACGGTTAGGGTTATAATTTAGTATCAGCATTTGGTGTCGATCTTACTTATTCAAATTCATCATCAAAATCTTTTAAGGAATTGTGAGCACATGTCTGTGCATTACCAATATAACATGAAAGAACCCAAGAAAGTTCTCTTAGGAATGATAATACACATGAATGTGAAACCTGCATGTTCCTTTGATTTTTGTTATGCAATATTGCTAGTCGCTTAATTCTGTGTTTCTTCATTATAGGTTTCTAACAACAATGCAGGGCAGTCTCAGCCCCAGCACTCGGTGGAGAGTAGTGATGCAGTCCCATGGTTTCGACGGATTAAATACTACGCGTTCTTAAGTTCCGTAATTATATTATTTACGTAGCGAGCAACATTTCTCTAAAACTAGTACTAGCAACGACTCCAACAATATAGCAATGCACAACGCAAAGGGTCGCTACCCCTTATAGATATTGAATATGGGCTATATGCCAATGTTCGTTCAAGTGAAAAGAACCTACCCGATTCGGATAATTAGCTATTCAAATTAAAATTATTCGCTAGCTTTCACAGACCTAAATAAGAGAGGAATCCGGACTAAATAGCGATTTAAAAATAAAGTCCAAACCAATTCCAAAAATTAATAAATATGAGGGTACACAAAATCACTTGAACTCAAGGGGAAATAAGGGTGATGAATTTGATTTCTTTTAGTGTTCACGAGATCTACCCGCTCAAATTTATGTGAAAAATATTCAGACAATTAATGCTTACAATTTAGATTTTAATTAGCTACCCTTCAATTTACTACCCTTCAATTTCCACCATGTTGAAGTTGAGACCGGGCGGTCTGTCGGGCGGTCTGTCGGGCGGTCTGTCGGTCTGGCGGTTTGCCTCCAGCGGGTTGGTTGCTGCGTTGAGGTCTGAGGTCCAAGCGGTCTAGCGGTCTGTTACTGGCGACTAGGAGACCGGGCGGTCTAACGGTCTCCCTTGGCGGCTTGTCTCTCTCTCTGGCAGTGGCCGAGCGGTTAGCCCTTCCGTCTAACCGCGCGGCTTGTTCCGGTCTGTTGTTCTAGCCGCCCAGATTCTTTTGTATAGTTTTTAGTCCCACATCTCTTATTTGTATTCTCTCTTCTCTCCTCCATTCTATATAAGGGAGGCCATACCTTTGTAATAGATACCTTTTTCTGATAATAAAATTTCAGTTATACCATTTACGGCTTGTTTTAGTTCGCTTCTAACATGGTATCGGAGGAATCGATCCTTTCCTCCTGATTCTGTCTTCTCTCTGTCCGCGCGGCTTGCTTCTCCGGCTTGCGCCCTGTCCGCGCGGTCTCCTTGTCGTTGCCCTCTGTGTGCGCGACCTGTTGCCTTGTTCACTGCGATCTGTCGCCTTGTTCGCCGCGACCTATCGCCGTGTGCCTTGCCTCCTCCTGTTTGCTATTATTCCAGTTCGCCGCGACCTGTTGCCTAGTTCGCCGCGACCTATTGCCCTGTGCCTTGCCCTCTCTTGTGCTTCTGTTCGAGCGGACTGTCTGCTTGCCGCTCGACTTCTTCCCCTTTGCTTGTTACTGCGGCTTGGTCGTGGTCTCTCTGGCCGCTGGTGTCTGACATCTTGACCGCCGCAGTTTCTCTTCTGCCTATCCGCGCGGCCTGTTTTCTAACCGCGCAGCTTCCTGTTGTTTTCTCTTATGGCTCTTTCTGATGCTTCTACTGCCACCACTCCTGCCACCCCCCCCTGTAGCCAATCCGGCTCCTCCTCCTACTCCTTCCGGGAACCTTGGCACCGTTTCCAAGCTTGTCGGCTCCAACTACCCGGATTGGAGCGTCTCTTTCACCTTTCTCCTTCGCTCGCAACGCAAACGCCACCATCTCGTTGATGACCCTCCTCCTACCACTTCCCCTCTCTTTGATGACTGGGATGCGAGTGACGCTCTTGTGCGTACTTGGCTCGCTAACAGTCTATCCGATGAATGCCTTCCCGTCATCCGTCATGATGAGACGGTGAAGGCCGCTTGGCTTCATCTTGCTGCTTTGTATTCCAAAGGGGCTCAGACGTCCCGCATCTATACGTTGTATGCGGACCTCTTTGCCCGGCCTACCTTGTCTCCTGCTGCTGCCTACCAACAAGTTCAAGCTCTTGGGGCTGAGATTCTTCAGAATTGCCCCTTTTCTGCGGATCTGGCTCAACAACACAAGCACTTCCAGGAGCTTCTGGTTGTGTGTTATCTGCTCCGTCTTCTTGACACTTATGACATGATCCGCCAACAAATTCTGGGTGAGGCGGAATCTCCTACCTTAGATGCCACCGCTGCTCGCATCGCCGCTGTCACCTCTCTCCTTCAGCGCCCGCTTCTACCCGCTCCTTCTCCTCCGGATAACTATGCTCATCAAACTCAGCGGAGTGGCTCTGGTAGCCGCAGTCATCAGTCTGGCGGACGTCCTTCTTCCCGCTATCTCTGCTCTCACTGCGGCCGCACCGGACACACTCTTGACCGCTGTTGGACAAAGCATCCCCATCTTCGCCCCTCGGGTGACTCTTCCGCCTCTTCTTCCAAGCCGTCTGCTTCCGTGGTCACATCATCAGGTAGTGCCCATGTAGTCACTCAAGGTAAATGGCTTATCGACTCCGGTGCTACTAATCATATGACGGGCAATCCTCAGTGCTTCTCTCTCCTCGAACAGCATGATCGATTGCCCCCGGTCCTCATTGCAGACGGTTCTCCCTCCCCGGTTCATGGGTCGGGAGTGGTTCATGTTACTCCGTCCCTTCGGCTAGAGGACACTCTCTATGTGCCCAAGTTTCCGTGCAATCTGTTATCGGTTACTTCTTTGTGCAAGCAGCTTCAATGTTCTGTAACGTTTACTCCATCTTCTTGCTCTTTTCAGGATCCGAGCTCCCAGCGGACGATTGCTACTGGGACTGAGAGCGGCGGCCTCTACTTCCTCGACAACGTTTCCGCTTTGTCCGCCTTCTCTTCTTCTTGTACGGATCTTCTCCAGTGGCATCTCCGTCTCGGTCATCCTCCACCACGGCTTCTGCATCAGCTTCTGCCCCACCTCCCTCCCTCCACTACTCCTCTCCACTGCGAAGCATGTCAACTTGGCAAGCATCATCGTTCCTCCTTCCCGCCGAAGCACGGTCGGGGCTCTACCCGTCCGTTTGATCTAGTCCACTCCGATATCTGGGGACCTGCTCCTACCCTTACTATTGGTCGGGGTAGTTCTTATTTTGTAACTTTTATTGATGATTTTTCTAGATGTACTTGGGTGTATCTCTTACGAGATCGCTCTGAACTTTTTAATGTATGGACCTCCTTTTATCATTTAATCAAAAATCAGTTTGGTGTTAGTGTTAAAACTTTTCGCTCTGATAATGCAAAAGAATACTTAAGTCATGCTTTTACCTCTTTCTGTGTTCAACATGGCATTATTCATCAGACAAGTTGTGTCTATACATCCCAACAAAATGGGGTGGCGGAACGCAAAAACCGTCACCTCCTCGATGTTGCTCGCACATTAATGACTCAAATGCATGTCCCTCGCTCATATTGGGGCTATGCTGTTCTTCTTGCTTGCTATCTCATCAATCGCATTCCCTCCTCCGTTCTTCAGGGAAAAACCCCTTTTTCCATCCTTTATCCTGGCAAGGAGCCTTTTCTTCTCCCTCTCCGAATCTTTGGGTGCACTGCTTTTGTGCATGTCCCAGCTGCCACCCGTGACAAGCTCTCCCCTCGCTCCACCAAATGTGTTTTTCTGGGGTACTCGGTCACTCAGAAAGGCTACTGCTGCTTTGATCCTGTTCTTCGTAAACAGTTCGTCTCCGCTGACGTTACCTTCTTCGAGAATGCCTCCTACTTCTCGGATGCCTCCTCTTCTCTTCCTCTCACCTCGGATGCTCCTGTTATTCCGTTCGTTCCCTCGTCTCCTACTGCGATATCCGCTCCTCCTCCGTCTCCGCCCACTCCTCTCCCTCCGCCTCTCTCTCCGCCTCCCTATCCCTCATCTCCGCTGCCGTCGCTCTCTCCTCCCGGGCCAGCTCTCTCTGCCACGGATGCTCTGGATGCCGAGGAGCCCGCCGACCTGGATCTTCCTGTCGCTCTTCGCAAAGGGGTGCGGACGTGTACCTTACACCCCCTTGCTGCTGTTGTTTCATATGATCGTCTTACCCCTTCTCGCAGGGTCTTTGCGCTGGCTATCTCTGCTACTACCACACCTCGTTCCTACCAGGAGGCCCTTGCCATTCCTCACTGGAAGCTGGCCATGGATGAGGAAATGGCGACCCTCACAGAGCGGGGTACCTGGACTCTTGTCCCTCCTCCTCTTGATACAGATGTTGTTGGCTGTCGATGGGTCTTTGTAGTCAAGTTTGGCCCAGATGGCACTGTAAACCGTTACAAAGCTCGTCTGGTGGCTAAGGGCTTTACTCAAACCTATGGGGTTGATTACTTTGACACCTTCTCTCCCGTGGCTCGTCTCAGCACTATACGGGTCCTTCTCTCTGTGGCAGTCAACAAAGACTGGCCCCTTTCCCAGCTGGATGTCAAGAATGCCTTCCTTTATGGTGATCTTCAGGAGGCCGTCTACATGGAGCAACCTCCAGGGTATGTTGCTCAGGGGGAGACACGAGTCTGCCGGCTACAGAAGGCAATCTATGGCCTCAAGCAGAGCCCTCGAGCTTGGTTTGACAAATTCAGCGGCATCGTGGCGGCCATTGGTTTTGCTCGCAGCACTGCTGATCACTCTCTATTTATTCGCAAAACCTCTTCGGGACTGGTGGTTCTTGCAGTATATGTGGATGATATTCTTCTCACTGGTGATGACCAGGAAGGGGTAGCCTTGACAAAGCGGCATCTTCGCCAACATCTAGTCACGAAAGATATGGGTTCTCCGAAGTACTTTTTGGGGATCGAAATCTCTCGGAAGCCCAACTCTTTAGTCCTCTCTCAGCGTAAGTATGCTCTTGATATTTTAAAAGAAGCAGGATTGACTGGGGCCAAACCTGCCCGATGTCCCATGGCTGTTGGAGAAGACAAAACCTGGACAGATGATTCGCCTCTTCTTTCAGATGCTTCGCGGTACAGGCGTCTTGTTGGTAAGCTCATATACCTCACCGTGACTAGGCCCGACATCTACTATGCTGTGGGCAAGGTGAGTCAATTCATGCAAGCTCCCAGGGAGTGCCATCTACAGTCCGCCTTGCGGATCTTGGAGTACGTCAAAGCAGCCCCTGGGAAAGGATTGCTCTTTCAGAAGAATGATCATCTGAGGGTTGAAGCTTACTCAGATGCGAGTTACGCGGATGACAAAGGGGACCGCAAGTCTACTTCCGGTTTCTGTACCTTTGTTGGAGGCAATCTGGTAAGTTGGAAGAGCAAGAAGCAATCTGTTGTCTCCAGGTCCAGTGCTGAAGCTGAGTATCGGAGTATGGCATCGACCACTTGCGAGCTAAAGTGGCTACGGGCTCTCATGTTGGATTTAGGAGAGGTCTACAACCATCCTCTACCTATGTTCTGTGACAACAAGGCTGCTATATATATCTCCAAAAATCCAGTCTTCCATGAGAGAACCAAACACATTGAGGTCGACTGTCATTTCATTCGTGAAGAGATTCTGAAGGAACAAATTTGCACTCCCTTCGTCACGTCTGAAAAAGAGCTGGCTGACATCTTCACCAAGCCAGTATCCGCCTCATTTCTTCATATATGTGACAAGCTGGGCATGATCGACATATATGCTCCAGCTTGAGGGGGAGTGTTGAAGTTGAGACCGGGCGGTCTGTCGGGCGGTCTGTCGGTCTGGCGGTTTGCCTCCAGCGGGTTGGTTGCTGCGTTGAGGTCTGAGGTCCAAGCGGTCTAGCGGTCTGTTACTGGCGACTAGGAGACCGGGCGGTCTAACGGTCTCCCTTGGCGGCTTGTCTCTCTCTCTGGCAGTGGCCGAGCGGTTAGCCCTTCCGTCTAACCGCGCGGCTTGTTCCGGTCTGTTGTTCTAGCCGCCCAGATTCTTTTGTATAGTTTTTAGTCCCACATCTCTTATTTGTATTCTCTCTTCTCTCCTCCATTCTATATAAGGGAGGCCATACCTTTGTAATAGATACCTTTTTCTGATAATAAAATTTCAGTTATACCATTTCCAGCTTGTTTTAGTTCGCTTCTAACACACCAAATCTCACAAATAATTTAGAAGAAACGCACAATAGTTGGTTTAGGAATCGTTACCCAAATCCGAAGAAAGATTCCTACACAAGATGAGTGGGGGAGGTGCACATAATGGTGGTTGAATCTATCTCTACGCGACTCCACGGATCCGTACCAGATGATGAAGATGCGTGCTGTTTTCCATTGCAAAAACCCAAGGAGGGGGAAAAACCTTTGTTGGGAATTATGCACTACAATGTTCCTCAAGATTTGAAGAGGCATCACAAATAATTCTAAGAGGCATAATGTATTTGATGTGTGCTTAAGTTAATGCATATAGGTTGTCCTTGATTGGACAGATGAATAAAAAGAGGAAGCTGGAAGTCAGACAATTTGACTAAGGCAAAAGCATTGAGACAGCAGAGACAGGAGAGATAGCTGAGCAGAATATCTCAGCATAACCGCTGAGAAAACTAAGAAGCTCAACGCAAAACATTGAGAGAAGCATTAGTGTCAGCAAAACTGCTGAGACAGGAGATTGTCTCAACTGTGAAGAAGAAAGCGTTGAGACCGAAGATAGTCACAGCTGTAAAAAGGAAATAGCTTAGACAGTTGAGAAGAAACCGCTGAGACATAAGATTGTCACTGTTGTAAAGAAGAATCCGCTGAGACAGTTGAGAAGGAACTGCTGAGATAAAGCCAGCAGAAATTCTCAAAGTCTAGAAGAAATGAGTGAATCAGGCTCACTCAACGCTTTTAAAGAAGTGCTCAGTTCAGAATTCGTCGAACTGAATTCTGAGTTCGTCGAGCTGAGCTCACCTTTCGTCGAGTTAAAGTTAATGTTTGAGATTCTGAGTTCGTCGTGCTCAGTTCAGAATTCGTCGAACTGATTTCAGAATTCGTCAATCTCAGCTTAACTTTCGTCGGGCTAAAGTTAAAGTTTAAAGATTCTGAGGTCGTCGTCTCAGTTCAGAATTCGTCAAACTGATTTTAGAATTCGTCAATCTAAGCTCACCATTCGTCGAGCGCTGTCAAAGTATTTCATGACATTGCGGAAAAGCTACAGTAGCGCCGAAAGCTACTATTTGTCCTCTTCTGAGGGAGGTGGCGCTCACCATCCTTAG
Source organism: Platanthera zijinensis (assembly GCA_039513925.1). Taxonomy (NCBI): domain Eukaryota; kingdom Viridiplantae; phylum Streptophyta; class Magnoliopsida; order Asparagales; family Orchidaceae; genus Platanthera; species Platanthera zijinensis. The sequence continues at coordinate 101,902,933 of CM077082.1, read as the reverse complement.
CTGGGCCCACATTCAAATTGTGTCATTTATTCAAATCAACAGATATAAAAAGAAGAGAGAAAAGGGGATTTGGGCAAAAAAAAAGGAAACAAAAAATAGAGGCTGCTGAACTTAATCTTCTCCTACGAGCTTGAAAGCCAAGTCCTGTAGTGCAAGACAGCATGCAGAGAAAGATAGCTGAAGCTTTTACCAGTTCAGCAAGTTTGTTCTTTCTAGAACAAGGTGGCTGATTCATCTAATCAGCAAGGGGTGCTAGCTGTGTGTAGGGCTGTCAGCCTTCAACAATAGTTAGTTGTTCTTCAATGCAGTAAAGAAATAGTTAGTATTAGGAGAAGACTAATTCTTTCTACAACAAGAGGACTGGACTGATATCTGCTCAGTCCAGCAAGGTAGACACAGAGATTTATCTCTGTGTCAGTATTTAAACTTCTTGATTATACTCCTGTAGGATTTCGATTTTCTGAATCTAAGATGTTGACTCTTTTTTTCCTGAGTTATAGGTGACTAATTAGACACTGAGGTAGGTGCCCTGCTGGGGTACTTAGATAGGATCCAAGTGTGGATCTTATAGTAGGGCTGTCCTCCAAGCCTAAGTATTAGGCCTTAGAGATAAGGCTGAGGTAGGTGACTGTTGAGTCACTAAGCTGTAGGTGAAAAGCATTTCACTGAGTGTAGGTATTGGAGGAGACTGAGTGTAGGGCCTTTTGGCCTGAGGTAGGTGATAAGTGTGTCACTGAGCTGTAGGTTCCTGGAAGGGCACTGAGGTAGGTACCTGGAAAGATACTGAGGTATAGGAGTGCTGCAGCACTCTGAGAGTAGGGCCTTGTGCCTAAAGTTGTTGGGCTGAAGAGCCTTAGCTGTAGGCCTTAGAGATAAGGATGAGGTAGGTGGTTTGAGTACCACTAAGTTGTAGGAGCACTACAGGGCTCTAAGGTAGGAACCTTTGTGGTTCTGAGGTAGGGTTCCAAAGAGAACCTGAGTGTAAGGCTGAGGGCCTGAGGTGCATGCTATGAGGAGAATTTAAGAAGAGTTTGAGCATTGTGTAACATAAGTTAGAAAGGTGGGAGGGAAAGTGGATGTACCCTGTTGGAGAACCACTATAAATATCTATGTGTTTTGCTATGGTGTTTGTTCTTCTTTCATATTATAGTACTAAGGACAAGCTTTAGATCACTTAGTAAGAGAACAACAAAAAGACTTAGGAAATTTCAAAGTCCTATTCACCGCCCCCTATAGGTGACCAACTAACCTTAGAAGTTATAACTTTCAATTGATATCAGAAAGAGGTTACTCAAAAAGAATCTAACAATCTGAGTATACCTCCATGGTTAGCTATAAGATATAATTATGGGGTCAGGAATGAACTATAAGGAGCTAGGGGCCATGAAACTACCAATCTATCGGAAGAAAGGATTTAGCCTTTAGAAGCAAAGGGTAAGACTATTCATTGAAGCATCTGACCCTAGGATCTATGTAACAGTAGTGGAAGGTCCTTTTATCCCCACAAAGGATTCCACCATAGATCCAACTATGAGAGTGCCTAAGGCATATACAGAGATGGATAGAGATGAGGTAATTCTATCCACCATGGACAAAAGGGCACAAAACATTATAGCCAGTGCCATTGATGACTCAACATTCCATAATCTTGTACACTGCAAGACCTCCAATAAAATGTGTGATACTCTTGTGGTCTATATAGATGGCTCTGATGAAGTTAGAGATGATAGGAAGTCCATGCTCAATAAAGAGTATGAGGCTTTCAGACAAAGAAAATCTGAAAAAGTAGCTGACTACTTTGAGAGGTTCTTTAGGATAGTTAATGAACTAAGAACCTATGGAAGGGTCTTCAACAACTATGAGCTGAAAGACAAGTTCCTTAAATCTCTTACTAGAGATTGGGATACTAAGATTTCTGTCATTAGGGAAATGGCTAAGCTGACAGACACTCCTTCACCAACTCTATTTGGAAATTTGCTGTCCTATGAAATGCAGCTGCATGCTAGACAAGAAGAGGAGAAGGGGAGTTAATCCAAGACCAAGAATAAGATAGTGACCCGCAAGGCAGAATCCCAAAGAAGGAGTAGAAGAAAGACTTCTTCTCCGCCAAGGAGAGAAGTCTAGTCCAGCTCAGAATTGTTTGGGACAAGTTCCTCAGACAACCACATGTCTGATGAAGAGTTTGCAACCTTATCCATGAAATTCTAGAAGTTCATGAAGAAGAAGCACTGGTAGAGTATACCCTCTTCATCATCTCAAAATAGGAAGTCCTACAAGATGGACAGGTATGGCCCTAAATCTAGTAAATAGATTTCATCTAATGTTATCTGTTATTTTTGAGTAAGGCTGGACATGTCATTGCTGATTGCCCAGTTAGGAATAAGCAATTAGATGAGAGGAAATAGAAGCATCATCATCACCACAAAGATAGGAAGAAGGAGAATTCCATTGTGGCATAGGAGGAGAAAGCTGGACAGATTCTTCCTCCTCAGAATCTGAAGATGATGAAGAAGAATCCTATATTGGGCTGATCTTTGTTGGTGCAGAACCAGAAGAAGAAGAGGAATATCTTGCTGCCAGGATAGGAATAAGGGCCCCTCTTTCACACTCTGATAGTGACAATGAGGAGGATTAAGAAGACTGTGGATGCCAATGGCTGATGGAAATAACTGAAGAAGAAAGAAGTGAGGTACATACAGAATCATTCAAGGTACATCCTCTCTCCAATTCTTCATCTTACTTTGACTATGAAACTAATCCAGATACTGGTGCATATTCATCCTATGATAAAGATTGCTCAGAATCTGAGACTGATGTCAATCAATTGATTGACAAGTACATACTCCTCCTAGATGCTCTAAAGAAGAGCAGAATTCTTGCTAATAGGCAAGAAAAGGAGATCGAAGTCCTCAAGCCCTATAAAACTCTCTATAACAATAAATCTATTGAGTTTTATAAGAAAAGTCAGGAGGTGTCTGAACTTAAGAAAAGTATTGAGGGTTAAGACCAAGGTTCTAGAAGAAAAATGTAAACATATTAGATATCTAGAACAGAAATTAACTGAGAGATTAGGGATTGTGATTAACCCTTCTAAATCTCTTGGTATGTTGCCAAAAGATGCAACTTGTCAAATCTCTAAGAAGCTGGGTATTAATCAAGCAAATTATCAAGTCAAATAATCCATCCCTGATAAGTTTACAGTATTTCAAAAGGTGAATTTACCTTCTAAAACTGTCAAGTAACCTCCCTATGAGGGTCAATAAAATATGTGCTCTACCAATTGGGTAAAGACACATGATCTCAGAAGGAGTGATACTGTCCACTCTAGCAATAAAGATTAGGATAAGTTCTTTAGATTTGGATCCAAATATCCTGTATCTAAAGAGATTAGAGAGACCACTAGATGAAAGGCTCCAAAAATACAATTGGTCCATCCTAGACCAGCTGTATTTAGTTCTTCAGTACCTTCATTCAGGAAGAAGGAAGAAGCATCATGCAATGCTTATCTAGCAAAATATGGAGCTGCTCAAATCTCTCATGGACAATAATTCTGTGTTATCCTGAAGAGAAGGTATAACACTCATAAATGTTGGTGTTGTGGGAAAGTTGGACACTTTGCCATTGATTGTTGGAACAACCTTAAAGTGGCTAGTGGACAGAAAGGTGCTCAGGCCAAGCAGAGAGTTCGACAAAAGTTTAATAATAATAACAAGAACCTCGGACCCAATAGTTATTGGGTTCCTAAGGGTAAATGAATTTCTTTTTGCAGGATAGTCCAAATACCTGTCTAGATAAGAATTGGTATTTGGACAATGGATGTTCCAGGCAAATGTTTGGACAAGATGATTGCTCATGGAATATGCTCCATGTAAAGCAATAAACAAAGGTTGAGACTGTTAAGTATGTAATTATCAAAAGCTAGAGGAATCAAGCCTCAAGGTAAGTCTCTCTCTTTTGTATAGAGACTAAGTTTGCAAATTCATAAATTAAGTTAGATGTGCCTAGGATGAACCAAATTAAGCACACCAGTTACATAATAATGATTCAATTATCCTTAATAATTATCTACATTGTTAACTTATGTAGCCTTTTATCTCAAGCCCAAATAACATGTTAATTAGTGCATAATAAGGTTGCTAATAAAACTATCTTGTTAGCATGTTAGGTCTCCATTATACTTAGAATTGATAAAAATTTTGTATAATGGTGTGACAAATTGAATGTACATCCAGATAGTGAGGAAAGCTACAAATCAATCAGGCATAATGTGAATAAAAGAAGTGCTGAGAGGTATAATAAAAGCACTAAGTGCCCTGTATCATAACAGGAAGCGTAGAGAAAGCCGTAAAGTCTAAAAGTATTAACTTAAGTATAAAATGTTTAATTTGTTAATCTAATGATGTATTTAAACTTTTTCATTATATATATAATGGCGACAAGAAAAAAAATCCACACCACTCTTAAAAGATTTAACACTAGCCGTCGAGAACGAAACCTTCTCAGCATCTTGCCGCACTGACTCAATGGCGTCGAAGACCTCAAAGGAGCTCCTAGAGGGCTATGAAAGTGTGAGGAATGGATTTAGTCATTCCTCGTCAGAGATTAAAGAAGTGTTTAGAATGATTAAGACCATAGGTTTGGAGTACACCGTTTATGAACCCTCTTCCATTCTTAGAGAAGATGTAGTAGAATTCTTCTCACCCGTCATGGTGTCTTCCTCTCAAAACTCACTTAAGTCTAAGATTGAGGACATTATGATTAAGGTAAACCCAAAGCGACTACGCAAATCTATTCATCTACCATCCATAAACCCTAGTGAGGAAGAAGAACCCACCATCACAGATAGAGATAGTGCTCTCGGGTGGGTTGGATACAGTGATGCCAAAGATGGGTCTCTTAAGAGAAAATTCCTCAATTAGAGAGGTAAAATGCTAGAAGTTATTGTAGGGAAAGCCCTTATCTACAAACCTAGATCACATGACACAATCTCTGTAATGACTCCACCCGTTAAATAACATATAATAGAAGGTCTGGCTGGGGCCCCACAATATATGCCACAAACAGATGGCGTGGTCACAGGTTAATACCAAAACATCATCACACCCTAACTCAGAGAATGCTAGAGGAAGATTTTAAAAATATAGATGAACTCATCCCCGGAATTTCCACTACATATAAAACCATATTTATATATCAACTCTTGAAAGAGTGTACAACAAATACAACACGTGTTGTACTTAAGGCCTTACAGTTCCTCTTTTCACGGTGTGGATTGCAAACATCAGCGCGCATGCTGGCCACACATGAAAAAAAACACAATAGAAAGCTTAGCCTTTAAGGGCTAACAGCTGCAGCAGCAACAGCAATAACAAAAGGGACTTCAACCCTTACTTCCCGCTCGGCTCTCCAGCACCTACAAAAGGACAGCCCACCCAGAAGGTGGTAAACAAGGCAACGGTCAGTATTCAGCTGACAAATTTATAACAATCTAATATAAAAATTACGTGGAGAAAAGGGATTATGCATGGAGAAGAAAAAGTTATGGAGAGAGAAGGTGAAAGTGTGGTTGTGAGATGTTCTCTGATTCTATATTCGAGGAAGGCAAGTGTACCTTATCACATATAGTATAGGATATTAAGTTCAATATCAAGGTCGTATTACCCGGGGCGGTTTGATTACTTCTACTTCAAGGAGTTACTATTATCTTATCAAATAAAAGTTTTTTTTGGGCTTGCTTACTAAATTAGAGAAGAGAGAAAATTACTTGCAAATAAAAAAAGGATAAACAATGAATTATGCGGAAGTACTCGATCTTGAATTTCTTTGGCAAAATTAATCAAGAAAGCAATCACAAACTTTAACTTAATAAAATAAAGATACCTTGACCGTGGGGGTTCCCAAAGCTTGAACACTCTTCTCTCGAAGAAGTGCCAAACTGAGGTTAGGAAGATCCGACCGAACTATCGTCCTGTATCTGAATACCTAACACTCGTTTTAAGTAGTGAACCTTGCTATTGGATTTGACTCCAATCCAGGAGATTTAAGTCATTCTCTCTCGAGAGGTGCGTGCAACTCTCTTTACTCTTGAGCGCTCACTTCAAGCTATCGGTCTCTCGGCTATCAAAGAATGAAAACATGAATGGAGACTATATATCCATAATATAGTTTTATTCGAAATAAATCAAGAGTAAATCGAAGGCCTAGATTCTAAAAAGAGAAAGAGAGTTAGAGCATCATAACTGATCAACTCATCCTCAGATCATCAAGATCGAGTACTATGAGGATTTAGTTACTCATAATTGTGTAGGAAATGAAAATCATGTTAAGAATATGCAAAATAAGAAAGAGAGAGAGAGAGAGAGAAAAGGAATAACAAACTATATTATTCTTATTGAAAGGAAATTACAAAAAGGGCATAAAGACATTACAAGGAGATTTTATAACAAGATTACAAGTGCGATAAAAGAGATTGCAAGAAAATTAAAGCATGAAAACATTAATCTAAAATACTCTAAAAATAAACTCTCAATTGCTCTCTAGAAGGCTCAAATTAAGGAGGAATGATGATCCTTTCCCCCTTGCTTCATGCTTATTTATAGGGCAAAAACCAAGGGGGTAGAGTTGGAATTTGGCATGAGGATGAAGCTTCCATGAAGCTTCCCTTGGTCAAAATGCACATGTTCGATATATAGTCAAAGGTGTCAAGCCTCTTTCATACTTGTTATGAAAAGCATGATAAAAATTGGCTAACTTTCTCTCTTTCCAAGAAGCTTCCTTTAAGAACTCATGCTAAATATTTAGTCAAAGGTGGCTAGCCTCTTTCATACTTAGGAGAAAAAAATCTCATCGGACCATTGTGGCTTCATTCCATTCTTGAATATAGTTCAACAACACCGTGACATGACTGCACTTGACATTTAGTTTGGAATGCACAAACTGAAGGCGTGTTCTCTTATAATTAATAATGCAATTTGTCCCGAGATCCTTGGTTCTTGCTCAAAGTCGAGAATCATTCATGCAGGAAACCTACTGGACAGCAACTTCGACGGAGGATTCCCGAAGCTACATAAATCTGATGAAGGCGTGTAACCATGCATTGGAAAGGTATTTCCAAGAGCTACAACTTTGGTGTTCATCCAAAGATCTGATTCTTGCTGCCACATTCCCAAAAGTGGCCCCGAAGTTTGCTGCGCGCATAAAATATAGTAAAATAGGCATGGTTAGGATAGAATTATAAAAAGATACGATTTAGCGAATAAAATTAACATTATAAATATATTTATATTAGATTATTTAGATTTTTATATGAATAATTTATGTCAAATTATGCATCATCAAATTCCCCCATACTTATTATCTTGCTCCTCAAGCAAAGTAATAAAAAGTAGCTAACATAAAATTTACTAATCAAAAAGAATTAATCATGCTACACACGAGTACACTGCGAAATTATAAGTAGGGAAGAATGAAAAATAGATCTAAAGCTTTTACTTAATTATGAAAGATCATTTTTAAAAACTTTACTAAAAAAAATTAATCATCCAAAATTTTGACCTAAAATTCTTTAAACGAATTAAAGCAAAGTAACGAAAGAGTAGCGCATTGAGTTGTTACTATACCCTAAGAGACAAATTATAATCATATCAATCTAAAACCAAGAATCTAAATTCATACCCAAAAACTTAGATAATATATTCTTTTTCTCTACTTAACTAAAAACAAACCTAAGAGCATGAATCAAAAGGACTTTGTAGGACTGAATCTTGGCCTAGGTATATGATTTGGAATGGAATTCAAAGATAAAATCGGTGGATAATAATCACACTAAACCAAAACATGAGTTTTATAATAACAACAACAACAATAAGGCATGAAGCACATGCAACAAGGTATAAAGATTTTTTTTTCTTTTATCACTTTTTTTTAAACAAAAGACGTAAGAAATTTTTTTTTCTTTTGAAATTGGCCAATCAAAACATAATTTTTTTCATTTATTTTTTTGAGCATAGTCTTTCATTTGAATTTCTCCCAATATCTCACAAAATTAAACCTATCACAATTGTGAAATTTAAATAAAACTCTAAAGATTAGTGTGATCAAATAGGTTGGAATATTTGGCTTTGGTGAGATAAAAGTGGATGTAACAAGTAAACATGGAAAAAGGCTCAATAGAGGAAAACTAATGATTGATTTAAAAGGTTGGCATGAAGGCTCAAACGAAAAAAAAAATTGGCCTAAAACATTTTCATGCTCCCAAATTCATCTAAAGCAATGTTTGAAAAATTTCGAAAAGGGTAAGTTCTAGATAGAAAATAAAGACTAATGAAATCTTCATGAGTACAAGAATAATAAGCGTATAGGATAATTCACATCTACTACATGAATCCAAAGTTATCTTTTAAAAATTTTCTAAAAACCAAAAGGAAAATAGAAGATGAATAATTTATAAGAGAGTAAAAAGAATAAAAGATGAAAATCATAGAGAAGTGCAAGTTTTAGAAAAAAACTTTTCAAATGAACATGCTACCCAGAATTAGAACACAATATAGGTCAACACTTTACTCGTACAACATAATTAAGAAGAAAATTAGGAAAAATTAAAATTTGCTATGTTTATATAGAATATTTTGAGAATAGCAAAACATAAAGTCAGGGGTACTATTGATTCTACCATAATTAGTCTAATTAGAAGTAAATATTATTTCTATGATTTTTTTACTTTGTGCTTAAAAAAAAGATAAAATATTTTTGTGATTTTCTAAAATATGAAAAAGTCTAAAATAAAGGAAGAATCCCCTATACTTAAAATTAAACATTGTCCTCAATGAAGAAAGGAGAGGAAGGAGAGAGAGAAGTTTTTCAAGAAAACTGAAATGAAATTAATTAAAACAGCTACTTCCCCGGATTTGTGAGTTGCGAGTTGTTGGGCGATACTGCTCCCCCATAATTGCGTTGTGGAACTTCATGAAATATCATCTTGAACTTTTGGTGGAATCAGCAACGTTTGAGCAGGCGATCGCAAAACTTCAGCTTGTCGGAATCGCTCGGGGAAAAAGTAAAAAAAAACAACAAAAACAAAAAAAACAAAAAGAAAGAAAACAGAAAAATAACTTGCGTTGCCTCCCAAGAGCGCCCTTTGTTTAAAACGTCATCTGAGCTCGACGCAACAAAAAATATTATTTAAAAGAAATTGTCCAAAAGAAGTCCAAAATATGTAAAAATTATTACAGACCAAATTCAAATAGTTTATCGAAGTTCAAACATCATTGTCCAAAATAAAACGAAAAAATAAAGATAAATAAAACAATTGGTAATGAGAGCATCATTGTTAGGGCAAAAAGTCATGCGAATCATTCATCCCCAAATCGTCTCCCAGTAAATATAATTTTAGGCGGTGACCATTTACTTTAAATTCTCCTTTTTCCGGGTGGGAAATAAGAACCGTCCCATATGGCCAAGCCTCTTTAACAATAAAGGGCCGGACCATCGCGATTTTAATTTTCCTAGAAAGAGGCGAAGGCGAGAGTTATAAAGAAGGACGAGATCGCCCGGAGATTTTTTTTTGGAAATTTAATTATTTTGTCGTGATAAAACTTTGTTCGCTGTTTATAAAGCCTATTACTCTCGTATGCATTCGCGCGCCACTCATCGAGCTCGTTCAGCTGAAATTTACGTTGATCGAAAGCTAGGGTAGAATCTAAATTCAAAAATTAAAGCGCCCAGAATGCACGGTGCTCTAACTCAACTGGAAGGTGGCAAGCCTTGCCATAAACCAATCGAAATGGCATGCAGCCGATGGCTGTCTTATATGCAGTTGGAAAGGCCCATAGAGCATCATCTAGTTTTAACGCCCAATCCTTCCTATTTATAGAAACAGTTTTTTCTAAAATACGCTTCAATTCTCGATTGACAACCTCGACTTGACTGCTCATTTGGGGGTGATAGGCGGTGGAGAGTTTGTGCGTTACACCATATTTTGCCAAAATTTTGGCAAACTGGCTATTGCAGAAATGGGTTCCCCTATCACTAACTATAGCGCGCGGCGTGCCAAATTGAGAGAATAATTTTTTTAGAAAATTAACTACGACTCGTGCATCATTGGTGGGGAGCGCCTGCGCTTCCTCCCACCTTGATACATAGTCAACAGAAACGAGAATGTATTTGTTTTTATAAGACGGAGGGAGGGGACCAACGAAGTCGATGCCCCAAAGATCGAAGATTTCACATTCTAGAAAAATATTTTGAGGCATCTCGTCCCTACGTGAGATATTTCCGGCCCGCTGGCAGCTATCGCAAGTACTCACCAGGGTGTGAGCATCTTTGTAAAGCGTGGGCCAATAAAAGCCCGCCTCCAGCACCTTCCTTGCGGTGCGGTTCGCCTGATAATGACCACCTGTTGGTCCCTCGTGGCAATGCCGTAAAATCTGTAGGCCTTCCTTACTCGAAACACAATGTCGCACAACCTGGTCCACACAAACACGAAATAAAAAGGGGTCTTCCCAAAAATAATTCTTTATGTCAGAAAAGAATTTCTTCTTTTGCTGATTTGAGAATTCTTTTGGCAAGACCCGGGCAACTAAATAGTTAGCCAAATCGGCAAACCAGGGTGCCGAACAATTCTTAAGATTTTCTAGAGCGAGGAGGCGCTCATCGGGGAATTTATCATTAATATTAGACTCTATTAATGCTTTACTAGCAGGATTCTCTAAACGCGACAAATGGTCGGCCGCCAAATTTTCGGCACCCCTTTTGTCCCGAATCTCCAAGTCAAACTCCTGTAAGTGGAGGATCCATCGCAAAAGGCGGGGCTTGGCGTGCGCTTTACTTAATAAATATCTAAGCGCGGAGTTATCCGTGAAGACTATAACTTTTGAGAGAGTGATGTAAGACCTAAACTTATCGAAAGCAAACACGATCGCTAGAAGCTCCTTCTCAGTAGTGGTGTAGTTGGCTTGTGCGGTCGTGAGTGTCTTGCTCGCATAATAAATTGGGTGGAAGAATTTATCCACCCATTGGCCTAAAACAGTGCCGACGGCAATATCACTTGCGTCACACATGATCTCAAATGGGAGCAACCAATCTGGCACGACTACGATCGGAGATTTTACTAATTTTTCTTTAATTAAATTAAATGCTACAAGACATTCATCGTCAAATAGGAAAGAAGATTCTTTTTCAAGAAGATGGGTTAACAGCTTGGTGATTTTGGAAAAATTTTGAATGAAGCGCCGATAGAACCCTGCGTGGCCCAAGAAACTACGAATCGCTTTAATGTTCGTTTGTGGGGGAAGTTTTTCAATTACTTCGATCTTATACCGGTCGACCTCTATCCCCTTTCCCGAAATTTTATGGCCGAGGAGTAATCCCTCTCGGACCATAAAATGACATTTCTCCCAATTGAGGGCTAGATTTGTCTCCTCACAACGAATAAGCACACGCTCAAGATTTTTTAAATAGTTTTTAAATGAATTACCGAAGATCGAGAAGTCGTCCATGAAGACTTCCATCACCTCTTCTACTAACTCGTTAAAAATTGCCAACATACATCTCTGAAATGTTGCTGGCGCATTGCATAACCCAAATGGCATGCTTCTATACGCGAAGGTACCAAAAGGACAAGTGAAGGTTGTCTTCTCTTGGTCCTTGGGTGAAATAGGAATTTGGAAATATCCTGAGAGACCATCGAGAAGACAATAGAAAGAGTGACCAGACAGGCGTTCTAAGATTTGGTCGATAAACGGTAACGGAAAATGGTGTTTTCGGGTGACATCATTAAGTTTTCGATAGTCGATGCACATCCGGCAACCCGTAACAGTACGGGTTAGAATTAATTCATTGTTTTCATTCGCAACCACCGTTACACCGCCTTTCTTTGGCACAACTTGTACTAGGCTAACCCAAGTACTATCGGAGATGGGATAGATAATTCCTGCATCTAGGAGTTTGATTACCACAGCCTTCACGACTTCCTTCATATTTGGATTAAGTTGTCGTTGGGGCTGGACAGAATTGTGGGAATTCTCTTCCAAGAAGATCTTATGGGTATAGAAGGAGGGGCTAATCCCCTTTATATCAGATAACTGCCATGCAATTGCGTGGCGATGATTTCTTAACACTAGAGCCAACTCAGAAATTTCTGAGTCACTCAAATCGGCAGAGATGATAACGGGAAGTTTGGAGTTTCTTTCTAAGAAGAGATATTTGAGATGAGGGGAAGTTGCTTCAACTCTAAGTTGGGTGGTTCCTCGTAGGAGGTTTTGATTTTTAGGGTTTCGATGTGTAGTGGTTCAGGTGGTGTGGGGCGAGAGACTTCTTCTAAGCAGAAGCGCTCGACGATAATGGGTTCATTATACGATGAAGATATAGACTCGGGTAGTGCAGAAGATTCACCTTCGAAGCATTCTTCTAGGTAAAAGCAGGAATCGTCATTAGCTAAGGTATTACGCATTGAGGGATTTATACTAAAAGTGATTTCATCGTCTCCAACCCAAAGGAGGAGCTTTACATCACTAACGTCAATAATAGCGCGGGAGGTGGCAAGGAAGGGGTGGCCGACTATAAGGTGTACTTCGGCATCCTCTTCGATATGTAGGATAACAAAATCCACCGGAAATATGAATTTGTATACTTTTACGAGCACATCTTCTACTATCCCTACCGGATACTTAACTGATCGATCAGCTAACTGGATACTCATTTTGGTAGGTTTTGGAGATCCTAGACCTAATTTTTTGAATAGAGAGAATGGCATGAGGTTTATTCTTGCTCCTAGATCAGCTAAGGCGTGTTTTACTAACGAATTACAAAAAAGACATGGGATGGAAAACCTTCCCGGGTCATTTACTTTTTGCAGTAATTTGTTAAGTACAATCGCGGAGCATTCTGCGTTAAGGGAAATATGTGAAATATCCTCAAGCTTTTTCTTATTAGAGAGCAGCTCCTTGAGATATTTCGCATATTTTGGCATGTTAGAGATAGACTCGCAGAAAGAGACATTAATATGAATTTGTTTTAAAATTTCTAAGAACTTTTTATAACTCTCATCAGCACGCTCATTTTTTAACTTAGCAGGATAAGGAATATTTGAATTAGAGGCGCGCGACATAAGCGTAGTAGGTAAATTCAAAGCTAAAATAGGAGGGGGAGGAGTAGAAGAAGGTACCTTGGGTTCATCATTTTTTAAAGCTACCTCCTTTCCGCTACAGAGTGTGATTGCATTCGCGCTTTCCTTTGGGTTTTGTTCGGTGTTTCCTGGCAGAGTTCCTTGTTGTCGCTCGGAGAAGATCTTCGCTAACTAGCCCACCTGATTTTCTAAGCTTTTAATAGACCCGGTAATGTTCCTGAGATTAGATTCATTTGTGGCAACGTACTTGGCGAAGACATCTTCAAGCGAAGAGGGCTTTGGCTGTTGCGGTGGACAAATGGGTGGATTTAAATTAAGGGGGGGAGCTGGATTATAAGCAGGATTTAGATTTGGAGGGCGATGCGCATTCCCTTGGTTGCTCCATGAGAATTTTGGATGGTTCCTATAACCCGCATTATAGGTGTTGTTATACGGTGCGTTATTTGCGTTATAAGAAGGCCGAGGCGCGTTTCCCATGAAGTCAACCTGTTCTTCAAAAATAACATTATTATTATTAGCCCAAGGAGGAGTGGCGGATGAAGCAGTCATCTCCGCCACTTGCTTAGTTAGGCGCTCAACTTGGAGGGCTAGATTCGTAGCTGCATCAATTTCAAAAACTCCCGCTGGCTTAACTTGTCGTGCTCGGGGTGCATTCCATGTGTATGCATTCATGGCCATTTCCTCAACAAGCTCTTGTGCGGCCTCCGGGGTTTTGTTATTCAATGTCCCCCCAGCGGCTGCGTCGATCATTTGTCTTGTTTGGAAATTCAATCCATTATAGAAGATTTGCACTTGTTGCCAAGTGGGAAGTGCGTGGTGTGGGCATCTACGCAATAGTACCTTAAAGTGCTCCCACGTGTCGTAGAGAGTCTCTGAGTCTATTTGCATATATGATGCGATATCAGTGCGTAGTTTTGTGGTTTTTGCAGGTGGAAAGTACTTTCTGAGAAATTTTCCTGCCATCTCGGCCCATGTAGTGATGGATCCTCTAGGGAGAGAGCCCAGCCACTGCTTGGCCTTTGACCGTAAAGAAAATGGAAAAATACGTAATCGAATGACATCATCCTTGACACCATTGATTTTGAAAGTATCACAAATCTCGAGAAAATTTGAAATGTGGCAATTTGGATCCTCGTCCGGGAGACCATCGAAGGTTACCGACTGCTGCACCAATTGTATAATGCTGGACTTGATCTCAAAGTTATTGTTCGCCACTGCAGGGTTGACAATACTTGATTGTGTACCCTCAAGATTTTGCCATGCATAATAGGATATGGTCCTTTGCTGGGCCTCATCTGGGTTGGGCAGATTAAGATCCGTAATTTCTGTGGCAGTGTATCTGATCGACTCTTCAATGCCTAAATGCTATTCCTGATCAAGAGAACAGAGGCGACGCAAAATGGTGCGCTCTATCTCAGAATCAAAAGGAATATTCGAAGAGCTTCCTCTGGTCATACACTAAAAAGAAAGAGAAGTGGGAGAGAGATAATGAGAAAAACTATAAAGAGAGCGAAAAAAGAAGAAGATAAAATTAATAGCTATCCTCTTTTCAAAATATCAAAACTAATGTCCCCGGCAACGGCGCCAAAAACATGATATAAAAATTACATGGAGAAAAGGGATTATGCGTGGAGAAGAAAAAGTTATGGAGAGAGAAGGTGAAAGTGTGGTTGTGAGATGTTCTCTGATTCTATATTCGAGGAAGGCAAGTGTACCTTATCACATATAGTATAGGATATTAAGTTCAATATCAAGGTCGTATTACCCAGGGCGGTTTGATTACTTCTATTTCAAGGAGTTACTATTATCTTATCAAATAAAAGTTCTTTTTTTGGCTTGATTACTAAATTAGAGAAGAGAGAAAATTACTTGCAAATAAAAAAAGGATAAACAATGATTTAAGCGGAAGTACTCGATCTTCAATTTCTTTGGCAAAATTAATCAACAAAGCAATCACAAACTTTATGAAAGTTCACCTAGTGCCAACTACCTTCACCTATGGGGGGGGAATAGGTGTCTTGCAGCGTTTTTGCGGAATTAAAACTATACCTGCACAAATAAACAAAACAACACCGCACAAAAAGACACAGGCAATTTATAGTGGTTCTCCGATTTGGGTACGTCCACTTTCCCCCCTTCGACCTATCTCCCAACATGGGATGACTCAGTCACTTCACCAACCGGATTGAAATCCAATCCACACACTAACGGAAGGAACCCTTCCAAACGAAGGAGTCACCACTCCTCCACCACGGGTTGTACCCAACCCTTACAACGAGGAACCTACGTTCCTTTACAACAAAAGAAAAACTTGAATGTATAAAATATACAAACATCTTATGCAGGCCAGGTGTCCCTCTTCGTTCGATGATGCGTTCTTGACGAAGACGAAGAGTCCACGACCTTAGCTCTCACTTAGAATGAATCTCCACAAAACCGGCGGCGGCAAGAAGAGCGGCGGCTTCGCGTTCGGGATCGGCGGCAGCTAGAAGTGCGGCGGCTGAGCTTTTTGAGATCCAACCTTCGTAGTTATGCTAGCAAGGTCTACCAACGGTCTTCCTTGGATCAATCGTCTCGATCGATTCGGAAAGGGAAGGTATTCCCGATCGACAAACCAAGAGACAAAGGATCTCAAGAAGGACATGTGAGATGCGTTGCTTGACAAAGCTTCTGTCGCCGGGGGATCAGGAGGTATCCACGATCAATGGCGGTGACTACTTCTCGAGCGGCGACGGCGGCGATGGAAGAGAAATCCACGATCTAGGTCACGTCGGCGGCTCGGTTTTCTTTCTTGTGTATTCGTAGTATTGCGTATCTGTAATGATCGAAATACAACAGTATTTATACTGTAGGTCATACATTATGACCGTTGTGGGCCCCACCAAGGAAACCCTAGCTCCGGTTAAAAACAGCACCTGAATATTTGGACCGGTCTAGCGAGCAGCAGAAATTCGCCTAAGGCAAATTCGGCGAGAATCATTGGTGATTCTCGACGAATCGGCGAGAATCACTTATGATTCTCGCCGAATTCTACTTGGCAGAATTCTGTCTGAAGATCTTCTCATCCGGAGAGAATCGGCGAGAATCAACATTCATTCTCGACGAATCGGCGAGAATGCAAAGTCATTCTCGTCGATTCGGCGAGAATCAACTAGTGATTCTCGATGATTCTGCCTTGAGCAGAAATCAAGACGGCGTTGAGACAGCCAGCTGCAATCGGCAAGAATCAGCGAGTGATTCTCGACGATTCGGCAAGAATCACTAGTAATTCTCGATGAATCGGCGAGAATCACTTAGTGATTCTCGACAATTTCTACTTAGACGATTTTTCATCTTTCCACCCGTGAGCTGCTCTTTGGCCCATCCCTGCTCCTTGACTGCTCTTGATCTATCACAGCCCTGTACTTGAAAGTAAGTACACTCCAATAGAGAGAGTACACGTAGGCCAACACACTGATCTGCTCAACGAGGGATTACGTTACGCAGACCCGTGTATATTGACCCACTGCACCCTGACATTGGTGTGTACTTAGCGTGGAATAACTGCAAGCACAACTTGAAGACAAATGATCAAATACAATATCAATTCACCTTAGCTTGTCCAGGGGCTTCTTCAAATCAGGTACATTATGGATACAATACCCAACAATCTACCCCTATTTGAAGAAGCCTAAACCCTACAAGCTAAGGTGAATATAATGGATGGAAGAAAAACATAAACTGAATAATCTGTTGAGAAAGAATTTCCATACCATTATTTTAGAGCATTGAGCATATTTTGCGAGAGCACCTTAGCCCTTAGCACCTTAGCCGAGAGGGCAATCTCCCCCTTTTTGGCTTCTACAAATCTGGGACTTTAGCACTTGCCACAATGCTCCCCCTTAGTTCTTGCATTTGGGCTTACACTTGAGTTTCTTGCGGATGCTCCCCCTAGATGCACGAGCCTGAAGCTTCTGTAGTCTTCATTCCTCATAGTTTAGCATCCCCAGTTCAGTTTTGAAGAGACTGAACTTGGCCTTGTCTAGGGGCTTTGTGAACATATCTGCAATCTGCTTATCTGTGGGGACATAGTAGAGAGAGATGTCCTTGTTTTCCACATGCTCCCTAATGAAGTTGTAGCGCACTTCAATATGCTTTGTCCTACTGTGCGATACCGGATTGTTCGCAATGGAAATTGCACTAGAGGAGTCGCAGTACATTGGTACTTCCTTGAACTGAAGGTCATAGTCTGCAAACTGGTTTCTAATCCAAAGTAGTTGTGCGCAACAGCTGCCTGCTGAGATATACTCAGATTCAGCTATGGAGGTTTCAAAACAATTTTGCTTTTTACTATTCCATGATATAAGCCTTCTTCCAAGGAATTGACACGCCCCGGAAGTGCTTTTTCGATCATCCCTGCTTCCTGCAAAATCAACATCTGAAAAGCCTATTAGCTCGACATCATTGTTTCTCGGGAACCACAAGCCAAGATTAGGTGTACCCTTAAGGTATCTAAGAATTCGCTTTGCAGCGACATAGTGAGATTCCTTAGTGTTCACCTTATATCTGGCACAAACGCATGTGGAGAACATAATATCCGATCTAGTTGCAGTAAGGTAGAGCAGGGACCCAATAATGCTTCTGTATTTGGTTTCATCAAAAGGTTTCCCTTTCTCATCCTTATCCAGAGACATAGTGGATCCCATTGGAGTCCTCATAGAGGTTGCATTCTCCATTCCGAATTTCTTGAGGAGTTCATTTGTGAACTTCGTCTGAGAAATGAAAATTCCATCCTCAGACTGTTTCACTTGAAGTCCCAAGAAATACTTTAGCTCTCCCATACTGCTCATTTCAAACTTTCCTTGCATAAGTTTAGAAAACTTTTTGCAAAGATTGTTATCCGTTGAGCCGAATATAATGTCATCAACATAGATTTGCACCAGCAAGATCTTGCCTTTGACTTCCCTAAGAAACAATGTCTTATCTATTTTTCCTCTAGAGAACTTGTTCTCAAGAAGAAAACTAGACAGAGTCTCATACCAAGCTCGTGGAGCTTGTTTTAAGCCATATAGAGCTTTATTAAGAAAGTATACATGATTAGGATAAGTAGGATTGACAAAACTTGGGGGTTGACCGACGTATACTTCCTCTTTCAGGTCTCCATTCAAGAATATCGATTTCACATCCATCAGATAGACTGTGAATCCTTTGTGAGAGGCATATGCTAGAAACAGTCTGATTGCCTCGAGCCTTGCAACCGACGCAAACGTTTGGTCGAAGTCGATCCCCTCCTCCTGTCTGTATCCTTGAGCCACCAGTCTGGCCTTGTTCTTGATGATGACCTCGTGTTCATCCAGCTTGTTTCTGAAGATCCATTTAGTGCCAATCACGTTCTGCGTCTTTGGTCTGAGAACCAGCGTTCAGACATTGCATCGTTCGAATTGATGCAGCTCGTCTTGCATGGCTAATATCCAAGACGCATCTTTGTTTGCTTCGTCGAACGTCTTTGGCTCAACCTGCGATAGGAAGCTAAAATTCCGAAACTCGTTAAGTGAATCTCGACGAGTTCTGACACCGTCTCGAGGATCTCCGATGATTTGATTTCTGGGATGATCCCTCATGTGTCGGAGCTCTAGTAGTCTTGCATCAGGAGCTCTAGCATTTTCTGGGGCTCCTTCCTCTTCAGGGAGGACTACTCCATCCTGACCGTCATCATCTCCGATCGGCGTTGAGGTGGAGACCTTGACGTACTTTGGAGTTGCATCTTTATCGAGCTCATCCAGGGTAGTTGTTCGATTCTTGCACCTGCATCTTCAAGAAAACCACGTAACCCCTGGTGACTCCTCAATCTAATACCCCAAAGATGACTTTGGGTCCATTCTCGACTGGAGAGTAATCACGAAGCAGGCTTCTTGTCTCGGTCATATGCCGGGAGCATCCACTGTCCAATTACCATATGGGAGTTTTGGTGGCCTTTGGACATTCCTGCAAAATAGAATTAATTTCCCTTAGGAACCCAATCGAACTTTGGTCCTAGATTCCTCGTTAGCATACTCCCCCTCGGATGGTTAGCCCTACGAGTGGTCTGCCTCGCATTGCCAACATGAGGAGTCTCGTTATTCCTTGGATTAAACCAACAATCCACGGCAAAGTGACCAACATTGCCACAGCACCAGCAGTCAAATCTGTTATACTTTCTCCTAGGCACATGCTTCACCCTTGGAACGGAAGGTTCAACCGGGGCCTTGGACCTGGAGGTGGAGGCATCATGATGACAACAGTCGCATGATTTCTTCACCTCCTGGTTTCTTAGTGTAATAGGCTTGGCCTTGGGTGTCTGCTTCCTATTATGGCCGCTAGAGAAGTGGTCATAATCCTCCATTTGAACTTCCTCATAAGGTGCCTTGAAGACACTCTCGCAAAAATTGCGGGGGAAGGCCCACCCCTCATACCGGCTCTTGGGCTTTTCAACCGAGGGCCAGAAGAAGTGGTCATAGGTTGACTCAAAGTCCTGTTCATTGCAGGGATAGCTAGGCTTCCTGAATACAACAGGGTTGAGTGGGGCCTTTCCCTTTTTTGCAGTAGAGGCCTTCTTAGCAGCCTTATTTCTCCTCTGCTTTTTATTTCTCCTGGATGATTTACCAGGCATACCCACATGCCCCAAGCCAGCCCCCTTAGCCTGAGCAGAGAAGGTATCAACTAGTGGAAGAACAATCTTTGGCATAGAGAAGCTTTGGACAATCTTATTTTCTGTCGTAAGTTGTTCTTCGAACTTATTGATTTCTTCCTGTTTAAGGTCAAGGAGACTTAGAGACTCTGAGTGCTTAGAGATCAGGTCCAGTTGCTCCTGTCAGAGAGAAATCAAGCTATTTATCTCTTCCCTTAGGGAGACACCCTCTACCTTATGGAATTTGACTTCCTTTTTATGAGCCCTAAATCTCTTGCGGCATTCCTCGAAGGTGTTGAGCAGAAGCTCATACTTTTCGAGGAGCTCAGCTTCTCGGGCAGATGGGCTGTCCTCGAGATCATCATCAGGAGACTCATAGTTAGAGTCGGAGAGGGGGGTATGAGCTTTTACCTTCCCAGTGAATAGGGGGCATTCTCCTTCTGAGTTAGAGCGACCAACCAGCCCGAAGTAGGCTTCCTCATCATCACTGGAGTCTGAGGAATCAGACTCACTTAGTGTCTTTGACTTTTTGGCGATGTAGCTCTTCTCCTTCTTTTTATCTCTAGAGGTTCTGTGCTCATCTCCCTTCCCCTTCTCTCTCTTGCCTTGGTGGCAGTCGGCCATGACGTGTCCTTGCTTATTGCACCCAAAAACAATGATGTCAGTATGACGATGTTTGTTCGGTTTTGATTCATTCTTGTCAGAAGAATAATTCTTCTTCTGATTTCTGGAGGAGGAGCTGTCTCTCATTCTTTGATTCCTCATCTTGAGGAACTTCTTGAATTCTCAGGTGATGAGGGAGAAGTCTTCTTCAGACAACTCTGAGCCGGAGTAGCATGGCTCAGAGTCTTCCTCCACATCCTTTTTCCTCGCACGGAATGAAGCCGCACCCTTGCCCTTCCTGGAGTGAATGGCTTTTAGGGCCACAGTCTTTTCCTTGGCTGCGGCCTTCTCTGCTTCTTCTTCAGCTTTCCTCGTGTTCAACTTGAGCTCATAGGACATGAGCTTCCCAAAGAGTATCTGAGGATCAGTTTCAGCTAATCTGCCAAACTCTCGGATGGCGCAGATCTTCGTGTCCCATTCCTTAGTAAGGGACCTAAGGGATTTATATTTAAGTTCACCATTAGTGAACACTCTTCCATATCCCTTGAGAGCATTGAAGATCTTGAGGAAGTTCTCAAAGGTAACTCCGATCTCTTCCTTGGGCCCCTGCCTGAAGGCCTCATATTTCTGGTTCAGGAGGGATCTTCGATCATCCCTCACTTCATCTGTGCCCTCCATCAGGATAATCAAGCTGTGCTAGATATCCTTGGCTGTCCTGTAGTTGCAGAAGTTCTGCTTCATGGAGTAATCGACTGCGCTGATTAGTATGTTCTGAGCCTTCTTGTCAAGTCCGACCAACACCATCTTGTCCTTGTCCATTTCAGAAAGCTTCTTTTGTACCTTTTTGGTAGGATCAATGGTGGAGGCCTTAGTGGGAATATAAGGTCCCTCCTCCACGACCATGAAGAGTCGAGAGTCGACTGCTTCCATGTAAAATCTAATCCTTTCCTTCCAGATAGGAAAGTTTAGCCTGGTGCACACTGGGATCTTGCCTGAGTACTTGAGTCCGTCCATAGTAGATATCTGCCTTCTTCTTGACACTAGTGGCAGGAACTTACTCAAGGTGTTAACCCCTTTGATGAGTAACCTCCCTCTGATACCACTTGAAAGTCCACCTAGTGCCAACTATCTTCACCTAAGGGGGGGGGGGGGGAATAGGTGTCTTGCAGTGTTTTTGCAGAATTAAAACTATATTTGCACAAATAAACAAAACAACACCGCACAGAAAGACACAGGCAATTTATAGTTGTTCCCCGATTTTGGTACATCCACTTCCCCCCTTCGACCTATCTCCCAACACGGGACGACTCGGTCACTTCACCAACCGGATTGAAATTCAATCCACACACTAACGGAAGGAACCCTTCCAAACGAAGGAGTCACCACTCCTCTACCACGGGTTGCACCCAACCTTACAACGAGGAACCTACATTCCTTTACAACAAAATAAAAACTTGAATGTATAAAATATACAAACTTCTTATGGAGGCTAGGTGTCCCTCTTCGTTTGATGATGCGTTCTTGACGAAGACGAAGAGTCCACGACCTTAGCTCTCACTTAGAATTTTTCTTTTTAAAACCCGGGGTCTTAGGCCCAGAGTCGCCACTTTGCGGTGACACCTTTACGTCCTGAAGGGTCATCATCACAAGGCACCGATTCTGCCGGCCAATTCGATCACAGAAAGGTAGCACAATAATTGAAGTAAGAGCAATGCAGTCCACAATAATAAATCACATGTATATAAACCCCACGAAGGGAGTGTCCACAGAAAACATCAGAGTACAATGATACTAGAAACATAAGGGCTCATGCCCGGTACATAGTCCTCACTACAAAATCACTCAATGCGGAAGGAAAACTAAAACTCTACTAAAGGTAAGGACTCACGGTCCCTGCAGTCTGGACTCCAGTGCTAGACTCCCCCATCTCCAAGCGTACCGGCCTCCTGAGCTGCTCCTCCATGCTTGGTTCCGCGATCCCCTAATATGATATGGTTCGAAAACCGTTAGTCATAAAGACTAAGCCCTATCATCCCCTACCCCCTCCCCCATGGCTCCTAGGTACCGAGCGGAGAGGAAGAAAGGGAAGGACATGAAAGTGGAGATTTAATCAAGAAACAAATGGCAGCAGAACTAATCTAGCAATTCTATATTAATATAACAGAAACAGAAAATAAGAAATGTAACCTTAACTTATGTGCGAAAGCGCATAAGCCAAGGGATCTTCTGCGAGGCTCCCATTGTATAGAGTGTCCCATACCACCTATACGTTTGGGTGTCGGTTAACAAAAAACACCATGTATATATATTGAAATTAACCTTTGATTTATAAACTTGCCCACACAAGCTTATAGACCAAGGGGTCGTTTTGCAGGTCCTAACGTATAAGCGTCCCATACCACTTATACTTTAGTTTTCAGGGTTAAATGAATTGATTATGCTATGACATGCAAGTGGGTATGATGAAACATGCAAGTGCAACTCACACGCCAGACTCTGTGCACACAGACCTTTAGTTCCCCCTTTCGGAGCCGTTACCTCACAGGATACCTCCGTAGTGGCAGACGGAAGCGGTGGGTTGGGCCTCGCCCACCTCTAAACCAGTAAAGCACTACCGGTCAGACCTATCATACGCCTCAACGCTTGGTGCACTAAGCGGATGCCTGTGTACTCTTGCCGGCTGGCGCACCGGACTTCTGTTGGCAAAGTGCTAACCACACTTGCCGAGTCAGCGTATTGGCGTCGGTGCATCGACCCTCCAATACTGAAGACCCACCACCTTAATTTCCATTCTTTTTTATGCACATGCAAGTTTAATCGTAAACACACAAAAGCCGAGCCGAAGCTCCCCGGACCAAAACGTCCGTCTCCAAACCAACCGAGACGAAGCTCCCCGGACCACCTCGTCCGTCTCTTAACCAACCGAGCCGAAGCTCTCATAAATCTTCCTTTGCCAACAATGTTTGTGAAGGGTGCAACCCTAATTACTAAGTTACTCTTGTCGGTTTGTTATTACAGTTTACGTTAGCCCAGGACTGCCCCCGGTATTCCCCGTGAAGGGCTCTCAAGGGGCACTAGGAACCAAGACGGCGGCATTACGGCCCGAAGTTCCCTTTCGCAAGGCACTTATTGTTATTGGTTGATCTCCCTTAACCCGATTCCCTTCTCATATTACGATAGACTATCCTAGGGTGATTTTAAACCTTCCACTCTTCAGGGAAGACGATCTTTCGTCGAACCCGAGCACCCCTTAACTCTAGCTATCACAATTTCTCACTACTCTTCATATCATCCTACTGTGATATCATTCACAATTGTCCACCCAGACAAAATGATTAACTCCAATGACTTTCTCAGATCATGTCCTATTGCAATTCACAAATTTGTTATGTGCAGTCCAACCTAGACTATATGTCGAACCGGTTAGGCAACGATCCCAAACTCATCCAAACGCCCTAAATTATTTAATGGAGACTTATCATGATATAAATGACCTAAATCCAAAAAATGGTAATTTTCCTAATTTATTTGGCATTTAATTAATTTTCTCGAAAATCCCAAGGGCTACCGGTTTGAACACAAACTACCCTAAGTTCTCTTGCAAGATGTCCAGAAAATTTATGATAAATATTAGGTTATCTCAATAATTTAAATCCAAAGTATCATAATTTTGCTATCATCAAAAGGGCACTAAAACTATTTTAGAAATAATCTCTATCTTTGGTTATTTAAGAATCAAGTACAGAAAATATCCATCCAAAAATTGTAAATTAATTATACTAAGCAGATAAGTCATTCAAAATAATATTGGCCAGGTTTCATAATTTTCCAATAAGTATATCATCCATAATTAATTTTTAAACCATAAAACCCCTTTCTAACATCTGTGAATGAAGTACCAGAATTACTCAACTAAAAATCATACAAAAATTCAGGGGCAACTATTCTGACCTAAAACATTTACCTCGAAGATTTCTTGAGGTTTCAATGAACAGAAATCTCTAAACAATTAAAACATCATTTAAGGCCATAGCAAGTTTTACAAATGAAGTGCTAGCAATAATCAACATAAAATTCCAAAAAAATTGCTATAAGTTCTATCTGATCCAAAACTCACTCTACCCGAATTTCAAGGCTTTTAAGTAAGGTTTAGTGACTGGTTTTACTTATTTGATATTTTACCCTAAAACTAAGGTTAGGGTTTTAAGGTATCTACTTGTCTCCAAATTCTCCAAGATTCCATCCAGAAGATTCTTATTAGGCCTTTGTCAACTCTACAGAGTTTCAAGGCAATACAAGAGCAATTGCCCCCATGTCCTTCACAATCCTCAAAACCCTTCATTTTGGGTTTGAGCTTGGATCCTAGGGTAAATCAACCCTAAACCTCACCATTTTTCTCCAAGCAGGTTATAACACCCTTCTAAGTTAGAGGTCAGAAAATCAGCCTCTGTTGAGGTGATTTGACCTTTCCAAACTCTTAGTGCAATTTTTACTAAAAGATGTCTCGCTAATGCCTAGTTAAGGGTAGGAGATTTCCAACCCAAAACTCCTCCAAACTAGTTGCAATTTTGTACAGATCTAGGTTTTATAGCCAGGGACCACTCAACAAAATTTGGGAGGGTTTGGAGGTCATTTGGGCACTTAAATAAATTTCTCTAACTTAATTAAATTGAAACAAAAACATTAGGCAAAGTATCTCTAAAAATTCCCATTTTTGGTCTGCCTGTAGGTATAGCTATGGTTAACCCCCTGCCCAAATTTCAGGTCATTTGGACAAGGGACGATGAGTGGGCATCCATTTTAATTTCTGCCCAACTCTAAGAACAGCCCCCACTAAAACGGGTGCTGCGGTCGAACCGCTTACCCAAACGGACTGAAATCAATTTTAAATTAAACTAGACTCAAAGGGCTACAACTTTTGTGACTGGTCATTTTTCCTAAAACGGACTCTAAGTTCCTCAATTTGCAGCCTCAAAATATACCCAGATAATTTATCTTTCCATTATGTATTATATACATAATTTATATATTATAAAATTGATTTTACTGTTCATCTTCTACATGAAACCGAAAACAGAACTCAGAAAACCATTTTTCCTGTAACATTTCCGTGATCCGTCGCCGGCCGTCCGGTCACTTCCCTGGCCAGCCACCACCACCACCAGCTCCGTCGAGGCGATGGCTAGCGGTCGGCGGTGGTTTGGCCGCCGGAGGTGGCGGTTTCCGGCGAACTCAAAAATACATTTTTCATGGTTTTCCATGAAAACGAGAAATAGGTCCGGCTCCGTTGAGCACGAACTTCCTTTCTAAGAATCCTAAGATCTACCCATGAAAGAAGAAGCAGAGGAGGACCTTGTTCGCGGTTTGGAGGCGAGATGAACGACGGGGTGCCAAGGCGCGGTGGTGGCGTTGCTGAACTTCTCCTACAGCAAGAGCAAACGTCTGAATTTGTTTGATTGAGCATGTAAACTTCTCCTCTTGCTCCAAGTGGGCTTTTATAAGTCAGCAAGTGTGGAGGTGAAAGGGTAAAGCCTTAATGGTCATGAAGGCTCCTCTTAATAACATTTCGATTACGGTGAAGGGATAAGAAACGGTGGAAGATAAAAAGGTATGTCCAGTTGGCGGTTTCCTATTGGACCATATCTCCTTATTTTATTAAGAAATTACAATAGGAAACGGCCCATAATTACTCCTGGTGTAACTTCCCACACCAGCATTTATTTCCACGCGTGTTAGAATAATTTCGGGCCTGAACCGTCGTTTCGGTCAATGTCACGGGCGTGACACATAGGTCACGGGCGTGACAGGCCCGGGTGGCCAATTCTGGGGTCGACGATCGTCGAACTGAGATCGACGGTCGTCGAAGGGTGGTCACGCCCTAGGTCACGGGTGTGACACCTTGGTCACGGGCGTGACAGGGTCATGAGACAAATTCCGCGCTCGGCGATCGTCGCGCTGAGGTCAACGATCACCGAAGGGGGGGTCACGCCCTTGGTCACGGGCGTGACACCTGTTTCACGGGCGTGATAGGCCCGAATGGCAAATTCTGAGGTCGACGACGGTCGAACTGATATCGACGGTCGTCGAAGGGTGGTCACGCCCTAAGTCACGGGCGTGACACATTGGTCACGGGCGTGACAGGGCCGGGTCGAAAATTCTGCTCCCGACGATCATCTCCTTGAGATCGACGATCATCGAAGGAGTCACTCCCTAGGTCACGGGCGTGACGGGTCGGTCACGGGCGTGACCAACCCGTGACCCGAAATCTTGGTCGATTCATTTCAATTTTTGGGCTTCCTAGGGTTCTGTGACGACCAAACGACTCCTAAGGGTCTAGCTGGAAATGGGATGTTACAAATCTCAATAAACAAAACAAAAATTTTGTCCCCGAAATTGAGGTTGAGCCTACGGGGATTTATATCGGAATAAATTAAACTTGTAACATCCCATACGATTTTTCTATTGGGTTCAAGCGACTACTTGTTTGATAAACGAAGGCAATCTCCCCAATAAACAAAAGATTAGCCCCTACTTTCCTGCGCATGCCTAGGTTCTCAATTTTCCTTATCTAATCTTACCGGTTTTATACAAGAAGGTAATTTATAGTATACCAAGAGGTGGTGAGGTATACCTGACTGAACATCTCCGGGTATTTTTGCCTCATCAGGTCCTACGGTTCCCACGTATGCTCCTCCTGACCGTGGTTTCTCCAACGAACCTTGACTAAGGGGATCTTCTTGCGGCGCAAGATCTGTACTCCTTTGTCGTCGATCCGGACCGGCTCCAAGTGAACAGATCGGTCTGAAGCTACCGGCCCTTCGGTGGTCAAAATCTGCTGCTCCGGGCGTAGTAGAGCCCTTTTCAGCGAAGAAATGTGGAAGACGTCGTGTAGAGCTGCCAGCTCTGGTGGCAACTCTAGCCTGTAGGCTAGGGGTACGATCCGCTCCAGGATCCGGTAAGGGCCCATATACCTAGGGCTGAGCTTCTTCCTCCGACCGCGCACTCGTGAGACTCCGTGCATGGGCCAGATCTTCAAGAACACTCGGTCCCCTACCTGGAACTCCACCTGACGATGTCGGGCGTCATAGTACTTAGCTTTTCTGCTTTGCGCCTCCAACATCCTATCTCTGATCAGTCTCACCTGAGCCTCGGTGTCTTCAACAAAATCCGATCCCAACACCTTCGGATCCTCGTCTTGAACCCAAGAAAGCGGGGTCCTACATTTTCTTCCATACAAGGCTTCATAAGGCGCCATCCTGATGCTGGACTGGTAGCTATTGTTATAGGAGAACTCTGTTGGATCTTGTAGCCAACCTTAGAGGGGGGGGGGGGTGAATAAGGTTCGACGCGTTTCTTGAAATTTAAGTTTTAATTTGTCCACAGAACCAGAGCTTAGGAAACTACTGCAGAGCGTTGGGTAACCAATGTTCTGCGGTACGTGATTCACTCTTTTCTTGTACAAATTAGCTTGTGCGCACACACGTGAAACTAGACTTATCATTCACAAGTAAACATAAGAGGCAATGATATGAAGAAAATATCTCATATGAATCATTAAGTCACACACAATGTTACACTTGTAATTAGGATTGATTTAAAACATGTTTACACACAATACATACAACTTGGATCTCCATGACGCCGGAGATCAGAGGCGGTGAATAAAACTCTTGGGTTTTCTATACCGACCCAAAACCCGGACCGGTTGGCTCTTCACTTTCTCTCCGAAAGGTCTTAGAGCCGCTCTTCATCTTCACACCCGGAAGGGTCTTAGAGCCGCTCTTCACTTTCTCCCCGAAAGGTCTTAGAGCCGCTCTTCACCTCCACAACCGGAAGGGTCTTAGAGCACTGCTAGATCCCCGATCTAGACGCCCCAAATCCCGGGACGATTTTCCACGGAATCCAACCCGGATTCTGACGACCTTCCCCGGTCGATTTCCCTTACCACTTACAACAATAGAAGAAGAAAAAGATACAAAAATAGATTACAAAATATATTCGTTAAAGTTTAGGTTCTCCCTCTTGAGAAGTTCTCCGGATAGATCTACGGCCGGTGCTTGTGATCTTCGATGGAAAGCACCCGGTCGCTAGACGTAGACGATGCGAAGCCTTGATCGCCGGAGTTCTTCGATCTCGAACGGGAGGAAGAAGCCTTGCTTTTTCTTTGACGAAGACGAGTAGAACGGACGTAGGAAGACGGCCGAACTTGGTATTCCTGGAGCACTTCGTCAATAATCTCTGGAGGTCCTGGGTCTTGAGGAAACGGCGCTGCTTTTTATACGTCTTGGAGAAAATAGACTACCGCCTGCGATAACTCTATCGCCGGGCGGTAAGTTCGCGCGTAACGCCTGCAGCTGTCTCCACACGTCTCCCGAAACGGCAACTATAACTGCTCATTAAGGAAACTGCCGTTTCAAGAGAGCTATCGCCGGGCGGTAATGGTTACCGCGCCCAGTCAGAGCGATAGCGCCATTTCGCCAAATAATTCTACCGCCTGCGATAAGACTATCGCCTGAGCGGTAGGTACCATCGTCGACGATCGTCACCTTGATGCACGTCGACCGGATACCGCCGGCGGTAGCCTCCTGTCGCCGGGCGGTAGCTTTTGATTGTCGACGATCCTTCCTTAGCTGATAATTGGGCCGTCGACCATCGAACCGATATGCGTCGATCGAGATGGTTACCGCGCTGCGATAAGGTTATCGCCGGGCGGTAGTAACCTTTTGAAGCTCTTCTCCTTTCCTTTCACCTGTCAGCCTGCACACTCTATCACACAGCCAATCTCATCAAATACAAGCAGGGAGTTGATATTCTCAAACCTAAGGAGTGTGAAACCATGTTCCAACAAACTCCCCCTTTTGATAATATCAATCCCGTTCATGATAAACCAAAATCAAGTAGATAGAGTGCCAGAATAGATGTATGTAGCAACGTAGAACAGTATAAAATAGAGTATCAGAGTAAAATGAACATAGAACAGTATAAAGTAGAGTATCAGAGTAAAATGATATTGAACAAATAAGCAATACACACCTATATCGATCCCGTTCAATCCTGTTCTATCCTACTACATACTCCCCCTATCGGTGGGACGCTCCCCCTATCTATGAGCACACACACACCTCAATACGCTCCCCCTATCATGAACACTACCTCCAATACCTTCTCCCCCTTTGATAATATCAAAAGAATGGGCGAGGCCAACCGACCAAGGAGGATGAAAATTGTAGGCGAGAGATAACGTAATATAGACCCACAAAGCACTTGAAATCAGAGAATTGTAAAACAGGGTCAAAATCAGGAGCAAACGCTAATCAGAGTGAAGAAATTGGACTATATGCACGAGACATAGCACACATCAAGTATGACATGAATGTTTGCAAGGTTTAGATAAATAGAGAGAAAAATAGGCAAACACAAATATCGTCATGAGAGAAAAAAAATGTGCCAGTACGTATTGTGCGAAAAGCATCGAATGTAGTTGAGGTCCAATTCTTATGCGCGGAAGATTTAAATAAGATAATGACATGTGCACGTGTAGCATCAAGAGACAAAACATTCAATAGAGATATCATGCAGACATGTTTTATATCAAGCAAACTAACGATACTAACACCAAAGAGATATAGTGAAAAATCACGTCACATGACATAGTGCGGCATAAAGAAATTAAATCAAGGGCACAAATCATAAAGTGTAGTCCATGCACAAGATCGAAACGACTTTGTAATCCAAGGTGCTCACCCTCACAACGCTTATGAAGACTTATCAGGAGGGATGAGTAGTGCTTGGGGGGTCTGTAAGCGGGATTTGATGGCCATCATTTTATTTTGAGTTAGGCCATCAATTTTATACATAATCAAAGCAGAACAAGACCCCAAGTCAATCGAAATCTACCCACATAGGTAGATCCACTTTAACTTGTTTACATTGGACATATGCGTTTCTAGTTTTGGCCCAAAAATTTAATTAGCATAGACACGCGCAATTTGATTTCATGACATTGATTGTTCAAGATATATCAGATATGTTAAATTTAGTGTCACGATTTATAACATGTCAGCTTATTATCTCAGGTTGAGTGCATGATCAAGTGGTGTGTGAGTGGTGTAGTCATTATCGTAAATAAATCCTCACACATACTTAGAGGCGTAGACAACGTACACCCACATTAATTTTTCGCACTCAATAGCTAGACAAAAATTTAACTTCGCTCATCATGACCGGATACCAATGTGCCGTACAAATTGACAAGAAGATTAGCAAACATTTTATATACTTGAAAATATACCACGACTCGGTCATATGAGCCCCCATGAGATAAAAAAACGCACTTTGGCCCTAAAACGACCACCATTTGTCTACTATATGGACACCCATGATTTTCGTGTGTACTTATATGCGAGTCAGAGTACTATTGCCTGCGGTAGTACTACCGCTCCGCGGTAACTCCGGAATAGATATGCTGTAGGTTATTTCAGATCCGCCCACACGCATTCTCACCTTGCATCCCTTTTGGAAAGAAGCTTCTCCAGCTCTACAGATCTCCTTTGATTCCAGGTAATGCTCTATCCTTTCTCATTTTTGCTTGATTTCTTGTTTAGGATCCATATGAGATGTCTTTGTGGAGTAGATTTGTTCTCTCATGGCATTTTTATATCCACTTCTTCACGGATCTCCTCTCACATATCCCCCTTTTTGAAAAATATTGCCATTGTTTTAGTCTATTTCGGATCTACGCTTTAAGAGGTGAAAAATATTGCCATTGTTTGTAAAGGATCCGAAATGCGGAGGAGTAAAAAGAGATACTTTCACATGTTTCATTTTTAGATTTTTATTGTCGGATCTCATCTCCTCTTTCAAGATCTACGAAGTTCATATATAGATCTATGAAAAACATGGAGATTGGAGTGGTTTTTAAAAAAAATCGATTTTTAGCTCAAAACGGCGGAAAGAGGTGAAGTGCAGTCCGTCGAGCTACCGCCGGCGATAGCTGATTATCGCCTGCGATAGCTCCCAGATTTCACTAAATTTTTGTGAATTTTCAGTTTTGGATCCCAGTTCCTGATTTGAGTTTTTGAATGTTGTTTCATGCAGGAAATGGCCTCCTCGAGCGCACACTCTGGACGTCGAAGTGTTTCAAAACGAAACCGTGGAGAGACTACGCACCCCGCTATAGACAACGCCACTGTGAGCATTCCTATGCTCATAGAAATTGATGATCGGTATACTCATATCTATGAGTATCTCGAAGAATCGGGCGTGTTGGCGGTGATATCAGATGGGTGTTCCTTTTCCTCCGCTCTCGTTCGAGAGTTCTACAACAACTTGAGGGATCCATCTCTGATGCGTCTGGGAGGAGGAGTTCAGTCTTGCATCGGGGATGAGATAGTTACTATCACCCATGCCGACCTGGAGACGAAGTACGTGTGGCCATCCAACCTTCCATACTTGGATGTTGTAGAATCCTTCAGGACAGCACGGGATTGGAGAGTGATGAACGAGGTTCTCCATGGAGCGGAGGGGCGTCCTGACTTTTTCACTTCGGTGGACACACTCACACCAGTTGCTCGGATAATTCAGGATATCCTCCGCCATTCGCTGATGTTCAAGGCAGGAGATACTCGAAAGGTCACGGCTCAGCTATCCATGGTGACCTATCACATTATAGCGCAGAAGCCATTCAGCGTTTCAGATCTCATCCTGTCTATCATGAGGTATACTTTTCGCCTCAAGTCCCCCGATCGTCAGCGGGTAAATACACTCCCTTTGGGAGGAGTCATCCAGACCATCCTGAAGATCAAGTACCCGACCATCGACTGGACCTCCTATCCCATTAAAATCGTTCCTCAGGTCTATCATGTAGGAGAGATACCGGCTGCTTCACGGGTGCGACCACAGGTGCCACCTCCGGAGCCATCGGTACCCCCGGTCGAGATCTCTTCGCGAGGCAAGTCGTGGAATTCATAGCCTCATGGAGGAGCAGGGAAAGGAGATCAAAGGCATGAAGAAGATGCTTAAGAAGATCATGAGGAAGCTCAGCATTTCTTCAACATCCTCTGATGAACAGGCGTGATCCCATTTTTCTTTGTACCTTTTCGAGTTTTTAGATTTATGAACAATTAAAAATTGATGTAATAATACAGGTACCGGCCCGAACATTTTTCTTGAATGTTTTTGGTTTCATTTTATGTGGGCAATTTAATCTCTATTTTGTTATCACTTGATTATGCGTGAAAAGTGGATTTTGATCAGTATTAATATTCTCCTAAGCTCTTTGAGTCCCGCACAACTACAACAGACGTACGATGTGAAGTAGGAGATAGTCATGACGTGATCAAGTGTGTCATTCTACTTCACTAACGGGACATACTTAGGAGTTGAGAGGTTTGGGTATCCAGAAGGAGCCGAGAATGACTTTCCTTTTGGGAACCCAACGATGTTGTGATACAGTTGAACCCGGTGAAGGAGGGTTCGCCCGGTCTATCGGACTGGGCGTGCTACGTCGCGTGACTGGTCTCCATTCATACCTTGGTTTGATGTTTTTCTTATGTTGCAGATTCTCTTTTGGATGTCTAGGAGTCCTTACGTGAGAGATTGTGGTTGGGCACAATTGTCTTTGTGAATTAATCATGTTGAGATTACTTTCTGACATGAAATACTTCTTGTTACCATACTGACTCATAGCATAAAGACTTTTTGAAAGATATCTGCGTTCAATTGGTTTTGTAAATGGAGTAGTTGGTTTTCGCCAGTGGATATGATTTTCATATTTGAGGTTTTCACTCGCGTTGGCTTGAAGTTTACTACTCCCTTTGATTTTCCTAACTGACGTGAGTGAGCTTGTGTTCAACGTGCGTTTGGAATTTTCTTGATATTGCACGTTTATGTGTTGAGAATTTTTCTTTAAAATTTCCTTAAGCACGTTGATTTTCGTTTCCAAATCTTCATTTCTCTGTTTGAGATTTGTTCTCGCTTTGGTGTAGGCAGTTGTGCTATTCTTGAGTATTGCGACTATTGAGTTAATGTGGGCTTCATACTTATTTCTGTATTCTTCGAAGACCTCACTCATCTCAGTGATTTCAACTCTATAGTCCACGCACTTAGCACACTCCCCCTTTGACGCTAAGTTTTCTAGAAACAGTTTCTCATTTTGTTCTCTTAGAGAAATGCACTCTTTCTCTTCCTCCTCACGTTTCTCTTTTAACTTCTCACAATTTGTACAAAGTGTAGAGTTGTCCTCTAAAGAGCATACAGGAGAACTAGACACGACAGTGGAAGATTCTACACTAACATTTGCTTTTAAAAGGTTATTTTCCAAGCGTAGTTTTGAATTAATATTTTTCAGTTTCTTAAGTCTACGCCTATTCATATTCAGCATATTCAGTGTATAAACAGACTTGCATACACGGAGAGAGTTTGAGTTTCTTACAGCGCTCTTGGACGAGGCAAGATTAGAACACAAGGTTCCTTTATCATCTTCCCCTTGGCTCTTCTCGTCCAGTGACAGATGTTCATCTCCCCTCTTGCTTGACGTGTCTGTCTTGACTTCCTCCAAGAGTGCATCTCCATTTGACTCGTCACTTGGATCTATAAGAAACTGCTCGAAGTCATTATCTGCAGGATGAGAACTATAAGTAGACTCAAGATATTCCCATATCTCATATGCAGTGGAACACATGTGAATGCGTTTAAAAATTTCTTGACTAAGCCCACAAAACAAACTGTTCATAGCCTTGGCATTTAAATAACACTCGTGCTTATTTAGGCTATAAGGGGGCTTGGTACAAGTAATGTTCCAAACTTCTACATCCGTTAGCATAAGGAATTTTCTCATTAGAGTTCTCCATTTGTTATAGTTCACTCCTATAAAGAGAGGTGGTGCAAACAAATTTTCGGTGTACAATTTTTCATCCCCACTCATCAGTCCATGATGGAGGTTGGCCATTATTCCCGGTGGTGAAACCGTTTTGGAATAACCTGCCTCTGATACCACTTGTTGGATCTTGTAACCAACCTTAGAGGGGGGGGGGGGTGAATAAGGTTCGACGCGTTTCTTGAAATTTAAGTTTTAATTTGTCCACAGAACCAGAGCTTAGGAAACTACTGCAGAGCGTTGGGTAACCAATGTTCTGCGGTACGTGATTCACTCTTTTCTTGTACAAATTAGCTTGTGCGCACACACGTGAAACTAGACTTATCATTCACAAGTAAACATAAGAGGCAATGATATGAAGAAAATATCTCATATGAATCATTAAGTCACACACAATGTTACACTTGTAATTAGGATTGATTTAAAACATGTTTACACACAATACATACAACTTGGATCTCCATGACGCCGGAGATCAGAGGCGGTGAATAAAACTCTTGGGTTTTCTATACCGACCCAAAACCCGGACCGGTTGGCTCTTCACTTTCTCTCCGAAAGGTCTTAGAGCCGCTCTTCACCTTCACACCCGGAAGGGTCTTAGAGCCGCTCTTCACTTTCTCCCCGAAAGGTCTTAGAGCCGCTCTTCACATCCACAACCGGAAGGGTCTTAGAGCACTGCTAGATCCCCGATCTAGACGCCCCAAATCCCGGGACGATTTTCCACGAAATCCAACCCGGATTCCGACGACCTTCCCCGGTCGATTTCCCTTACCACTTACAACAATAGAAGAAGAAAAAGATACAAAAAGAGATTACAAAATATATTCGTTAAAGTTTAGGTTCTCCCTCTTGAGAAGTTCTCCGGATAGATCTACGGCCGGTGCTTGTGATCTTCGATGGAAAGCACCCGGTCGCTAGATGTAGACGATGCGAAGCCTTGATCGCCAGAGTTCTTCGATCTCGAACGGGAGGAAGAAGCCTTGCTTTTTCTTTGACGAAGACGAGTAGAACGGACGTAGGAAGACGACCGAACTTGGTATTCCTGGAGCACTTCGTCAATAATCTCTGGAGGCCCTGGGTCTTGAGGAAACGGCGCTGATTTTTATACGTCTTGGAGAAAATAGACTACCTCCTGCGATAACTCTATCGCCGGGCGGTAAGTTCGCGCGTAACGCCTGCCAGCTGTCTCCGCACGTCTCCCGAAACGGCAACTATAACTGCTCATTAAGGAAACTGCCGTTTCAAGAGAGCTATCGCCGGGCGGTAATGGTTACCGCGCCCAGTCAGAGCGATAGCGCCATTTCGCCAAATAATTCTACCGCCTGCGATAAGACTATCGCCTGAGCGGTAGGTACCATCGTCGACGATCGTCCCCTTGATGCACGTCGACCGGATACTACCGGCGGTAGCGTCCTGTCGCCGGGCGGTAGCTTTTGATTGTCGACGATCCTTCCTTAGCTGATAATTGGGCCGTCGACCATCGAACCGATATGCGTCGATCGAGATGGTTACCGCGTTGCGATAAGGTTATCGCCGGGCGGTAGTAACCTTTTGAAGCTCTTCTCCTTTCCTTTCACCTGTCAGCCTGCACACTCTATCACACAACCAATCTCATCAAATACAAGCAGGGAGTTGATATTCTCAAACCTAAGGAGTGTGAAACCATGTTCCAACAAACTCGACTAACGGCAACATCTTCTCCCACAGCTCCCCTCGGTCCAGTATACACAATCGTAGTAGATCCTCCAACGTCCTGTTGGTGCGCTCTGTCTGCCCGTCCGTCTGAGGGTGGAAGGCCGTGCTAAAAGTCAATCGGGTGCCCAGGTATGCCTGCACTGACCGCCACTCCCTGGATGTAAACCGTCCATCGCGGTCTGACACGATCGTCCGGGGCACGCCCTGATACCGGATATACTGCTCCACGAACTTCCGTACCAACACTCCCACCGAGTCATCCTTCCTGATCGGTATAAAGCGGGCCACCTTCGTCAACCGATCAACAATCACCCAGATCGAGTCATTCCCCATCCGAGACCGGGGAAGACCATGTATAAAATCCATAGCTATATCGTCAAACTTCCACTGTTCACGGGGAGTGGCTGCAACAATCCTGCGGGGTTCCTGCACTCCGCCTTCACCAACTAGCACGCCTCGCAATGGGTCACGAAGTACGTAATGTCCTTCTTCATGCCCGGCCAAAACATCATCTTCTTCAGATCAGTGGTCATCTTTGTGATCCCCGGGTGCACAGAGTACCGGCTGCAATGCGCCTCCGTCATAATATCCTCTCGGATCTGGCCTCCTGCGGGTATATATACTCTGCCTCTGAAATGTAGCAATCCATCTCTCAGGGAATAATCTCCTGTCGAACCCTCCTCCAAGGCTCGGAACATCGGCTCTGCCCACGCATCTGTCCTCTGTCAGTCTCGAATGCGATCTCGAATATCGTCTATGGCCACCATCGATGTCAGATACTCCCTATACAGCTCTGGATCATCCTCGGACACTAGGGATATCTGCATATCTCTGAATGACCGGACTAGCTCCATGGACATAACCTGGGGCCCAGCCTCGGAAGTGCCACATTCCCTAAACTTGGTTTGAGGGAACCCAAGCCAATACTATTTTGCCCAATAAACAAAAATTTAGCCCCCAATAAACAAAAGATAAGCCCCTACCTACCTTGGGCTAAGCATCTTTGATATTACCATGTTATCTCCGTCCCAATTGGGTGCACAATCCCTAGGGCATCAATCTTCGACTTAGGATTCCAACCTGAAACTTGTTGATATACTTCATACAAAAAACTCTCTGAGTCACATTTATGAAAACCTTATCCCAGTCAAAATGTTCCTAATCCCAAATGGGTATCTTCTGAACTTGAATTCCTACCCGAACCTCGGTGTTTGTCTTGGTGGTTGTCTCTGAGTAATCTTATTACCGGTACGAGGGTTAAGACTACTTGTCTTCTAACATTCTGCTAAAGTATTATTGATCTCAATTCTCCTTAAAGCAGTCTACTGATTTGAGTAATTGTTGATAGGGGTCGTGGGTCACCTGAGTTTATCTATCAGGTTGTCATTCTCATGTAAAACTCCTCCTTTCTTTCTATTAGGGTATCTCCTTACCTTAAACAAGTTCATACCCAGGGTCTATTTCGAACTAGGTCATGTTATAAGTCGTCATGGTTAGTCATGTGTCCTACTAGGTTGAGTCTAACTTATTGACTAAAGAATTATAAGATGAGGTCTTTACAGCCGGAGGTGCTCCCTACTGGGGGCAGGGTTTGCCTCAAGCTACAAAGAAGAATTTCATTTGTTGAAGAAGTGGACAATTTATATGTGATCACTATATGGGCACAGCACTGCTTCTGCTACTTAGTTTATCCCCAAACTAAACACACGCGGGGGTGACCCAGGGTTTGTGGACTGCTACTTTCTTCTGATCGATGTTTCCTCTGATACCACTTGTAAGACCCCCTTTTTTTCCTTTTTAAACCCGGGGTCTTAGGCCCAGAGTCGCCGCTTTGCGGTGACACCTTCACGTCCTGAAGGGTCATCACCACAAAGCGACGATTCTGCAGGCCAATTCGATTACAGAAAGGTAGCACAATAATTGAAGTAAGAGCAATGCAGTCCACAATAATAAATCACATGTATATAAACCCCACGAAGGGAGTGTCCACAGAAAACATCAGAGTACAATGATACTAGAAACATAAGGGCTCATGCCCGGTACATCAAGTCCTCACTACAAAATCACTCAATGTGGAAGCAAAACTAAAACTCTACTGAAGGTAAGGACTCACGGTCCCTGCAGTCTGGACTCCAGTGCTAGACTGCCCCATCTCCAAGCGTACCGGCCTCCTGAGCTGCTCCTCCATGCTGGGCTCCGCGATCCCCTAATATGATATGGTTTGAAAACCGTTAGTCATAAAGACTAAGCCCTATCATCCCCTACCCCCTCCCCCATGGCTCTTAGGTACCGAGCGGAGTGGAAGAAAGGGAAGGACATGAAAGTGGAGATTTAATCAAGAAACAAATGGCAGCGGAACTAATCTAGCATTTCTATATTAATATAACAAAAACAGAAAATAAGAAATGTAACCTTAACATATGTGTGAAAGCGCATAAGCCAAGGGATCTTCTGCGAGGCTCCCATCGTATAGAGTGTCCCATACCACCTATACGTTGGGGTGTCGGTTAACAAACAACAACATGTATATATATTGAAATTAACCTTTGATTTATAAACTTGCCCACACAAGCTTATAGACCAAGGGGTCGTTTTGAAGGTCCTAACGTATAAGCGTCCCATACCACTTATACTTTAGGTGTTTGGGTTAAATGAATTGATTATGCTATGACATGCAAGTGGGTATGATGAAACATGCTAGTGCAACTCACACACCCGACTCTGTGCACACAGACCTTTAGTTCCCCCTTTCTGAGCCGTTACCTCCCAAGATACCTCCGTAGTGGCAGACGGAAGCGGTGGGTTGGGCCTCGCCCACCTCTAAACCAGTAAAGCACTACCGGTCAGACCTATCGTACGCCTCAACGCTTGGTGCACTAAGCGGACGCCTGCGTACTCTTGCCGGCTGGCGCACCAGACTTCTGTTGGCAAAGTGCTAACCACACTTGCCGAGTCATCGTATTGGCGTCGGTGCATCGACCCTCCAATACCGAAGACCCACTACCTTAATTTCCATTCCTTTTTATGCACATGCAAGTTTAATCGTAAACACACAAAAGCCGAGCCGAAGCTCCCCGGACCAAAACATCCGTCTCCAAACCAACCGAGCCGAAGCTCCCCGGACCACCCCGTCTGTCTCTTAACCAACCGAGCCGAAGCTCTCATCAATCTTCCTGTGCCAACAATGTTTGTGAAGGGTGCAGCCCTAATTACTAAGTTACTCTTGTCGGTTTGTTATTACAGTTTACGTTAGCCCAGGACTGCCCCCGGTATTCCCCGTGAAGGGCTCTCAAGGGGCACTAGGAACCAAGACGACGGCATTACGTCCCGAAGTTCCCTTTCGCAAGGCACTTATTGTTATTGGTTGATCTCCATTAACCCGATTCCCTTCTCATATTACGATAGACTATCCTAGGGTGATTTTAAACCTTCCACTCTTCGGGGAAGACGATCTTTCGTCGAACCCGAGCACCCCTTAACTCTAGCTATCACAATTTCTCACTACTCTTCATATCATCCTACTGTGATATCATTCACAATTGTCCACCCAGACAAAATGATTAACTCCAATGACTTTCTCAGATCATGTCCTATTGCAATTCACAAATTTGCTATGTGCAGTCCAACCTAGACTATTTGTCGAACCAGTTAGGCAACGATCCCAAACTCATCCAAATGCCCTAAATTATTTACTGGAGACTTATCATGATATAAATGACCTAAATCCAGAAAATGGTAATTTTCCTAATTTATTTGGCATTTAATTAATTTCCTAAAAAATCCCAAGGACTACCGGTTTGAACACGAACTACCCTAAGTTCTCTTGCAAGATATCCAGCAAATTTATGATAAATAGTAGGTTATCTCAATCGGTTAAATCCAAAGTATCATAATTTTTCTATAATCAAAAGGGCACTAAAACTATTTTAGAAATAATCTCTATCTTTTGTTATTTATGAATCAAGTACAGAAAATATCCATCCAAAAATTGTAAATTAATTATACTAAGCAGATAAGACATTCAAAATAACATTGGCCAGGTTTCATAATTTTCCAACAAGTATATCATCCATAATTAATTTTTAAACCATAAAACCCCTTTCTAACATCTGTGAATGAAGTACTAGAATTACTCAATTAAAAATCATACAAAATTCAGGGGCAACTATTCTGACCTAAAACATTTACCTCGAAGATTTCATGAGGTTTCAATGAACAGAAATCTCTAAACAATTAAAACATCATTTAAGGCCATAGCAAGTTTTACAAATGAAGTGCTAGCAATAATCAACATAAAATTCCAGAAAAATTGTTATAAGTTCTACCTGATCCAAAACTCACTCTACCCGAATTTCGCGGCTTTTAAGTAAGGTTTAGTGACTTGTTTTACTTATTTGATATTTTACCCTAAAACTAAGGTTAGGGTTTTAAGGTATCTACTTGTCTCCAAATTCTCCAAGATTCCATCCAGACGATTCCTATCAGGCCTTTGTCAACTCTACAGATTTTCAAGGCAATACAAGAGCAATTGCCCCCATGTCCTTCACAACCCTCAAAACCCTTCATTTAGGGTTTGAGCTTGGATCCTAGGGTAAATCCACCCTAAACCTCACCATTTTTCTCCAAGCAGGTTATAACACCCTTCTAAGTCAGAGGTCAGAAATCAGCCTCTGTTGAGGTGATTTGACCTTTCCAAACTCTTAGTGGAATTTTTACTAAAAGAAGTCTCGCTAATGCCTAGTTAAGGGTAGGAGATTTCCTACCCAAAACTCCTCCAAACTAGTTGGAATTTTGTACAGATCTAGGTTTTATAGCCAGGGACCACTAAACAAAATTTGGGAGGGTTTGGAGGTCATTTGGGCACTTAAATAAATTTCTCTAACTTAATTAAATTGAAACAAAAACTTTAGGCAAAGTATCTCCAAAAATTCCCATTTTTGGTCTGCCTTTAGGTATAGCTAAGGTTAACCCCCTGCCCAAATTTCAGGTCATTTGGACAAGGGACGAAGAGTGGGCATCCATTTTATTTTCTGCCCAACTCTAAGAACAGCCCCCACAAAAACGAGTGCTGCGGTCGAACTGCTTACCCAAACGGGCTGAAATCAATTTAAAATAAACTAGACTCAAAGGGCTACAACTTTCGGGACTGGTCATTTTTCCTAAAACGGTCTCTAAGTGCCTCAATTTGCAGCCTCAAAATATACCCAGATAATTTATCTTTCCATTATGTATTATATACATAATTTATATATTATAAAATTGATTTTACTGTTCATCTTCTACATGAAACCGAAAACAGAACTCAGAAAACCATTTTTCCTGTAACATTTCTGTGATCGGTCGCCGGCCGTCCGGTCACTTCCCTGGCCAGCCGTTGAGGCGATGGCTAGCGGTCGGCGGTGGTTTGGCCGCCGGAGGTGGCGGTTTCCGGCGAACTCAAAAATACATTTTCCATGGTTTTCCATGAAAACGAGAGATAGGTCCGGCTCCGTTGAGCACAAACTTCCTTTCTAAGAATCCTAAGATCTTCCCATGGAAGAAGAAGCAGAGGAGGACCTTGTTCGCGGTTTGGAGGCGAGATGAACGACGTGGTGCCATGGTGCGGTGGTAGCGTTGCTGAACTTCTCCTACAACAAGAGCAAACGTCTGAATTTGTTTGATTGAGCGTGTAAACTTCTCATCTTGGTCCAAGTGGGCTTTTATAAGTCAGCAAGTGGGGAGGTGAAAGGGTAAAGCCTTAATGGTCATGAAGGCTCCTTTTAATAACATTTCGATTACGGTGAAGGGATAAGAAACGGTGGAAGATAAAAAAGGTATGTCCAGTTGGCGGTTTCCTATTGGACCACATCTCCTTATTTTATTAAGAAATTACAGTAGGAAACAGCCCATAATTACTCCTGGTGTAACTTCCCACACCAGCATTTATTTCCATGCGTGTTAGAATAATTTCGAGCCTGAACCGTCGTTTCGGTCAATGTCACGGGCGTGACACATAAGTCACGGGTGTGACAGGCCCGGGTGGCCAATTCTAGGGTCAACGATCGTCGAACTGAGATCGACGGTCGTTGAAGGGTGGTCACGCCCTAGGTCACGGGCATGACACCTTGGTCACGGGCGTGACAGGGTCATGAGACAAAATCCGCGCTCGGTGATCGTCGAACTGAGGTCAACGATCACCGAAGGGGGGGGGGGGGTCACGCCCTTGGTCACGGGCGTGACACCTGGGTCACGGGCGTGACATGCCCGAATGGCAAATTCTGAGGTCGACGACCATCGAACTGAGATCAACGGTCGTCGAAGGGTGGTCACGCCCTAGGTCACGGGCGTGACACATTGGTCACGGACGTGATAGGGCCGGGTCGAAAATTCTGCGCCCGACGATCGTCGAAGGAGTCACGCCCTAGGTCACGGGCGTGACGGGTCGGTCACGGGCATGACCAACCCGTGACCCGAAATCTTGGTCGATTCATTTCAATTTTTGGGCTTCCTAGGGTTCTGTGACGACCAACCGACTCCTAGGGGTCTAGCTGGAAATGGGATGTTACAGAATGAATCTCCACGAAACTGGCGGCGGCAAGAAGAGTGGCGGCTTGGCGTTTGGGATCGGCGGCGGCAAGAAGGGCGGCGGATGAGCTTTTAGAGATCCAACCTTCGTAGCTATGCTAGCAAGGTCTACCAACGGTCTTCCTTGGATCAATCGTCTCGATCGATTCGGAAAGGGAAGGTATTCCCGATCTACAAACCAAGAGACAAAGGATCTCAAGAAGGACACGTGAAACGCGTTGCTTGGCAAAGCTTCTATCGCCGGGGGATCAGGAGGTATCCATGATCAACGGCGGCGACTACT
Organism: Platanthera zijinensis; assembly: GCA_039513925.1. NCBI lineage: Eukaryota > Viridiplantae > Streptophyta > Magnoliopsida > Asparagales > Orchidaceae > Platanthera > Platanthera zijinensis. The sequence continues at coordinate 101,860,143 of CM077082.1, read as the reverse complement.
TCTCGAGCGGCGACGGCGGCGGTGGAAGAGAAATCCGCGATCTAGGTCACGTCGGTGGCTCGGTTTTCTTTCTTGTGTATTCGTAGTATTGCGTATCTGTAATGATCGAAATACAACAGTATTTATACTGTAGGTCATACATTATGACCGTTGTGGGCCCCACCAAGGAAACCCTAACTCCTGTTCAAAACAGCGCCTGAATATTTGGACCGGTCCAGCGAGCAGCAGATATTTGCCTAAGGCAAATTCGGCGAGAATCATTGGTGATTCTCGACGAATCGGCGAGAATCACTTATGATTCTCGCTGAATTCTACTTGGCAAAATTTTGGCTGAAGATCTTCCCATCCGGAGAGAATCGGCGAGAATCAACATTCATTCTCGACGAATCGGCCAGAATGCAAAGTCATTCTCATCGATTCGGCGAGAATCAACTAGTGATTCTTGACGATTCTGCCTTGAGCAGAAATCAAGACGGCGTTGAGACAGCCGGCTGCAATCAGCAAGAATCAGCTAGTGATTCTCGACGATTCGGCGAGAATCAGTAGTGATTCTCGTCGAATCGGCGAGAATCACTTAGTGATTCTCGACGATTTCTACTTAGACGATTTTTCGTCTTTCCACCCGTGAGCTTCTCTTTGGCCCATCCTTGCTCCTTGACTGCTCTTGATCTATCACAGCCCTGTACTTGAAAGTAAGTACACTCCAATAGAGAGAGTACACGTAGACCAACACACTGATCTGCTCAACGAGAAATTACGTTGTACAGACCCGTGTATATTGACCCACTGCACCCTGACATTGGTGTGTACTTAGCGTGGAATAACTGCAAGCACAACTTGAAGACAAATGATCAAATACAAATCAATTCACCTTAGCTGGTCTAGGGGCTTCTTCAAATCAGGTACATTGTGGATAAAATACCCAACATTTTAACTTAATAAAATAAAGATACCTTGACCGTGGGGGTTCCCAAAGCTTGAACACGCTTCTCTCGAAGAAGTGCCCAACTGAGGTTAGGAAGATCCGACCGAACTCTCGTCCCGTATCCGAATACCTAACACTCGCTTTAAGTAGTGAACCTTGCTATTGGATTTGACTCCAATCCGGGAGATTTACGTCATTCTCTCTCGAGAGGTGCGTGCAACTCTATTTCCTCTTGAGCGCTCACTTCAAGCTATCGGCCTCTCGGCTATCCAAGAATGAAAACATGAATGGAGACTATATATCGATAATATAGTTTCATTCGAAATAAATCAAGAGTAAATCGAAGGCCTAGATTCTAAAAAGAGAAAGAGAGTTAGAGCATCATAACTGATCAACTCATCCTGAGATCATCAAGATCGAGTACTAAGAGGATTTAGTTACTCATAATTGTGTAGGAAATGAAAATCATGTTAAGAATATGCAAAATAAGAAAGAGTGAGAGAGAGAAAAGGAATAACAAACTATATTATTCTTATTGAAAAGAAATTACAAAAAGGGCATAAAGACATTACAAGGAGAGTTTACAAAAAGATTACAAGTGCGATAAAAGAGATTGCAAGAAAATTAAAGCATTAAAACATTAATCTAAAATACTCTAAAAATAAACTCTCAATTGCTCTCTAGAAGTCTCAAATGAAGGAGGAATGATTATCCTTTCCCCCTTCCTTCATGCTTATTTATAGGGCCAAAACCAAGGGGGTAGAGTTAGAATTTGGCATGAGGATGAAGCTTCCATGAAGCTTCCCTTGGTCAAAATGCACATGTTCGATATATAGTCAAAGGTGGCTAGCCTCTTTCATACTTGTCATGAAAAGCATGATAAAAATTGGCTAACTTTCTCTCTTTCCAAGAAGCTTCCTTTAAGAACACATGCTAAATATTTAGTCAAAGGTGGCTAGCCTCTTTCATACTTAGGAGAAAAAAATCTCATCGGACCATTGTGGCTTCATTCCATTCTTGAATATAGTTCAACAACACCGTGGCATGACTGCACTCGACATTTAGTTTGGAATGCACAAACTGAAGGCGTGTTCTCTTATAATTAATAATGCAATTTGTCCTGAGATCCTTGGTTCTTGCTCAAAGACGAGAATCATTCATGCAGGAAACCAGCTGGACAGCAACTTCGACGGAGGATTCTCGAAGCTACATAAATCCGATGAAGGGGTGTAACCATGCGTTGGAAAGGTATTTTTGAGGGCTACAACTTTCGTGTTCAGCCCAAGATATTATTCTTGCCGCAACATGCCTAAAGTTGGCCCCGAAGTTCGCTGCGCGCAGAAAATATAGTAAAATAGGCATGGTTATGATAGAATTATAAAAAGATACGATTTGGCGAATAAAATTAACATTATAAATATATTTATATTAGATTATTTAGATTTTTATATAAATAATTTTGGTCAAATTATGCATCATCACAATCCTACCCCTTTCTCTGGCCAGTGGCATTCCTTCCCTCCAGGCATAGCAATGCATAGACATATATATCATATCTTGTGCTCTCACGCAAAATCAATCCATTAAAACCGTCATCCACATAGCCCAACAATCCGTGCACTCAGGGCACATTCTTGGTGCACTGGCGAACCAGGGTCAACACCACCATTTACACGGTATTGAGCATTTAGTCATAATGGCGCGAAGGCCTAAGACTCTCATTATGCCACTGACAAAAGATCAATTCCTTGACGCTCTCCTGTACAGTCGACATAATACAGGTACGGATCAACCACCCCCCATCGCTCAAGTTGCCTTGCCATCACCGAGTACAGTGTACTCGAAGCTATATCTGATGGCACGGTACGGTTTCACCTTTCCTGTTCTGCAAGAAGCCTTTTTCATAGCTCGTAGATCACACTAGCCATAATGTCCGCCAAGGACTGGCTTCACAATATCCACGTTGTCCACCAAGGACTAGCTACACTATCCACAACGGACTGGCTATACTGTATCCACTGGACAAGTAGTACAAGGGTATTTTCCTGGAATTCCTCATTCCAGTACTTCCTGCTACTTCCCTTCACAGGCACAACCCATTGAATCCATAAATTACACGTTTATATGTGGAGTCTTCTCCGGTGCGTAATATGCAACATCATAAATCCAGACCAACCTGCCCAGATGGGCTTCACACTGCATGCTTATCCCATACTACACATTTCCGGGTGTAGATGCAGACTCAACTGGGGATAACAACTATCAACAAACGGGGATCACTTACACTTCCACCTTTTGGTGGAGGATCCCATACTCATGCATAAAGGAGGACTTCACTTGTCCAATGAAGGAAGATTATTACCCTTCACGATCTCTTGGGAGCCAAAAAAATTCTAGTTGGTTGAAAAGAACTGTAGCAGCCTTGCCTCCAAAGATCTGGCCTCGGATCTCGAATCGGAACTCTAAAGCTCCTGCAATGGCCAGATCTTCTCCTCTTCCTCCTCCTTGCTCTCCCTTCTCTCTACACTTTTAGAAAGAGATTGGCCTAAGCTTTGAGTGAAAACTTCATTCCAATCAATGACTTAACACAACAGGGAATAACCTGGGCCACATGATCCACGATGAAGGAAATGAACGGACACAAATTGCCCTCAAAATCTATTTTTTTGGGTTGAAAGGCCCGTGACACGCCCGAGTCACTGGCCGTGTACTGCAAGCGGTACACAAACTGACTTATACAGACCAGGACACAGTCTTAGACACGCACGTTTCACTCCTGACACACCCATGTAATGAGGCACATGACGGTGTTGAGGGGCGTGTCCCTCAATCGGTACAGGATCAATACTCCCGAAAAGGACACGGCTGAGGCACACGCCTGTGTCCTTAGCCATGTGCCAAACACGACCCTGTGATATGCCCATGTAACAGGCCGTGTTGAACACTCAACACTGCTCGGTTACTAACCCGTGTCGGACACGACTTCTATCACGCCTGTATCCCTGGCCATATTACCTCTCGACAATCGTCGACTGTACTGTGTCGAGAACTCGACACACATATTGAAGGACACACCCGTGTCGCAGGCCGTGTGCCTGACTTGAGACACACTCAATCCCCACTCAAGTACTACTCGACACACTCGAGTACCCAGAGCTGGACATGCCCTGGGACATGCCCGTGTCCCAGGCCGTGTCACCCAGCCTGAACTACAAATTGGAATTTGAGGTGTTACAACCCTCCCCTCCTTACAATAAATTTTGTCCTGAAATTTGCTCACTACAAGGAAATCCAGCAAGGATATTGTTATAACTTCAAATGATCATTACAATAAAAGACTCACTTTACAACAGTTCAAACAAACAACTCGGGAAAATCAGCTCGCACGGTCTGCTCCAGCTCCCATGTTAGCTCCTCACGGCCACAATTGTCCCACTGGACTTTGACCATCCCTATTGTTTTGTTCCGCAACTATTTATCAACTCTATCCTCGATCTGAATGGGTCTAACATTTGTCGTTAGCCCATATTCGACCGGTACATGATCAATCTCAATCACTTGAGCTGGATCATTGTCGACTTTTCGAAGCACTTAGATGTGGAACACATCTTGCAATCCACTCAATTCTGGCAAAAGAGCTAGCCGATAGGCGGCTTCCCCAACTCGCTCCACCACTTCAAACAGACCAAGATATCTCAGACTTAGTTTTTTCAATCGAATAATACTTGACACGCATTTGAAGGTTTTGATCTTCAAATATACTAAATCGCCCACCGCAAACTCAATGTTCCGGTGCTTGGCATTATAGTACTTTGCTTGCCGATCCTAGTCTATCAGTAGCCTCTCCAGAATATAGCGTATTGTCGAGTTAGCCTCTTCTACTTCCTTACACTTATACAGCTTGGATTCGCCTGCTTCTGCCCAAGCTAACGGTGTACGACACTTACGACCATACAGGGCTTCAAACGGTGCCATACTGATGCTCGCTTGGTAGCTATTATTTTAGGAAAACTCCACCATATAGAGATGATCTTCTCATCTCTTACGAAAATCCAGGGCGCACATTCGGAGCATATCCTCCATTGTCCTGTTGGTTCGTTAGGTCTGGCCATCCGTTTGGGGATGAAAGGTCATACAGAGTGTTAACTTTGTTCCCAATAATTGATGGATTAGCCTCTAGTCATTCGACGTGAATTTCTCATCACGGTCACTAACGATGCTCCGGGGAACACCGTGCAATCAGACAATCTGCTCCACATAAAGCTTTGCCAATGCTTCCACTGAATCGTCCCTCTTATTCGGTAGGAAGAAAGCCACTTTTTTCAACCGGTCTACAATCACCCAGATTGAATCATTCCCGTGTTGAGATCTCGGCAACACATGCACGATATCCATTGAGATATCATCAAACTTCAACTCCGAAATAGGTAACAACTCAGGAAACCACCATGCTTCTGACATTCTGCTTTGACCAACGCCCAAGTTTGATACTTAGCCACATAATGTGCTATGTCTTTCTTTAGTCCTGGACACAAGAATAATTTCTTCATTTCCTTGTACATCTTTGTGCTCCTAGGGTGAATTGAGTACTTTGCAAAGTGAGCTTAATAAATCAACTCTTCTATCAACTTACCCATATTTGGGGCGCACAGTCGGCCATATTTCCATAACAAGCCGTCATCCCAGGAGAATTGGTCATTAGACCCATCCTTTGCATAGCGTTGGAGACTTTCATCAAACTCTATTGATCGCCAAACCCTGTCCGCAAGGTCATACTTTACCTTTGTCCAGTTCAAGCATGCATCGGCTGTGGAATTCTTGGAAACACAAGAAATCTTTAAAGCTTAAAACTCCTGGATTAGACGCTCATCATTCATCTGCAACCAGCTTTCTCGTACCGGAGTCCTACGACTCAACGCATCAGCGACCACATTTCCCTTCATGGGAGTATAGTGAATATAAAAGGTGTAGTCCCCAAGGAACTCCAACCACCTTTGTTGTCGTATATTCAGATCCTTCTGATCCAACAAATACTTTAGGCTCTTATGATCTGTATAGATATCCACTTTAATGCCATATAGATAGTGCTGCCATAATTTCAGCGCAAAGATCACCGCCGCCAACTCCAAGTGATGGACGGGATAATTCCGTTCATGCACATTCAACTAGCGTGAGCCATAAGCAATCACTTTACCAAATTGCAGAAGAACTCAGTCTAAGTCGCTCCCTGAAGCATCACTGTAGATCTTATAGCTGTCTATACCACATGGCGATGTCAAAACAGGCGCCGTGTTCAAACGACTCTTCAGCTCTTAAAAAACTCGCGTGCATTCCAGCGTCCAAACAAACTCTGATCCTTTCTCATCAAAGTTTTCAGAGGCAAAGCAATCCGTGAGAAGTTTTCCATAAACCGTCTGTAATAGCTTGCCATTCCAAGGAAACTCCTTACCTCGGCCACTAAAGACATCACTGGCCACTCTCGGATGACACTTATCTTTGACGGATCCACTACATGCACTCTCCACTTACCACATGGATAAGAAAAGCTACCGACGAAAACCAAAACTCACACTTTGAGAACTTGACATAGAGTTTATTGCTCTACAAGGTATGCAACACCAACCACAAATGGTTTGCATGATCGGCTTTTGACTGCGAGTATACTAAGATATCATTGATGATGATAATCACAAACAGATCCACGTACTCTCTGAACGTTCGGTGCATGAGATCCTTAAATACTGAAGGCGTATTACGTAAGCCAAACGACATTACAGTGAACTAATAATGCCTGTAGCGTGTTCCAAATGCTGTCTTGGGAATTTCACCTTCCTGAATCCCTAGCTGGTAATATCCAGATTTTAAATTACATTTGGAATAGACGGTTGATCCCACTAGCTGATCAAATAAGTCATCTATCTTTGGAATCTGATACTTGTTTTTATCCGTCAACTTATTCAACTCACGATAGTCAATACATAACCATAAACTACCGTCCTTCTTTTTCACAAATAGAACATGCGCGCTCCAAGGTGATATACTTGGGCGTATGTAACCCTATTCCCTAGACTCTTGCAACTGAACCTTCAGTTCTGCCATTTCTTTTGGCGCTACGCGATATGATGAGCGAGCCACCGGTTTCGCTAGTGGCACCTGTGAGAAGCGAACTAAAACAAGCCGGAAATGGTATAACTGAAATTTTATTATCAGAAAAACGTGTCTATTACAAAGGTATGGCCTCCCTTATATAGAATGGAGGAGAGAAGAGAGAATACAAATAAGAGATGTGGGACTAAAACTATACAAAAATCTGGGCGGCTAGAACAACAGACCGGAACAAGCCGGGTGGTTAGACAGAAGGGCTAACCGCTCGGCCACTGCCAGAGAGAGAGACAAGCCGTCATATGAGACCGTTAGACAGCCCGGTCTCCTAGTCGCCACTAACAGACCGCTAGACCGCTTGGACCTCAGACCTCAACACATCAACCAAACCGCTGAAGGCAAACCGCCAGACCGCCCGGTCAATAACCCGCCAAGCCAGACCGACAGACTGCCCGGTATCTAACTTCAACACTCCCCCTCAAGCGGGAGCACATATGTCGATCATGCCCAGCTTGTCACATATATGAAGAAACGAGGCGGATACTGGCTTGGTGAAGATGTCAGCCAGCTATTTTTCAGACGTGACGAAGGGAGTGCAAATTTGTTCCTTCAGAATCTCTTCACGAATGAAATGACAGTCGACCTCAATGTGCTTGGTTCTCTCATGGAAGACTGGATTTTTGGAGATATATATAGCAGCCTTGTTGTCATAGAACATAGGTAGAGGATGGTTGTAGACCTCTCCTAAATCCAACATGAGAGCCCGTAGCCATTTTAGCTCGCAAGTGGTCGATGCCATACACCGATACTCTGCTTCAGCACTGGACATGGAGACAACAGATTGCTTCTTGCTCTTCCAGCTTACCAGATTGCCCCCAACAAAGGTACAGAAACCGGAGGTAGACTTGCGGTCCCCTTTGTCATCAGCGTAACTCGCATCTGAGTAACCTTCAACCCTCAGATGATCATTCTTCTGAAAGAGCAATCCTTTCCCAGGGGCTACTTTGACGTACTCCAAGATCCGCAAGGCGGACTGTAGATGGCACTCCCTGGGAGCTTGCAGGAATTGAATCACCTTGCCCACAGCATAGGAAATGTCGGGCCTAGTCACGGTGAGGTATATGAGCTTACCAACTAGACGCCTGTACCGCGAAGCATCTGAAAGAAGAGGCGAACCATCTGTCCAGGTTTTGTCTTCTCCAACAGCCATGGGACATCGGGCAGGTTTGGCCCCAGTCAATCCTGCTTCTTTTAAAATATCAAGAGCATACTTACGCTGAGAGAGGACTAAAGAGTTGGGCTTCCGAGAGATTTCGATCCCCAAAAAGTACTTCGGAGAACCCATATCTTTCGTGACTAGATGTTGGCAAAGATGCCGCTTTGTCAAGGCTACCCCTTCCTGGTCATCACTAGTGAGAAGAATATCATCAACATATACTGCAAGAACCACCAGTCCCGAAGAGGTTTTGCGAATAAATAGAGAGTGATCAGCAGCGCTGCGAGCAAAACCAACGATCACCACGATGCCGCTGAACTTGTCAAACCAAGCTCGAGGGCTCTGCTTGAGGCCATAGATTGCCTTCTGTAGCCGGCATACTCGTGTCTCCCCCTGAGCAACATACCCTGGAGGTTGCTCCATGTAGACGGCCTCCTGAAGATCACCATAAAAGAAGGCATTCTTGATATCCAGCTGGGAAAGTGGCCAATCTTTGTTGACCGCCACAGAGAGAAGGACCCGTATAGTGATGAGACGAGCCACGGGAGAGAAGGTGTCAAAGTAATCAACCTCATAGGTTTGAGTAAAGCCCTTAGCCACCAGGCGAGCTTTATAACGGTTCACAGTGCCATCTGGGCCAAATTTGACTACAAAGACCCAGCGACAGCCAACAACATATGTATCAAAGGGAGGAGGGACAAGAGTCCAGGTACCCCGCTCTGTGAGGGTCGCCATTTCCTCATCCATGGCCAGCTTCTAGTGAGGAATGGCAAGAGCCTCCTGGTAGGAATGAGGTGTGGTAGTAGCAGAGATAGCCAGTGCAAAGGCTTTGCGAGAAGGGGTAAGACGATCATATGAAACAACAGCAGCATGGGGGTGTAGGGTACACGTCCGCACCCCTTTGTGAAGAGCTACAGGAAGATCCAGGTCGGCGGGCTCCTCGGCATCCAGAGCATCCGTGGCAGAGAGAGCTGGCCCGGGAGGAGAGAGCGACGGCAGCGGAGATGAGGGAGATGGAGGCGAAGAGAGAGGCGGAGGGAGAGGAGTGGGCGGAGACGGAGGAGGAGCGGATATCGCAGTAGGAGACGATGGAACGAACGGAATAACAGGAGAATCAGAGGTGGGGGGAAGAGAAGAGGAGTCATCCGAGAAGTAGGAGGCATTCTCGAAGAAGGTAACGTCAGCGGAGACGAACTGCTTATGAAGAACAAGATCAAAGCAGCAGTAGCCTTTCTGAGTGGCCGAGTACCCCAGAAAGACACATTTGGTGGAGCGAGGGGAGAGCTTATCACGGGTGGCAGATGGGGCATGCACAAAAGCAGTGCACCCAAAGATTCGGAGAGGGAGAGGAAAAGGCTCCTTGCCTGGATAAAGGATGGAAAAAGGGGTTTTTCCCTTGAGAACGGAGGAGGGAATGCGATTGATGAGATAGCAGGCAAGAAGAATAGCATAGCCCCAATATGAGTGAGGGACATGCATTTGAGTCATCAATGTGCGAGCAACATCGAGGAGGTGACGGTTTTTGCGTTCCGCCACCCCATTTTGTTGGGATGTATAGACACAACTTGTCTGATGAATAACGCCATGTTGCACACAGAAAGAGGTAAAAGCATGACTTAAGTACTCGTTTGCATTATCAGAGCGAAAAGTTTTAATACCAACACCAAACTGATTTTTGATTAAATGATAATAGGAGGTCCATACATTAAAAAGTTCAGAGCGATCTTGTAAGAGATACACCCATGTACATCTAGAAAAATCATCAATAAAGGTTACAAAATAAGAACTGCCCCGACCAATAGTAAGGGTAGGAGCAGGTCCCCAGATATCGGAGTGGACTAGATCAAACGAACGGGTAGAGCCCCGACCTTGCTTCGGCGGGAAGGAGGAACGATGATGCTTGCCAAGTTGACATGCTTCACAGTGGAGAGGAGTATTGGAGGGAGGGAGGTGGGCAGAAGCTGATGTAGAAGCCGTGGTGGAGGATGACCGAGACGGAGATGCCACTGGAGAAGATCCGTACAAGAAGAAGAGAAGGCGGACAAAGCGGAAATGGTGTCAAGGAAGTAGAGGCCGCCGCTCTCAGTCCCAGTAGCAATCATCCGCTGGGAGCTCGGATCCTGAAAAGAACAAGAAGATTGAGTAAACGTTACAGAACATTGAAGCTGCTTGCACAAAGAAGTAACCGACAACAGATTGCACGGAAACTTGGGCACATAGAGAGTGTCCTCGAGTCGAAGGGACGGAGTAACATGAACCACTCCCGACCCATGAACCGGGGAGGGAGAACCGTTTGCAATGAGGACAGGGGGCAACCGATCATGCTATTCGAGGAGAGAGAAGCACTGAGGATTGCCCGTCATATGATTAGTTGCACCGGATTCGATAATCCATTTACCTTGAGTGACCACATGGGCACTACCTGATGATGTGACCACGGAAGCAGACGGCTTGGAAGAAGAGGCGGAAGAGTCACCCGAGGGGCGAAGATGGGGATGCTTTGTCCAGCAGCGGTCAAGAGTGTGTCCGGTGCGGCCGCAGTGAGAGCAGAGGTAGCGGGAAGAAGGACGTCCGCCAGACTGATGACTATGGCTACAAGAGCCACTCCGCTGAGTTTGATGAGCATAGTTATCCGGAGGAGAAGGAGCGGGCAGAAGCGGGCGCTGAAGGAGAGAGGTGACAGTGGCGATGCGAGCAGCGGTGGCATCTAAAGTAGGAGATTCTGCCTCACCCAGAATTTTTTGGCGGATCATGTCATAAGTGTCAGGAAGACGGAGCAGATAACACACAACTAGAAGCTCCTGGAAGTGCTTGTGTTGTTGAGCCAGATCCGCAGAAAAGGGGTGATTTTGAAGAATCTCAGCCCCAAGAGCTTGAACTTGTTGGTAGGCAGTAGCAGGAGATGAGGTATGCCGGGCAAAGAGGTCCGCATACAACATATAGATGCGGGACGTCTGAGCCCCTTTGGAATACAAAGCAGCAAGATGAAGCCAAGCAGCCTTCACCGTATCATCATGATGGATGACGGGAAGGCACTCATCAGATAGACTGTTAGCGAGCCAAGTACGCACAAGAGCGTCACTCGTATCCCAGTCATCAAAGAGAGGTGAAGTGGTAGGAGGAGGGTCATCAACGAGATGGTGGCGTTTGAGTTGCGAGCGAAGGAGAAAGGTGAAAGAGACGCTCCAATCCAGGTAGTTGGAGCCGACAAGCTTGGAAACAGCGCCAAGATTCCCGGAAGGAGTAGGAGGTATAGGCGGAGCCGGATTGGCTATAGGGGTGGCGGCAGGAGTGGTGGCAGTGGAAGCATCAGAAAGAGCCATAAGAGCAAACAACAGGAAGCCGCGCGGTTAGGAAACAAGCCGCGTGGATAGGCAGAAGAGGAACTGTAGCGGTCAGGATGTCAAACACCAGCGGCCAGAAAGACCACGACCAAGCCGCAGTATCAAGCAGAGGGGAAGAAGTCAAGCGGCAAGCAGACAGTCCGCTCGAACAGAAGCACAAGAGAGGGCAAGGCACACAGTGATAGGTCGCGGCGAACTAGGCGACAGATCGCAGTGAACAAGGCAACAGGTCGCGACGACCAGAGCAAGAGCAAACAGGAGGAGGCAAGGCACACGGCGATAGATCTCGGCGAACAAGGCGACAGATCGCAGTGAACAAGGCAACAGGTCGCGCATACAGAGGGCAACGACAAGGAGACCGCGCGGACAGGGCGCAAGCCGGAGAAGCAAGTCGCGCGGACAGAGAGGAGCACAGAATCAGGAGGAAAGGATCGATTCCTTTGATACCATGTGAGAAGCGAACTAAAACAAGTTGGAAATGGTATAACTGAAATTTTATTATCAGAAAAAGGTGTCTATTACAAAGGTATGGCCTCCCTTATATAGAATGGAGGAGAGAAGAGAGAATACAAATAAGAGATGTGGGACTAAAACTATACAAAAATCTGGGCGGCTAGAACAACATACCGGAACAAGCCGCGCGGTTAGACAGAAGGGCTAACCGCTCAACCACTACCAGAGAGAGAGACAAGCCACCATGTGAGACCGTTAGACCGCCCGGTCTCCTAGTCGCCAGTAACAGACCGTTAGACCGCTTGGACCTCAGACCTCAACACAGTAACCAAACCGCTGAAGGCAAACCGCCAGACCGCCAGGTCAATAACCCGCCAAGCCAGACCAACAGACCGCTCGGTCTCTAACTTCAATAGCACCAACTCAATAGAGAATTCAATCTCCTGATGGGGTGGTAACCCAGGAAGATCCTTAGGGAATATATCGGGAAACTCCGACACAATCGGAACATCGCTCACATTGGCCTTTGGCTCAAAAGCCTGAATAAGCATGAAGAATAACTCTGTGCCCTTCCGAATAGCATTGATGACTTGGACAGCAGACACAAAGATCCGACCTACTCCTCGTATACTAGAGAACTTAGTCTCAAGCTCGTTATTCTGGATGTAATGCCCCGAAACATAAAAGTGAAACGGGCGATGTTCGAACCAAGTTCGGGTCTTGGCAGGGTGAACACGGCCTGTGACACGGGTATATCACATGGCCGTCTCGTGCTCGGGTAGTCGAGTCGAGGTCGACGAGCGTTGAGTGCTCGAACACGGCCTGTGACACTATCAAAATCAGCATTTTCTCTGAATTTAACAAGTATCAGACTATGATAAAACACGCGCTGTGATGCCACGTCGAGCAGGGGATAACTTCCGACGCTCAGGCAAAACTCAAACGACCTCAAAATAAAAGGAATCAAAGGTTATAATGGATAGAAAATTAGTTTTAGTTAGATGGCCGTATCCCTCGGCCCAGTGGTTCATCTAGCCCACTTAGAAGAAAACATAGTTTTACGCCGTGGAAAATACATTAATTTACTTGACTCGACATCCTACCTGAGCGTAAACGACCTCGAAGGACAGCTCAGGTTTTGCAGGACTCTAGATTTAGTATAAGTAAATGATACATTTTACGATAGCGGAAAAGTACATCTTTTAGGTTTAAAAACATGAGATGTAAGATATACTAATAGTAGGGTTTATTAGGCAAAATAACTAACATGCATCCTAACATAAACAATCAAAGAGAGGAAAGTAAACAAACCCCAAAATGGGTAACAAATAGCATAGGAAAAGTATGCAGCAGTCTAAAAGAGAACCACTTAAGGGCGTCAACAACCTGACACGAACCCCTCGGTGAGTAAGTATGTCTGTACAAACAAAACTACGAAGAATCTCAACAAAAAGTGAGAGAAACGCCTCCACAAGGCAGCAAACCAAACACAACTCCAACATAGCCGCTCAGACGGCTGCAACCCGGACCTGAGGCATTCAAAGAAAGAATACCTCAGCAAAGAATAAACAAAGCAAGTGGCAAAAAAATATAAGCTCAGAGCTAAGGGAATGATTAACAAACGGGGCAAAACAAACCCCCACCAACCAAGCTGCCAAACTCTACAACAAGTCAGCAAAATGAGCAAGAGTATAATAAAAAAGTCATCAGTAAATACTGAAGAATAATGTACCAAGTGCAAAGGGTAAATCAACCTGCTTTGGCTCAAACCTTCTTAAGAAAAACAAGAAAACGGCTAAACAAGCCAATAACCAAAATAAGAGCAGGAACAACAGTCCAACATAAGACAGGAAATCGTTAAAACTTGGTGACCCTCATATAAAAGGTAGTGGGTGACAGCCAAGTGGTTCAACACACAAAGAGCACCTCTCAGGGACCCAAAATGCCCCAAAGGCCTCTGAAAAAACGGGGCCACTGGGCATTATAAGCCACCAAGAGCCGCCTCTACTCAGAGACCCAGGCATCACCGCATGTTAACGATACGACCCAATCTAACAGTCATATCCCCACTTAAATACTATCAACAACACCTAGTCACACTCCCCGATGTTTGGGGTCAAATGTCCAAAACCAAGTCCCCAAGGACTTCACTTAGCGAGAACGTCGAACACAACGAAAAACAACGGACAAGCCCCACGGAATTCGTCTGGTATCATCGCTGATACCAGGAGAATTCATCGGGTACTACCGAGGAAAGCTGGAGAATTTGTCGGGTATCGCTAGTGATACCCGGCGAAATTGCTTTGGCATCCTAACGATGCCTAGCTATCGGGTATCACCTCTGATACCAGGCGAATTCGCCAGATATCCGCGGTGATATCCGGCGAATTTGCCTTAGCCAACCCCGAAACCTAGCCGCCGGTTATCCTTACTGATAACCGACGAATTCGTCGGATATCACCATGATATCCGGCGAATTCACCTCGTAATGCAGGAATTTCGAAATCGCTCTTTTAAGAGCTATTTTTTCCATCTTAGCCTAGATTTCTCCTAGATATCTATCCCTATAACTTATACTTAATCAAAATGAGAAGAAAAGGGACGATAATAGGAAAGAAACGGAGCAAGAAAGGGATAAAAAACCCACATTCCTAGGAACCACCAGAGACGACGCCGCCCGCCCTTGCCGCTTCAAGATCCGACCACAAGGAACACCGAGCTACGTTTCCTGAAACTTTAGTGGACGAAATCAAGTAAAAACCCCTAACCATAACCTCCAAAACTCAAGGAAATGGACGAATCTTACCTCCACTACGAATCCCTCGCCGAGAGCAACTCGAAAACCTACTCGGACATGGAAACAGAGCCCTTCAGTGCCGCTCACCGCCGACCGAAGCTCTGTCGAGTCCACCGTTCTCTTGCTCTTCGTGAAATCGAACATGTCGTTGGGTTTGGGAATAAGAAGACGCACGATCGTCCGAACCCAAAAACCTAACCCTATTTATACTATTACTTATAATAATATATATATAATACAATATAAATTAAATACAAACATCATAAAGCATCCCAAAATGACGTAAACACAAACGATCTCGGAAACGCGTGAAACTCGCGCCGCAGCTGAAAACCAATGCTAAGAATCCAATGATGAAGTCAAAATGAACATCTGACGAACAAAACTTGGGCAAACACCACCCGAAGCCAAAACACAAGCATTCCCCCGAAAGGCCCCACCGATCATCAAAACAGACCCGGCTGGCTAGGGAATCTTGGCAATAGGCTGCAAACCAGCCACACAGGAAAGGAAGAGCTAAGACCACGCTCTAAAGATCGGCACAAGCCTAACATGCATCAAGGTAATTCCAAAGAAACGATATAACGATCGCAGAAAAACCGGGGGCGTTACACTCACTCCCCCTAAAAGAAGGTTTCGTCCCGAAACTTTACACACAACACTCCTTATCGGGAGGAAAAGAAATTGGCAAAATAGCCCAAAAGAAAATAAACATACCAGCAAAACATCAGGAGAACATATGAGGATACGCCGTCCTCATTGCTGACTCCAACTCTCAAGTCACGCTCTCCACGTCTTGGTTCCTCCACAAAACTTACACCATCGGGATCGTCTTCTTCCGCAAGACCCGATCCTGAACATCCAGAATACGAACAAGCACCTCCACATAAGAGAGGTTAGGATCCAACTGGGGCACTTAATCTAGAACTTGCCTGTCGCTTAGAACACACTTCCGCAGTTGACTTACGTCAAACAGGTCGTGCACACCTGGGAATTTTCCGGGCAAAACCACCCTATACGCAGAAACACCAATCCGCTCAGCACCCTGAACGGTCCAACAAATCTCGGATCCAACTTATGGTTCCTACCGAACCTTCTAACTCCAGATATATGGGAAACCTTCAGAAAAACCATGTCCACTCCAGCAAAAGTCAAATCTGACCTACGCCAGTTGGCGTTCTTCTCCTAGCACTCTTGAGCTATCCGGAGCTTCTCCCGAACCAGCTTCACTGAAATTTCCATTTCCTCAAGCACCTAAGGACCTAACAGTATCCTTTCTCCAACCTCTGTCCAGAACAAGGGAGTCCTACACTGCCTCCCATTCAGAGCTTCAAAAGGAGCCATTTACAGAGTCGCCTGATAACTGTTATTGTAGGAAAATTCCATTGACCTTAACCGCTCATCCCACGCCCCACCGTGGTCCAGAATATAACAACGGATCATATCTTCCACAATCTGATCAACCCTTTCCATTTGACCATTGGTCTGCGGATGATAAGCCGTAGAAAATATCAAATCGGTGCCCAGCCCTTCCTGAAGGCTCTTCCAAAGCGAGACATGAACCTGGAGTCTCGATCTGACACAATGCTCACTGGCACCCCAAGAAATCTGATAACCTCATCCACATAAAGCTCTGCTATTTCTTCATCGAATAACTAATCTTAAAAGGGACGAAGTGCGCACACTTCGTTAATCTATCCACGATTACCCACACTAAATCTTGTTCTCGGGAAGATTTCAGCAAACCGGTAATAAAATCCATGGAGATACTTTCCCACTTCCAAGCTGGGATAACAAGGGGCACTAACTTGCCACCAGGCCTTCCTTGATCAGTCTTAACTCTCTTGCAAGTAAAGCATTCAGATATAAACCTCACTATATCTTTTTCATCCCAATCTACCAGGCGATCTTCTTTAAATCCTGATACATCTTAGTAGAGCCTGGATTGTAGGCCACACTGGAACCGTGCACCTCATTGCACAACTTGTCTCGTATGCTCTTATCATTGGGAATGCAAAATCTACTACGGTACATTAAAGCACCAGCATCATCAATCGAAAAATCTGGAAGCTCCCCCTTCTCGGTTCTATCGTAAAGGTGCAGAAGATCGGGCTCGTCCTTTTGGTGAAGCCTCGTCAAACAAATACCTGAAGGCTCAGATACTTCCAACCAACTCGGCGAACTACTACTCCCAATGGAGATGTCCATCAAAAGAAACTCCTCTATCAATGAATCCATAGAGAGGTTGAAAATTCTACCTGACTTTCTGCTCAAGGCGTCCGCTACCACGTTATCCTTGCTCGAATGATACATAATCTAACCTTCATAATCCGCCACATATTTCAACCATCGGCGTTGGCGCAGGTCCAATTCCTTTTGAGTGAAGAAATATTTCAAGCTCTTATGATCCGTATATATCTTACACTGCGCTCCGTACAACAGATGTCTCCATAATTTCAGCGCATAAATCAATGCCGCAAACTATAGGTCGTGCGTAGGGTAATTCCTTTCATGGATCTTGAGCTGCCTAGACCTGTATGTAATGACTCGACCTTCTTGCATCAGCACACAACCAAGGCCCACGTGCGATGCGTCCACATAGATGCCACAATCCAACCCTCCCGTTGGCAAAGACAGAACCGGAGCTGAACATAATCTTCTCCTCAATTCTTCAAAAGCCTCTTCGCACTTATCGTTCCATATGATGGCTACCTTCTTCTGCGTCAACTTAGATAACGGCGCAGACAAGATAGAGAATCCCTCTACAAACCTTCTATAATAGCCAGCCAAGCCCAAAAAGCTTCTGATCTCTTTGGGAGACACAGATCTCACCCAATCCTAAACTGCAGAAATCTTTTTTTTTTGGGTCCACCAATATTCCATCCTTATTAACCACGTGGCCCAAGAAAGAGACTTGAGGCAGCCAAAATTCACACTTACTAAGCTTGGCAAAAAAAGCTTATGGTCTATTAAGGTCGCCAAGACAAAACGCAGATGCCCATCATGCTCCTCAGCATTTCTAAAATACACAAAAAAATAATCATCTATAAACACGATTACAAACTTATCCAAGAAATCCCTGAACACTCTACACATCAAATCCATAAATGCAGACGGAGCATTTGTCAAACCAAAAGACATCACTATATAATGACTAGGTCCTTTAAGCCAAGCGTCGCTACAGGGCTGCTGCCCATACACCCCAACGCCAAACTTGTACAGCCATTTATCCGCACAATAGGTTGTTGGCGCATGGTTTCGAACCCGCAAACTTTTAACAGCCTCGCCTAACAGCAACTATCACCAACTGAGCTGCAGTGGGTGACAGCTGCTGTTAGGCGAGGCTGTTAAAGGGTTGCTGGTTCGAAACCTTGCGCCAACAACCTACTGTGCGGATAAATTTCCGTACAGGGATGGCGTTGGGGTGTACGGGCTGCAGCCCTGTAGCGACGCTTGGCCTAAAGGACCGGGCCGTTACATAATAGTGCACTTTTATGTAACGGCCCGGTCCTTTAGGCCAAGCGTCGCTACGGGGCTGCAACCCGTACACCCCAACGCCATCCCTGTACGGCCATTTATCCGCACAGTAGGTTGTTGGCCCAAGGTTTCGAACCCGCAACCCTTTAAAAGCCTCGCCTAACAGCAGCTGTCACAAACTGTGCTGCAGCTTAGTTGGTGACACCTGCTGTTAGGCGAGGCTGTTAAATTGTTGCGGGTTCAAAACCTTGCGCCAACAACATACTGTGCGGATAAATGGCTGTACTGGGATGGCGTTGGGGTGTACGGACTGCAACCCTGCAGCTCAGTTGGTGACAGCTACTATTAGGTGAGGCTGTTAAAGGGTTGCGGGTTCTAAACCTTACGCCAACAACCTACTGTGCGGATAAATGGCCGTATAGGGATGGAGTTGGGGTGTACGGGCTGCAGCCCTGTAGCAATGCTTGGCCTAAAGGATTGGGTCGTTACAAAAAAGTGCACTTTTTTGTAATGACCCTGTCCTATTTAGACCAGGCGCCGCCCGGCCCACCACGGCCCTTTAGACCGGGTGGTACAACCGGAATTTACAAGGATTGTAGGCCATACACCCCAAAGCATCTCGCGCCTGTTTATCGGCCGCCCGTTGATAATACGTTTTGTAGCCTAAACTATTATCGTATTTTCTATTTTATATTGTACAAATCATGTCTATTATTAGTTTATTTTTTATCATTTTTATGTAAATATTATTGCCACTGACTTTTCTTATCTTTTTGCAGGTTTCCAGAAAATTTGCCAAAAATGACCTGACACGCCCCCCTCTCACGCCCTCTTTGGGCATGACCTAAGGCGTGTCACCCGATTCCGAGGACTCTTGCTAGAAGGGACAGAAAAACGAACAAAACCACTGTCACGCCCCCCTGACACGCCCTCCCTGGGCGTGTCACCAGGCGTGACCATGGGCATGTCGCCCTATGCCGCAAAGCCTGCCGCCGCATTAAATGTCGTTTCTCCACAGGACGCAAACAGTACTGTCACGCCCCCCGTCACGGGCGTGACCTGGGGCATGACATCAACTTTTCCGACGATTGACGGATTTCCGACTAATGATTTCGACATGACGTGAGTGTCATGCCCCCCCTATACGGGCGTGACCTAGGGAGTGACCACCGACGTACAAAGGCAATGATCCTTCCCGCCAGAGCCCAGAGCCCGAGGTCAACATAGTACTGTCACGCCCCCTGACACGCCCCACTAGGGCGTGTCGGAGGGCGTGACCAACACGAGATTTTTTTCTATAAATTGAGACCCCCCTTCCATTTCAGCAAGTTTTGGTTGAGTGGGGGAGGTGCTGCCCCTTTGGTTCTTGGGTCCTTTTCTAGTTTTTATGCTTTTCTCTCTCTCTCTCTCTCTCTCTCTCTCTCTCTCTCTCTCTCTTTGTAATTTTTGTTTAACCATAGTTTAGTTTTTAGTTTGCCTTAGCTCTTATTGTAATCTTGCTTTTTCTTATTGCTTAATATAGGGCTAGAATATGACTTTAATTTCGTGCACTTGTAATTTCAATTTCATTAGTGTAACTTGCTCCTTTTAATTAATATAAGTGCTCTTCCTTTACTAGTGTTCCTTTTATATGCTTTACTTGTAACGACCCCATCCGTTAAACGACGTATAGTAGAAGGTCCGGCCGGGGCCCCACACTATATGCAACAAACAGACGGTGAGGTCACAGGATAATACCAAACCATACACGCATCCTAACTCAGAGCATGCTAGCGGAAGCTTTAAGTTGTAATTTGAACTCTAACCAGGAATGTCCAATATATAAACCACAGTTATATATACAACGACGGAATGTACAACAAAGGTTTGGCCTTAAGGCCTTACAGTTCCTCTTTCCATAGAACATGGATTACAAACCTCGGCGCGCAGGCCGACCATACATGAGGAAAAACAAAACAAACAAAACCATTTGCTCAGCCTTCAAGGGCTAGCCACAGCAGCAGCAGCAACAGCAGTAGGGCTTCAGCCCTTCATTTACCACTTGGCTCTCCAGCACCTGCATAGGGACAATCCACCCAAACGGTGGCAAACAAAGCAACGGTCAGCATTCAGCTGACCCAATTATAACAATCCTACCCCTTTCTCTGGGCAGTCGCATTCTTTCCCTGCACAGCATGGTATCATCAATAGCAACTATGTGCGCGCAGGCACATTCAAGCCATCACAACCGTCGGCCACACGGCCCGACAGTTCGTGCACTCAGGGCACATTCTTGGTGTACCGGAATACCAGGGTCAACACCACCGTCTACACGGTATTTGAGCATTCTAGTCTTTTCGGCGCGCGGGCCTAAGACTCTCATTAGGCGCTCCAACAAAACCCATAACCAGGCTTCCATGTCGGACGGACCTAACGCAGGTACGGATCAGCCACCCCCCGTTGCTCAAGTCGCCGTGCCACCTCGAATACAAAAGTATCCATGGCAATTTATAGGCGCGGGTCGGTTTCACCTTTCCTGTTCGGCAATCTGCCTTTCATCGAGTTGCAGCCCAACGGCTCAACCGCACACAAAGTGGCAACGCACGGCCACAAGAGTTGCATCCAACCCTCTTCATTTCCTGGACTTCATCCAGTACTTCCTGCTGCACCAAGCCAACAGGTAGGCACAAGGCAAACAAGCCATAATCACGGAGCCTTCTCCGATATGCAAACAAGCATCACCAATCCAGACCAGCATGTCCAGATGGGCTTCACACAGCATGCCTAGATCCGTACTCCAATTCCGGACTCTAACAAGGGGGACTTCACATATCTACCCCAAGGGACACCACAACCCACCGCACACTCGCGGGGAAGGGTTTTCCCTATGCAATGCAGAAAAGAAGGACTTCACGTGTCCAAGAAGGGAGATCGTTACCCTTGTCGATCTCTTGGGATCCATCGAAAACTAGCCTGTGAGAAAGAACCGCAGCAGCTTTGCCTTCACAACGCTGGCCTCGGATCACGAATCGGACCACGGGAGCTCCACCGGTGGCTTGATCTCCTCCTCCTTCTTCCTCCTCTCTCTTTCTCTCTTCCTTAACCAAATGAAGAATGAACTCTTCATCAGCCTCTGCTGTTTTAATCCAGCCAGGAATCACCTGAGCCCTTGGATCCAAAGAGAGAAAAATGAACGGCTACGATTTCCCAAAATCACATTTTTTTGGCTGACACGGCCTGTGACACGCCCGTGTCACAGGCCGTGTACCCTTAAGTGGCACACGCAGTATTCGTACCGACTGAACTTTACCAGAACACGGGCATCGACACGCCCGTGTCGAACCTGACACGCCCGTGTCAATCATGAGACACTCCCGTGTCACCCCTGCCTCATCGAGCTGCAAGCAGTACACGGGTAGGCACACGACATCGGACACGCCCGTGTCCAACCTGACACGGCTGTGTTCAAGGCTTGGTTCCAGGCCGTGTAATCTTCTGACTCAGATCGCCTATTATTTGAGTGATATGCCCTGGGACACGCCCGTGTCCCAGGCCGTGTACCCCCGACACGCCCAGGGACACGCCCGTGTCCCAGGCCGTGTAAAATGACTTGCACCTCAAATCCATTTTTTTTGAGATTTTTGGGGTGTTACAATCCTCCCCCCCCCCCTTAACAAAATTTCGTCCCGAAATTTGCATGGTAAGGACACAAGGAAAAACAATGCTATAACTTGATAACTCTGTTATAACAAAAAGTACACGGTCTACAACTTATACAAACAACTCGGGAAATTCAGCTCGCATTGTCTGCTCTCGCTCCAATGTTAGCTCTTCACGGCCACAATTGTCCCATCGGACTTTGACCGTCCCGATCACTTTGTTCCGCAACTGTTTCTCGGCTTGATCCTCGATCCGAATGGGTCGAACCCTCGTCGTTAGCCCATACTCGACCGGTACCCGATCATTCTCCACTACTTGAGCTGGATCCTTGACCACCTTACGAAGGATTGAGATGTGAAATACATCATGTAATCCACCCAAGTCTGCTGAAAGTGCTAGTCGATAAGCAGCTTCCCCAACTCGCTCCACCACCTCAAACGGACCAAGATACCTCGGACTTAGCTTTTTCAACCGCCGAATCCGAGATACGCCTTTGAAGGGCTTGATCTTCAAATATACCCAATCACCCACCGCGAACTCCACGTTCCGGTGTTTGGCATTGTAGTACTTTGCTTGACGATCTTGGGCTATCAATAGCCTCTCCCGAATAGAGCGTATGAGCGAGGTAGCTTCTTCGACTTCCTTTTTCCCACTCAGCTTAGATTCTCCTGCTTCTGCCCAAGCTAACGGTGTACGGCATTTACAACCATATAAAGCCTCAAATGGTGCCATACCGATGCTCGCTTGGTAGATATTATTATAGGCAAATTCGACAAGAAATATATAATCTTCCCATCTCTTACCAAAGTCTAGGGCGCACATACGGAGCATGTCCTCCATCGTCCTGTTGGTTCGTTTAGTCTGGCCATCCGTTTGGGGATGAAAGGCCGTACTAAACGCTAACTTTGTACCCAACATTTGATGAACTAGCCGCCAATCATTCGACGTGAACCGCCCATCACAGTCACTGACGATGCTCCGAGGAACACTGTGCAGTCGAACAACCTGCTCCACATAAAGCTTGGCCAAGGTTTCCACTGAATCGTCTCTTCTGTTTGGAAGGAAGTGCGCCACTTTTGTCAACTGGTCCACAATCAGCCAGATTGAATCAGGACCGCGTTGAGATCTCGGCAACCCATGCACGAAATCCATCGAAATGTCATCGAACTTCCACTCCGGAATAGGTAACGACTTCAGGAAACCGCCAGGCTTCTGGCATTCCGCTTTCACCAATGCACAAGTATGGCATTTCGCCACATAACGTGCTACATCTTTCTTTAGTCCGGGCCACCAGAACAGCTTTTTCAGATCTCTGTACATCTTTATGCTCCCTGGGTGAACTGAGTACTTTGCAAAGTGAGCTTCGTACATCAACTCTTCCCTCAATTTACCCACACTCGGGACGCACACCCGACCATTTCTTCGTAACAAATCGTTATCCCAAGAGAATTGGTCATCCGGCCCATCTTAAGCATAGCGCTGGAAACTTTCATCAAGCTCCGTTGCTCGCCGAACTTTGTCCGTAAGGTCATATTGAACCTCCGTCCAGTTCAAGCATGCATCGGTCGACGAACCCTTGTCAACACAAGATATCTCCAATGCTTCCAATTCCTGGATTAAACGCTGATCATGCCTCTGCAACCAGCTTTCCCGTACCGGAGCCTTCCGACTCAAAGCATCAGCGACCATATTTCCCTTCCCGGGAGTATAGTGAATCTCGAAGGTGTAGTCCCCAAGGAACTCCATCCATCTTCGTTGTCGCATATTCAGATCCTTCTGATCCAACAAGTACTTTAGGCTTTTGTGATCTGTATAGATATCCACTTTAACGCCATAAAGATAGTGCCGCCACAACTTGAGCGCAAAGATCACCGCCGCCAACTCCAAATCATGGACGGGGTAATTCCGCTCATGCACTTTCAACTGGCGCGAGCCATAAGCAATCACTTTACCAAACTGCAGAAGAACGCAGCCTAAGCCGCTCCCGGAAGCATCACTATAGATCTCATAGCCATCTGTACCACATGGCGATGTCAACACAGGCGCCGTGGTCAAACGACTCTTCAGATCTTCAAAAGCACGCACGCACTCCGGCGTCCAAATGAACCTTTGATCTTTTCTCGTCAGCGTGGTCAGAGGTAAAGCAATCCATGAGAAGTTTTCCACAAACCGTCTATAGTAGCCCGCAAGCCCAAGGAAGCTCCTGACCTCGGCCACTGAAGACATCACTGGCCAATCTCGAATGGCACTTATCTTCAACGGATTCACCGCGATACCCTCTCCACTTACCACATGGCCTAAAAAAGCTACTTAAGAGAGCCAGAACTCACACTTTGAGAACTTGGCATAAAGCTTATTCCTCCGCAGGGTATGCAAGACCAACCGCAAATGGTTTGCATGATCCTCTTCCGACTGAGAGTATACTAAGATGTCATCGATAAACACAATCACGAACAAATCCAAGTACTCGCGGAACGTTCGATGCATTAGATCCACAAATACCGAAGGCACATTACATAGGCCAAACGGCATTACCGTGAACTCATAATGACCGTAGCGTGTTCCAAACGCCGTCTTGGGAATATCACCTTCCCGAATCCTCAACTGATAATATCCCGATTTCAAATCCAACTTGGAATAGACCATTGATCCTGCCAGCTGATCAAATAGGTCATCAATCCGTGGAATCGGATATTTGTTTTTCTCTGTCAGCTTATTCAATTCGCGGTAGTCAATATATAACCGCAAACTACCGTCTTTCTGTTTCACAAAAAGAACAGGCGCGCTCCAAGGTGACATGCTTGGGCGTATGTATCCCTGCTCCAATAACTCTTGCAATTGGACTTTCAATTCAGCCATCTCTTTTGGCGCGACGCGATATGGTGAGCGGGCCACAGGTTTAGCACATGGTACCAACTCAATAGAAAAGTCAATCTCCCGCTGGGGTGGTAACCCAGGAAGATCTTTAGGAAACACATCGGCAAACTCTGACACAACCAGAACTTCACCGACACTGGCCTTTGGCTCAACAGCCTGAATTAGCGTGAAGAATAACTCCGCGCCCTTCCGAACAACATTGACGACTTGGAGTGCAGACAACAACGTCCCGCCAACTCCTCGCATACCAGCGAACTTCATCACAAGTCCGGTATTCTGGCCCAGTGTGATCTCCTTGGAGTTTCAATCAATAAATGCACGCTGCTCCGAGAGCCAGTCCATGCCAAAGATCACATCAAACTCCGATAACGGTAGCACAGCTGCACTCAAACCGAAATCCCGACTTCCTATTTGAACATCCACATCGCAAGCCCTATCCGCAAGCATCACACAGCCATTCGGCAATAGCACCCTTGTACTATCAACCGTCACATGACTCAGCACCCCAATTCGAGATACGAAATCCTCAGACAGAAAAGAATGCGAAGCACCCGTATCAAACAGGGCTCTCGCCGGACGATTCCGAATCAGGACAAAGCCTGCAGCATACACATCATGCACAAGCTCTACATAACAAAAGCAATAGCACTTAAGCAAGTAAGCTATATCAACTCGTACCTGTGACGACGTCACTTTGCTTAATCGCTTCCTGCTGACCAAGGTGATAGATTCGGGGCTGTGCCTGGGACGCAGAGGAATCAACCACTGCTTTGCCCTTCTCAGCATAAGACGCACCCGTCTTCTTTTCCCCTTTGGGCTGAACAACCCGACAGTCACGGGCTATATGCCCCACCCGGCCACAGTTATTGCATGTACGAGAATCCGGCCTTGATGTCGCCCCCGACACAACGGTCGTAGTCACTTGCTCAGACGGCTTGTACCTCTTGCCCCCTTTCTTCTGGTAGAATGATTTGCTAGGGCGAGGTGCTTGGACCTCTGGCTTCGACACAATCAAGCCCTTGTTCCCTTGCATCCGCCGCATGTCCTTCTCCAACGCACATGCAGTATCAACCAACGCCTAAAACCCTTGGTTCACTGAACTCGAAAGCAGGAACCTCAACTCATCCAGTAATCCTTCATAGAACCGATTCGTTTTCCTTTGGTCATCCGCGAAGATTGTTCCCGCATACCACCCCAACCTGGTAAACTCATGCAAGTAGACATCCACGCTATCTTCTCCTTGCTTTAACCGTTGGAACTCATTTTCCATGGTATTGCGTTGAGCCACTGGGACATGCTTCGCCAGAAATATTCGAGAGAACTCCTCAATCGATACTTGCGTTAATTGCCTGCCCGCCAAATGGTGTACCTCAACCTCGTCCCACCACAACCGCGCCTCTCCTTCAAGCATGAAGGTGGCCAAGGTGACCTTTAGAGTTTCCTCCGCCCTGATCGCTGTCATTATCCGCTTGACACGCGATAACAAACCCTCTGCCTGCGTTGGGGATCCCAATCCCGTAAATGTAGGCGGACTGAAGCTCATGAATTGCTTCAGCTGTCGGTCAGCTGCTCGTGGATCTACAGCCTCAACCGGCTCAGGTCGTACAACAACACGAACTGGTTCTACTACCGGCTGCGCTTGCCCGGTCGGCTGAATCATGGCAAATACAACCTCAGCAACTAAACGAATAGTTTCCGCAGATGGAGGAGGTGTTGTCACCTCAGCTGGTGCCGCACTCTCATCAGAGCGCTGGGGCTCAGACTGCCCAGCACCACTACGCGTCACCTATAGGTTGACAAGACACACATTAGCGATCGTATGCAAGCAAAACAACACAAAAAGGAACGCGCAGATTCCTCAAACAAGATTTTGTACATTCCTTAGTGGACATTCCAGAGTTCATTAGCGTTACAGCAGGGCGCATAAACACGCGCTCGCCACCCCATAAAAGAATTCGACCACGAATTCGATAGAGGAAGACCGAACGAAGCTGATACCAAAATGTAACGACCCCATCCGTTAAACGACGTATAGTAGAAGGTCCGGCCGGGGCCCCACACTATATGCCACAAACAGACGGTGAGGTCACAGGATAATACCAAACCATACACGCATCCTAACTCAGAGCATGCTAGCGGAAGCTTTAAGTTGTAATTTGAACTCTAACTAGGAATGTCCAATATATAAACCACAGTTATATATACAACCACGGAATGTACAACAAAGGTTTGGCCTTAAGGCCTTACAGTTCCTCTTTCCATAGAACATGGATTACAAACCTCGGCGCGCAGGCCGGCCATACATGAGGAAAAACAAAACAAACAAAACCATTTGCTCAGCCTTCAAGGGCTAGCCGCAGCAGCAGCAGCAGCAACAGCAGTAGGGCTTCAGCCCTTCATTTACCACTTGGCTCTCCAGCACCTGCATAGGGACAATCCACCCAAACGGTGGCAAACAAGGCAACGGTCAGCATTCAGCTGACCCAATTATAACAATCCTACCCCTTTCTCGGGGCAGTCGCATTCTTTCCCTGCACAGCATGGTATCATCAATAGCAACTATGTGCGGGCAGGAACATTCAAGCCATCACAACCGTCGGCCACACGGCCCGACAGTCCGTGCACTCAGGGCACATTCTTGGTGTACCGGAATACCAGGGTCAACACCACCGTCTACACGGTATTTGAGCATTATAGTCTTTTCGACGCACGGGCCTAAGACTCTCATTAGGCGCTCCAACAAAACCCATAACCAGGCTTCCAAGTCGGACGGACCTAACGCAGGTACAGATCAGCCACCCCCCGTTGCTCAAGTCGTCGTGCCACCTCGAATACGGAAGTA
The DNA here is from genome assembly GCA_039513925.1 of Platanthera zijinensis. Classification (NCBI taxonomy): domain Eukaryota; kingdom Viridiplantae; phylum Streptophyta; class Magnoliopsida; order Asparagales; family Orchidaceae; genus Platanthera; species Platanthera zijinensis. The sequence goes on along the minus strand of CM077082.1, from coordinate 101,832,471 downwards.
TCCATGGCAATTTATAGGCGCGGGTCGGTTTCACCTTTCCTGTTCGGCAATCTGCCTTTCATCGAGTTGCAGCCCAACAGCTCAACCACACACAAAGTGGCAACGCACGGCCACAAGAGTTGCATCCAACCCACTTCATTTCCTGGACTTCATCCAGTACTTCCTGCTGCACCAAGCCAACAGGTAGGCACAAGGCAAACAAGCCATAATCACGGAGCCTTCTCCGATATGCAAACAAGCATCACCAATCCAGACCAGCATGTCCAGATGGGCTTCACACAGCATGCCTAGATCCGTACTCCAATTCCGGACTCTAACAAGGGGGACTTCACATATCTACCCCAAGGGACACCACAACCCACCGCACACTCGCGGGAAAGGGTTTTCCCTATGCAATGCAGAAAAGAAGGACTTCACGTGTCCAAGAAGGGAGATCGTTACCCTTGTCGATCTCTTGGGAGCCATCGAAAACTAGCCGGTGAGAAAGAACCGCAGCAGCTTTGCCTTCACAGAGCTGGCCTCGGATCACGAATCGGACCACGGGAGCTCCACCGGTGGCTTGATCTCCTCCTCATTCTTCTTCCTCCTCTCTCTTTCTCTCTTCCTTAACCAAATGAAGAATGAACTCTTCATCAGCCTCTGTTGTTTTAATCCAGCCAGGAATCACCTGAGCCCTTGGATCCAAAGAGAGAAAAATGAACGGCCACGATTTCCCAAAATCACATTTTTTTGGTTGACACGGCCTGTGACACGCCCGGGTCACAGGCCGTGTACCCTTAAGCTGCACACGCTGTATTCGTACCGACTGAACTTTACCAGAACACGAGCATCGACATGCCCGTGTCGAACCTGACATGCCCGTGTCAATCAAGAGACACTCCGGTGTCACCCCTGCCTCATCGAGCTGCAAGCAGTACACGGGTAGGCACACGACATCAGACATGCCTGTGTCCAACCTGACACGGCCGTGTTCAAGGCTTGGTTCCAGGCCGTGTAATCTTCTGACTCAGATCACCTATTATTTGAGTGACACGCCCTTGGACACGCCCGTGTCCCAGGCCGTGTAAAATGACCTGCACCTCAAATCCATTTTTTTTGAGATTTTTTGGGGTGTTACATTACTACTCATCCCCCCTCCTCCACTCCATTATGATTAACTAATCCTCCTTATACTCGATCTTGATGATCTGAGGTTAGAGCGATTAAGTTATGATGTTTTAATTAATCTTTTCTTTTTAGGTTAGTGCCTTGAATTACTCTTGATTAATCACTGGTTGGAGGTATATTATCGATATATACCCTCCACCTTTGCTTTCATTCTGGGCTAGCCGAGAGGCCGATAGAATGAAGTGAGCATTCAAGAGTAAAGGGAGTTATACGCACGCCTCGAGAGAGGCAGACGTCCAAATATCCCGGATTGGAGTAAAATCCAATAGTGGGGTTCACCGCGTAAAGCGAGTTTTAGGCCTCCGATTTAGACGAGAGTCGGTCGGACATTCCTAAACTCAGTTGGGCACGACTTCGAGAGAAACGTCTTCAAGCTTTAGGAACCTCCACGGTCAAGGACCTTTATCCTATTAAGTTTAGATTTTTATCGTATTTTCTTAATCGTCTTTAGCCGAGGTGATTCTTGATCGAGTGCATTTCCAATTCATATTTTCAACCCTTCATAGTAATCGATTTTCTTATGCTCTTTAATTAATTGTAATAACTCTCTTTCTAGCTTTAGCTTTACTTCTTTCCTTGCAATTAGTTTTTCTTAAACCCTAGTTTTTCCGTCGATAAGATAATAGCGTTTGTGTGAGTAAGCATATCCAACAGTTCCCGGATTTCAATACGACACTTGTGTCCCCTAGCTACAATTCGATAGGTATACTTGCCTCATCGGGTTGCTAGTTCTGTTGCGTTTATTTTCTTCTAACCCTAGCGCGCAACAAGTTTTTGGCGCCGTTGCCGGGGACCAACTTCCGTTGATATATTGAAAACATGAACCTATTAATTTTATCTCTTCTCTTTCTCATCCTCTTTCTTTAAAGTTTTAAAAAAATTAAAAAAAAAATTATCACCGCTCTTAATAGTAACCAACTTCACAATTTTTCTACGCCACCTAATTCTCTCGAAAAGGGCAAAGGGCTTAAAGCGCCACTATCTTGTCTAGTACCTTGCGAACCCTTCACGGGGTAGTCCTTGGGAAGTTCGGGAGTTAATCTATAGAAAAATCTATTTAAAAAAAAAATTTCTAATCTAGTTTTTTTTTTAGTTTATCTTTTTTCTCTTTCTCTTCTTCTTTTCTGTTCTTTTAGTGCATGACCCGCGGGAGTCCGTCGGTTATTTTGGACTTCGACCACGAAATTGAGCGTACTCTTCGGAGAAGATCGCGATTTCAAGGTCCTACTATCCAAGTGCCGGTTGAGGACTCCGAGTCATTTGCTACTTTAAGAATTGAAGAACCCAATGTAGATGAGGCCGTGCAAAGGACTATGTTCTATTATGCACGACCGAACTTCTAGGGAACAGAATCTAGTATAGTCCGCCCTGCTATAGCAAATAATAACTTCGAACTGAAGCCTAGCATAATTCAAATGGTACAGTAATATATGCAATTTGACGGACTTCAAGATGAAGATCTGAATGCACATATCGCTAGCTTTCTTGAAATTTACGACACCTTCAAGATAAATGGTGTCACAAATGATGCGATCAGGCTGAGACTCTTCCCCTTCTCATTAAGAACTAAAGCTAAGCAGTGGCTAAACACACTTTCGAAGAATAGTATAACCACTTGGAATGAATTAACTGAAAATTTTTTGGCGAAGTATTTTTCGCCAGCTAAAACTGCAAAACTTAGGAACGACATCTCTGCCTTCAGACAAATAGACTCTGAAACCCTATATGAAACCTGGGAGAGATTTAAAGAATTATTAAGACGATGCCCACATCACGCGCTGCCTGTATGGTTACAAGTGCAGACGTTATATAACGGGCTAAATCAAAGCACGAAGCAAATGATAGACGCAGCTTCTGGCGGTACTTTAAATCATAAGACCCCGGAAGCCGCTCTTGAGCTTTTTGAGGACATGGCCATGAACACTTATCAGTGGAATGTGCCTAGGTCCCACCCGAACAAGCCTGCAGGTATCTATGAAGTGGACAACGTCTCCCAGCTCGCTCTGTAAGTAGAAATCCTAAGCAAAAAAATCATGGAGATGACTGCTGCCTCCGCCCCTCAGGTATGGGAATCTGCAACCCCTACTCCAGAACATTTAGATTATGTTAATAATATGTCTAGAACTGCTTTTAATAATTTTTCTGCTGCGAATTTTCATCCTCCTGGTTTTAATTTTCCGAATAGTTATAACCCCGCTTTAAGAAATCACCCGAACTTTTCATGGAGTAATCCATCGAATGCGATGCACACACCCCCACAAAATGATTTTTCTGCACCACCACCACCCCCACCTCTTCAAAATTACCCAAAACCTCAAAGCTTGGAGGAATTACTTTCTAAATATATCACCACAAATGATGCCACTATAAGAACTTTAACTGAAAGCGTAAAAAGTCTAGAAAATCAGGTAGGACAGCTCGCGAAAATAATTTCTGAGTGACCCGCAAGGTCTCTTCCTTCCATTACCGAACCCAACCCGAGAGAGCAAGCGAAATCTATAACTCTTCGGAGTGGGAAGCAAGTCTCCGGTATGGTAAGTGAAGAGCCCGAGGCAAGCTCCCTCCCACCTTTAAAAATCAAAGCTCTGCTCCTGCCTTTAAAAATCAAAGCTCCGCTCCACTTCCACTTTCTGCTCAAGAAGTTATCACCCCTATTTTAGAAAATAATCTCACTCCACCACCCATCTTCAAAAATAATTCAACTCCTCCATACCCCTATGAACTTAATAGACAACGTCAAGATGATCAGTACTCCCGCTTCTTAAAGATCATCAAGCAAATCCACATTAATCTTCCCTTCCACGAGGCTATTTCGCAGATGCCGAAATACACCAAGTATCTTAAAAGACCTCCTCACAAACAAGAAGAAGTTAGAGAATCTTTCGCACGTCACGCTAAACGCCGAGTGCTCTGCCGTTTTAACAAACGGTTTGCCGAAGAAAATCAGTGACCGGGTAGTTTCTCTATCCCGTGTGTCTTCGGTGATCTTTTTGTTAAACACGCGTTGGCCGACTTAGGCGCGAGTATAAACCTGATGCCCTTTTCGTTGTTTAAAAAGTTAGGGATTGGTAGCCTTAACCCCATGCGTATGAGTATCCAGCTAGACGATAGATCCGTCAAGTACCCATTAGGAATAGTGGAGGACATTCTAGTGAAAGTCGACAAGTTCATCTTCCCGGTGGACTTTGTCATTTTGGACATCTAAGAAGACGTCGAGGTTCCCCTGATCCTTGGCCGACCCTTCCTTGCCACCTCCCGAGCCATCATTTACATAAGCAATGGTAAGCTCTTTCTTCGAGTAGGCGACGACGAAGTCACTTTTTCTATCACACCTTCGATGAAGAACACCCTAGCAAATGATGACTCATGCTTTTTTCGTAGACGCTGTGAGTGATGATTCTTCCTACTGCCTCTCCGACTTTGAAAAAGAATTTTCTGCTTTTTGCTCCTCTTCTATTACAACTGAATCACTGCAAGGAAGTGATGAATCTTCTGATTGTCTTTCTGAGTTTGAAAAAGAATTTTCTGATTTTTGTTCTTACTCTTTTCTTCCCACTGAATCGCTACAAGAAGCCGTCTTGGCTGCTAGCCCTACCCCTTATTACGTTCCTTATAAAAAAGTTTATGAAGATATTATTTTTGAAAAAGAAAGAATCTCTAAATCCTCTTATGAAGAACCTCCTACCCTAGAACTTAAAGAACTTCCTGAACACCTTAAGTATGCTTTCTTAGAAAAAGTTTCCAAGTTACCAGTTATCGTTTCGGCCTACCTCACGGATACGCAAAATGATAAACTTCTTCTAGTTCTACGTAAGCATCATCGGGCTATTGCTTGGCAAATTTCTGATATCAAGGGCATAAGCCCATCTTTCTGTACCCATAAAATTTTAATTGAAGATAATTCGCGTAACTCTATCCAACCTCAGCGCCCTATAAACCTGAATATGAAAGAAGTAGTTAAGGGCGAGGTTATGAAATTATTAGACACAGGAATTATCAACCCTATATCGAACAGTAAGTGGGTTAGCCCCGTTCAGGTAGTTCCAAAGAAGGGAGGGATATCCGTAGTTAGTAATGAGAATAATGAATTAATCCCGACACGGATGGTGACGGGTTGGCGTATGTGTATAGATTATCGTAAGTTATATGATGCCACCCGCAAGGACCACTTTCCTTTACCGTTTATCGACCAAATTTTAGAACGAATATCCGGCCATAGCTTTTATTGTTTTCTCGATGGCGTCTCGGGGTACTTTCAAATACCCATCTCTCCCGAGGACCAAGAGAAAATTACGTTTACTTGTCCCTTCGGCACCTTCGCTTACCGAAGAATGTTGTTTGGATTGTGAAATGCGCTAGCTACATTCCAGCGATGTATGCTCGCAATATTTGACAAGTACGTAGAAAACATTATGGAGGTTTTCATGGACGATTTCTCCGTGTTCGGCGATTCCTTCAATAGATGTTTAGAAAACCTCGAAAAAGTCTTAGAACGATGCGAAGAAACTAACCTTGCCCTAAATTGGGAAAAATGCCATTTTATGGTGAGGGAAGGGTTAGTTTTGGGTCATAAAATTTCTGCTAAAGGTATTGAGGTAGACGTTGCCAAGATAGAAGTTATTGAGAAGTTGCCGCCGCCTACAAACATAAAAGCTATAAGAAGTTTCCTAGGCCACGCTGGCTTTTACCGTCGTTTTATAAAGGACTTCTCCAAGATCACTAAGCCCCTCACCCATCTCTTAGAAAAAGACGCTCCATTCATTTTTGATGACTCTGGTATTTGAATCAATTAAAGAAAAGTAAATTAACGCACCGATTATGATAGCTCCGGTGTGGGACCTTCCTTTCGAGATTATGTGTGATGCGAGTAATTTTGCGGTGGGAGCCGTATTAGGTCAACGCATATCTAAAAACTTTAACCCCATCTATTACGCTAGTAAAACCCTCACATCTGCACAAGAAAATTACACCACAACCGAGAAGGAGCTCTTAACTATAGTATTCGCTTTTGATAAATTCCGCCCTTACATTACACTTTCAAAAATAATTATTTTTACGGACCACTCAGCCCTCAAGTACCTTCTTGCCAAAACGGATGCCAAGCCTCGCTTGATTCGCTGGGTCTTACTCCTCCAGGAGATTGACTTAGAGATCCGTGATAAGCGAGGAGCCGAGAACTTGGCCGCCGACCATTTATCCAGATTAGATAACCCCTTTATAGAAAAATTAAATGAAAAATATTTTAATGATTATTTTCCTGATGATAAGCTGCTTTTAGTTAACACATCTACTTCTCCTTGGTTCGCGCACATCGCCAACTATCTAGTGGTCCGGGTGCTCCCAAAAGAGTTCTCCTCTCAGCAAAAGAAGAAATTCTTTTCTGAGCTGAAGAACTACTTTTTAGAAGACCCGTATCTTTTTAGAATCTGTGTGGATCAAGTGATAAGGAGATGTGTTTCTTATGATGAAGGAATTGATATTCTAAAACATTTGCATAAAGGTCTGACAGGTGGGCACTATCAAGCTACTCGCACCGCTCATAAGGTGCTTTGCACGGGTTTTTACTGGCCTAGCCTGTTTAAAGACGCGCAAGCCTTTGTGAGCAGGTGTGATAGTTGCCAACAGTCGGGCAACATTTCTAATAAAAATGAAATGCCGCAAAATTATTTCTTAGAGTGCGAAATTTTCGACCTCTGGGGAATTGATTTTTTTGGCCCCCTTCCTTCTAGCTTTGGAAACAAATTTATTTTAGTTGCTGTTGATTATGTTTCACGATGGGCTGAGCCCCAAGCTCTTCCTACGAACGACTCCCGAGTTATAGTCACGTTTCTAAAAAGATTATTTTCTAGATTCGATACGCCACGCGCGATCATTAGCGATAGGGGTTCCCATTTCTATAACGCACAATTTTCAAAAATTCTTACCAAATACGGCGTTACACATAAGCTTTCCACTACCTACCACCCCCAAACTAACGGACAAGTCGAAGTAGTTAATAAAGAAATAAAAAGAATATTAGAAAAGACTGTTTCAACTTCTAGGAAAGACTGGTCAGCATAACTTGACGATGCTCTATGGGCCTACCGAACAGCGTACAAAACCACCCTCGGATGTACGCCGTATCGGCTGGTCTATGGAAAATCGTGTCATCTGCCCGTAGAGTTAGAGCACCGCGCCTTTTAGGCCTTAAAATTTTAAAACTTCGATCCCCGCTCAGTCGTTGACCTTCGAAAATTTCAACTAAATGAACTCGATGAGTGGCGCTCTTATGCTTATTTAAAATAATAAACTTTATAAAGAGCGGGCGAAGCGTTTATACGATAAACACTTAAGGCACCCTAAAAACTTTAAGACGGGCAACCAAGTCCTTCTATATAATTCTCGTTTACATTTATTTCTGGGAAAATTAAAATCTCGCTGGTCTGGCCCGTTTTCTGTTTTAAAAGTATTTCCTTATGGAACAGTTTTAATTTCTCACCCTGATAAGGGTAATTTCAATGTGAATGGTCAGCGTCTTAAACTGTATTTCTCTGGTGATGATGATGTCAGTCCAAACATTATTAAGTTTCTGCTTCACAAACTTTAATCTTAAACTTTTAATTTTTGCTAAAAACAATTTTATTTTTGGACAACAATATTTTTGGACAATACAATATTATTTTTTGATGCGTCGAGCTCAACGACGCTTTAACCAAAGGGCGCTCTTGGGAGGCAACCCAAGTTATCTTTTTCTATTTTCTTTATTTTACAATTTTTGCCTCGGACGGCTCCGACAAGCTGAAGCTTCTGCGATCGCCTGCTCCAACGTTGCTGAATCCATCACGAAGTCTAAAGAAGACATTCGGTGGAGCGGCATCACTCAGCTTTCGCAGCAAATAACTCCGGGGAAGTACCTGTCTTTCAATTCTGTCTTTCAATTCTGTACTATATTTTAAATATTTCCAAAAAAAATAATGAATATCTTTAAATTCCAAAAAAAAAAGAGAAAAAATTTCCAAAATTAAAAAAAAAAAAATATATTTCAAAAAATTAAAAAAATATATATGTGTTTTTGAATAATTTAGACATTCTGGTATTTCAATAATACCCCTAGTTTTTGTTTTTGTTTTACTCAAAATTTTCTATAAACAACATAGTTAATTATAATATTTCTAATCATCCTTTTTAATTATGTTTCACAAGTAAAATGTTGGCCATGCTGTGTTTCTAATTCACAGTAGCATGTTATGGTGAAATATTTTTCTAAAACTCGCATTTCTATTATGGTTTTTTGTTTTTTATTTCCTTTACTTTCTCAAAAATTCATCATCCACTATTTTATTTTTTGTTTTTGAATAATTTTTGTAAAGTCAACTTTTGAATAACATAGTAGATGTGAACGATCCAAGTCACCTATTATTTCTATTTTCAACTTAATTTCATAAATCTTCTTTTATTATCTAGGACTCGCTTTTTGAAATTTTTCAAACCTTTGTTTTAAATAAATTCAAAAGCGTGAAAATGATTTAGGCCATTTTTGTTTTCGTTTGAGCTTTCCTGGCAACCTAAAAACTTTTACCACTAGTTAGCCGTTTTTGAGCCTTTTTCCGATTTCATTTGATAGCTCCTCCCTTCATTTCAGTTTCACCAAAGCCAAAATTTCCAACCTATCGAATCACACTAGCCTTTTTGAGTTTAATAAATTATTTTGACGATTTTGATAAGATATTTTGTGATTTTTTGTGGGAGAAAATTTTTTTTTGAAAAAAAGTATGCTCAAAAGTGATGTTTATTTTTGTTTGGCCAATTCAAAAGGAGAAAAAAAATATTTATGGCTTTGGTTTGAACAAAGAAAAAAAATGGAAAAAAGAAGAAAAAGAAAAAATGTATATATTTTTTTTATGAAAGTTTTTGAAACTCTTTGCTTTGGTTTAGTGTGATTTTAAACCTTCACGTTTATCTTTGAATTCCACTCCTAATCATATTCCTAAACCAAATGTTTCTGTCCTATTTAAGTCCTTTTGATTCACTCTTTTTGATTTTTATTTAACAACTAAGAAAAGAAAAAAAGTAAATAAGTTTTACTTTTGGATTTAAACCTAGATTTTTGTTAATTAAATTGATATAATTATAATGCGTTGCTTGGATCTAGTAACAACTCAATGCGTGTTTTTCATTTTCGTTGCTTTGCTTAAGTCTATTTAAAAAATCTCGTTAAAATTTTGGATGATTTGTTTTTATTGAGTAATGTTTATAAAAGTTTTAACATGCCTAAATAATTGTTTTAGACTTACATTTCCACTTTTCCCTACTTAGAATTTCGTATAGTACTTGTGTAGGCATAATTAAAATTTTTTGATTAGTCCTTTTTATAAATTTCTAGTGTTTATATTTTTGCTTGGGGACAAGCAAAGCTTAAGCTTGGGGGAATGTGATAATACATTTTGTATCCTAGACTATTATCATATTTTCTATTTTATATTGTACAAATCATGTCTATTATTAGTTTATTTTTTATCATTTTTATGTAAATATTATTGCCACTGACTTTTTCTTTTCTTTTTGCAGGTTTCCAGAAAATTGGCCAAAAATGACCTGACACGGCCCCCTGTCACGCCCTCTCTGGGCTTGTCACCAGGCGTGACCATGGGCGTGTCGCCCTCTGCCACAAAGCCTGTCGCGACATTAAATGCTGTTTCTCCACAGGACGCAAACAGTACTATCACGCCCCCCGTCACAGGCGTGACATCAACTTTTCTGATGACTGACGGATTTCTGACCAATGATTTCGACATGACGTGAGTGTCACGCCCCCCCTACACGGGCGTGACCTGGGGCGTGACCACCGACGTAGAAAGGCAATGATCCTTCCCGCCAGAGCCCAGAGCCCGTGGTCAACATAGTACTGTCACGCCCCTTAACACGCCCCCTAGGGCGTGTTGGAGGGCATGACCAACCCGAGATTTTTTTTCTATAAATTGAGACCTCCCCCTTCCATTTCAGTAAGTTTTGGTTGAGTGGGGGAGGTGCTGCCCCTTTTGTTCTTGGGTCCTTTTCTAGTTTTTATGCTTTTCTCTCTCTCTCTCTCTCTCTCTCTTTGTAATTTTTGTTTAACCATAGTTTAGTTTTTAGTTTGCCTTAGCTCTTGTTGTAATCTTGCTTTTTCTTATTGCTTAATATAGGGCTAGAATAGGACTTTAATTCATGCACGTGTAATTTCAATTTCATTTGTGTAACTTGCTCCTTTTAATTAATATAAGGGCTCTTCCTTTACTAGTGTTCCTTTTATATGCTTTACTACTCATCCCCCCACCTCCACTCCATTATGATTAACTAATCCTCCTTATACTCGATCTTGATTATCCGAGGTTAGAGCGATTAAGTTATGATGTTTTAATTAATCTTTTCTTTTTAGGTTAGGGCCTTGAATTACTCTTGATTAATCACGGGTTGGAGGTATATTATCGATATATACCGTCCACCTTTTCTTTCATTCTGGTCTATCCGAGAGGCTGATAGAATGAAGTGAGCATTCAAGAGTAAAGGGAGTTGTACGCACCCCTCGAGAGAGGCAGACGTCCAAATCTCCCGGATTGGAGTAAAATCCAATAATGGGGTTCACCGCGTAAAGCGAGTTTTAGGCCTCCGATTTAGACGAGAGTCGGTCGGACCTTCCTAAACTCAGTTCGGCACGACTTCGAGAGAAGCGTGTTCAAGCTTTAGGAACCTCCACGGTCAAGGACATTTATCCTATTAAGTTTAGATTTTTATCGTATTTTCTTAATCGTCTTTAGCCGAGGTGATTCTTGATCGAGTGCATTTCCATTTCATATTTTCAACCCTTCGTAGTAATCGATTTTCTTATGCTCTTTAATTAATTGTAATAGCTCTCTTTCTAGCTTTAGCTTTACTTCTTTCCTTACAATTAGTTTTCTTAAACCCTAGTTTTTCCGTCGATAAGATAATAGCATTTGTATGAGTAAGCATAGCCAACAGTTCCTAGATTTCAATATGACACTTGTGTCCCCTAGCTACAATTCGATAGGTATACATGACTCATCAGGTTGCTAGTTCGGTTGCGTTTATTTTCTTCAAACCCTAGCGCACAACACCCGCATTGTTGCCAAGGGGTTTCGAACCCAAGACCTTGATAAGAAGCCTTTAATACTGCTCCTCATCACAAACTGATAAGGAGCCTTGTCAAGGTCTTTGGTTCGAAACCCCTTGGCAACAATATGGGAGGCCGATAAACATGCGCGATATGCTTTGGGGTGTACGGCCTGCAGGCCTTGTAGATTCCGGCTGTACCACCCGGTCTAAAGGGCCGTGGTGGGCCGTACGTCGTCTGGTCTAAATTGGCAAGGGTCGTTACAGACACAGGAGTGTCACAGTGCGTGTCAGGCACACGACATGTGACACGGGCGTGTCACATGGCCCTATACTCCTCTAGAAGGTTGGTCCTGTGTTGACTTGGGACACGTCCCGGAACACAGGCATGCACTATAAGACACGGGGGTGTCGGATTCGGCATGGGTGTGTGGATATCCGTGTCCACCAAGGGTCGTGACGGTTGGCGTGGCGGTTATTAGTGGCACGCCACTGGTCACGGGTGTGTCAATGAGCCGACACGTGTATGTCAGGTTGGGACATGGGCGTGTCCTAACCCGTGTTCTTTTCTGTACTCAACAATTGTGTCTGGATCGAGGCACACGGCCTGGTACACGGTCGTGTGCAAAGACTTGTTCGGTACATTATTAAGAGATTTTATGGAAATCTAAGCCGTTCGTTTTCTTTAAACAAGATTTGACGGCCCAGATGAGTTCCTGCCTTCTTAAGTCCGGGAATAGAGGATTAATTCCTCATTTCCTCTTAAGTTTTCTCTTTCTAAGAAGTTAGAGAGAGGAGAGAGCAAGAAAGAGGGAAGGGGAGGAATCCGGCCGCCGGCGGAGCATCAGCGCACGAACTTGTGGACCAAGACTAGATCCGTGGAGAGAATTCCCTTGCGAAGCCTTTCATCCGGCTAGTTATTCATGGCGCTAAAGCAGAATTCAAGGGTAACGATTCTAACCTTGAGCATGGGAAGCTCTTCTTCCTTTGCATGGGAAAACACTCTCACGCGAGTGTGCGGTGAGTTTGTAGTGTTCCTTGGGGTAGATATGTAAAGTCCCCCTTGTTTAGAGTCCGGAATCGTAGTACAGACATAGGCATTGTGTGTGTAACCTACCAGAACGTGTTTGTCTTGATCAGTGATGTTGCATTGCATGAGTAGTCAGAGAATACTCTGTGCCTTTCATTGTTTTTGGGTTTCTATGCGGTAGATTGCAGTAGGGATCCTAGGGGATTAACTCCAAGGCGCACCCAAAAAACTAGGCAGAATCGTAATTCTACTAACTTTGCGGTAGGGGAGTCAACCTTGAACATAACTGAGTTATGTGATGATTGGGAATGTTTTAGGATTCGGGTGAAGCTTGGCCCGCACGTACGTCTTAAAGTGACTAGGCGGCGTGAGCAACGGGCGGGTGGAAACGGACCTGGGCTTTGCGGTTCGGTGCTAGAGGCCCTAAAGTAGAACTGGTCGTTGGAATAGTCGGGAGTCTTGGACAGCGGTCGGAAAGACTCAAAAATGCTCACAATGTTTGCCATCCCGAGAATGGTAGTGAAGCCACGGAATTCACCGGATTCACTGAGAATGTTCCTTGAGTGCACGAGGTGTTTGGCTGAGCGAGCATACACTTGTGGTGAAATATACTTATGCACATAATGGATTAGTCGGGCTAATGAAATGCAGGGAAGGAGCACCGCCGTCCCGAGTAAGTGGCAGGGCCATTATAATTTGGTCAGCCTTAGCTGACCGTTGCTTTGTTTGCCACCGTGCGGTGGAATGTTGCTTGGAGGTGTTGCGGAACCTAGCGTGAAGTAGCGGGCTGAAGCACAAGTTGCTGAGCTTGCCCTCGAAGGACAAAGCGAACTGTTGTTTTACTTTTGTCATGTGTGGCCGGCCTGTGAGCCGATGTATGTAAAACATTATATTGTCAAGTGAACATTTGTAAGGCCTTAAGGCCAAGTACTCTTTTGTGTATTTGTTGTATTTCATTCCTGTGGTGTATAGTGGACATTCATGTCGTTGTTGTGTAAATTTAGGGTTCTCTTAAACTGCTTAAAAGCTTCCGCTAGAATGCTCTGTGTTAGGGCGAGTAGTTTTGTTTTTGGTATTATTCTGTAACCCTTCTGACTGTCCGTGGTATATGGCATCGTGTTCCAGCTTGACCTTCTGTTATATGCCATAAGACGGATGGGGGTGTTATAATTTAGAATCAGACTAGGGTTTCTGTCGTCTGTATTTGAATTCGTGGGCGAATTCTTTTAAGGGGTGGTTAGAACATGTATGAGCTTCATCGTTATAACATAAAAGAACCCATGAATGTCCACTTAGGAATGGAAAAATACACTTGTTTTGAGGAACCTGAGTGTTCTAGTGATTGCTTTTAGAAATTTGTCTGTCGCCTAAGCAAGGGTTTATGCTATTATAGGTAACTAGGAGCAGTGCTAGGCAATCAGAACGTTCGTAATTAGAGGAAAGTAGTCCACCAAGTGATATGCCTACAACACCTCCTTTAGCAAAAACCATCAGATTGGTGGCTGAAGCAGTCTTTACCATGATAAATGCCCAACAAGTGCAGCCCGCACAACCTACTAATGAGCAAGAACTGATTAGAGTGGCAGAGCTGGGAGTGGTAGAGCGTGGGTGAAAGTGAGTGTAAGATCTACCTTTACTCTAGAGGGGGGTGAATAGAGTATTTTAAAATAATTTACAATTTAAAAACAGTAAAGCAGTAGAAGTCTTGATTTATATATATATGTAAGGTGCTTGCAAAAAGAAAAACTAAGAAGCCAGAAACAAAATCACAGCACACAGCAAAGCAAAAGCACAGCAAACTAGAAGACACAAGGAGCTATAGTGGTTTTCCAATAACCTGGGTTCATCCACTCTTCTATCACCCTAGGTAGGAATCCACTGCAGGAATAGTTGATCAGGTGTCCTGGGCACCAATGAGCTTTTGATAAGGTGCTCAAAAACCAAATCATATTTTTTGATCAGGTGTCTTGCCACCACTGAGTTTTGACAAGGTCTCAGAAACCAGCCACAAAACTTTTGAAGGGAGTTTTGAGAAACCCTTTTACAGAAGAAATAAAGAAAAACAAAAAGGTTGAGTTGTTCTTCTCTATCAATAATCTGAGAGAAGACAAGTGGAAGATGTTGTCAAAGCTCCCCCTGAGATCTGTAAGGGTTCAGGAAGATGAGCTTTGCTTAGGGTGATAGGCCTTCAGTTTCTTCAGATCTCTAATAATAGATGATTTCAGTAGATGCTGAAATGTATGATGTCTTGAGTCCTTGATGAAGAAGCTTTTGAACACTTGATGCTTGAAGGAGTAGAATAGCAGATGATCTCCTTCACAGTAATGATCAGTGTGTTTATGAAGAATTCTGACTAAGTAATTCTGTAAACTTTTGTCTACTGAGTCTATTCCCAGAAGATGAATTCTTGATGAATAATTTTCTTGTTCTCTCTTCTGTATACTTTTTCAAATCTTGTTTGTTCTTCTTTTTCAAAATGATTCTCTAGGGAGTATATTAGATTCTGACTTCTTGATAGCCGTTTATCAGTCATAAATGACTACCTTAACTGATATCTGCCTCTGGAGGAAAGTCCTTAAGAAACATTCCAATTAGTCTTCCTTTAAACTTGCTCCAGATTGATGTAAACGGCTACAAAATCCTTTGCCATAAATGCTGAAAATAAGTCTGAATGAATTCCATAACTGTCCTGAATTTTAATCCTGAAATCGTCGACCTCTTTAGAAAAGCGTCGATCTGAGCTCAACTATCGTCGACCAGAGCTCAGAGATTGGATTTAAACTAGAAACAGAAATCGTCGAACTGAGCTCTACGATTGTCGACCTGAGCTCAGAGATTTGGAAAACAACTAGAGACTGAGCGTCATTATTAGCTCGAAGATCATCGAAAGGAGTTCTATGCCTCATTGAACTGAGATCAGAGATAGTCGAACTAAGTTCGACATTTCGTCGGCCTGAGCTCTACGAGAATTATCCTAGTCTTCAGCCCTGAATCCTGATCTTTATAAGGTCTTGAGGGAAGCTTTAAAACCTAAGTACTAACCCTAAGACTCATTCTAATTGACTTATCAGACTATACAGCAAGGTCAAAACAAATTCCTAAGCACATAGTGATCCTTACCCAAATTAGTAATAGGGTGTTCCAACAATCTCCCCCTATTTGGGTTAGGATTACTATTTACAAGACAAATAGGAAATAATAAGCATACATCAGAATTAAAAAAAAATAAAACAGAAACAACAATGCAGATAACACATGTTGAGCATTGCAGAATCACAGCAAGAATCACAGATTCAGTCAGAAATAGATATGAGTATCAGCTTATAGAAATTACTCATTACCCTTCTTGAAAAGAATTTCTCTTTTTGGATTGAGGGCTTCCTTTTTGGATCTTCTATCATCATCTGCACCTAAGGAGGTTTGAGATTTTTGCCTTGGAAAAATAGCCTCAGGATGAAGCTTCATGTAGCTCTCTGGATCAAAGAATTTTCTGGAAGCATATCTTTCTAATTCTTTCTTTCTCGTCTCTGATAGGGTTGTGATGTTGGAGGTATCTCTGCCTTGCTCTCTTCCTTTCTTGATATGATCTAATGCTTCAAGTTCTTTCATTCTGGCTGTCCATGTTAAGGGATTGTTCTCAGGGTCTTCAAATGGAACTTAAGGTTCATATCTGTTTAATTCCACTGAGTCAGTAAGAGGAGCTCTAGTGACAACTATATCTTTCATCTTATAAGTAAAAGGACCATATGTAGAATCAGTAGGGCCTTGTCCTTCCCTTTGATATGGGTGTTGTCTAGCTTGATTTCTAGAGTATGTCATGTAATCTCTCTGTCTGCCTCTTGACTGATCTCTCCTTGACTGATATCCTATTTGCTGTTGGCTTCTTGGTTGATATCTATCTTGAGACTGGTAAGAGCTTGGCCTAGCAGCAGAAGAAGACTGAAAAGCTAAACCTCCACTAGATCCCTAATCTGGAGGAGGAGGAGGAGGAGGATGGAATTGGGAAGATACTTTTTCATATTTATCAAGTTTTCTCCTTTTCTTCATGGCTTTAAGTTGATTTCTGGAATATTGCATCCAAGGCTAAAAAATTGGACAGTCATGAAGAATGTAATAAGGTATATCATTGTCATCTTTTACTTTTTCTTGAGGAACTCTTTTCAGTGCCTTGCTTCTTGCTTTCATCTTCCTTGCAATAGTTGTAGAGGAGTCATCATAATCAGTATGGAGTTGGTCACTGTCTGAACTTGGAGGATTATCATAAAGCTCATCAATCTTTTGAATATATTTCTCCTGTTGTTTGGTTTGTTCAGCAACAGTGATGGAAGCAGCGCTCTCAGATATAACAGTAGCAGTAGCAGGCTTAGCAGGAGCAGAAACACTATCAGCAGCAGCAGGCTCAATAGGAGAAGAAAAAACTAACTCATCAGAAAATGTATCAGCAATTGTATCAGCAGTAGTAGGAACATCACTAACAGCAGGCAACACATTAATTTCAATAGACTCAACAATTTCATCAGTAACTATATCAGCAGCAGCAGCAGCACAATCATAAACAATAATTTCCTCAGCCAAGAGAATTGATATAAGAAGCAATTAGGCTGGGATCACAGCAAGACATAGGCACAATGGCCTTAGCTAGATTTTCAACTTCCTGAGCTGGTGGATAGCTGAAGTGAAGAGTATCAAAAACTGATAACAGTGACGTGAAGTCAACTGTTAGAGTTGGAACTAGAGCTGGAACTGGAACTGTCTCTGGCAAGAATTATTCTTAAGTAGCAGGCACTGTCTCTTCTTCATATGACATCTCCCCCTGCCTTGATTCAGTTAGAGCTAGATAAAGGCACCCCATAGAATGGATTGCCTGATGAGGATAAATAGATCAAATCCTATTAGATAACTTCTGTATAGACTTCAGGAGTGGAGCCATGGAGGTCTCCAACAAAGCTATTAGCCTGGGAGCCAGCATCCCATAAAGCTTATCTGCAAGGTAGGAAGATCTACTTGCTCAAGTGAGACTTGATTAGAGGTAGAGACTAGAGTGACTGTGGCTGGTGATGGATGGGCTGCAGGAGGTGTGGTTGTGGGTGGTAAGATGGTTTGTTGAGATATTGGAATGGTGGAGATAGAGGTTATGGTAGTAGAAGTGGATGGAAGGAATGATGGTTGGGAAAGAATATCATGAAGGAGTTGTTGATAGGATGTGGTGGATGATGGAAGATCAGTAGGTGAGGAGGGGGAATCATCCATAAAGGAATCTTCCATGAGATTGAAGGATGGTATGGTGGTGTCTAGGTCAAGTGGTGGATAGAAGTGTAGGGGATGGAATTGGTCTTCTATGGTTGGAGGTAGAGATGAAATGGTTATGGGGGAAGAGATAGATATGGTGATGGTGGATGAGGGGATGGTTGAAGGAACAATTGGAGAAGGAGGATAAGAGGAGGAGGCAGACAAAACTTCCATGAGGGCAGTTGCCTGAGGGGAAGAGACTGCAACAGTCCTTATGCCTTAAGAAGCAGTAGTCCTGGTTCGCTTAACAATCTGCCTGTCCCATTTGCCAAAAAGGGCACAGGTAAGCCTCTTGGAGGCATTAATATGCATCCCACTGGACACAAGCAACTGAGGGCACCTTGAGTGCAGGAATAGCCCTAAGTTCCTCCCAAAATTAACAATACTTTTATTTACCTTCTTCTTAATCAGCTCAAAGAAAATTTCTCCCCAGTTGAGATGTTTCTTATCAACCAGTGCACCCATCAAGCAAAATTGATATCGGGAAATGGTATCATGTGCAGAATGTTTGGCTAGCAGGACCTTGCCCACAACATCTGCAAGGAATCTGTACTCAACAGACAGATTCTTTTTCAGCAGCTTGTTAGGGTTTACTGCAGAATGCCCCATACTATCTAACATCATCTCAGATTCCTCTCAAGACAAATAAACAGAATCTTGTCCTGAACTTAATTGAAAAACCTCTGTAAATAAGGCAGGTGTTAGAGGTACCTGAGTTCCTGCTATTATACCGACCACTGTTGTTGAATCCATGTTCTGTGCAGTATATACCCACTCTTTTATCTCATCGGCTGCCAGCTTTATTCTTGTAGACATAATCAGGGCTAACTGCTGTTCTTTGAAAAGTTCCAGTATATCCTTGAAAATTTGATCGCTACCGTCAAAGGAGTCCATGTCTATATCAAAACCTGTGTCGAATTTAATTTTGGCGAGGGCGGAAACAGACACTTCAATTGTATACCTGCAAAAATGAACAAACATGACCAAGTGTAGAGAGGTTTGGAGGGAAAGAAAAAGTTCTGCAGAGAGTATGAAAGCGCAAAAGAGAAAGAAGGCCGAAAAATGAGTTTTATATTAGGGTTTGATGCCGAAAAGGAAAGATCGTTGAACTCCGTTCGACGATCTAGGCTTCTAAAGGAATCTGAAGAGTCTTCAATAACGTCGATCTCTATTCGACGATATTGGAGAGCGTCGATCTCCGCTTGACGATCTCTGACCAGAAGAAGATAGCCTAGTGCTATTGGAAAGCGCTGAACTCCGGTCGACGTTTTTGAAAAACATCGATCTCCGTTCGACGATCTTGGGGAAAAACATCGAGCGCAGTTCAGAGACTAAAAACAGCCTACAGACAATAGAAAAATCAAGTTTTTAGCCTAGTCTCTGTCTGTTTTTAGGGTTTTAAAATCTTGGGTTTTATTTTTGACTTCCTTCATCTAACATTCCTAACTGATTCAGGAAGAAGGTGTGCTTATTTTCATCCAAAGGTTTGGTGAAAATATCTCCCCTTTGCAAATTAGTTGGGATATAATGAAGTTCAATTTTATTCTTCTCAACATTATCACTTAGAAGTGATGCCTAATCTCTATATGTTTTGTCCTACTATGGAGGACTGGATTTTATGCTATAGAAATTGCACTGGTATTATCACAAAATATTTTTGACCTTTATAAGTTGTAACCATTGTCTAGGAGCTCGTTTTGAATCCACAAAATCTGTGAGCAACAACTACCTGCTGCCATGTATTCAGCTTCAGCAGTTGAGGTGGACACAGATGTTTGTTTCTTACAGAAATAGGAGACAAGTCTGTCACCAAGGAACTGGCAAGTTCCACTGGTGCTTTTCCTATCTACTCTACATCCAGCATAATCAGCATCTGAAAATCCAGTTAATTCAAATCCTGAGTCTTTTGGATACCAGAGACCTAGATTTGGACAACTTTTTACATTCCTAAGAATCCTCTTAACTAATGTTAGGTGTGACTCTCTAGGGCTTTCTTGGAACCTAGCACATATGTATGTATCGAACATTATGTCAGGTCTACTAGCTGTAATGTACAATAAAAAGCCAATCATTGCTCTATATGTTGTCTGATCAACATGTTTTCCATGTTTATCAGCTTTAATACAACATTAGTAGGCATAGGTGTTTTCATACAAGATGCTTCATACATACCAAAATTCTTAACCAGTTCTTTTGCATACTTGGTTTGAGAAATAAATATGCCTTCATCATGTTGTTTGACTTGCAATCCTAGAAAGAAGGAAAGCTCACCCATGCTACTCATTTCAAATTTAGAATGCATTAGGTTAGAGAACTTTCTGCACAAATTTGAATCAGTAGATCCAAATATAATATCATCTACATATATTTGTACTAGTAGGGTATGGGACTTATGGTTCTAATGAAAAGAGTTTAGTCTAATCTACCCCTTTTAAAATCATTTTCCAACAGAAAGCATGTTAAGATCTCATACCATGCTCTAGGAGCTTGCTTAAGACCATATAATGCTTTATGCAATTTGAAAACAGGGTCAGGATAAGTTGAAGAGATAAAACCTGGGGGTTGTCTAACATAGACTTCTTCTTTGATGTCTCCATTGAGAAATGCACTCTTCACATCCATCTGATAGACCTTGAATCCTTTGTGAGCTGCATAAGCTAGGAATATTCTTATGGACACTAACCTTGCAACTGGTGCAAAGGTCTGGTCATAGTCAATTCCTTCTTCTTGAGAGTATCCCTGTGCAACAAGCCTTGCTTTGTTCCTTACAATAACTCCTTGATCATCCAATTTGTTTATGAACACCCACTTTGTTCCAACAATGGACTTATCCTTAGGCCTTGGCACTAGCTCCCAAACTTTATTCCTCTCAAATTGATGTAGTTCCTCTTGCATAGCAATGATCCAGTGTGGATCTTGTTCTGCATCTTGAATAGATTGAGGCTCAACTTGAGATAGGAAGCAGGTGTGCATCAGGTTCTTGTTGACCTTATTTCTAGTTTGCACAGCAGCTGAGATGTTTCCAATCACTTGGGAGATTGGATGATCTCTTGTTGTTACTAAATCAACAGGGTGTGTTGATTGTTCACCAACCTGTGTTGTTGTTTCCTCTTGTGAAACAACAACTGGCTCTTCAAGATGGTTCACTACAAGATGTTGAACATCTTCTTCATCTTCACTGATTTCACCTCGTTATTGGGTAGGTGAAAGTGTTGAATCCTTCTCTGCAATATGCAACATGTCCAAATTTTCTGAAAGAGAGTTTACCTGCAAGGGTTCTATGGTAGAAGTATTCTTCTCCTTGTAAAACATGTTAGTCTCATCAAAAGATACATGAACAGATTCTTCAATTTTAAGATAAGTTTTAATATAAACCTTATAAGCTTTACTGATCATAGAGTATCCCAGAAACACTCCTTCATTAGCTTTAGCTTGGAATTTTGCTAAGTATTTCAAGTCATTATTGTAAATATAACAAATGCAACCAAAATTTTTGAAATAGTCTACATTAGGTTTCTTCCCTTTGAGGAATTCATAGGGAGTCTTGCCCTTTAGTTTATGTATAAAACTTCTGTTCAACACATAATTGGAGGTGTTCACTACCTCTGGCCAAAAAGATAGAGGGACGTGAGCATTTGTCAACAATGTGGTGGCAGATTCAATAAGGGTTCTATTTTTCCTTTCAGCTACCCCATTTTGTTAAGGAGTTCTAGGAGCTGTGAAAGAATTCTTGATCCCTTCACTCTGACAGAACTCTTGCATAAGAAGAGAATCAAACTCTGTCCCATGAACACTTCTGATCAGGGCTATGTGAGTATTGAACTCAATCTGTATGCATTTGAGAAAATCTGTCAAACACTTAAAGTTATCAGACTTCTTCCTCAAAAAGAATACCCATATGAATCTAGAGAAGTCATCTACAATCACCAAAGTATAAGATTTCCCTCCTAAGCTTTGTACTGTAATGGGTCCAAAAAGATCCATGTGTAATAGATACAAGATTCTAGGTGAATGACTCTTATTAAGTGACTTAAAACTATTTTTAGTTTGCTTGCCTAATTGATAAGCCCTGCAGAGTCCTTCCTTCTTGTAGGGGCCAGAAGATAGTCCTCTAACAAGGTTGTCCTTGGATAGCCTAGCAATGGTTCTAAGGTTTAAATGTCCTAATCTTTTATGCCATGGATCATTTGGTTTGAAAACTGAATTAAATAAACAAATATCTATATTGGTTGAAAGGAAATCTACAAGATAAATGTTACCTTTCCTTTTACCTGTTAACACTGTTGTGTTATCCTCTGACTTGATCTTGCATAAGGATTTGTTGAATATCACTTTATAGCCATCATCACAGAGTTGACTGATGCTGATTAGATTATGCTTCAGTCCTTCCACATAAGCCACTTTCTTGAATATGACTGAGCTAATCTGAACAGCACCATATCCTTTTGTTTGACCAAAGTTTGAATCACCAAATATCACTTTGGGTCTAAGTTTGGTTTTGAAGGATGTTAGATTCTCCTTGTTCCCTGTCATGTGCTTTGAGCACCCACTATCCAGATACCATTGTTGGTTCATTGTTGGATAGGTCTTCGCCTACACATACACAATTTATATGTTTTTGACCCAGTTTACCTTGGTTCTAGGTTGATAACCTTTAAACTCAGAAATAAAAGACATCCCTGGCTAACTCTTATATCCTTCAGGATGGTATCTCCTAGAAGGTACTATCTATTCAGTATAAGGGTTGAAGCTTTGGGATGTAGGACTTCTAGGATTGATTTTAGATTTACCTCTGAAAGATTGTTCAAAGATCTGAGCTCCGTTTGACGATCGTAGAGATGTGTTCGACGATCATGGGTCAGATAGTCGAGCTCCGTTCGAAGATCAACTATGCAAGAGTTCAGAGTTCAGAAGACGTCGATCTGAGTTCGACGATTCAGCCTGAAATTGCCGAGCTCTATTCGACGATCGTCGAGCTCTGTTCGACGTTTTTTATTGAACTTTGTTTTTCTTAGGTAAATTAGGATTCTTCCTAGCTACCTTTAAAAAACCCTTTTTTTTATCTGAGATAAATTTAATTGGGGTTGTTAATACTATAGGTTGTCTGGATGAAGCACCCAAGCCTAGTGTACTGTTGAGTCTAGAGTTCACTGTGCTTGTGATGTCCATCAGTCTGATGCTTCTCCCGTTAAGGGATTCTTCAAACTTCTTTGCCTGAGATAGTTCACTTTTCAGTGAAGCTATCTCCTCCCTATAACATTCAAACTCCTCAGAGAGTTTGAGGTTGTGTGATTTTAAAGTGCTATGTTAAGACAGTTGATTTCTGAGAGAGATAATCTCTTTCTCAGACTTTAACAGGTCTAAACAAAGTGCCTTAAATTCAGATCTAGAGTCCTCTGAATCAAAATCAAAGGAATCTATTACCTGGTCTTCTTCAGTTTGAGTTTCCGATTCAGACTCTGATTCTTGTTCTTCATCAAAATTTTGTTGGGAGGCATTTATAGCCATCATGCATAATTCCTTTTCTTCAGCATCATCTTCATCATCACTTGAGCTTGATGAAGCCTCTGATTCTTCTTCAGTTTCACTCCAGGTTTCTGCTATAAATCACATCCTTGTATATTTATTTTTTCTGGAGGAGGATTTGTTGTAATTGTTTCCCTTTGAGTCCTTATCTCTTCTTCTTTCTTTTTTGTCCTTTTTGTCCTTGTTCTGGTTTTCTGGACAATCAGGCACAATGTGGCCTTGTTTCCTGTGTAACGCCCCCGATTTTTGCTACGATTATTAAATTTTTTTTTTGGCGTTACGTCAACGCAATTTCTTGGCTTGTGCCATCTGTAGAGTGTGGTCTTAACTCCTTAGAACTGAGTTCCCTATTTTGTAGCCTGTTAGCAAGCTCTCCCTAGCAAGCCGAGTCGTTTTGGGTGACCCGGTGTGGACTCTCGGGGGATTCTTGTGTTTTGGATTCGAGTGGGTATGACTTGAGTTCTGTTCGTCGAAAGTTTGTTTCGACTTCGTCATTGCGTTCGTAGCGTGGATATTTAGCTATGGTGTGAATTTCGTCGAATTCCGAGATAGTTTGGTTTTCGGGTCGTTTTGGGTGTGCCATTAGTAAAATCTAATTAGTAACCCTCTTAGTTTAAGTGAACCGGTGGCTTTGGAGATGGTTAAGCTGATCAGGCTTGGTAAGGCTTATTTATAAAGCTTTGGTTAGAAGTTGGCGGGCCCACTCTCTTCTTTCTTCCCAAGACCGAAACTGCTGCTCCTGTTCGCGGAAAGAAGAGGCAGAAACGACGGGCTGCCCTAGCTTTCGGACGGTGATTCTGGGAGTGTTGGTGGACGGATTTCGATTCTGAGAGCGGATTTGGATTGCTCTCTCTTAGACCTTCATTTCTACAGTAAGAGATTTGATTTTTGTGGAGTTTTTAGGAGGCCCGAAATTCTGGTTTTGGCCCTTTTTCGCCATTAAAGTTCGGGATTTTTGCTGTTAGGGTGTTGCTGCTGCTGGTGCCGTGTGCAGTTAAGGGAAAGCCGACCAAGCTTCGTCGGAAACGAAGGAAAGTGGTTTTTTCACTTTCTGCTTGATTTTTTTCCCTTCTTAACTACCCGGTTAGCCCTAGGATAGAAGCCAAGTATCTCTCTTCTGCTTGTTAAAATTTTGTGCAGTGGTTTTAGGCTAACCGTAAAATTCTGTTTGATCTTCCCCTCCTTGTGCTGTTTCTCTCAACCTGCTGGTTGTTTTCACCATTTAGACTCAAGATTTGTTGTTCTGGTTGGGTGCTTTTGCGGGTGGAGCCGAGAGAGAGAGAGAGTGAGGGAGGTTTTTGTGGTAGGGCTCTGGTTAGAACCAGTCTTGGTGGGTTCTCGGGATTTGGTGTTGAGTGTGGTGCACACACTGAAAGACAAAAGCCTCCTAGGCTTGGCGTTGAGTGTGGTGCAAACTCTTAAAGCCATAGTTTGGTCTGTTCTTTTGTGGCGAAGCAGTGAGGCGTCTGAGTGAGAATTTTTGTCTAAGTCAAAATCCACGGGAATCACTAGGTGATTCTTGCCAATTTCGACGAGTATCGTCAATGATTCCCGCTGATTCGGCGAGAATCATTCTGGATTCCCGCCGATTCGGCGAGAATAATTCTGGATTCCCCCTGATTCGGCGAGAATCATTCTGGATTCCCGCCGACCTCTTCCTGTTGGTGTTGGTTTAGGGTTTTCTTGCGGGTAAGTACTTTGGCGTAGATTTAGTTGACCTCACTCAACGCCAAAGCTGTTTTGGCGTTGAGAGAGGTGGACTCACTCAACACCACCGTTGGATTTTGTGGTTTAGTGCTAAGGCGTTGAGGGGGTGGACCTCAGTGAACGCCATAGCTGTTTTGGCGTTGAGTGAGGTTAGCTCACTCAATGCCACTGCCTCTTTTGCTGAAGGCGTTTAGGGAGTAGACCTCACTCAACGCCATGGATGTTTTGGCGTTGAGTGAGGATAGCTCACTCAACGCCAGAGCTGTTCTTGCGGAGGGCGTTGAGTGAGTGTTCCTCACTCAATGCCATGGTTATTCTGGCGCTGAGTGAGGCTAACTCACTCAACGCCAAGGTCTGGTTAGGCGTTGAGTGGGTCCCACTCAACGCCAAGCCGTGTTGAGTCATTTCAACACTTTTTCCCTTACCTCGATTTTCGTTCCCGAGTGAATTCCTTGTTTATATTTTTTTTTTATTTTCCTTGTCGGCCATGTTTTTCTTTCCTAAAGGCCGAATCGTGTGTCATTGTTAGTAGTGGTGGGTTGAAGCTCTTCATGGGGGAGGTGTTGTGTAATTTAGCCAAGGCCACCCTTATTCTTCTATCTTGCTCCAGGTACGGGCTGGGAAAGGGGGTGGAAGGTCCCATGTGCTTTCACATATAGACCCTTGAGCTTGTTGGCTTGGAAATGGTGGTTGGGGGATTGAGTTTGCCTCCAACCCGGATTCATGTTGTTTGTTTTTTTTGCTACTACCACCTCCCACAGCTTAGGGTGTTAGATGTTTCTTCCTTGGTAGATTGCAACATTTTGTGCTCTTGGTAGCTTAGTAGACTCTGCAGGATGTAGTTTCTGGGCAGGGTTTATGTTATTTCCTCGCACGTAGTGCATTCCTTGTTGTCTTGCCTTGGGGCAGTTGTGACTTTTACTGCTGTGTTTTTCCTCTTTCATTTATCATCCGGTAGACACTTTCATGCAGTTTTACCTTATTTTGCTTGCTGAGGTTTCTTTCTTCTTTTGAATGCCTCAGGTTCTGAGCAGTAGCCAGTTTGGGGGCTAGGTTGCGGTGATGTTGATGGTGGTCTCTTGGACCTTGGAGATCCTTCTGGATTTGTTTAGTGAGGTAGTTTTCTTTACTTTTCTTACAGACATACATATTTGTCAGTGGGTTCGTGTCAGGTTGTTGGCGTCCACTTGCAGTGTTTACCTTTTTACTAGATATAATACTTTTGCTGCTACCATTTTCTGGAGATAGTCTACTTACTATGGGGAGGATTTACTTTAGGTTGCTAGTTATTTTAAAACTACAATTATTATTGTAAGTATATTGCATGATCAGCATGTTTTATAAAAGTAAATCACTATTTTCCAAATAACGTATAAAGATCGTTTTCTTATATATAATATAAATTAAAGGTAGAGTCTTGCATAACATAAGTGGTCCTCTTAGGGCTCTTATGCACTTCTTAGGATGTCAAACCTGAATAAAGTTTTTTTCTGCAGCACTTAAGCCGAGTTTTTAACTGTGGACTAGGTGATCCACTGAGGCGAGGGATACGACCTCTAAAATATACCTGATTTTCTAATCATTAAACTCATGAATTTCTTTCATAAAGTATAGAAGATGGTTTTGCCTGAGCGTCAGCAGTTATCCCCTGCTTCACGTGGCATCATCACGCGTGTTTTCTCATACTATGATAATTCTTTAATTCGGAGAAAATGCAGGTTGTGACAGTTGGTATCAGAGGGAGGTTGCTTGACAAGTTAGTTGGGCAACCTTCCTTTGATTGCTTTAGTAGTTCAACATCATGTCATTCACACACCGATATGTCATCTACACGTCTAGGCAAAAGTACAAACACTACACTCATAGCATAACATGAAGTATACGGGGAATATTATGTAGTATGGGATGCATAATATGTATTCGTATATGGATCCACCATAGGGGCAACATGTGAGGGTTATGTAGTAAGGGATGCATAACCTCACCACATGGCTATGACTAGCTCGTTTTTTTTCGTTGCATGAGGATGTTATGTAGTATGGGATGCATAATATTTTCATGTGTACGCCGCTCATAACATGCATTAGGGCCTTTTTAGAATGCATAGCACAAACATGCATAGCATAACATTGCATAAGCACAACGTGCCAAGCTAAAGACTGGCAGGATGACGTATGTACACACATAAGTTTTCGAGTCAAAAATAATAAAAAGTCTTGCATTCCCGATCTAGGCAAAAGAATTAGTATGGTGGTGGTTAACCATCCTAGGTTAGGACATAACATCAATTTTTGTAAAAAGATAAACTCGCAGAGCAAGTTTAGCAGCTTTAAGTTCATATCTATATATATATATTGTCTGTACTTGTAGTTGGGTCTAGCCGTTGTACTAGGATCTAATTAGTGTTGCTATGACTTTAGGATGGCGAGACATCCTTCGACTAGATCGACTCCCCTGTCTGAGGGTGAGTCATATGGTGCTCAGAATGACACGGTAATCGAGAGCCTGCGGCAGAGTAGCAATGCCATGAGTAGGAAGATGGTAGAGATGCAGGCCCAGATTCAGTCCATGGGGGCGGTTGTGGCAGGTCAGACTCAAGGAGTGCAAGGTCCTGCAGGGGGGTTAGCTGTCCCTCCTCCTCATGCACCCTTAAGACCTCTAGTGGTGGTGCTAGTAGAGATGGACTTCATCTCGCAGTTTCAGAGGCAGAGCCCTCCCACTTATGATGGGAAGGCAGACTTTATGGTCATAGACGATTGGCTAATCTCCATGGAGGAGATGTTCTCATACTCTGGGATTGCAGATGACCAGAGGGTGATGATAGCCGCCTATCAGCTTAAAGGTTTGGCTAAGAGTTGGTGGCTGAGAGAGAAGGTGAGCTTGGTAGCTGGATGCTCTTGGGAAATGTTCAAGGAGATGCTGTTGAGGAAGTTCTTACCCTCGGTCGAGCGTGACCGCCTCATGAACGACTTCCTCCATCTGAAGATAAGGCAACTCACGGTGGGTGAGTATGAGATAGAGTTCAGCAAGTTGAGTCGTTTTTCCCCTAGATTGGTCAGCATTGAGGCTTATCGAGTTAAGCGATTTCTCGGTGGCTTGAGGGGCGAGGTGCAGCAGTTGACCAGTGCTTATGGGTCAGAGACTTATGCAGGAGTAGTGGAGGCTGCTCTGAAGGTGGAGGCTATTGAGACCGCAAAGAGCAGAGGCAAGCAAATGAAGAAGGACAAGAGGAAGTCTGTAGAGGAGAAGAAACCCCAGGTACCCGGTGCGGCTCCAGGAAAGAAGAGCAATGTGGTGTGCAGCTTCTGTGGCCGGTCAGGCCACCCTGTCGAGAGATGTTTCAAGAAGCCAGCAGCTCAGAGGAAGGAGCAAGTTCATGTGATTCAGGGTGCTCCTAGGAGAGGTGTCTCCTGTTCTGTTTGCAAGTGACCCGGGCATGACGCGGCCCAGTGCTGGTCTAAGGATAAAGTATGCTTTTAGTGTGGTCAGAAGTGACACATCAATTCTAGGTGTCATCAGGTCCAGCCTGCTCTTCATACAGTTCCACTACAGGCATTACCTCCACCTCAGTGTGTGGACAGAGGAAAGGGAAAGCTGAACGTGATCTCTTCCGAGGAGGCTCAAGCTTCGACTCAGGTCATCTCAGGTTAGTTGTCTTTCCAGCCTGAAGGTTTTGTTTTTGTTTTGCTAGAATGTTTGTAGTATTTTTGTGGTAGTTCCTTAGTTTTATGTTCCTATAGGGAAGTTTAAGGTGAAGAACCGCTGGGCGCGTGTTCTATTTGACTCCGGCGCTACCCACTCGTTCGTTGCTAGAGCCTTTGTGGAGCGACATCGGTTGACTTTAGATCGAGTTCGGGATACCTTTTGTGTCAAGTTCCCCTCTGGTGAATCTGTATTATCCGATAGGCAGACCTGAAGATGATTGATCTGGAGGACTTCGATGTTATTCTTGGCATGGACTGGCTGTCTAGGTATGATGCGGTTATTCAGTGCAAAGGGAAGCGCTTGGACTTCATCAGGGACGACGGCCAGCCCAGAAGCGTGTGTGAAGATCTGAGCCAGGATTCTACTATCATCTCTGCGGTATGTGCTCAGAAGCTATTTCTTTAGGATTGATTTGCTTGTTTGGTCTCGGTGGTTGGGACCGCTATTAGTGTACCGCGCTTGGAGGAGATTCCAGTTGTTCGTGATTTCGCCGATGTCTTTCATGATGACCTTCCTGGTCTTCCCACCGAGCGAGATGTTGAGTTTGTGATCGATTTGGAGCCGGGTACGCATCCTATTGCTAATTCGCCGTACCGGATGGTCCCTCGTGAGCTAGAGGAGTTGCGAGTCCAGTTAGATGAGTTGTTGGGGAAAGGGTTTATCAGGCAGAGTTCGTCGCCTTAGGGTGCTCCTGTTCTATTTGTGAAAAAGAAGGATGGGTCAATGCGGCTTTGCATCGACTATAGGGAGTTGAAAAAAGTCACAATTAAGAACAGGTACCCTCTGCCAAGGATCGATGATTTATTTGACCAATTGCGCGGTAGCACAGTGTTCTCCAATATTGGCCTTTGTTCGGGCTATCATCAGCTTATGATCTGTGAGGCAGATATTCCACAGACTGCGTTTAGATAGAGGCATGGACATTTTGAATTCTTAGTGATGTCGTTTGGATTGACCAACGCACCATCAGCGTTCATGGATATGATGAACCGGGTGTTCAAGGATTTCCTAGATAAGTTCGTGGTGCTCTTCATCGATGACGTGTTGGTTTATTCTCGCACCGCTGAGGAGCATGAGCAGCATCTGCGCTTGGTTCTATCGGAGTTGAGGAACCACAAGTTATTTGCCAAGTGGAGCAAGTGCGAATTTTGGTTGCCTCAGGTCTCGTTTCTGGGCCATGTGCTGAATAAGGATGGGATCTCGGTTGACCCAGAAAAAATCGCAGCAGTGATAGATTGGAGTAGGCCGGGCACGCCTAAGGAGATTAGGAGCTTCCTAGGGTTGGTCGGCTACTACAGGAGGTTCGTGGATTGTTTCTCTACCCTAGCTGCACCTTTGACCAAGCTGACTAAAAATAACGTGGCTTTTGTTTGGTGCGAGAAGTGCGAAGAAGCCTTTCTGGAGTTAAAGAAAAGATTATGCACTGCTCTCGTTCTGACCCTGCCTACTGAGGGTGTGGATTATGATGTATACGTCGATGCTTCGCATGTAGGTCTTGGATGTGTATTAATGCAGGTTGGTAAGGTAATTGCCTATGGGTCAAGGCAACTAAAGACTCATGAGAAGAATTATCCTACGCATGACCTCGAGTTTGCAGCAGTTATTTATGCGTTGAAGCTGTGGAGACACCTACTTTATGGGGCTCAGTGCAAGATCTTCACCAACCATAAGAGCCTGAAGTACGTGTTCACGCATAAGGAGATAAATATGCGCCAGCGTCGGTGGTTAGAGTATGTGGCTGATTATGACGTAGAGATCCAGTATCATCCAGACAAGGCCAATGTGGTGGCCGACACCTTGAGCCGAAAGACGGGAAAGATCTTTAATCTCACCACCGATCATTTAGTGGAGGAGTGCCTCCTTATGGATATATCTATGGGATATTGTGGCTTGCAGAGTAGTTTATCAGTGGCAGAGCTGTCTTGGATTTCGTTGACTAGACTGCACCAGAAGGACGATCCAGATCTTCTACACTTATTCTCCAGGACTGAGAGAGGAGAGTTGCCGGATTATTCCATCGATAATGCGGGAACTTTGAAGTACCATGGCATATTTTGCATCCCCGCTGTTGTGGACATTAGGGGTATGGTTTGTAGAGAGGCTCATGTATCCAGCGTTGCCTACCATCCAGGATCTACGAAGATGTATTGTGACTTAAAGCAAATTGCCTGGTGGTATGGAATTAAAGGTGATATAGCCTGATTTGTTGCTAAGTGCCACACTTGCAAGCGTGTGAAGGCCGATCATGGAAGGCCTGGTGGCAAGTTGACTTCGTTAGAGATCCCGACTTGGAAGTGGGAAAGTATATCTATGGACTTCATCACGGGCTTACCGAAATCTCCAAGGGGATTTGATTCTGTTTGGGTCATAGTGGATAGACTGACGAAGTGTGCTCACTTCGTGCCATATAGGATTGAATACCCGATGAAGAAGATAGCGGAGTTGTACTTGAATGAAGTCATCCGACTACACGGTGTGCCGGTTAGCGTCATTTCTGATTGAGACTCTAGGTTTACTTCTCGTTTTTTGTAGAGTCTACACGAGGGTTTGGGTACGGATCTGAGGTATTCTACTGCTTACCACCCATAGACCAATGGGCAAACGGAGTTGGTGAACCAGATAGTTAAGGATATGATCCGATGCTACATTTTAGACCACGGTGGAGCGTGGGATGAGCGGCTGCGACTTATGGAATTTGCATACAATAATAGTTATCAGGAGAGCTTGCAGATGGCTCCGTTCGAAGCCTTGTATGGGAGGCGCTACAGAACTCCATTGTTTTGGGCTGAGGCTGCTGAGAGGCCTTTGTTTGGTCCTGATGCGCTTGAGGAAATGGAAGTCGCAGTGAAGCTTATTTGAGAGAAGCTTCTTATAGCTCAGGAGAGGTACGAGAAGAATGTCAATCGGCGTAGGTCAGCCTTGTAGTTTTCTGTAGGGGACCTTATATTTCTTAAGGTTTATCTGATGGTGGGTGTAAAGAGGTTTGGTAAGAATCGGAAATTGGACCCGAGGTATGCGGGCCCGTTTAAGAATTTGGAGCGGATTGTGGTGTCAGCTTACAGGTTGGATTTGCCAGCAAACTTCCCAAGTGTTCATAACGTTTTCCATGTTAGTCAATTGCGGAAGTGTGTGCGCAGCAGTGGGCAAGTTTTGGACATTGTGCCCCAGTTGGAGCCCAACCACCCTTTTGTTGAAGTGCCGGTTCGTATTTTGGATACTCAGGAACAGGTGCTGCGAAGGAAGTCCATTCCGATGGTGAAAGTTATATGGAAGAATCAGGATTTGGAGAGTGCGACTTAGGAGCTAGAGTCGGCTATGAGGGAGGCTCACCCTCAACTATTTACCTGATTGGTTTGGTTTTTTCCTTCTTGTAATTTTTGGATTATTACTTTCCTTCTATAGTAGAAGTGTCGTGCGTAAAGTTTCGGGACGAAACTTTCTTTTAGGGGGAGTGACTATAACACCCCCGATTTTTGCTACGATTATTAAATTCTCGTTTGGCATTACATCGATGTATTTTCTTTGCTTGTGCCATCTGTGGAGTGTGGTCTTAACTCCTTAGAACTGAGTGCCCTATTTTGTAGCCTTTTGGCAAGATCTCCCTAGCAAGCCGAGTCGTTTTGGGTGACCAAGTGTGGTCTCTCGGGGGATGCTTGTGTTTTGGCTTCGGGTGGGAATAACTTGAGTTCTGTTTGTTGAAAGTTAGTTTCGACTTCGTCGTTGTGTTCGTAGCGTGGATATTTAGCTACGGTGTGAATTTCGTCTAATTCCGAGATACTTTGGTTTTCGCGTCGTTTTGGGTGTGCCATTAGTAAAATTTAATTAGTGAACCTCTTAGTTTAAGTGAACCGGTGTCTTGGGAGACGGTTAGGCTGATCAGGCATGGTAAGGCTTATTTATAAGGCTTTGTTTAGAAGTTGGCGGGCCACTCTCTTCTTTCTTCCCAAGACCGAAACCGCTGCTCCTGTTCGCGAAAAGCAGAGGCGGAAACGACGGGCTGCCCTAGCTTTCGGACGGTGATTCCGGGAGTGTTCGTGGATGGATTTCGATTCTGAGAGCGGATTTGTATTGCTCTCTCTTAGACCTTCATTTCTACGATAAGAGATTTGATTTTCGGGGAGTTTTTAGGAGGCCCGAAATTCTGGTTTTGGCCCTTTTCCGCCAATAAAGTTCGGGATTTTTGCTGTTAGGGTGTTGCTGCTGCTGGTGCCTTGTGCAGTTAAGGGAATGCCGACCAAGCTTCGTCGAAAACTGAGGCAAGTGGTTTTTGCACTTGCTGTTTGATTTTTTTCTCCCTTCTTAACTACCCGGTTAGCCCTAGGATAGAAGCCAAGTATCTCTCTTATGCTTGTTAAAATTCTGTGCAGTGGTTTTAGGCTAACCCTAAAATTCTGTTAGATCTTCCCCTCCTTGTGCTGTTTTGCTCAACCTGCTGGTTGTTTTCACCATTTAGACTCCAGATTTGTAGTTCTGGTTGGGTGCTTTTGCGAGTGGAGCCGAGAGAGAGAGTGAGGGAGGTTTTTGTGGTAGGGCTCTAGTAAGAACCAGTCTTGGTGGGTTCTCGGGATTTGGTGTTGAGTGTGGTGCACACACTCAAAGACAAAAGCCGCCCAGGCTTGGCGTTGAGTGTGGTGCACACACTCAAAGCCATAGTTTGGTCTGTTCTTTTGTGGCGAAGTAGTGAGGCATCTGAGTGAGAATTTTTGTCTAAGTAAAAATGGACGGGAATCACTAGGTGATTCTCGCCGATATCGACGAGTATCGTCAATGATTCCCGCCGATTCGGCGAGAATCATTCTGGATTCCTGCCGATTCGGCGATAATCATTCTGGATTCCCGCCGATTCGGCGAGAATCATTCTGGATTCTCGCCGACCTCTTCCTGTTGGTGTTGGTTTAGGGTTTTCCTGCGGGTAAGTACTTTGGCATAGAGTGAGTTGACCTAACTCAACGCCAAAGCTATTTTGGCGTTGAGAGAGGTGGACTCACTCAACGCCACCGTTGGATTTTGTGGTTTAGTGCTAAGGCATTGAGGGAGTGGACCTCACTCAACGCCGTAGCTGTTTTGGCGTTGAGTGAGGTTAGCTCACTCAACGCCACTGCCTCTTTTGCTGAAGGCATTGAGGGAGTGGACCTCACTCAACATCATGGCTTTTTTGGCATTGAGTGAGGATAGCTCACACAACGCTAGAGCTGTTCTTTCGGAGGGCGTTGAGTGAGTGATCCTCACTCAACGCCATGGCTGTTCTGGCGCTGAGTGAGGCTAACTCACTCAACTCCAAGGTCTGGTTAGGCGTTGAGTGGGTCCCACTCAACGCCCAGCCGTGTTGAGTCATTTCAACACTTTTTCCCTTACCTCGATTTTCGTTCCCGAGTGAATTCCTTGTTTATATTTTTTTTTGTTTCCTTGTCGGCCATGTTTTCTTTCCTAAAGGCCGAATCGTGGGTCATTGTTAGTAGTGGTGGGTTGAAGCTCTTCATGGGGGAGGTGTTGTGTAATTCAGCCAAGGCCACCCTTATTCTTCTATCTTGCTCTAGGTACGGGCTGGGAAAGGGGGTGGAAGGTCCCTTGTGCTTTCAAATGTAGACCCTTGAGCTTGTTGGCTTGGAAATTGTGGTTGGGGAACTGAGTTTGCCTCCAATCCGGATCCATGTTGTTTGTTTTTTTTGCTACTACCACCTCCCACATCTTAGGGTGTTAGATGTTTCTTCCTTGGTAGATTGCAGCATTTTGGGCTCTTGGTAGCTTAGTAGACTCTGCAGGATGTAGTTTCTGGGCAGGGTTGATGCTGTTTCCAGGCACGTAGTGCATTCCTTGTTGTCTTGCCTTGGGGCAGTTGTGACTTTTACTGCTGTGTTTTTCCTCATTCATTAATCATCCGGTAGACACTTTCATGCCGTTTTTCCATGTTTTGCTTGTTGAGGTATTCTTTCTTCTTTTGAATGCCTCAGGTTCTGAGCAGTAGCCAGTTTGGGGGCTAGGTTGGGGTGGTGTTGCTGGTGGTATCTTGGACATTGGAGATCCTTCTGGATTTGTTTAGTGAGGTAGTTTTCTGCACTTTTCTTACAGACATACATATTTTCTACTGGGTTCGTGTTAGGTTGTTGGCGTCCACTAGTAGTGTTTACCTTTGTACTAGATATATTACTTTTTCTGCTACCATTTTCTGGAGATAGTCTACTTACTCTGGGGAGGATTTATGCTAGGTTGCTAGTTATTTTAAAACTACAATTATTATTGTAAGTATATTGCATGATCAGCATGTTTTATAAAAGTAAATCATTAATTTCCAAACAACGTATAAAGATCGTTTTCTTATATATAATTTAAATTAAATGTAGAGTCTTGCATAGCATAAGTGGTCCTCTTAGGGCTCTTATGCACTTCTTAGGATGTCAAACCTGAATAAAGTATTTTTCCGTAGCGCTTAAGTATAGTTTTTAACTGTGTACTAGGTGATCCACCGAGCCTAGGGATACAACCTCTAAAATATACCTAATTTTCTAATCATTAAACTCATGAATTTCTTTCATAAAGTATAGAAGATGGTTTTGCCTGAGCGTCAGCAGTTATCCCCTGCTTTACGTGGCATCATGACACGTGTTTTCTCACCCTCTGATAATTCTTTAATTCGGAGAAAATGCGGGTTGTGACATCCTGCATCCAAAACAAATAATTTCTTTATTATTGGATTTGTCATACCTTGGCTTCTCATGCCCTCTGGATGACCTCTTTCTGAAATCTTTCCAGGCCATCTTATAGAATCTTTTGGCCAGTAAGATCATTAATTCATCATTGCCTGTGACCTTGTATTCAGGCTGATCTTCTGTAGCTTTGAATGCTATTGTCTTCTCCTTCCTGATAGTTGGAGAAGCAACTTTTTGTTCTTCCTCTCTGTTCTTGAT
Organism: Platanthera zijinensis; assembly: GCA_039513925.1. Classification (NCBI taxonomy): domain Eukaryota; kingdom Viridiplantae; phylum Streptophyta; class Magnoliopsida; order Asparagales; family Orchidaceae; genus Platanthera; species Platanthera zijinensis. The sequence goes on along the minus strand of CM077082.1, from coordinate 101,797,056 downwards.
GAGCAGCTCATAAGACTTGAGCTTGCCCAACAAAGCTTCATTGGTAATCTCAGTTAGGCTTGTGGCATCCTTGATTGGACAGATCCTTGAGTCCCAAGTGCTAGGGAATCACATTAGGATCTTGTCATTTAGTTCAGTTAGAGAGATCTTCTTTTCCAGTGTTTTTAATTCACTGACTATTAGGCTGAGCCTGTTGTACATGTCAACCACTGATTCAGTTTCCAGCCTTTTTGAAGTTCTCATATTATCTTATGAGATGGGATCTCCTATCCTTCCTTTCATCAGCAGATCCTGAGACAATTTCAGATAACTTGTCCCATATCTTTTTTGTTGAACTGCATTCAGCCACCTTTTGGAATATCTCATCATATATAGTCTGAGCAAGGATATTCATAGCCTTTGCATCTGCAACTTTCCATTTCTTTATATCTGCATTTGTTCCTGAGGGAGGTGTAACAGCACTTGTACTTGTGATCTCTGGAGGTCTTGGACAAACTGTCAAAATACAATTAAAGATGTCATAATCAATAGAATTCATGTAAAGCCTAATCCTTGCCTTCCAAAGTGTAAATTTAGAAAGTTTGCACACTGGAGGTCTGGTTCTAGCATAGTCTTTGTTTTGTGCCATGGTTTTGTAAGAATATAAATATAATACAAAAAGTAAAAACCCTCTATAGAAGATTTATCTTATCAAGGATCTTTTTGTTCAGGTGTTAGCCTGTTCAACCAATCTGTTGAAGATTCAGTTGTTGAGTAACCAACCTCCCTCTGATACCAATTGAAAGTGAGTGTAAGATCTACCTTTACTCTAGAGGGGGGTGAATAAAGTATTTTAAAATAATTTACAATTTAAAAACTGTAAAGCAGTGGGAGTCTTGATTTATATATATGTGTAAGGTGCTTACAAAAAGAAAAACTAAGAAGCAAGAAACAAAATCACATCACACAGTAAAGCAAGAGCACAGCAAACCAGAAGACACAAGGAGCTATAGTGGTTCCCCAATAACTGGGTACATCCACTCTTCTACCACCCTAGGTAGGAATAAACTACAGGAATAGTTGATCAGGTGTCCTGGGCACCAATGAGCTTTTGATAAGGTGCTCAAAAACCAAATCATATTTTTTGATCAGGTGCCTTGCCACCACTGAGTTTTGACAAGGTCTCAGAAACCATCCACAAAAATTTTGAAGGGAGTTTTGTGAAACCCTTTTACAGAAGGAATAAAGAAAAACAAAACGGTTTAGTTGTTCTTCTCTATCAATAATCTGAGAGAAGACAAGTGGAAGATATTGTCAAAGCTCCCCCTGAGATCTGTAAGGGTTCAGGAAGATGAGCTTTGCTTAGGGTGATAGGCCTTCAGTTGCTTCAGATCTCCAGCAATAGATGATTTCAGCAGATGCTGAAATGTGTGATGTCCTGAGTCCTTGATGAAGAAGCTTTTGAACACTTGATGCTTGAAGGAGTAGAATAGCAGATGATCTCCTTCACAGTAATGATCCTTGTGTTCTTGAAGAATTCTGACTCAGTAATTCTGTAAACTTTTGTCTACTGAGTCTATTCCCAGAAGATGAATTCTTGATGAATAATTTTCTTGTTCGCTCTTTTGTATACTTTTTCAAATCTTGTCTGTTCTTCTTTTTCAAAATGATTCTCTAGGGAGTATATTAGATTCTAACTTCTTGATAGCCGTTAATCAGTCATAAATGACAACCTTAACTGATATCTGCCTCTGGAGGAAAGTCCTTAAGTAACATTCCAATTAGTCTTCCTTGAAAATTTCTCCAGATTGATTGAAATGGCTACAAAATCCTTTGCCATAAATGCTGAAAATAAGTCTGAATGAATTCCATAACTGTCCTGAATTTGAATCCTGAAATCGTCGACCTCTTCAAAAAAGCGTCGATCTGAGCTCAACTATCGTCGACCTGAGCTCAGAGATTGGATTTAAACTGGAAACAGAAATCGTCGAACTGAGCTCTACGATCGTCGACCTGAGCTCAGAGATTTGGAAAACAACTAGAGACAGACTGTCGATCTGAGCTCGAAGATCGTCGAACGGAGTTCGACACCTCATTGAACTGAGCTCAGAGATAGTCGAACTGAGTTCGACGTTTCGTCGACCTGAGCTCGATGAGAATTTTCCTAGTCTTCAGCACTGAATCCTGATCTTTAGAAGGTCTTAAGGGCAGCTTTCAAACCTAAGTAATAACCCTAAGACTCATTCTAATTGACCTATCAGACTATAAAGCAAGGTCAAAACAAATTCCTAAGAACATAGTAATCCTTACCCAAATTAGTAATAGGGTGTTCCAATAGTGGAGCAGTTAATCCAGTAGCACTAAAGAGATCCACGGAGAAATAGCTCAAGCATGTGATGAGCTTTCATCCTCCGGTGTTCGACGGGATGCGAACGCCAACTCAAGATGAGGATTGGCTCTCTACAATGAAGAGTGTCATGACGGCCACAAAAACTGTAGAGTGGTAGAAGAACACAATAGTGACCTTCCTAATTTTTGGTGAGGCAAGGATTTGGTAGGACGAGTGGGAGGTTCATCTCTTAGTTGGAAGGAAACTTGCCGAAGTACCGATGGAGGAATTCTCAAGGTTGTTCTTACCAGATACCTACCTTCAGCCCAGAAGCTTGAGATGGAGAATAAGTACCTTGGTTTGACTCAGGTAGAGAGTAGCGTGGATGAGTATCTCCACGAGTTTACTCGGTTAGGTCGTTATGTTGGTGCTATGTTTACTGAAGAGGAGAGGAAGACCAACTGATTTTATGAGGGACTACGGGGCGACCTACAACTACTCCTCACTGGGCCTAAGGCGCAGGGTGTAACACCCCAAAAATCTTAAGAGGGAGTCAGTCTTGGTGACATGGCCTGGTACACGGGCATGTCCCAGGGCGTTTCCAGTGCACACGGCCTGGGACACGGGCGTGTCCCAGGGCGTGTCTTTTTCTGTAAGCGTCGACTCTAGTTCTCGAGAACTGGTCGTCGAGAGGTGACACGGCCTGGGACACAGGCATGTCCTTCTTAGGTGAATACTGTGTGGCATTGAGTGGCGTTGAGTGGCGCTGAGAGGAATGGAGTTGAGTGGCGTTGAGTTAGGAACACATCCTGTGACACGTGCGTGTCACAGGGGCGTGTTGGGAACATGGCCATGGACATGGGCGCGTGCCTTAGCCGTGTGGTTCTCAGGTGATTTGGGCTTGTGTTACAAAGGGTGACACCGCCAGTCATACGGCCGTGAAAAAGTTAATACGGGCGTGTTACAGGCTTTGTCAAGTCAAATTTGGAATTTTCGGCAGATTTTGGCCTTATAATTATTTCTATTTGGATCCAATGTCCCAGGTCCTTTCCTGCAGAGATAAGGCTGAGTGTTAGCCTCTTCTCTCATTCCTATCAAGAGAGAAAAAGAGAGAGCTTGGAGGAAGGAGATGGAGGAGAAGAGCAAGGCTTTGGTGGTGCTCCCGCGGTCCGATTCGAGATTCGAGGCTAATTTAGTGGAGGCAATGCTGCTGCGGTGCTTTCCAACCGGCATGAGTAAGTAATCCTCTCCACCAAAAGGTGGTATGAGTGAGTGATTCTGGTAGGTTGATAGTTGTTATCCCCTGTTGATTCTGCATATAGACCCAGAAAAGTGTATTACGGGATAGACATGCTGTGTGAAGCCCATCTGGACATGTTGGTCTGGATTGATGATTGTGCATTTATGCACTAGAGAAGACTCCGCGTATAATCGTGTAGTTAGTGGGGTCGTTGGGTTATGCTTGTGAAGGGGAGTAACAGGAAGTACTGGAATATGGAACTCCAGGAAAATGCCCTTGTGCTGTTTGTGTTGTGTCTACGATGTACCCAGTCCTTGATGGACGATGAAGCCAGTCCTAGTTGGACAGTGTGGCTATTGAGACGCCAGTCCTTGGTGTACATTATAGCGATTAGGAGCTGCGAGCTCTAAAAGTCCTCGTGCCGAAGAGGAAAGGTGAAGCCGACCCGCGCCTTTTCTTATAGCCGCAAGTACGATGTGCTTGGTGATGGCAAGGAAATTTTTAGCAATGGGGGGGGGGTGGTGGATCTGTACCTGTGTTATGTTTGCTGTACAAGGAAGTGCTAAGGCATTGAGCATTCGTCAGTAGCATAATGAGAGTCTCAGGCCTGTGCACCATTAAAACTAAATGCTCAATGGTGTTGATCCCGGTTCGCCGCTGTACCCAAAAGTGTGCCTGAGAGCACAGATCGTCGGACCGAGTGGCCGACGGTTGTGATGGATTACTTGTGCGTGAGAGCACAATATGGATATTATCTGTCAATTGTTGTATTGCACTGAAGGGAAGGAATGCCTCTGCCCCGGGAAAGGGGTATGATTGTTATAAATTGGTCAGCTGAATGCTGACCGTTGCCTTGTTTGCCACCTTCTGTGTTGATTTTCCCTGTGCAGGTGCTGGAGAGCCGAGCGGGAAATGAAGGGTTGATGCCCATGATGCTACTGTTGCCACTCTTGTTGTTGCTACTAGCCCTTGAAGGCTAGCTTCTGTATTTCCTTTTATTCATGTATGACCGGCCTGCACGCCGATGTCATTAATCCATACTGTTTAAAGAGGAACTGTAAGGCCAAACTGTAGTATTTGATATCCCCTCGTTTGAGTAACTGTATATAACGTTGGTTTATATATATCTAGTGGATATTCATGCTATGAGTTCAGCTAATTGTGTATCTATTCCGCTAGCATGCTCTTTGTTAGGATGCGTTAATTGTATTATCTTGTGACCTCACCGTCTGTTGGTAGCATATAGTGTGGGGCCCCAGCCGGACCTTCTATTATATGTTATTTAACAGGTGGATTCGTTACATTTTTGTATCAGCTTGTCTCGGTCTTCCTCTTCCGAATTCATGGTCGAATTCTTTTGTGGGGTGGCGAGCACGTGTCTGTGCAAACCGCTGTAACACTAGTGAACTCTAGAATATCCACTAAGAATGCAAATACACTTGTTTGAGGAATCTGCGCGTTCCTACTTTGTTGTTATTGCTTGCATATTGTCGCTAATGTGTGTCTTGTCCACCCATAGGTGTCTCGTAGTGGTGCTGGGCAATCTGAGCCCCAGCGCTCTAATGAGAGTGTGGCACCAGCTGAGGTGCCAATACCTCCTCCATCTGTGGAAACTGTTCGATTAGTTACTGAGGCCTTATTTGCGATGATTCAGCCGACTGGGAGGCGCTGCCGATAGTTGTGCCAGATTGTGTTGGTGTCCGACCCAAACTGGTTGAGGTTGTGGATCCGCGAGCAGCTGAACGACAATCGAAGCAATTCATGAGCTTCAATCCACCTACGTTCACGGGACTGAGATCCCCAACGCAGGCAGAGGACTGGTTATCGCGAGTCAAACATATTTTGACGGTGATCAGGACGGAGGAAACTCAAAAGGTCACTTTGGCCACCTTCTTGTTAGAAGGAGAGGCGAGGTTCTGGTGGGACGAGGTTGAGTTACACCATTTGGCGGGCAGGAAATTGACTCAAGTGTCGATTGAGGAGTTCTCTCGTATGTTTTTGGCTAAACATCTTCCATCGGCACAACGCATTGCTATAGAGAATGAGTTCTAGAGGCTAACACAAGGAGAGTCTAGCGTTGATGCGTACCTACATGAATTTACAAGATTGGGATTGTATGCAGGAACAATCTTTGCCGATGAACAAAGAAAAACAAATCGGTTCTATGAAGGATTGCGGGACGAGTTGAGGATCCGGCTTTCTAGTTCCGTGAACCAGGGATTTAAGGCTTTAGTTGATACGGTGGGTGCGCCGGAAAAGGACATGAAGCGGGTGCAAGGCAGGAAGGACTTGGCTGTGGTAAAGCCCGAGTTCAAAGCACCCCGCTCTGGCAAATCGTACTACCTGAATAAGTGGGCAAGAGGTCCAAGCCTTCGAGGCAAACTTCTGCGATGGTTACATCGGGAGCAACGTCGAGGCCAGAGTCTCGTACATGCTTTACCTGTGGCAAAGTGGGGCATTTAGCCCGTGATTGTCGGGCTGCTCAACCCAAAGGATAAAAGAAGACGGGTGCGTCTTATGCTGAGAAGGGCAAAGCAGTGGTTGATTCCTCTGCATCGCAGGCGTAGCCCAGAGTCTACAATCTTGGCAAATAGGAGGCTATCAAGCAAAGTGACGTCATCACCGGTATGAGTTAAGTTAATTCTTGTTGTATTGATTCTATATTTTGTATGTAGCTTGTGCATGATGTGTGCTACAGTCTTTGTTGTGATTTGGAACAATCCGGCGAGAGCCCTGTTTGATACGGGTGCTTCGCATTCTTTTCTATCTAAGGACTTCGTAACTCGAGTTAGAGTACTGATTCATGTGACAAAAGATGGTGTAAAGGTGCTACTACTGAATGGGTGTATCATGCTTGCGGATAGGTCTTGCAATGTGGACGTGCATATAGGAAATCAAGATTTTGGATTTTGAACATCCGTGCTGCCGCTATCAGAGTTTGATGTGATCTTTGGCATGGACTGGCTCTCGGAGCAGCATGCCTTGATTGATTGCACTTCCTAGGAGATCCTACTGGGCCAGAATACCGAACTTGAGACGAAGTTCGCTGGTATGTGAGAAGTAGGCGGGACCTTGTTGTCTGCACTCCAAGTCGTTAGTGCTGTTCGGAAGGGCGTGGAGTTATTCTTCACGCTTATTAAGTCTGTTCAGCCAAAGGCCAGTATTATTGAAGTTCCGATTGTGTTAGAGTTTGCAGATGTATTTCCTAAGGATCTTCCTGGGTTACCACCCCAGTGGGAGATTGACTTCGCGATTTAGTTGGTGCCATGTACAAAACCTGTGGTCCGCTCACCATATCGCGTTGCGCCAAAGGAAATGGCTGAACTTAAAGTCCAATTGCAAGAATTGTTAGAGCAGGGATACATACGCCCAAGTATGTCATCTTGGAGCGCGCCTGTTCTATTTGTTAAAAAGAAAGACAGTAGTTTGTGTTTGTGTATTGACTACCGCGAATTGAATAAGCTGACAGAAAAGAACAAATATCTGATTCCACGGATCGATGACCTATTTGATCAGCTAGCGGGATCAACCGTCTATTCAAAGTTTGATTTGAAATCGAGATATTATCAATTGCGGATTTGGGAAGGCTATATTCCTAAGACAGCGTTTGGGACACGCTATGGTAATTATAAATTCACGGTGATGTTGTTTGGCTTATGTAATGCGCCTTCGGTATTCATGGATCTAATGCACCAGACATTCCGAGAGTACTTGGATTTATTCGTAATTGTGTTTATTGATGATATTCTTGTGTACTCTCAGTCGGGACATGATCATGTAAACCATTTGCGGTTGGTGTTGCATACCCTGCGGAGAAAAAAACTGTATGCCAAGTTCTCAAAGTGTGAGTTCTGGCTATCGTCAGTGGCTTTTCTGGGCCATGTGGTAAGTGGAGAGGGCATAGAAATAGATCCAACAAAGATAACTGCCATATGAGATTGGCCAGTGATGTCTTCAGTGGCCGAAGTCTGGAGCTTTCTTGGCCTAGCAGGCTAATATATACAGTTTGTGGAAAACATCTCACAGATTGCTTTACCTCTGACCACATTGACGAGAAAAGATAAGAAGTTCGTTTGGACATCGGAGTGCGCGCGAGCTTTTAAAGAGCTGAAGAGTCGTTTGACAACGGCTCCTGTGTTGACATCACCATATGGTATAGACGACTATGAGATCTAGAGTGATGCTTCAGGGAGCGGCTTAGGCTGCGTTCTTCTGCAATTTGGTAAAGTGATTGTCTTATGGCTCACGCTAGCTAAAGGTGCATGAACGGAACTACCCTGTGAACGATTTAGAGTTGGCGGGAGTAATCTTTGCGCTAAAATTATGGCGGCACTATATTTATGGCATTATAGTAGATATCTATATAGCTCACAAGAGCCTAAAGTATTTGTTAGATCAGAAGGATCTGAATATACGATAATGGAGGTGGAAGGAGTTCCCTTGGGACTACACTTTCGATATTCACTATACTCCCAGGAGGGGAAATGTGGTCGCTGATGCTTTAAGTCTTAGGATGCTAGTACGGGAAAACTGGTTGTAGAGGCATGATGTGCGGTTAATCCAAGAGATGGAAGCGTTAGAGATATCTTGTGTTGTCAAGGATGCTACGGCCGACACATGCTTGAACTGGACGGAGGTAAAATATGACCTTGCGGACAGAGTTCGGCGAGCAATGAAGCTTGATGAAGATCTCCAATGCTATGCAACGGATGCTCCTGATGACCTATTATCCCTAGATGATGGATTGTTGCGAAAAGATGGTCGATTGTGCGTCCCAAGTACGGGGAAGTTGAGAGAAGAGTTGATGTACGAAGCGTATTTTGCCAAGTACTCAATTCACCCTGGGAGCACAAAAATGTACAGAGACATGAAAAAGTTGTAATGGTGGCCTGGACTAAAGAAAGACATAGCACGTTAAGTGGCAGAATGTCACACTTGTGCTTTGGTAAAGGCGGAAATGCCAGAAGTCTGGTGTGTTGGGTCCGACGTTCCTTCACTTGACCTGTGGCGCTCTGCTACTTATATAAAAAATTAAGTAGCACCCTCTCCAACAGTTCGGGATTTTGGTGCAGTTGGGTATGCGCTTGATCCTTCAATTCGTATCAGAGGAGGTCACGGGTTCAAGACCGGGGGGGGGGGGCGCTATTAAATCCTGATTTTTCCCTTCTACCTGTGTGGGTCCGGTGGGTCAGGCAACCGTGGACATGTGGTAACCCCACCTCTGAGCCGTGTGGGCCATGTGGTAACCCCACCTCTGAGCCGACAGGTTGTGTTGGATGCCGGGGGGGATTGTTGGGTCCAGCATTCCTTCACTTGACCTGTGGCGCTCTGCTACTTATATAAAAATTTAAGTAGCACCCTCTCCAACAGTTCGGGCTTTTGGTGCAGTTGGGTATGCGCTTGATCCTTCATGGTGGTTTTTTGAAGTCGTTACCGATTCCGGAGTGGAAGTTTGATGATATTTCAATGGATTTCGTGCACGGGTTGCCGAGATCTCAATGCGGTCATGACTCTATCTGGGTGACTGTCGACCGGTTGACAAATGTGGCTCACTTCCTTCCAAACAAGAGAGATGATTCAGTGGAAGCCTTGACTAAGCTCTATATAGAACAGATTGTTCGACTACACGGTGTTCCTCGGAGCATTGTCAGTGATCGTGATGGGCGATTAACCTCAACTGATTTGAGGCCTGTTCATCAAATATTGGGCACAAAATTAGCATTCAGTACGGCCTTTAATCCCCAAATGGATGGCCGGACTGAGCAAACCAACCGGACGATGGAAGATATGCTTCGTATGTGCGCCCTAGATTTCGGTAAAAAATGGGAAGAGTACATTTATTTGGTTGGATTTGCCTATAATAAAAGCTACCAAGCGAGCATCAGTATGACACCGTTTGAGGCCCTATATGGTCGTAAATGTCGTACACCATTAGCTTGGGTAGAGTTAGGCGAATCCAAGCTGAATGGTCGAAAGGAAGTCGAAGAAGCAACCTCGATAATACACTCTATTCGCGAGAGGCTATTGATAGCCCAAGATTGATAAGCAAAGTACTACAACGCCAAGCATCGGAACGTTCGCGGAGGGCAATTGGGTCTATTTTAAGATAAAACCCTTCAAAGGAGTATCTCGGATTCGGCGGTTAAAAAAGCAAAGTCCCAGATACCTTGGTCAATTTTAAGTGGTGGAGTGAGCCGAGGAAGCTGCTTATCGGCTAGCTCTTTCAGCAGAGTTGAGTGGATTGCATGATGTCTTCCACATCTCAGTACTTCCCAAAGTCGTCAAGGATCCAAATCAAATAGTTGAGAATGATCGTGTACCGGTCGGCTATGGGCTAACGACGAAGGTTCGACCCATTCAGATGGTCAAAGTCCGGTGGGACAATTGTGGTCGTGAGGAGCTAACATGGGAGCGTGAGCAGACAAAGCGAGCTGAGTTTCCCTAAACTGTTGACTGTGTACATTTTGTTATAATAGCTCTTTTAACGTTATAGCGTTGTGATTCCTGTTTATTTGCTAAGTACAAATTTCGGGACGAAATTTATTTTAAGGGGGGGATTGTAACACCCCAAATATTTTAAGATGGAGTCAGGCTGGGTGACATGGCCTAGGACACGGACGTGTCCCAATGCATATCCAATTCACATGTCCTGAGATACGGGCGTGTCCCAGGGCGTGTCCTTTTCTGTAAGCGTCGAGTCTAGTGCTCGAGAACTGATCGTCGAGATGCGACACGGCCTGGGACACGGGCGTGTCCTGCTCGGGTGAATACCGAGTGGCGTTGAGTAGCGTTGAGTGGCGCTGAGAGGAATGGCGTTGAGTGGCATTGAGTGTGGAACACGGCCTGTGACATGGACGTGCCACAGGGGCGTGTTGGGCACACGGCCAGGGACACTGGCGTGTGCCTTAGCCGTGTGCTTCTTTGGTGATTTGAGCTTGTGTTATAAAGGGTGACACTGCCAGTCACACGAACATTTCAAAGTTAACAGGGGCATATCACAGGCCGTGTCAAGTAAAATTTTGAATTTTGGGCAGATCTAGGCCATCCAATTATTTCTATTGTGATCCAATGGCCCAGGTCCTTTCCTACAGTGATTAGACTGAGTGTTAGCCTCTTCTTTAATTCCTATCAAGAGAGAACAAGAGAGAGCTTGGAGGAAGGAGAAGGAGGAGAAGAGCAAGGCTTTGGTTGTGTTCCCGCAGTACGATTCGAAATCCGAGGCTAGTTTAGTGGAGGCAAAGCTGTTGCGGTGCTTTCCAACCGGCAAGATTTTCGATGGCTCCCAAGAGATCGTCAAGGGTAACGATCTTCCTTCTTGGCCATGTGAAGTCCTTCTTTATGCATGTGTAAGGAATCCTCTCCACCAAAAGGTGGAATGAGTGAGTGATTTCGGTGGGTTGATCGTTGATATCCCCTATTGAGTCTGCATATAGACCTAGAAAAGTGTAGTACGGGATATGCATGCTGTGTGAAGGCCATCTGGAAATTTTGGTATGGATTGGTGATTTTGCATTTACGCACCGGAGAAGACTCCGCGTATACTCGTGTAGTTAGTGGGGTTGTTGGGTTATGACTGTGAAGGGGTGTAGCAAGAAGTACTGGAATGTGGAACTCAAGGAAAATGCCCTTGTGGTGTTTGTACTGTGGCTACGATGTAGCCTGTCCTTGATGGACGATGAAGCAAGTCCTAGTTGGACAGTGTGGCTATTGTGACGCCAGTGCTTGGCGGACATTATGGCGATTGGGAGCTGCGAGCTCTTAAAGGCCTCGTTCCGAACAGGAAAGGTGAAGCCGACCCGCGCCTTTTATTATAGCCGTAAGTTCGATGTGCTTGGTGATGGCAAGGCGATTTTGAGCAACAGGGGGTGGTGGATCTGTACCTGCGTTATGTTTACTGTACAAGGAAGTGCCAAGGCATTAGGCTTTCGTCAGTAGCATAATGAGAGTCTTAGTCCTGCGCGCCATAAAGACTAAATGCTCAATGGTGTTAATCCTAGTTCGTTAGTGTACCGAAAAGTGTGCCTGAGAGCGCAGATCGTCGGGCCGAGTGGCCGACGTTTGTGATGGATTGCTTGTGCGTGAGAGCACAATATGTATATTATCTGTCAATTGTTATATTTCTATGCAGGGAAGGAATGCCTCTGCCCCGGGAAAGGGGTAGGATTGTTATAAATTGGTCAGCTGAATGCTGACCGTTGCCTTATTTGCCACCTTCTAGGTGGGTTGTCCCTGTGTAGGTGCTGGAGAGCCAAGCGGGAAATGAAGGGCTGATGCCCCTGCTGCTGCTATTGCCGCTCTTTCTGTTACTGCTAGCCCTTGAAGCTAGCTTTTGTATTTTCTTTTATTCATGTATGGCCGGCTGATGAGTCCTTATTATATACCTATTTTCGGACTCATCTAGGCTTATTTTCTTGTCTTTGCACACCGTTTAGCGTCATTTGCACTCCTTTTGGTTCGCTACGGTTATTCCACGTCTTGTGCACTTTATTAGCCTATTTCTGTGCGTGTGTGTATTTCCCTTTTTGCTTTGCTTAATATTTATGTCTGTGACTGCCATGTCGACATCCCGTCCAGTTTTCCTGCAGGTTCTGGGATCGTGTGGCGTCCGGCATCGAACTTTCCCCATTTTTGGCAAAGGAGTCAATGGTCGTGCGTTTTTACCCACGCACGACCATCGACCTCTTTGGCGCACGATCATCGGTCGTGCGCAGTCATGACCTCTCCTGGGAAAGTTCTGTCCCACCATATCGCACGATCACCAGCCATACCGCGCACGATCACTGCTCGTGCGTTGCCGGTCGTGCGCAGTCATGACATCTTTTTCCACTTTTCTGCCTCCATTTCGCACGATCACTGACCATATCGCGCACGACCACTGGTCGTGCGCCAGTGATCGTGCGCGCTGTTTAATTCTGTTTTCTATAAATAGCGCAGGTCCGCCCTAATTTTGAGGATCGATCCAAATCCGCGATTTTTCCGCCGTTCTTCGTCTCGGACGAGGGTTTCCTCCGTCCCCCTTCATCCTCCACCTTAGGGAGGGTCTCCGGGCAAGCTTTCAACGCCAAATCAACGCCGGAGCATCCTCTCGGCCTCCTCCTTCATCCTCAAGCTTCAAGCGGAGTTTTGACCGAGCTTTCTCCATCAAGCAAGGAAGGGCCGGAGCCGCAATCTACGGATCATTTCAACGAAGAAGACGGGTCCATTGGGAGTGAGTGACAGCTCCTCTACCCCGGACGCAGTTGAGGACCGAGCTTGGACTCGGATTGACAACCCGGGATTCCAACCGTGAACCCTCAACAAGGCTTCGGATTCGGTCGATTCGCACACCTCTTCCTCTTGTTGATGTTAGCTTAGTTATTCTCTTTGTATTGATGAAGAATGTTTATTTGTAGTTAACTTTTACTCTAAATCATGTCTATGTGATTTGTGTATTTTCATTATTATTGCTTGAGGTGCGCCTTATTATTCCGCCATCCCTCCACCCTTGCCGCACTAGCAATTGCTAGTGGCGTGCGTTGCGAAGAGGTGCTCACGACCCTCATTCCGCCGTTCTCTCCACCTCATCCGCTAGCCTACTCGTCCATCCGCCTAGCGATTCGGTGCATAGCGGCCCGACTAGCCTTCCATCCCGCCTGGCGAAGCATCGCATAGCGGCGTTGCATAGGAGTAGCTTGTAGCTTTTATTTTCTGTTTCCGCAACCACCAAAACCCCCATCGTTACCTCCGACCCGAGGACTTCAATCTCAAGTCCTCCTCGACATTAACTCATCCCTTACTGTGTTCCTCAGAGACCGACACTCGGGATTTATTCCCAAAACTTTATTACTTGTGCGACCGGTGCGCTTGCCGTTTTCCACGCATCAAGTTTTTGGCGCCGTTGCCGGGAACACAGTCGTTTGAGTTTTTGAAGAGGTAGATTTGAGATAGAAGCCCTTTTCCATCTGTTCATTCCATGTTTTATTTTTCTTTACTTTAGTTTTTATAATTTGTTGCTTATTTTTCTTTATTCCTCTTCTAATTTTTTATATTCCAGTAGCAGGTATTCCTTTTTATTATCTGCTTGTGTGTAGTTAATTTGTGCTTAGAAAATTCTTGTGGTGAATTCTTTCTTGCTGCACCATGTATTCTTATGCGAATATTCGTTGCTGTTGGTGCGGGGATTATAGGCATAACAGTGATGAGTGCCCCACTGAAGAATGGGAGCATAATTCTCGTGGTTCAGTGTATGGAGCACCGTTGTCTTATGGTACTTCATACACCGCACCCCAGTCTTATGGTCACTACTCTTCTCCGCCTTCACCTTTTTCATATTCCTCCCCGGTCCCTTCTGGACCGAGGGTAATGGAAAACGGTGTTTGTGTTGTCATAGCACCGACCATGTGTTGAAAGATTGCGCAGAATTTCAGCGCCAGTTGGAGGCGGATGATGAACCGGATATCCGGATCGTCTCATCCACCTCTCAAATGGCCGCTCCTTCTGATTCTGATGATGTATCCGCAGTACCACCTTGTCTATGGGGGACTGCTGTGGATACACCCATCAGACTTTCTACTGGTCAGTGCGACGACATTGCGGCGCCTTCTCTCCTTGTGCCTTCTTCCCCTATTTTTGATTCACCCCCGGAGGAACCTGCGCATATTATCTCTGATGATGTTGCTCCTTCGCTTTCTTTGCATGAATTACCTACTCCCATTTCTAGTGAGTCGGTCGATGATGTTGTGCCCTGCGGGAATTGGGAATATGAGGATGCGCCGTGGTGTGACGAGGACATTATTCTCATCAATGGTGAGTACTATGTCTTGGAACACCGTGACGTACCGAGGTGTGATGAGGAAATCCTTGCCGGCGAGGAGGTTTCTACTTCCTTGTTGGATGAGGGGGTCCAAACCACCACCGAGGACCTCGTGGTCTCAATTTCCCCTCGCCATGACTCACATGACACCGACAGTGATCTATGTTTGGATCCTGCTGGGAGTGAGACCGGGACCACTCCCCCGATTAGTTCCTTATGTTCTTCATCTCCTTTATTCCTTGACCCCCCTTCTCCTTCTGCGCCTGTGCGGTTGATTCCCTGCAGGTGAGTTGGGTTGACTTTGAGCCTTGCGCTCAGGTTGTCGGCGAGCGCCTCAGCTTGCATGAGGAATTTCCTACTCCTTTTGCAGTTGAAGCCTCTGCCTTCACCTTCGCCCCCAACGAGCTTGTGGTGGACGATACCTTGCTAGGCAAGGATTCTTTTTGTGATGAGATGAGCGAGGACCAGGTCGCCTCCTCATCTTATTTCCTGCTTCCTCTACCTGAGCTTTTCAGGTATTATTATCTAGGTAGAGGGGTAACTGTGCTATCACCGTATCGGTACCCGTTACCGACACGGATATTAGGACAGTTGCCTGTGCACTTTTCATTTCATAGGCCCATTAGCTAGAACTTTTCTTTTGCTGAATAAGTCGTGCTGGGATGACAATAACCCCAGTGCTTATCTTTCATTTTCTGCATTTTCTTTTTTTATGTCTAGCTTAGTTTAGTATTTCTTTTTGTATATTTTTCTTTTGTTTTTGCGGAGCTCACCCCTGCAGGTATTCATGGATACTACGCATTGGCGGGGTTGTGATTCTTCGTATGGCGGGCCTGCTCCTAGTTTTCACGCATCTTCTGGTATGCTCACTAGCTGAGCATTGGGTAACCTCTTCCCTTAGCTCTTTTTGATTTAAATTTCTCTATCATTTGATGTGTTGTTTAGTTTAAGTCTGGGGGAGAGTCAGTTTACCTTTTGCACGTGCACATTTCTTTTGCATACTAGAAGCTTTACATTATTATTTTGTTTAAGTTCATTGCATCGCACACCACTGCACCCACATGAGCGCGAGCTTAGCGGTTTGCGTGTCACGAATTGAACTTGTATCTTTGTTAGACTTGGAAAATTTCTGTGCTAGTTCAGGATTGCGCGACGGAGTAAAATGTTGGCCTTGCTGTGTTTCTAGTCAACTGCTCTCGTTTTGTATAGAAATTTGAGTAGATTTAATTTTTCTGTATGCTTATAGCTTTATATTTTTCTATCTGCGTAAATTCTTTTTTATTCTACTCAAAAGTTGGTGAATCCGTGTGAATCAAACGGTAGCGTAGGAATGTGTGTAGCCGCCACTAGACTCGTATTGCTTGAGTCGGGAGGAAGGATTATCTTTCTCGGTTGCTAAGAACTTGCCCCAAGCTATTCTTGAAGCATTGGTACACGGTTAGTCTAGCGTGAGAGTGACGTAGGCCACCTTTTGGCCCGGTTGAGCTTTGTACCCATTCCTAACATCGCCCTTGCTAGCCCCTTTGTGCCTACCCTTTCTTTTGATTCAGCTCCACTATATTCGCCAAAGCCTCATAGCCGATCCTAGTCGCACACCCAAGTCGAGCTTAGTGTTTTATATTTTCATGTTGGGTTGTGATGTGGTGTTATTATTTGCGAAAATGTGGAAGTGCTTCCAAGTTATATCTGCTGAAATTATGAAAATAAAAAGATGAAAAAAGAAAAGAAAAATATTTGAAAAAGAGAAAAAGAGAAAAGAGAAAGAGAAAGAAAAAGTTTGATTGAAAATCTTTTGGAGATGATTTTGATTTGGAGTAGGCGGTGCACACACCCATTTAGTAAATGTTAAGTCTGGGGGTGTGGTGCACCCGTGTTTATTTTGTGGGCAGCGGGTACTAGTTTTGTACGTTAGCTCATTTGGTTAGGTGCATACCCTTCATTTTTACCCTTGTTTTCCTCACCGTAACCCAAGCCCCATTATTATCCTAAAGTCCTACGGACTTGCGCTTGAGTTGACTAGTGCCGTGGAGAGAGTGCGAACGGGCAAGCTTATGGTTTCCGACATTGGTGGATTCCTTTGGGGGTAATCTTGAGCCCCGGTCTTCGGCAATGCTCACCTTAGTGGCCTGTCTACTTTCTTCCTGCGTAGGACCGGATGATTCACCGTGATTCTACTTTTGAGTAGTAATAACTTTTTGATACGCATTGTGAAAAATATAAAAATATTTTGTATACTTAAGAATTTCCTCTACTTTATTTTTATGCACGCGAGCATGCGACTTCGCATGGTACTCCGTTTTGCAATTTCTTTGTTAGCTAGTTCATTTTCCCTGTCTGCTTAGGTTTTGTTTGCTCGGGACGCGTAAATGGTTAAGTCTGGGGGTGTGATGAGTCCTCTTTATATACCTATTTTCGGACTCATCTAGGCTTATTTTCTTGTCTTTGCACACCGTTTAGCGTCATTTGCACTCCTTTTGGTTCGCTACGGTTATTCCACGTCTTGTGCACTTTATTAGCCTATTTCTGTGCGTGTGTGTATTTCCCTTTTTGCTTTGCTTAATATTTATGTCTGTGACTGCCATGTCGACATCCCGTCCAGTTTTCCTGCAGGTTCTGGGATCGTGTGGGCGTCCGGCATCGAACTTTCCCCATTTTTGGCAAAGGAGTCAATGGTCGTGCGTTTTTTACCCACGCACGACCATCGACCTCTTTGGCGCACGATCATCGGTCGTGCGCAGTCATGACCTCTCCTGGGAAAGTTCTGTCCCACCATATCGCACGATCACCAGCCATACCGCGCACGATCACTGCTCGTGCGTTGCCGGTCGTGCGCAGTCATGACATCTTTTCCACTTTTCTGCCTCCATTTCGCACGATCACTGACCATATCGCGCACGACCACTGGTCGTGCGCCAGTGATCGTGCGCGCTGTTTAATTCTGTTTTCTATAAATAGCGCAGGTCCGCCCTAATTTTGAGGATCGATCCAAATCCGCGATTTTTTCCGCCGTTCTTCGTCTCGGACGAGGGTTTCCTCCGTCCCCCTTCATCCTCCACCTTAGGGAGGGTCTCCGGGCAAGCTTTCAACGCCAAATCAACGCCGGAGCATCCTCTCGGCCTCCTCCTTCATCCTCAAGCTTCAAGCGGAGTTTTGACCGAGCTTTCTCCATCAAGCAAGGAAGGGCCGGAGCCGCAATCTACGGATCATTTCAACGAAGAAGACGGGTCCATTGGGAGTGAGTGACAGCTCCTCTACCCCGGACGCAGTTGAGGACCGAGCTTGGACTCGGATTGACAACCCGGGATTCCAACCGTGAACCCTCAACAAGGCTTCGGATTCGGTCGATTCGCACACCTCTTCCTCTTGTTGATGTTAGCTTAGTTATTCTCTTTGTATTGATGAAGAATGTTTATTTGTAGTTAACTTTTACTCTAAATCATGTCTATGTGATTTGTGTATTTTCATTATTATTGCTTGAGGTGCGCCTTATTATTCCGCCATCCCTCCACCCTTGCCGCACTAGCAATTGCTAGTGGCGTGCGTTGCGAAGAGGTGCTCACGACCCTCATTCCGCCGTTCTCTCCACCTCATCCGCTAGCCTACTCGTCCATCCGCCTAGCGATTCGGTGCATAGCGGCCCGACTAGCCTTCCATCCCGCCTGGCGAAGCATCGCATAGCGGCGTTGCATAGGAGTAGCTTGTAGCTTTTATTTTCTGTTTCCGCAACCACCAAAACCCCCATCGTTACCTCCGACCCGAGGACTTCAATCTCAAGTCCTCCTCGACATTAACTCATCCCTTACTGTGTTCCTCAAGAGACCGACACTCGGGGATTTATTCCCAAAACTTTATTACTTGTGCGACCGGTGCGCTTGCCGTTTTCCACGCATCACCGGCCTGCGCACCGATGTCTGTAATCCATACTGTTTAAAGAGGAACTATAAGGCCAAATTGTAGTATTTTCTATCCCTTCGTTTGAGTGGTTGTATATAACGATGGTTTATATATATCTAGTGGATATTCCTGCTATGAGTTTAGCTAATTGTGTATCTATTCCGCTAGCATGTTCTGTGTTAGGATGCGTTGATGGTATTGTCTTGTGACCTCACCGTCTGTTGGTAGCATATAGTGTGGGGCCCCGGTCGGACCTTCTATTATATGTTATTTAATGGGTAGAGTCGTTACACAGGGCTCACTAGCCTTAGTAAATGCGGCTCGGTCATTGGAAAGGGTCACGAAGAAAGTTCATAGGAAGAAGGACCCAGGGGAAATGAGGTCAGAGTTCAAAGTGCGAAATTCAAAGTCTGGTTTCCGCAGATGGAACAAGAAGTAAAATACTTTGAGTTCAACCCCTTCGTCTGGTGCGACGGGGGAAAACTCAAGTCGAGTCCCAGGAGCGTGCTACAACTGTAGAAAGGTGGGGTATTTTGCACGTGAGTTTTGGAGCGGACGTGCAAAGTCCGAGAAGTGGCTTGGAATAACTTATGAGGAAAAGGGGAAGACGGCGGAGTCGATCGCATCCCACCATGCTCTAGCCAAGCCTAGAGTATACAACCTTGGTCTGCAAGAGGCCATTAAGCAAGCTGACGTAGTGACAGGTATGAGTTAAATTATTATTGTTTTGCTTTGTGTCCGTTACCTTTTTACATGTTAGCTTATAAATCTTGGTGCTAGGCTTGGTGATAGTTTTCGATAGTCCGGCGAGAGCCCTGTTTGATTCGGGAGCTCCGCATTCCTTCTTTTTCGAAAGATTTGTATCGTACATCGGAGTTCCTTCATCGATGGAAAAGTACAAGTTGGATGTGTTGCTGCCCAATGGGTGATCAATGCGCGCGGATAGAGTCTATGTGGTAAAGATACGGATCGGGGATCAGGAGTTCGTTTTGCAAGCGTCGGTACTCCCGTTAATGGAGTTTGACGTAATCTTTGGTATGGACTGGCTCTCGAAGCAGCGAGCATGCATTGATTGCAACCGAAAGAAGGTTAAGTTGGGACTGAATACTGATCAGGAGACTACATTTGCGGGTATGAAAGGGTCGAGCAAGATTATTATGTTGGCTATTCAGGTGATTAAGGCAGTTTGGTCTGGGGCTGAGCAGTTTGTCATTTCAGTGCAGGCTTCAACGCCTAATCCTGGTCTGGACAGTATTGTAGTGGTGTCCGAGTATCCTGATTTATTCACCGACGATCTCCCGGGAGCCCCTGCTCAACGGGATATTGATTTTACAATCGAGCTGGTGTCGGGTGCCAAACCGGTTTCACGCTCTCCGTATCGGATAGCGCCAAAGGAGATGGCAGAGTTGAAAGTACAACTGTAAGAATTGTTAGAGCAAGGGTCTGTGCGTCCAAGTTCGTAGACTTGGAGCGCACCGGTCCTCTTCGTTAAGAAGAAAGATGGGAGCTTGCGACTCTGTATCGACTATTGGGAGTTGAATAAGCTTACAGAAAAGAATAAGTATCTGATCCCAAGGCTTGACGATCTATTTGATCAGTTGGTTGGGTCAACGGTATATTCAAAGCTAGATCTGAAATCTGGATACTACCAGTTAAGGATAAGGTAAAGTGAGATCCAAAAGACCGCGTTCAGCACGCGGTCTGGACATTATGAGTTTACGGTCTTGCCGTTTGGGCTGACCAATGCGCAATTCTTGTTTATAGATCTAATGAACAGGACGTTCAGAGAGTTCCTGGACCATTTCGTGATAGTGTTTATCGACGACATCTTGGTGTACTCGCGGTGTGAGGATGATCACTACAAACATCTGCATATGGTATTGGAGACGTTGAGGAATAATCAACTGTATGCTAAGTTCTCCAAGTGTGAGTTCTGGTATCCTCAATTGCGTTCCTTGGTCATATTGTTAGTGGTGAAAGCATAATGGTTGATCCAGCGAAGAAAGCAGAAATTCAGGAATGGCCAGTGTTGACTACGGTGGCGGAAATCCGGAGCTTTCTGGGGCTTGCCGGCTACTATAGGCGCTTCGTACAGAACTTCTCGCGAATAGCGCTACCACTCACAATGCTGACAAGGAAGGATCAAAAGTTCGTGTGGACGCTGGCATGCGCGCAGGCTTTTGAAGAATTGAAGAGGCGGTTGGTCACGACGCTTATTTTGCGTTCGCCGAGTGGGTCCAAAGGGTTTGAAATTTATAGTGATGCTTCAGGCACTGGTTTGGGCTGTGTATTGGTACAGCATTGGAGCGTGATAGCCTATGGATCACGATAGTTGAAGGTTCATGAGAGAAACTATGCTATTTTCTCGTCCTCGTTAGTGATGATTTGCTCGAGACGAGCAAATGTTTAAGTCTGGTAATGTCATGAGTCTGATTTATATAGGGTTTTTCGAACTCATCTGGGCTTATTTTCTCGCTTGTGCACTACTATTTCATAAGGAAAAGTCATATATTTTATTAGGGCTTCACTTAGCTATTGTTGTACTATTTTGGCCCATTTTGGTTTGCAACTGCATCGAGATGTCGGGGGTAAGTATTCGGGTACCCCCGTGTAGATTTGGTTGTTTAATGTTGTGTATTGGTGCTGGGAGCTTATGCTCCTATTTTGGGTATTGTTGTGCATGTGTTGCATTTTCCCCAAGGCAGGAATTCTGATTTAATGAAAACGCACGGTCGTGCATTTCCTTAGCGCACGGTTTATGCCTGATCGGGAGTTTGTCTCAACAGGAAAATAGTTGAGTGGAGCTCGACGAATATCATCGAGCTGAGCTCGACGATCTTCACGCATTGTTAACGCACGGTTTCTTCTGAACTGTGCGCGAGGGAAACACACGGTTTTCTTGTAGCAGTTTAGTTTTTAGCGTTCTGTGATTAATCGTGCGATTTGTTCACGCACGGGCTGAAGTGCCCGTGCGCAAGTAAAATGCACGGTTCGACTAGCTTACTGGGATTCTCACCGCTCTATTGTTTCTAGTGTAATTTCCTTCACGCACGGGTGGTAGCGTCCGTGCGCGAGTAAAACGCATGGGTCAACGCATCTTTATTCACAAGCTTTATACTAAAAATTAATTTCGCACAGTTAACGCACGGTCGTGCGCCAGACCGTGCGTGATCATTTTTCTGACCTTCTTGTATTTAAGTTCAGAGTTGACTGAAGAAGAATGGACACCATTTCCGCCACTTTGAGCGGGAAAATGACCCTCTAGCCGCTTTTTCCTCTCTCCTCCTTGGAGAGCTCGTTCGACCACCATTCCTCCTCTGAACTTCAGCGCAAGTGAAGATCTTCCACTGTTTCCTTCATATCCTTCTCAAGCGGAGCATTTGGAGCTCCTTCTCACTACCATTGGAGAGTTTTTCGGCGACAAACAACCTTCACGGTTCGTGAAGAAGATGGGGAAAAGCCTTTAATGTAGGTGACAACACTTCAAGCTTCCACGGACGTCAACCACCGAACGAGCCCGGACGAAGACCGACAACCTTCGACTCTGGTCGTGAATCGTGGCTACCCTTCACGTGTTGGGTTGTAAATCCCCTCTTTTCTCTCATTTTGATGTTTGCTAAGATTTCTAGGAACTTAACAATGTTCATGATGGTTTATTAATGTAAATGTTATTGTAGTTCTTAGTTTTGTTTTGCTTCCTTAGCCTGCTTTGGTTTGCTGTTTGGTGATACACCACACTAACATATGTTAGGGGCTGTCTTGGCGAAGAGGTGCTTTCGACCCTCAACGGTTACAACCCCACACCCTAATACTCATCGGAGTATTCCACTCTTGCGAAGCGGTGAAGGTGACCACGTAATTGATTTTAGTAGTTGTAGAACAAAAAATAATCACCCAAATCTTTACAGCATTTGCAATCACTTTCAAACGAGAAAGAACACACTCCCTACCTGCACTCCTCGAGAGATTCGATACTCGAAGGATAACTCCCCAAGTATATTACTTGATTACAATCTGTGCACTTGGCCAGATTACACCAGTTACTCATGAAATCCTTTCGACATTCGTCGAGAGGCTAGCGCGGAGCATTAAAGCCTATCTCCTAGTAGTAGCGCTCTCGACGATTCCTTGAAAGCGTTGAATGGTCTCGCCGAAAGCATTTGATATCACGGCGTGATAGCTTCCTATCACCAGGCAGTAAAAACACGATCACTCAGCCTTTTAATTTACTGAGCTACCGCCTCCGATAAGCCTATCACAGCGCAATAGCCTCCAATGACCATTACTCCTTTTTGGGGTGTTATAGATCGTCTCTCACTTCTTCAGTACCTTCCATCAGGACAATAATATAGGCCCACATCTCTTTGGCAGATTTGCAGTGGAATATGTCCTACAATATTGAATCGTCCACTGCACTAGCTATGATATTTTTTGCCTTCTTGTCTAGGGAGACTAAGGTAATCTCATCCTTGGTGAGATCCATCAGCTTTATGGGAACCATGATCGCTGGGTTTATCATTGAAGACTGTGTAGGGATGTATGGTCCTTCTTCCACCATAAGAAAAATCATCGGATCAGCAACTTCCATGTAGAGCTGTACTCGTTCTTTCCACATGGGAAAGTTTTCCTTGGTGCATACCGGTAGTTTCATGGATGCCATGTCTTTGCTTCGATCCATGGTAAATATGCGGAATCTCTGAACGCTAGATCAGGTATCTTATTCAACGTGTTAGCCTTATCGAAAAAAACACCCCTCTTATACCAATTAAAAGTATCTAGCATCTACCTAAATCACCTAGAGGGGGGTGAATAGGTGATTTTTGTGTCTTTTTGCGAAATAAAAATTATCTAAAAATTCAAGCACACAAACACAGAGATTTATAGTGGTTTCCCCTATTGGGTATGTCCACTGTCCCGCCTTGCCTATCTACCATGAAGGGATAGATTCATCTACTTAACCTTTCTCAGATTACCACAATCTTACAACACGGAGCCACGCTCCTACACCTTGATTCACAACTGGATCTACAATCTCAATCCAAAACCTAGATCTACAAACTCATTCCAAAACCCGAATCTACTAACTCGATCCACTAACAGATCTACAAACTCGATCCACTAATGGATCTACACTTGGAGGAACAAACATTTTACAAACTCGGAGACAAAACTCCTTCAAATGTTAAAATAATTTTTTCAACAAACAATAAAAATTTTACTCTTCTAGATCTGATGTCTCCAAGGATGTTCCTTCTTGAAAACTAAAAAGCTCTGTGAAGAAAGTTGAGGAAGAAATCCGAGAAAACTTGATCTGAAAACCTAGTATCCGACAAGATCAAATGGATATTGAAGAATCTTGGAATCTTGGATATGTCGAATCTTTTCTCCTGTTTAATCTCTAGATCTAGAGAGAGCAGCAGAGAAGAATTGACGATGAAGATGGCAGCTTCACCCGAATTTTGAAAGTACGAGAGAGATTCTGATTCTGTAAACTTAATTAGGGTTTCGATTCCGATTAAAAAGTCTTTATATAGATCATCGACTAATGGTTATAAGTCATTAAGGAAAGATCCAAGTTGATCAATTATCATAAACTTAGATTAATTTGAAATCCCATCAGAAGATTTGAAAAGAAAAATCTACAAGTCCATTTCTCGAGAAGAAATAGATTTCTAGAGAAATGACTAGCTTTCTCGAGAAAAAAACATGGCTTCTCCAGAAATGAATTGACGAAAATTCCCTGAAGAAAAATACCTGATTTCTCAAGAAGGATATTATTTCTCGAGAAAAATACTTAGCACAAATTAGAACTGAAGACAGATTTCTCGAGAAAAATTTGATTTTTCGAGAAATGAAGTACTTTCTCGAGAAATGGTCTTACCTTCTCGAGAAATTTACATGACGAAAATTCTGTGAACTTAAAGACTGATTTCTCGAGAAAAAGATTAACTTTCTTGAGAAATTATTTGGCCTTCTCGAGAACTACTTTGCTTTTGTCGAGGACTAACTTGGCTTCTCGAGAAATCTAAAGGGCATTTCTGGAGAAAAGGACTTAGAATATTTTCAGACAATTTCCCGAGAAGTATTATGGTTTCTCGAGAACATTTATGTTGTCTCGAGAAATTTACTTAGAGTTGTTGAGAAACTTAGGAAATTTTTCTAAAAAATTTTCTTTTCTTCATTGTTGAAAACAAAAACCCTTCCTTTCTTCCATTGCCCTAGTACTTGAAAATGAAGTGCATCCCAATAGAGATGTTATACATGAGTCAAAACCATGGATCACACAATGAGGGATTACATTTCATTGTCCTATTTTTCGTGAAATTGGGATTGGTCTACACTTGACAATAATAACCTACAAGAACTCAACTAAAGAATAACATAAGATACACACTTAATTCATTTTAGTTGAAGGCTGACTTCACACAAATCTATGTTATTGTAGATACAAAACCCAACACTCCTCATTTTTAGCTCGCCATTGTTCCCTTTTTGCATCTGCCTCAACCACCCGTGGCATCTGGACCTCGAACTCTATTGGGAGCATTACTTCGTACCCATGGGAGAGCTTGAAGGGCGTCTCCCCCAAGTCCGTGTTGGGAGTGGTTCTAAGGGCCCAAAGAACTAAAGAAAGCTGCTCCACTCAGCTACCCTTCAAAATCTCCACCTTCTTCTTGATGAGATTGACGATGATTTTTTTCATCGCCTCCACCTTCCGGTTGCTCCTGGGATGGTGGATCGACGCGAACCTGAGGTCGATCCCGAGCAGTCCACAAAACTGAATGAACTCGGTGCCGGAGAACTGAGGCCCATTTTCCGTGACAATGGCCTAGTGTAAGCCGTGCCGACAAATAATCTCCCCCCAAATGAAATTTCGGAATACCTGGGTGGTCACCTTGGCTAGCGCCTTCAATTCTAACCACTTTGAAAAATAATCTATCATCACCAGCAGGAACCTCATCTACCTGCTAGCCTGGGGGAAGGCCCTACCTAATCCATCCCCTAAATGGCGAAGGACTAGGGGGCTGTGATAATCCTGAGCCGCTGAGCAGGTTGGAGCTAAAGGGGGGCAAACATGTGACACTTATGGCATTTCCTTGCGAACCTTACATCGTCCTTACTTAGGGTTGGCAAGAAGTACCCCTGTCAGACTATCCTCCCTTCCAAGGTTCTGCTCCCCGAATGACTTACACACTCCCCCTAATGGACCTCCTCCAAAATCCTCTAAACCTCCTCCTCGGCCACACAATGTTCAAACATCTCTAAGAGGGTCTTCCTATACAACTGCCCGTCGTGCATAAGATAATATGTCTACTTGTGTTTGAACTTATTCCTATCCATCCCTTTTGGGAACTCCCCTGTGGACAGTAATACTGCAAACGGGTCCATCCATGAGGGGTGTTGGTCCACCTCCATCAGCTCACCCTCAGGATGGACGGACGAAACAGGTTAGTGATGGTACCCCCCACTCAGAGTCCATGCTTGACTAGCTGATTAACCAACTCATATTCCTCCCGCCGCACATGTCGGATGGAGAAGTTCTTGAACATACTGATTACCCCCTTCAACGTTGCAAAATACAATTGGAGAGTAGGATCCCTTACCTTGAAATCCCCATTGATCTAGGAGGCCAACACCATGGAGTCAGTGAGGACATCCACATCATGCACACCTAAGTCCCTGGTTAGGCACAACCCTGCTATCACAGCCTCGTACTCTACCTGATTATTAGTGATGGGAAAATGCACCACCATTGTCTTCCCGATCCTCATTCAATGGGGGTTATCCAAGATCACCCCCACCCCCAAGGAATGCCTTCCTGTAGCACCATCCACCATCGCCTTCCAGGGAACATGGCGAGTGAGTTCCGCCTCCGCCACCTTGGCCACGTAATCTAACATAAAGTCGGTCATTACTTGGGCCTTGATCGAGAGGCATGGGATGAAGGAGATATCAAACTCACTCAGCTCTACCGACCCTTTAGCCAACCTGCCTGAATGCTCCACTCCCTCGAAGATTTTGCGAAGGCTTGGAAATAGGGTCGGAGCCTTCGGGCCAAGATGACCAGAGTGAAGGACAGATTCTCCAAGATGGGATATCGGAGCTTCGCCTTCCTCAGGACCCTGCTTACGTAGTATATTGGCAGTTTCCTCTTCCCCACTTCCCTATCCAGGACGGAGCTCAAGGCCTCTTCTCTGACCACGAGATACAAAGATAGGTCATCCCCCTCCTTTGGCCGTTGGAGCAGGGGGACCTGAGTTAACTGCCTCTTTAAGGCCTGTAATGCATCCTCACATTCTCCATTCCATTCAAACTTCTTTCCTCCCCTTAATTCTTTGAAGAAGGAGAGCACTTCTCCCTAGGCAAGGAAAGGAACCTGCTTAGCCCTGCCAACTTCCCTATCAACTGTTGCACCTCCTTAGCATTCCGAGGCGACCCCAACTCCATGATCACCTTGACCTTGTCAAGGTTCGGTTATACCCCTGCGGGGGATGAGAAGATGGCCCAAGAACTTGTCGCTGCTGGCCCCGAAGACGCACTTCAAGGGGTTCGACATCATCTTATATTTGCACAAGGTGCCGAAGGTCTCTTCCAGGTCTTTGAGGTGGGAGTCCATCTCCCATCTCTTGATCATCAGATTATCCACAAACACCTCGAGGTTCCTCCCACTTTGCTTTTAGAAGACCCGATCAATCATCTTTTGGTATGTCGCCCCTGCATTCTTCATCCCAAAAGGCATCACCCTATAGCAGTAGCATTCGTCCTCGGTGTTGAAAGAAACAACTTTTACATCTGTAGGAGTGCATCCTAATCTGATGATAACCTGAAAAAGCATCTAAGAAACTCATTACAAGAAAGCTGACGGACGAGTCAACCTTCGCGTCGATTCGAGGCAAGGGGTAATAATCTTTTGGGCATGATTCATTTAGTAAAGAAAAGTCGACACACATTATCCATCGGCCGGCTCCTTTTTTTACCATTACTATATTGAAGACCAAGCCGAGGTATTAGATTTCGGATATAAAGCCAGTTGTTAGGAGCTTGGACACCTCTTCCCTGATTTGCTAGGCAAGCTTGTCCGTGATGGACCTCTTCTTCTACTATATGGGGCGAGCTTCTGGATCAAGGTTGAGGCGGTGGCAGGCAATGTCTGCATCAATCCCAGGTATCTCTGTGTCACTCCAAGCGAAGATGTCCACATTCTTCTGTATTCATTTCAGCATCCTCTCTTGGTTACCCAGGGTCAACCCCCGCTGATGCGGACCTTCTCCACCTTACCTCCCAGGGTGAGAACCTCCATCTCCACCACCTCTTCTATAGCCTCCAAATGACACTGCTCTCCCAATTCTCAAACATCCCCCTCTCCCGGGACAAGGGCCTCCTCCTCAGCCTCTTCGACGACCATTGCCTCGGCCAACTCCTCCTAGACTACCTCCATCACCTCCACCTGGGTGCGGCTCTCCTCCACCTACTTCTTGCTCCGCCTCCTCCATCCTCCACTCCATCTCCTAGGCCGCTTTTTGCCAAGAGATGGAGTTCACCGCAGTGACGTAACACTCCCTCGCAACCTTAGGGTCTCCTCGAACCCAGACCTGGATCCCCTCGGTGTTGAACTTCAAGCACTGGTGAAAGGATGAGGGGACGCAACGGAAGGTGCTGATGAGTGGCCGCCCGAAAATGGTGTTGTAACTGCTTGGGGCATCCACGATGATGAATCTGCAGTTCTAGGACTTCCCCTATGGTGAAATAGAGCCATACTCCTCCTTCAACCTCCTTTCTCTCCCAGAGAACCAGAATAGAGGTCCGTCCGAGGCCAACACCCTCTTGGTCTCCACCTTCATTGCATTAAATGCCTTCTTGAAGTTGGCATTGACCAAACTCCCATTCTCGAAGGGATCTGGGAGACGGTGAAGTTCTCGACTACGGTCTGGATGACATACGCATCACAGAAGGGGTCCTCGTGATCTAGCATGTCCTTTCTTAAGAAGGTGATCTTCTCCACCGGGGGTTGGGTCTGGGATGTGGAGCCAACGCTCTGGCGGTACATTGTGTGGAGACTTGCCTTCTGGGAAGCCTTGCACACCCCGCCCCCCATAGATCACTCTGATCCCCCTCGAGCCCCAACATCGACCCAGTCCTCAGACTTGTTCTCCTCTTCCCGAGGCAGGACTTCTTTATTCCGCACTTCCCAACAGTCTTGTGGTTACTGCTGCTCGATGGTTCCTCTCATCTCGAGGAACACCGGGCATATGGTTGTAGCGTTCCCCTCCTTTTGATAGAAGTCGCAATAGGGTAGCTCCACCCTAACTTCCCTCCTCCTCCTCTGCTGACCTCTTCCCCTTTGCATGGCTATCGTCATAGCCTAGTGCTGATTTAGAAGAGGAGGCTTTTGACCTTGCCTCCATCTTGGGGGGTGAAACTGACCATGCCCCCATGGAGGTTGTCTCCTCCATATAAACCCCTTTGCTGACCCTGAACCTGCCACTCCGGCTGCCTCTAGCCGAGCCGATTATTTAGCTCATGACCCCCCTACATATGCTGCTGTTGCTGCACCTGCTGCTGCTATTATCGTTATCAAGGTTCAGCTCTCCTCACCTCCAGACCTCAACCACCTCCTGGCCCCATCTCCTCATCTATGGCCAACCTGGACAACTTCTTCACAAACTCGGGGTTTGACGACTCCCCCTTAACTTCACTTGCCACTCTCTCCATCAACTCCTCATAGGATAGAGGTGACACCCTCTTCAGCTCCATCCTGAAAAAACCCTTATGTAGCCCTAAGGTAATGGACATCATAAGGGTGTGCCCTTACATCTCCTGGACCTAGGTGACTGATAACTATAATTATTTCCTATTTTTATTATACTATTTTATAATTAATAGTTAGATATTATATATTACTTTTATTAGATTGAGTTATAATAACTAGTTTTTATATTTTATATTTTTTGTTCTAATAAAATAATTTTTAATCTTGCAGGGTAATTCTACAGATTATCTGGAGCAAAACTTGGGATTTTGCATTATTGGCCTAGTCACGCCCTGTGACACGCCATACCTGGGCGTGACACAGAGGCATGATACACAAGAGTCAATTCTGCAGCAGAACATCGTCGACCCGCGCCTGAAGATCGTCGACCGGCCCAGACATGCCCGTGTCAATACATTACATGCCCGTATCACACTTACACGGGGCGTGCAAGCTGGGGAATGACTGATGAACTTGCCACATCATCTTAAATTCACACGCCTTGGTCACGGGCATGTCACGGGTATTTCCAGCTAATTATTCTTCCGTTCCAGCTATTGCCGCAAGAAGACGTTGCAGCTAGACACGCCCTAGTCACGGGCATGACAGGGGGCGTGATACCTCCATAAATAATATTTTATTCCCGCCATTTTCAGTTTCCCATGGTTTTCCAGAAACATACTTGACACGCTCTAAGTCACGGGCGTGACCTAGGGGCGTGACCCATTAGTTAGAAAATTTTGGTGGTTTCTCCTCAAATGTTGCCGGGGTTTCAAGACGACGGTTCCGAGCCTGACACGCCCTAAGTCACGGGCGTGACTTAGGGCGTGACCAAACAGAATTTTTTACTATAAATTCAAGAAAGCTTTAGATGCTCGAGAGTCGAATTTTGGGAGTTAGAGTCATGTAGTTTGCTGTTTTCTTTTGCTGTAATTTACATTTCCTAGCATAGACTACTATTATTGTTATTCTTAATTATAGTGGTTTTTATTTCAAGCATGTCACTCTCTACCCTCTTTTATAATTCCCTAATCATGATGAGTAGCTAACTTCCTTTTAGCACTTGATCATGATGAACCTTGGAATAAAATAAAATCTTCTCCTACTTTTATCAAATGTCTTGTTCTTAATTTTACTTACTACGATTTATCTTTGTTTTTTATTTCATTGAATTCATATTACGCGGATATGGGTTTCAAACTAAGATCCATATCCTAAATAACCGAGAGGTTGCGGATACAAGGAGATCACTAAAAGATAAAAGGAGTTGAATGCACTCTTCGAGAGAGGACGACGTAAATATTCCAGATTGGAGTCAAATCCATAGAGGGGTTCTCCGCCTAAAGCAAGCTTAGGGGTTTCTGATAATACGTTTTGTAGCCTAAACTATTATCGTATTTTCTATTTTATATTGTACAAAGTATGTCTATTATTAGTTTATTTGTATCATTTTAATGTAAATATTATTGCCACTGACTTTTTCTTGTCTTTTTGCAGGTTTCCAGAAAATTGGCCAAAATGACCTGTCACGCCCCCCTGTCACGCCCTCCCTGGACGTGACCTAGGGAGTGTCACCCGATCCCGAGGACTCCTGCTGGAAGGGACAGAAAATGGTCAAAACCGATGTCACGCCCCCTGACACGCCCTCCCTGGGCGTGTCACCAGGCGTGACCATGGGCGTGTCGCCCTCTGCCGCAAAGCCTACCGCCGCATTAAATGTCGTTCCGACACAGCACGCAAACAGTACCGTCACGCCCCCCGTCACGGGCGTGACCTGGGGCGTGACATCAACTTTTCGATGACTGACGGATTTCCGACCAATGATTTGGACATGATGTGCCTGTCACGCCCCCCTGTCACGGGCGTGACCTAGGGCGTGACCACCGACGTACCGAAGCAATCATCCCTCCCGCCAGAATCTAGAGCCCGAGGTCGACATAGTACTGTCACGCCCCCTGACACGCCCCCCCTAGGGCGTGTCGGAGGGCATGACCAACCCGAGAAAAATTTCTGTAAATTCAGACCCCCCCTCTCCATTTCAGGAAGCTTTGGTTGAGAGGGGGAGGTACTGCCCCTTTGGTTCTTTAGTTTTTATGCTTTCTCTCTCTCTCTCTCTCTCTCTCTCTCTCTCTTTGTAATTTTTGTTTAACCCTAGTTTAATATTAGTTTGTTCTAGCTTTTATTGTAATTTTGCTCTTGCTTAGTGCTACTTGTTGGGCTAGAATAGGATTTCAATTTCATGCACTTGTAATTTCAATTTCAATAGTGTAGCTTGCCCCTTTTAATTAATAAAAGTGTTCTTGTTTAGCTTGTGTTCTTCTTATGCTTTACTACTCATCCCCCTTCCTCCATTCCATAATGATTAACTAATCCTCCTTGTACTCGATCTTGATGATCCGAGGTTAGAGCGATTATGTTATGATGTTTTAATTTGTTGGTACCCTAGTTTGATTTGAGTTTAGTCTTGTCTTCTTAGTCTCTTGACCCATGAATTATCTATGGTCAAGGTTAGCTGTCTAGCTGTAGAGTTCCCAGCTTATCCAGATAAGAATTTGGTTAAGTTGTTTGTTCGTTCGACTATGGTCGAACGCCGCTCGACTATGGTCGAACGCCGCTCGACTATCGTCTATCGGCTGATCGACGATCGTCTATCAGTTGCTTGACGTTCTGTCTGCGTTGATAGCTCGACTATCTGTTGATAGGTCGACTATCTGTTTGTCTTGATAGTTAGACAATCTGTTGATAGGTCGACTATCTGCTTGTCTTTGATAGTTCGACTATCTGTCCTGATAGTTCAACTATCTGATAGCTCGACTATCTGTTGATAGATCGACTATCTGTGTCGCTTTGATAGTTCGACTATCTGTTGATAGGTCGACTATCTGTGTTGCTTCGATAGTTCGACTATCTGCTTAGATAGTTCAACTATCTGATAGTTCGACTATCTGTTGATAGATCGACTATCTGTTTTGTTTTGATAGTTCGACTATCTGTTGATAGGTCGACTATCTGTTTTCTGGGATAGGTCGACTATCTGCTTGATAGGTCGACTATCTGTGTTTGTTTGGTAGTTCGACTATCTTCTTTGATAGTTCGACTATCTGGATCGTTCGACTATCTGTCCGATAGTTCGACGATCTCCGTTCTTCGGTCGACGATCTCCGTGGGTCGTTCGACGTTTTCTGTCTGCCTTTTTATTTTGTATTTATTTATTCTATTTAATAAATTAATATATTATCTGGCATTTTATTTCAGTTGTTTTATGATAATATTTCCAGGCAATATCTGCTCCATCCCTTCTGCCTGAGTAAAATCTTTTCAGATAAAGTTGTTTGTCTTATTAGTGGACATTGTATTTTACTTTATCTGCTGTCAGTACTTTATAGCCGTTAGACTGAAAAGTCTTCCTTTTGCTATAAAGAGTTTATCTCTGATGTGATTTTATTTAGTATCTTTATTATCAGATTGCTTCCTACAGCTTCCTTGAAAAAGGTTTATCCCTTTTATAGAATATTTTGCTGCAGAGTTTGTTTATCTTTGTGATATTTGCAGCCCCGGTTTCAAGTTTCAGAAGAAGACAAACAGTTCAAATTGAAAAGAGCCGTTGCTTGTTGCTGCTATAAAAGGAATCCTTTGGAGAAGGATTTCAGCTAGCTAACCAGTTATTCTAACAGTTATTCAATTAGCATTCAAGCTTTCAATCAAGACCAAGTTTCACTACTCTCTGTAATCTTCATTCAACTGAGAAGTGTTAAGCTCTTCTGCTCTTCTTCAACCTGAGTTCTCCTGCCTCCAGGAAGTTCAGACTCAGAGTTCTTTTGAAGAAGAAGAAGAAGAAGATAGCTGCTAGAAGATTTCTATTTTATTATTTTATATCTTCTTGTATCTCTTCCTTCAGTTTTTACTGAAGTGTTTTCTGCACTGAAGCAAGACTTCACCTGGACATTCTTTGAGCCAGGGGGAGCCTTGATTCCTTTGAGATTTCTAGCTCAGTGCAAGTCTTTGTGCTTCTCTAATCTATTGTAAAATAGAGAAGACATGTCAACCTTCTTTCCCCCTCTTGTACAGGGTTATTACTCCCTTCAAAAGTATCCCTTGGTGGCAGGGCACCTGATCAAAAACCTGTGTTTGGTTTTTAGACACCTGATCAAAAGTCTAAAGGGTTTCTAGATCTACCTGAAGCAGATCTTGTGGTGGCAGGGCACCTGATCAAAAACCTGTAGTGGATTCCTACCTTGTTGGTAGAAGAGTGGACGTACCCAAGTTGTTTGGGGAACCACTATAAATTCCTTGTGTCGTCTGGCTTGCTTAATTTAATTACTTGCATTGTGGCTGTGATTAGATATAACTAGGTTTGCTAGTTGCTAATTAGGATTTCCAAGCCTTAACTATAATTGCAGTTAGCTTGAGTTTGTGCACAACACTTGTGTTAGGCTTTAGGGTTATCTCCTTATCTATAATCTTATCATTCCGCATTTCACTCCAAGGGAGTTGGGTAGACTATTTAGTTTTGTCTAGTGCAAAATTTGATAACTCTATTCACCCCCCCCCTCTAGAGTAGTATTTATCCCTTCACTTTCAATTGGTATCAGAGGGAGGTTGACTGACTGTATAGGCTAATACCTAAGTCACAAGATCCTGATAGATACCAAAGTTTATAGATATTCACTGTCTCTATCATGGCCCAGTCCAAGGATTATTCTAGCACCAGACCTCCAGCATGCAACTTAGCTAAGTTTGGCATCTGGAAGGCAAGGATTAAATTATATATGAATTCTATTGATGAAAGTATCTTTGCTTCTATTTTGTCAGGACCCCCAAGAGCACCTGCTGCTGTTACTGCCTCATCATCTGATATGAGTGCAGTGCCTCCTCCAGACTACAATGATGAGTACAAGAAGGCAAAGATAGCAGATGCCAAGGCGATGAACATTCTGGCTCAGACAATGTCTGATGAGGTATTCCAGAAGGTTGCTGACTGCTCCTTGATGAGTTGTAAATATACCCATTTTATAGTGTATTTATTTTGTTGTTTTACTTTATTTTTGTCTTTTTTTAGTTTATTTTCTTTAATAAAATGTTTCTTTTTTGTAATTTTATTTTTCTAAACTTAGCTTTTTTATTTTCTGAATTTTTTCAGGAAAATAATTTTTTCGGCCCTGTCACGCCCGTGTCACCCCCCGACACGGGCGTGTCAGGCTCTCAAACGCCATCAGCCAGTCAAAGTCAACAATTTCACTCTTCCGAGCCCGACACGCCCCCGTCACGCCCGTGACATGGCTTGTCACGCCCGTGTCGATGTCGGCACGCAACTCTCCGTCAACCGTCAACGCTGCCGACATCGAAATGCCAGCTGTCCGGGTCACGCCTCCCTGTCACGCCCGTGACAAGCTTGTCACGCCCGTGTCCGCCACGTGGGCTGCCTCGAAGTCAAGGCTCCCGTCAACTCCACAGCTCCAGCTCCCTGTCACGCCCCCCTGTCACGCCCGTGACCTGGGCGTGACCGCCACGTTTTCAGCCGAAGTCAAGCCTCCAGTCAAATCACCAATCAAGCTCATGAATAGTACTGTCACGCCCCCTGTCACGCCCGTGACCTAGGGCGTGACCGACCCGATTTTTTGCCTATATAAAGGCAGCTGCTGTATGCAATTCTTGTCTCCTTTTTTGGCCACTTTACTTAGATGTTATGCTGCCCAAATGACTTCTAATGTTATGTAAGAGAATTTTCTCCCCCCTCCCTTAGTTTGTAATAGCATTTTATTTTATAAAAATAGTTCATTTTCTCTCCTTCTTAGCATGAATCTCATTTGGTTGCGCCCTAACTTAAGTAATTTTTCGTTCCCTTTTTCGTGCTTTTTATGTTTTC
Organism: Platanthera zijinensis; assembly: GCA_039513925.1. Lineage (NCBI taxonomy): Eukaryota > Viridiplantae > Streptophyta > Magnoliopsida > Asparagales > Orchidaceae > Platanthera > Platanthera zijinensis. The sequence goes on along the minus strand of CM077082.1, from coordinate 101,762,206 downwards.
ATCTTTTTATAGCTTTTATAACTCGTTCAGTTAGGATTTTATCGCACTTTCTAGCCGTTGTAATGCCCATTTTATTTTCATATTCCGCACCCGTTTAGCTTCAGTTTATTTTTATTTGCACTTTTTATGCATTTCTACCGCATTCTAGCGGTAGAAATGCACTTGTTTTAATTTTTCGCCAACTTCCATTTTGCGTTTATTTGCAAAACTTTTCGCTCCCTTTAATTTTTATTTTCTCTTTTTACGCATTTCTACCGCATTCTAGCGGTAGAAATGCAGCCGTTTTAATTTTTCGAGCACTTTGCTTTTTCTTATTTTTGCAAGTGTGCGTGCGTGTATGAGTTAGATTTTACAGCTTTATTTCAATTCCTGTAGAGTGTGTGCGTATGCATCTATTTTCGCCTACTCGTTAAGAGTTAAATGGCGCTCTGCTTTCATTTTCCGCCCACTCGTTTGAGTGGGACTTGTCTTTTTTACTGCTTTCATTTTCTTCCTACTCACTTGAGTAGGATAACTTTGGGTGTGTGTGTGTGTTTACTTTTCTGTAGAGTGCGTGTGTGTGATTTTACTTTCCTGTAGAGTGCGTGCGTGTATGAGTATAAATTTACCCCCGCCCACTCGCTCGAGCCGGGATTCGCACTTACTGCTTTCTTCAGTCCTACTCGTTTGAGTAGGACTTGCAATTTTCAGCTTTCTTTACTGCTTTCTTACTGCTTTCTTTATTGCTTTCTAGCATAAGTGTCCCCATTCCGATGAGTGGCTAACTGCCCTTAGCCCTCAATATCGAAGAGCATTGGGACAGATAAAGCAGCTTTAAATAATTAAAGGTCCTGTTTTCTATTTAATTAAATTTCTTAAGGTTTACCCCGGGTTAACGACGCGTAGGACCGCATATCGATGTGCGGGCCCTATTTCCGTTATCCATACGCAATGCCGAGAGGCCGCACGTATGGACCGATCCCCCTTGGGTAAAGAGAGATCCGCGTTAACCCTCGAGAGAGGAGGCGCGTGACTCTACCGGATTGGGTTCCCCACCCAATAGCGGGGTTCTCAGCGTAATGCGGGCGTTAAGAGGAATCCTTCGTCGGTCTAGCGATCGGTCGAATAGTCTTAGCGTTCAGGTGAGCGATATCCCTAGACCAAGGTGAGCTCATATCTAAGGAACCTCCACGGCCGAGTCTCCGCCTTAATTAATTTGAAAGTTAGGATCTCTTTTTATTAAAAGTTATTTTAGTTCAAATTCTCTTTTGATATTGTCGCGCCGAGTTCTTCATCGGCTTTCTGCATTTTATTTCATGCTTTCATTTTCTGTATTACTTTTATTTTTATGTTCGCCATTTCATTTTTTATATAATCCACCTAAAATATTATCGGTAGAATAATAGGTATTTCAGGGAAAGAGTAGATCTAGCTAAGCCGGCCCCGAGAACAATACGACCCCGATATTCCACACCGGAATATCCTGTACTACACGCGATAGGTGCACTTGCCTACCTCTCGTTAAAACTCGGTTTCTAACAATAACAAAACGCTCTTCTTTTTATAAATAAAACCTCCACATTCACACCTAAATAAGAGCCGGCGTTTTAACCATCACTCCTCAGCAAAAGTAATGTGGGACACACTGAACCAGATTGTAGCTGGTTCAGCTGATGAAAGGAAGGACAGGAGGTCACCTTATCTCACAATATGAAAACTTCAAGAAAACTGATGCTGAATCAGTTTAAGCCATGTACACAAGGCTCAGCTCAATCATCAATGAGCTGAGGACACTTGACAAGGACATTTCATTGACAGAGGTCAATGATAAGATTCTTATGTGCTTCCCTAGCACATGGGATCTGAGGATCTGGCCCATCAAGGAAGCCAAAAGTACAAATGAGATTTCAACTGAAGCTCTTCTCGACAAGCTCAAGTCTTTTGAGCAAGTGCTGAAGACAAGGGAAGCAGAAGCTGAAGCAAAGACCCCTACTCCAATAAGAAAAGAGCAATCTCTAGCTCTTAAGGCTGCTTATGCTTCTGAAGGCAGCCAATCCAATGAGGAACTAATGGCATTATTTGCCACGAGGTTTCTCAAGATGGGGAGAAAGGAATTCAGAAAGAAGTCTTCACGCTATGAAGACAAACCAAGGTATGACCGTTCACCTGCTAAAGAAATTATCTGCTATGGTTACATGAAACCTGGACATATCTTACCAGATTGTCCAGAGGAGAAGAACAAAGATAAGAGGAAAGAAAAGGAACAGCACAGGAAGCACTCCAAACCATCCTCCTACAAGAACAAGAAGAAGGAGAGAGGTTTCATTGCTGAAACCTGGAGTGATTCTGATGAAGAATCTTCCTCCTCTAGCTCCAGTGAGGATGAGGAAGAGAAGAAGGCAAAAGAAGTTTGCCTGATGGCAATAGATGCCTGCAGCAATCATTCAGCAGCAGAGAGTTCAGATTCAGAGGAAGAAATGCCAACAGAAGATGAGGTACTATCTTCTTATGACTTCACTTCTAAAGAATTCAAGTTAGATTTTAAATCTTTATGCTTAGATTTAATTAGTTCTAAAAAAGAGATTAAAGAACTTAGACATAGGCTAGCTGAATCAGAAATCATATCTACTGAAAATATTAAGTTAAAGGAAGATCTCACTAATTATAGTGAAGAAATTAAGTTTCTTAAAATTGAGTTAGCTAAATCTAAGAGGTTAGAAGAATTTCTAAATGGTAGAAGCCTTAAGTTATTAGAAATAACCAGCATGACTAACACTAGGTCAGGCAATAACAAACTAGGCTTAGGTGCTTCTCCCAGTGAACCCCCAGTTATTCTTAAAAATAATCTTTCAACTCCAGTGAACTTTATCTCAGCTGATGGGATAAAGAACACTGAGCAAGTAAACCAAGTTAATAAAACGTTAAATAAAGCTAAGAGAGAAAAGAGGAAGAAATTTTTTAAGGAAATACAAAGAGCGTCGAACGCTGCTCGACGATCGGAAGCTCAATGGTCGAACGAAGCTCGACGATCTGAGCGCCCATCGTCGAACGTCGATCGACGTTTTCAATATGATTTTCAAAATCATCATCAAACCCGTAGAAACCTAAATGAAAATAGAACCCCTAGGTTTGTTGACCCATCATCTGCATGGAGAATCCCACCTAGGAGATCTCACCCATTAGGTTATCACCCTCAGCCTGCATTTTCATTTATTTCCAATTTTTCTTATGTGAAAAACAAGGGACCCAAGGTTACCTGGGTCCACAATGTTTAAATTTTTTTAATTACAAGTGAAGACCTATCGTATCACTCAAAATAAGTGGTATTTGGATAGTGGATGCTCCAAGCATATGATAGGAAATAAAAATCATATGTCAAAGTTCAAAGCTAAGCTCGGCCCAAAGGTTATCTTTGGAGATTCAAGCTGTGGTCAGACAGAAGGCTATGGCAGGATCACAATTGGAGCTGTTACTTTCAAGAGAGTTGCATATGTGACTGGACTGAAGCACAATTTGATTTCAGTCAGCCAGCTATGTGATGCTGGCTACCAGGTTTCATTTTCTAACTCTTCTTGTAATATTACTTTAAATAATAATGTTGTTTTAGTAGGCATTAGATTAGGTAATATTTATTTAGTAGATTTCAATTCAACTCATTCTGAAATCTGTTTATTTAATGAAGTAACAATCAATAATAATTTTTTGTGGCATAAAAGGCTCAGTCATGTTAACCTTAAAAATATATCTAGGTTATCTAAACACAACCTTGTTAGAGGTTTACCTTCTTGCCCCTACAAGAAGGAGAGCCTATGCAAGGCTTGTCAGCTAGGCAAGCAAACCAAAAACTCTTTTAAATCTGTAAATAAAAGTGATTCTCCTAGAATCCTATATTTATTACATTTGGACCTGTTTGGCCCAATAAATGTACAGAGTTTAGGAGGGAAGTATTACACCTTAGTCATTGTAGATGACTACTCTAGGTTCAGTTGGGTTTTTTTTTGAGAACTAAGGCTGATAACTTCAAAGCCCTTACAGACTTTCTATTTTGTGTGCAGACTGAGTACTCTACTCATGTGGCCTTGATCAGAAGTGATCATGGTACTGAGTTTGACTCTCTTCTCATGCAAGAATTCTGTGAGAGAGAAGGTATCAAACATAGCTTCTCAGCTCCTAGAACTCCCCAACAAAATGGGGTAGTTGAAAGGAAAAATCGAACACTCATTGAAGCTGCTAGCACATTGTTGGCAGATGCTAATATGCCTCTTTCCTATTGGGCAGAAGCTGTTAGTACAGCCAATTATGTCTTAAATAGAAGTCTGATACACAAGATTAAGTGTAAAACTCCTTATGAGTTGCTTAAAGGAAAGAAACCCAAAATTAATTATTTTAGAATATTTGGTTGTGTAGTGTACATTCATAATAACAATAAAGAATACCTTAGAAAATTTGAAGCAAAAGCTTCAATGGGAATTATGCTTGGATATTCCCAAGTAAGCAAAGCTTATAGGGTTTATAACAAATCAACCTGTAAAATTGAAGAATCTGTGCATGTATCTTTTGATGAGTCTAAGATGTTTTACAAGGAGAAGGAAAATTCTCCTTCCTCTAGTTCATTGCAGGTACCTGATGCTACTCAAGAGATTCTTCAACTATCAACTCTTCAGATCACTGAATCAGACAGTGATGAAGACATTGCAGAAGCTGTTGTTGTTCCACCAATAGTAGATCAAATTCCTCCTGAGGAATTAATCCCAACTGTTGTTGAAGATCACATCCCACCTGCTGATATTGTCACACTTAGAGATCATCCCACATCTCAAGTGATTGGAGACATATCAGCTGGTGTGCAAACAAGACACCAATTAAGACAGGATGTGATGCACGCTTGTTTCCTCTCACAGGTTGAGCCCCTCACCTTTAAAGATGCTGAGCTAGATCCCCACTGGATCATTGCTATGCAAGAGGAACTCAATCAGTTTGAGAGATGTAACGTTTGGACTTTGGTTCCAAGACCTAAAGGCCAACTGATCATAGGCACCAAGTGGGTGTATAGAAACAAGTTGGATGCAAATGGAATTATTGTAAGGAATAAAGCTAGGCTTGTAGCTCAGGGCTACAGACAGGAGGAAGGTATAGATTATGACCAAACCTTTGCTCCTGTTGCAAGGCTAGAAGCAATAAGGATCTTCTTGGCCTATGCAGCCTACATGAAGTTTAAGGTCTTTCAGATGGATGTCAAAAGTGCATTCCTAAATGGTGAGCTTAAGGAAGAGGTGTTTGTTGAATAACCACCAGGGTTTGTTTCTTCAACTCAGCCCTCACATGTGTTCAAGTTGCAGAAAGCTCTTTATGGACTAAAGCAAGAACCAAGAGCCTTGTATGAGACTCTAGCTAGTTTCCTGTTAGAGCACAACTTTACTAGGGGAGTAGTTGATAGAACCCTTTTCGTCAAGCACCACAAGGACACAATCCTGTTAGTTCAAGTGTATGTGGATGATATTATATTTGGTTCCACTGATCCCAAACTTTGCAAAAGGTTTTCTGACCTGATGCACTCTAAGTTTGAGATGAGTAGTATGGGTGTGCTGTCTTACTTTCTTGGTCTCCAAGTTAAGTAAGATGCTGATGGTATCTTCAACTCCCAATCCAAATATGCCAAGGAATTGGTAAAGAAATTTGGGATGGCTGATGCTTCAGCAATGCCTACACCTATGGCTACTAATGTAGTTATTGATTCTGATGATCATGGCAAGCCAGTTGATCAAAAGAATTATAGGGCCATTGTTGGTTCCCTATTATACTTAACTGCAAGTAGGCCTGATATAATGTTTGCTACATGCCTTTGTGCTAGATTCCAGGTCAACCCCAAGGAATCTCATCTGATTCTTCTCAAGAGAATCCTGAGATACCTGAAGGGATGCACAAATCTAGGACTTTGGTACCCAGCAGAATCAGAATTTGAGTTAATAGGATACTCTGACTCTGGCTATGCTGGTTGCAGAGTTGACAGGAAGAGCACCTCAGGAACTTGTCAGTTCCTGGGAGAGAGATTGGTCTCTTGGTTCTGTAAGAAGCAGGCTTATGTCTCAACTTTAACTACAGAGGCTGAATATATAGCAGTTGCCAGTTGTTGTTCACAGATCCTGTGGATTCAAAACCAGCTTGTGGATTATGGTTACTCACACAAGAACACCAAAATCATGTGTGATAGTACCAGTGCTATCTCAATTGCACAAAATCCAGTGCACCACTCTAGAACGAAGCACATTGAGATTCGGCACCATTTCCTGAGAGATTGTGTGGAAAAGAACAAGATTTGTCTTGAGTTCATATCCACTGAGTTTCAGAGAGGTGATATATTCACCAAGCCCTTAGATGAATAGAAGCATATGTTCTTTTTGGTTCAACTAGGCATAATCAATGGAAGAGACTAAGTGTGACTATATCTGCCAATGTTGAAACTTGTTTGAAGATAGTCGAACGGCGTTCGAAGATAGTCGATCGGGTCAAGCCCATCGTCGACCTATGGTTGATGAAAGCTTGTCTGGTTGAAGATTGTCGACCGGCGTTCGACCATAGTCAAACAAGTTGAGCTCATCGTCGATCTCTGGATGACGACAGCTTGTTGTTTGAGAAGACAGAAATAGTCGAACGATTGATCGACTACTCTTCTTCTGGACCGATCGTCGAACGACCGTTCGACCATCGTGTTCAGTATCTTTTAAATAGATCGACTATCTCTGGTCTAATATAAAGTCGATAGTCGACCTAGGTTAAAAGATCTTCGCTTTTATCGTCGACGGAGAGCGTCTTTTCGCATTCCGTCTTTTCGCTTGCCCCTCGTCTTGCGATTTTCTGCTGATTCATCTTCTCCGTCTCTCTCGCGCCTTCTCCAGCATTTTAATGGCGATTTCTCCAGCGCTCCTCGCAGTCGTGAAGTTCGACGCCGGTTTTAGTGTGGATTTTGATGCATTCAGCTGCTGTGAACCAGATATCGTGGAAATTCTCTAGTTATGCAAAGATCAAGGTTTGGAAAGGCTAATGTCTACAAGGATCAAGATAAACCCTCAAGAGATAAAAGAGTGGGCTTTCACTTCTTCTTCTACTGAAGATTCAATGACAGGATCTATTGGCGGAGTAGAGGTAATTCTGACTCCCGCCGTTTTGACTGATGTTTTTGGATTGACTAATGGCGAAGAAGAATTTGAGCAAGATGCTCCAGAATTTGGAAGAATGTTGATTGAGCTGGGACATGCTGAAGGCATTCCCTCAAAGCTGCTCAAGGTAAATTTCCCTTTTAAAATTAAATTTCTTGCTGAGATTGTCGGAAAAGTGTTGCTAGGCAAACACTCTGCCCACGATAACATTACAAGACAACAATTTGCACTCATGTGTGCAATTGTCAACAAGAAAAGGATCAATTGGGCAGGTGTTCTGTTTGATTTGATAAGGAAGAAGAACAGTAAGAAAGAGGTTACCCTAGGAACGGTTATTGGGATTTTTCTGAAGGAAAGATATCCCCAGCTGCTGATTTCAACTGCTACAACCATTAATGCCAGCAAGAAGATGGATCCCCACTTGTTCTTAAAGTGGAAGAGGACATTTGTGAAGCCCGCTCCTGCAGGGGCTGCTCCAGCTGCATCTGAGAGCACAAGGACTGACTCTGTGTAACACCCCAGAACTCAAAATATGTTTGTACACAATTTTGAGTAGCAGGCTGGTAGACACGGCCTGGGACACGGGCGTGTCCCAGGGCGTGTCGGGGGTACACGGCCTGGGACACGGGCGTGTCCCAGGGCGTGTTCGATTTAAATCTCAAAGTTGGCCTATTCGGGTCAGAGCCGTACACGGCCGTGAACACGGCCATGAACACGGGCGTGTCAGGCTGGACACGGGCGTGTCGGTTGCCGTGTTCCGACCCATGTACTGGTTTTGGGAGCCGTTGGGTGCCGTGTATCAGGGGACACGGGCGTGTCTCAAGAATGACACGGGCGTGTCAGGTTCGACACGGGCGTGTCGATCCCCGTGTTGCTCAGTCGGTTCCAAACCGCGTTTGCCGCTTAAGGGTACACGGCCTGTGACACGGGCGTGTCACAGGCCGTGTCAGGCAAAAATTGGGTTTCTTGGGCAGATCTCGGCCGTTCGTTTCCTTCTATTTGGATCGTGTGGTCCATAGCATTTCCAGCCTCTTTAAGGCCGTGGATTGAGTTGAAAGCTCATTCCACTTAGCCTTTCTTCTTAAGAAAGAGAGGAGAGCTTGGAGGAGGAGGAGGAGGAGGAGGCTGGTGGAGCTTCGTCGAGCCGAATAGAGAGCCGAGTGCAGCGTTGCGGAGGCAAGGCCGCTGCGGTGATTTCCATCCGGCTAGTTTTCTATGGCGCCGAAGCGATCGTCAAGGGTAACGATCTTTCTTCCTTGGGCAGGTGAAGCCCTTTGTTTTGCATGTGCATGGGATCCTCCATCAAGAGATGGAAACGCGTAAGTGATTCCAGCAGTTGAGTCTGCATCTAGAGCCGGAAGTCTGTAGTACGGCATAGGCATGCTGTGTGAAGCCCATCTAGACGTATGTCGGGATTGGTGATGTTTATATTGCGATCCGGAGAAGACTCCGTGTATGCATCGTTTAGCCTGCGGAGATGGTGAGGACGATGTGTTTGGTGTATAGGATGCTTTGTATAGCTCCTTTGGTTGTATGCTTGTTAAGAGCTGGTTGATGGAGTGCGGACACCTCTGAGTGGGTGGGTGCGTGAGGTCTTCAACAGGGGTTTGGAGGCTTATGCCTATTCTACCAAGTGGCGATGAACACCTCTGAGTGGGTGGGTGCGAGAGGTCTTCAATAGGGGTTTGGAGGCTTATGCCCATTTCACCAAGTGGCAATGTTAAGATCGGGTGAGCGGTCGATTTGTAGCAAAGCAGCAGGGCGAATTCCCTAGGCTTGTTACACTACGGGGGTAGGTCGACTGATAGTGCTCACGGGTTTTGGTGTGGTGCGTACCTCTGAGTGAGACGGGTGCGTGAGGTCTTCAACAAGGGTTTGGAGGCTTATGCCCACCTACCAAGTACAAACCATAAAAGGTGCCCTGAGTGCACGGAGCGCCTGGCATTGAGGCCGGCGTTTGTGATGTTGGGTGTATGTGCTTTATATGTTGAAATTGCTATACATGCAGGGAAGGAACCAATGCCCCGGGTAAGGGGTGGGGTCGTTATAATTGGTCAGCTGAATGCTGACCGTTGCTTTGTTTATCACCCATGGGGTGGACGTCCTTATGCAGGTGTTGCGGGCTGATGGATTGAGCGGGCAAAAGCCCATGCTGCTGGTAGGCCCTCGAAGGCCGTGCGAAGTGTTGGATTTCATGTGTGGCCGGCCTGCGTGCCGATGTATGAAATTATATGTGTTGTAAAGAGTAACTTGTAAGGCCGTAAGGCCGTGTGCGGTGTGGTTTTGTAAACATTCCTGGTTATCTATATAAATGTGATATTTATATATTAGTGGACATTCAATAGTATGAGTTCTTGCCCTTAATAAGATTCCGCTAGAATGCTCTGAGTTAGGACTCGTTTGGTTTGGTATTATCCTGTGACCTCACCGTCTGTTTGTGGCATATAGTGTGGGGCCCCGGCCGGACCTTCTACTATACGTCATTTAACGGATGGGGTCGTTACACTCTGTCACTCCCCACGCTCAAGAAGTTGGCTCAGCTCCTTCATCTATTCCTTCATCTTCTTCTGCTATGCCGTCTACTGCAGTTGAAGTTCCTTCAACTTTAACTGTAGTACGACATTCTGCCTCTCCTCCTGCATCTTCTCAACCCAACTTTGATCTATTGGCGTCTGATATTGCTTCTCCAATTCATTCTCCCATTCCAACTCCTCCTCACTCACCTTCTCCACAACATTCTCCAGTTAACTCTCCAGTTAACTCTCCAGTTCGATCTCCAGTCCTCACCTCATTTTATCCTGACACATCAACCATTTCTACTGCTCCTCCATCCACTGCAGTTCCACCACCTTTTGAAATTACTCCAGAATTCATTTCCAGCATTGTGGAGTTAATTACACCTTCAATCAAAACCATGATTGAAGAGGCAATTGCTCCACTTGCTTCCTCCATTGCTTCTTTGACTGATGCCATCAAAATTCTTTCTAACTCTGCTGAGCCCTCTTCATCCAGGGGCCTGGTTTCAGTTCCCACTGAAATCAGGCAGGGGGAGATGTTCAATGAAGATGTCTCTGAGCAGCTCCCAGCCTCCCCTCCAGCAGCTCAACTTGCAGTATCAGAAAAAGCAGCAGAAGTTTCAGCTCCTCCTCCATCTGAAAAAGAAAAAGAAATATCAAATGCAATAATAATGACTGAATTTGTTGTAAAAGTTTTCCTGGAAGAAGCCTCAACTCCCTTAGTTGTCCTGTTCCTAGAAGGAATAATCACATCCTTTCTAGATGATTTATGGGAGTTAGGTCATCCTGAAGAAAATCCTGAAGGTATATCACTTTCCCAATTTGTAGATTACTTAATTGATAAGTTAGTATGGGAATATTTGGAAGGAATGACTAGATATCATTTAGCAAGATTTTACTCCTAATCCTACAGATTTAATGGAAGAAGTAGATGTTGTTAAAGAGCCTGAATCTGTATCAGCTCCTGATGTCCAAGTGGTTGTAGAGCAAGCAGTGCTATCTGAGGCTGTAGAGCCTGTTCTAGTTTCTGAAGTTGCTGAACCTGCTCAGCAAGCAGTGCTATCTGAACTGGTCCCCTCAACAGTTCCTGAGTTTCAACAAAAGGATCCTGAAACTGAAACTGAAAAGTCTACTTTATGAGATGATTCCCCAGGTTTGGATCTAGATACTCTTCTGACATAGGATGCCTTGGAAGAAGAGAAAGAGAAAGCTGCCCTGAAAGAAAAGAAAAAGGCTGTATCAGAAGCCTATGATCCGTATGATCATCCTCCCTCATCTCATTCTTAGGATGAAGATGATTCAGATCTGTATGAGGATTCTAAGAAAAAGAAAGCTGCAAAGAGAAAAAAGAAAAGTTGTAGCTCCTCCTGCTCCCAATCCCGATCATGACACTCCATACTACTTTCTGAAAGGGATTGATCCTAAATCCAAAGAGTTCCAGCACTGGATGCGGTTCTCTAAGAACCAGCAAAAGGAGAGGAAGAAATCAAAAAGGTATGATAGTCCTGCTCCCAGATGAGCCCCCAGAGGTCCTCCTCCTCCACCTCCCGGTGCAGGAGCCTCTGGCAATATTTCAGCAAATCCATCTGCCCCTTCTGACAAATCTGCACCTTCTCAGCCTCCTTCAAGGAGAAGTTCTCAAAGCCATCAAGGCAGATCGTATTCTGGATATCAAAGGCATAATGCTGAGGCAAAAGAGCAAGTAAAGGAGGTGGTTTATCAAAAGCCAACATTTTCACCTCCTCCCTCTACCAAGAGAAAAGTTTCACCTACTGCTAAAGACACGTCAAAGAGTAAAAGAACTGTTTTCTCAGAAAAGTCCTGTAAGAAATTTGCTGAATTTCCTCCTCCTTCATCTCTTGTCATTCAAGAAGTTAAAGATCCAGCTGAAAGTTTATTAGATCTGTCTACCAAGTTTAAAGCTGTGAAGCCAATAGATACTGCATCTGAAAATAAGTATGAAAGTCAAGAATTAGATCCTGATTTCAGGATGGCTCGTTTTCTAGAGCTTATTGGCTCAGACCAGATAAAGAAAGCTAAGGCTTAAGGAAAAGATTCTGCAGGATTTACAACAATGTCAAAATTTAGTATGAAGGAACTTGATAAAATCCACCTTAGTCCTGAAGTATTTGACCCTTCTAAATATATGGAAAAGCACCCAGAAGCAGTCGTCCCAAGGGCATCAGAACTAAAGATTATTGGTGTACAAGATCTGAAGATGTCTAAGAAAGAAGCCATAGATCCCTTGAGGAAAGTATCTTTTGTTCCTAGCTCTTCTGATCCCAAACCTGATTCTGTAGATCCTTAATTTTGATTGACTGTTATATATATCTAACTGATTGTTAATTGCCAGTTAGTTGTTTAACTATTTCCTGTATTGATTTTATTGTTCTATAGCTAGCTCTGTGTTTTAGTTTTTGAGAGACTTAACTCAAATAGGGGGAGATTGTTGGTACCCTAGTTTGATTTGAGTTTAGTCTTGTCTTCTTAGTCTCTTGACCCATGAATTATCTATGGTCAAGGTTAGCTGTCTAGCTGTAGAGTTCCCAACTTATCTAGATAAGAATTTGGTTAAGTTGTTTGTTCGTTCGACTATGGTCGAACGCCGCTCAACTATCGTCTATCGGCTGATCGACGATCGTCTATCAGTTGCTCGACGTTCTGTCTGCGATGATAGCTCGACTATCTGTTGATAGGTCGACTTTTTGTTTGTCTTGATAGTTCGACTATCTGTTGATAGGTCGACTATCTGCTTGTCTTTGATAGTTCGACTATCTGTCCTGATAGTTCAACTATCTGATAGCTCGACTATCTGTTGATAGATCGACTATCTGTGTCGCTTTGATAGTTCGACTATCTGTTGATAGGTCGACTATCTGTGTTGCTTCGATAGTTCGACTATCTGCATGGATAGTTCAACTATCTGATAGTTCGACTATCTGTTGATAGATCGACTATCTGTTTTGTTTTGATAGTTCGACTATCTGTTGATAGGTCGACTATCTGTTTTCTGGGATAGGTCGACTATCTGCTTGATAGGTCGACTATCTGTGTTTGTTTGGTAGTTCGACTATCTTCTTTGATAGTTCGACTATCTGGATCGTTCGACTATCTATCCGATAGTTCGACGATCTCCGTTCTTCGGTCGACGATCACCGTGGGTCGTTCGACATTTTCTGTCTGCCTTTTTATTTTGTATTTATTTATTCTATTTAATAAATTAATATATTATCTGGCATTTTATTTCAGTTGTTTTATGATAATATTTCCAAGCAATATCTGCTCCATCCCTTCTGCCTGAGTGAAATCTTTTCAGATAAAGTTGTTTGTCTTATTAGTGGACATTGTATTTTACTTTATCTGCTGTCAGTCCTTTATAGCCGTTAGACTGAAAAGTCTTCCTTTTGCTATAAAGAGTTTATCTCTGATGTGATTTTATTTAGTACCTTTATTATCAGATTGCTTCCTGCAGCTTCCTTGAAAAAGGTTTATCCCTTTTATAGAATATTTTGCTGCAGAGTTTGTTTGTCTTTGTGATATTGGCAGCCTCGGTTTCAAGTTTCAGAAGAAGACAAACAGTTCAAATTGAAAAGAGCTGTTGCTTGTTGCTGCTATAAAAGGAATCCTTTGGAGAAGGATTTCAGCTAGCTAACCAGTTATTCTAAGAGTTATTCAATTAGCATTCAAGCTTTCAATCAAGACCAAGTTTCACTGCTCTCAGCAATCTTCATTCAACTGAGAAGTGTTAAGCTCTTCTGCTCTTCTTCAACCTGAGTTCTCCTGCCTCCAGGAAGTTAAGACTCAGAGTTCTTTTGAAGAAGAAGAAGAAGAAGATAGCTGCAAGAAGATTTCTATTTTATTATTTTATATTTTCTTGTAGCTCTTCCTTCAGTTTTTACTGAAGTGTTATCTGCACTGAAGCAAGACTTCACCTGGACATTCTTTGATCCAGGGGGAGCCTTGATTCCTTTGAGCTTTCTAGCTCAGTGCAAGTCTTTGTGCTTCTCTTATCTATTGTAAAATAGAGAAGACATCTCAACCTTCTTTCCCCCTCCTGTACAGGGTTATTACTCCCTTCAAAAGTATCCCTTGGTGGCAGGGCACCTGATCAAAAACCTGTGTTCGGTTTTTAGACACCTGATCAAAAGTCTAAAGGGTTTCTTGATCTACCTGAAGCAGATCTTGTGGTGGCAGGGCACCTGATCAAAAACCTTTAGTGGATTCCTACCTTGTTGGTAGAAGAGTGGACGTACCCATGTTGTTTGGGGAACCACTATAAATTCCTTGTGTCGTCTGGCTTGCTTAATTTAATTACTTGCATTGTGGATGTGATTAGATATAACTAGGTTTGCTATTTGCTGATTAGGATTTCCAAGCCTTAACTGTAATTGCAGTTAGCTTGAGTTTGTGCACAACACTTGTGTTAGGCTTCAGGGTTATCTCCTTATCTATAATCTTTTCATTCCGCATTTCACTCCAAGGGAGTTGGGTAGACTATTAAGTTTTGTCTAGTGCAAAATTTGATAACTCTATTCACCCTCCCTCTAGAGTAGTATCTATCCCTTCACTTTCATAATTAATCTTTTCTTTTTTAGGTTAGGCCCTTGAATTACTCTTGATTAATCATGGGTTGGAGGTATATTTTCGATATATACTCTCCGCCTTTGCTTTCATTCTGGGCTAGCCGAGAGGCCGAAAGAATGAAGTGAGCATTCAAGAGTAAAGGGAGTTGTACGTACCCCTCGAGAGAGGCAGACGTCCAAATCTCCCGGATTGGAGTAAAATCCAATAGTGGGGTTCACCGCGTAAAGCGAGTTTTAGGCCTCCGATTTAGACGAGAGTCGGTCGGACCTTCCTAAACTCAGTTGGGCACGACTTCGAGAGAAGCGTGTTCAAGCTTTAGGAACCTCCACGGTCAAGGACCTTTATCCTATTAAGTTCAGATTTTTATCGCATTTTCTTAATCGTCTTTAGCCGAGGTGAATCTTGATTGAGTGCATTTCCATTTCAAATTTTCTACCTTTCGTAGTAATCACCTATCTTGTGCTCTTTGATTAACTGCAGTAGTTTCCTTTCTAGCATAGTTGTTTGCTTAATAGCATTACTTAATTACAGTAGTTCTCTTTCTAGTATAGCTTTACTTTCTCCCCTGCACTTAGATTTTCTAAAACCCTAGTTTTTCCGTCGATAAGATAATAGCGTTCGTGTGAGTAAGCATAGCCAACAGTTCCCGGATTTCAATACGACACTTGTGTCCCCTTGCTACAATTCTATAGGTATACTTGCCTCATCGGGTTGCTAGTTCGGTTGCGTTTATTTTCTTCAAACCCTAGCGCGCAACAAGTTTTTGGCGCCGTTGCCGGGGAACCAACTTCTGTTGATATTTTGAAAACACGAACCTATTAATTTTATCTCTTCTCTTTCTCATCCTCTTTCTTTAAAATTTTAAAAATAATAAAAAAAATTTTATCACCGCTCTTAATAGAAACCAACCTCACAATTTTTCTACGCCACATAATTCTCTCGAAAAGGGCAAAGGGCTTTAAGCGCCACTGTCTTGTCTAGTACCTTGCGAACCCTTCACGGGGTAGTCCTTGGGAAGTTCGGGAGTTAATCTATAAAAAAAAATCTATTTCAAAAAGAAAAAAAAATTTCTAATCTTTTTTCTAGTTTATCCTATTTCTCTTCCTCTTTTTCTTTTCTGTTCTTTTAGTGCATGACCCGCGAGAGTCCGTCGCTTATTTTGGACTTGGACCATGAAATTGAGCATACTCTTCGGAGAAGATCGCGGTTTCAAGGTCCTACTATCCAAGTGCGGTTGAGGACTCCGAGTCATTTGCTACTTTAAAAAAGGAAGAACCCAACGTAGATGAGGCCGTGCAAAGGAATATGTCCTATTATGCACGACCGAACCTCGAGGGAACAGAATCAAGTATAGTCCGCCCTGCTATAGCAAATAATAACTTCGAACTAAAGCCTAGCATAATTCAAATGGTGCAGCAATATGTGCAATTTGACGGACTTCAAGATGAAGATCCGAACGCACATATAGCTAGCTTTCTTGAAATTTGTGACACCTTCAAGATAAATGGTGTCACAAATGATGCGATCAGGCTGAGACTCTTCCCCTTCTCTCTAAGAACTAAAGCTAAGCAGTGGCTGAACACACTTCCGAAAAATAGCATAACCACTTGGAATGAATTAACTGAAAAATTTTTGGCGAAGTATTTTCCGCCAGCTAAAACTGCAAAACTTAGGAACGACATCTCTGCCTTCGGACTAATAGACTCTGAAACCTTTTACGAAACCTGGGAGAGATTTAAAGAATTATTAAGATGATGCCCACATCACGCGCTGCATGTATGGTTACAAGTGCAGACATTTTATAACGGGCTAAATCAAATCACAAAGCAAATGATAGACGCAGCTTCTGGCGGTACTTTAAATCATAAGACCCCGGAAGCCGCTCTTGAGCTTTTTGAGGACATGGCCATGAACACTTATCAGTGGAATGTGCCTAGGTCCTGCCCGAACAAGCCTGCAGGTATCTATGAAGTGGACAACGTCTCCCAGCTCGCTCTGCAAGTAGAAATCCTAAGCAAAAAGATAACGGAGATGACTGCTGCCTCCGCCCCTCAGGTATGGGGATCTACAAACCCTACTCCAGAACATTTAGATTATGTTAATAATATGCCTAAAACTGCTTTTAATAATTTTTCTACTGCGAATTTTCATCCGCCTGGTTTTAATTTTCCAAATAGTTATAACCCCGCTTTAAGAAATCACCCGAACTTTTCATGGAGTAATCCATCGAATGCGATGCGCCCACCCCCGCAAAATGATTTTTCAGCACCACCACCACAACCACCTCTTCAAAATTACCCAAAACCTCCAAGCTTGGAGGAATTACTTTCTAAATATATCACCACAAATGACGCCACTATAAGAACTTTAACCGGAAGCGTAAAAAGTCTAGAAAATCAGGTAGGACAGCTCGCGAAAATAATTTCTGAGCGACCCGCAGGGTCTCTTCCTTCCAATACCGAACCCAACTCGAGAGAGCAAGTGAAAGCTATAACTCTTCGGAGTGGGAAGCAAGTCTCCGGTATGGTAAGTGAAGAGCCCGAGGCAAGCTCCGCTCTCGCCTCTAAAAATCAAAGCTCCGCTCCCGTTTTAAAAATTCAACCCTCTGCTGAAGAAGTAATCACCCCCGCTTTAGAAAATAATCTCACTCCACCACCCATCTTCAAAAATAATTCAACTCCTCGATACCCCTCTGAACTTAATAGACAACGTCAAGATGATCAGTACTCCCGCTTCTTAGAAATCTTCAAACAAATCCACATTAATCTTCCCTTCCACGAAGTTATTTCGCAGATGCCGAAATACGCCAAATATCTTAAAGACCTCCTCACAAACAAGAAGAAGTTAGAGAATCTTTCGCACGTCACGCTAAACGCCGAGTGCTCCGCCGTTTTAACAAACGGTTTGCCGAAGAAAATCAGTGACCCGGGTAGTTTCTCTATCCCGTGTGTCTTCGGTGATCTTTTTATTAAACACGCGTTAGCCGACTTAGGCGCGAGTATAAACCTGATGCCCTTTTCGTTATTTAAAAAGTTAGGGATTGGTAGCCTTAACCCCACACGTATGAGTATCCAGCTAGCCGATAGATCCGTCAAGTACCTGTTAGGAATAGTGGAGGACGTTCTAGTGAAAGTCGACAAGTTCATCTTCCCGGTGGACTTTGTCATTTTGGACATCGAAGAAGACGTCGAGGTTCCCCTGATCCTTGGCCGACCCTTCCTTGCCACCTACTGAGCCATCATTGACGTAAGCAATGGTAAGCTCTTTCTTCGAGTAGGCGACGATGAAGTCACATTTTCTATCACCCCTTCGATGAAGAACACCTTAGCGAACGATGACTCATGTTTTTTCGTAAACTCCGTGAGTGATGATTCTTCCTACTGCCTCTCCGACTTTGAAAAAGAATTTTCTACTTTTTGCTCCTCTTCTCTTACAACGGAATCACTGCAAGGAAGTGATGAATCTTCTTATTGTCTTTCTGAGTTTGAAAAAGAATTTTCTGATTTTTGTTCTTCCTCTGTTCTTCCCACTGAATCGCTACAAGAAGCCGTCTTAGCTGCTAGCCCCACCCCTTATTACGTTCCTTATAAAAAAGTTTATGAAGATATTATATTTGAAAAAGAAAGAATCTCAAAATCCTCTTATGAAGAACCCCCTACCCTAGAACTTAAAGAACTTCCCGAACACCTTAAGTATGCTTTCTTAGAAAAAGACTCCAAGTTACCAGTTATCGTTTCAGCCTACCTCACGGATACGCAGAACGATAAACTTCTTCTAGTTCTACGTAAGCATCGCCGGGCTATTGCTTGACAAATTTCTGATATCAAGGGCATAAGCCCATCTTTCTGTACCCATAAAATTTTAATGGAAGATAATTCGCGTAACTATATCCAACCTCAGCGCCGTATAAACCCAAACATGAAAGAAGTAGTTAAGGGCGAGGTTATGAAACTATTAGACGCAGGAATTATCTACCCTATTTCGGACAGTAAGTGGGTTAGCCCCGTTCAGGTAGTTCCAAAGAAGGGAGGGATAACCGTAGTTAGTAATGAGAATAATGAATTAATCCCGACGCGGACGGTGACGGGTTGGCGTATGTGCATAGATTACCGTAAGTTAAATGACGCCACCCGCAAGGACCACTTTCCTTTACCGTTTATCGACCAGATTTTAGAACGTCTCTCCGACCATAGCTTTTATTGTTTTCTTGATGGCCTCTCGGGGTACTTTCAAATACCCATCTCTCCCGAGGACTAAGACAAAACTACGTTTACTTGTCCCTTCGGCACCTTCGCGTACCAAAGAATGCCGTTTGGATTATGCAATGCGCCAGCTACATTCCAGCGATGTATGCTCGCAATATTTGACAAGTACGTAGAAAGCATTATGGAGGTATTCATGGACGACTTCTCCGTGTTCGGCGATTCCTTCGATAGATGTTTAGAAAACCTTGAAAAAGTCTTAGAACGATGCGAAGAAACTAACCTTGCCCTAAATTGGGAAAAATGCCATTTTATGGTGAGGGAAGGGTTAGTTTTGGGTCAAAAAATTTCAGCTAAAGGTATTGAGGTAGACGTTGCCAAGATAGAAGTTATTGAGAAGTTGCTGCCGCCTACAAACATAAAAGCTATAAGAAGTTTCCTAGGCCACGCTGGTTTTTATCGTCGTTTTATAAAGGACTTCTCCAAGATCACAAAGCCCTCACCCATCTCTTAGAAAAAGACGCTCCATTCATTTTTGATGACTCTTGTATTTCTGCCTTTGAATCAATTAAAGAAAAGTGAATTAACGCACCGATCATGATAGCTCCGGTATGGGACCTTCCTTTCGAGATTATGTGCGATGCGAGTAGTTTTGCGGTGGGGGCCGTATTAGGTCAACGCATATCTAAGAACTTCCACCCCATCTATTACGCTAGTAAAACCCTCACATCTGCACAAGAAAATTACACCACAACCGAGAAGGAGCTCTTAGCTGTAGTCTTTGCGTTTGATAAATTCCGCCCTTACATTACTCTTTCAAAAATCATTGTTTTTACGGACCACTCGGACCTCAAGTACCTTCTTGCCAAAACGGATGCCAAGCCTCGCTTGATTCGCTGGGTCTTACTCCTCCAGGAGTTTCACTTAGAAATTCGTGATAAGCGAGGAGCCGAGAACTTGGCCGCCAACCATCTGTCAAGATTAGATAACCCCTTTATAGAAAAATTAAATGAAAAATCTTTTATTGACTATTTTCCTGACGAGAAGCTGCTTTTAGTTAATACATCTACTTCTCCTTGGTTCGCGCACATCGCCAACTATCTAGTGGCCCGGGTGCTCCCAAAGGAGTTCTCCTCTCAGCAAAAGAAGAAATTCTTTTTTGAGCTGAAGAACTACTTTTGGGAAGACCCACATCTTTTCAAAATTTGTGCGGATCAAGTGATAAGGAGATGTGTTTCTTTTGATGAAGGAATTGATATTCTAAAACATTTGCATGAAGGTCCGACAGGTGGGCACTATCAAGCTGCTCGCACCGCTCATAAGGTGCTTTGCGCAGGTTTTTACTGGCCTAGCCTGTTTAAAGACGCGCAAGCCTTTGTGAGCAGGTGTGATAGTTGCCAACGGTCGGGCAACATTTCTAATAAAAATGAAATGCCGCAAAATTATTTCTTAGAGTGCGAAATTTTCGACCTCTGAGGAATTGATTTTGTTGGCCCCCTTCCTTCTAGCTTCGGAAACAAATATATTTTAGTTACTATTGATTATGTTTCACGATGGGCTGAGGCCCAAGCTCTTCCTATGAACGACTCCTGAGTTGTAGTCACGTTTCTAAAAAGATTATTTTCTAGATTCGGTACGCCACTCGCAATCGTTAGCGATAGGGGTTCCCATTTTTGTAACGCACAATTTTCAAAAATCCTTACCAAATACGGCGTTACACATAAGCTTTCCACTGCCTACCACCCCCAAACTAACGGTCAAGTCGAAGTAGTTAATAGAGAAATAAAAAGAATACTAGAAAAGACTGTTTCAACTTCTAGAAAAGACTGGTCAACCAAACTTGACGATGCTCTATGGGCCTACCGAACAGCGTACAAAACCGCCCTCGGATGTACGCCGTATCGGCTGGTCTATGGAAAATCGTGTCATCTGCCCATAGAGTTAGAACACCGTGCCTTTTGGGCCTTAAAATTTTTAAACTTCGATCCCCACTCAGTCGGTGACCTTCGAAAATTTCAACTAAATGAACTCGACGAGTGGCGCTCTTATGCTTATGAAAATAATAAACTTTATAAAGAGCGGACGAAGCGTTTACACGATAAACACTTAAGGCACCCTAAAAACTTTAAGCCGGGAGACCAAGTCCTTTTATATAATTCTCGTTTACGTTTATTTCCGGGAAAATTAAAATCTCGCTGGTCTGGCCCGTTTTCTGGTGATGATGATGTCAGTCCAAACATTATTAAGTTTCTGCTTCACGAACTTTAATCTTGAACTTTTTTTTTTGCTAAAGCCAATTTTATTTCGGGACAACAATATTTTTGGACAAAATTATTTTTTTGATGCGTCGAGCTCAACGACGCTTTAACCAAAGGGCGCTCTTGGGAGGCAACCCAAGTTATTTTTTTCTATTTTCTTTATTTTACAATTTTTGCCTCAGACGGCTCCGACAAGCTGAAGCTTCCGCAATCGCCTGCTCCAACATTGCTGAATCCATCACAAACTCTAAAGAAGACATTCGGAGGAGCGGCATCACTCAGCTTTCGCAGCAAATAAATCCGGGGAAGTACCTGTATTTCAATTCTGTCTTTCAATTCTGTACTTTATTTTTCTCTCCTTCTCCAATCCCCTTCTTTAGCCATTGAGGACAATGTCTGTTTTAAGTTTGGGGGAGGACTTCCTTCTTCATTTTTGCTTAGTGTAAATTTTTTTTTTTGTATATATATTTCCAAAAAAAAAAAAATTGAATTTCTAAAAATCCAAAAAAAGAGAATATTTCTCAAAATTAAAAAATATATATATGTGTGTTTGAATGGTTTAGACATTTTGTTATTTCAATAGTACCCCTAGTTTTTGTTTTTGTTTAACTCAAAATCTCCTATAAACAACTTAGTTAATTATAACATTTCTAATCGTCCTTTTTAATTATGTTTCACAAGTAAAATGTTGGCCATGCTGTGTTTCTAATTCACGGTAGCATGTTAAGGTGAAATATTTTTCTAAAACTCGCATTTCTATTATGGTTTTTTTTTGTTTTTTATTTCCTTTACTTTCTCAAAAAATTCATCATCCACTATTTTCTTTTTCGTTTTTGTATAATTTTTGTAAAGTCAACTTTTGAATAACGTAGTAGATGTGAATGATCCAAGTCACCTATTATTTCTATTTTCAAGTTAATTTCATCAATCTTCTTTTATTATCTAGGACTCGCTTTTTGAAATTTTTTCAAACCTTTGTCTTAAATAAATTCAAAAGCGTGAAAATGATTTAGGCCGTTTTTGTTTTCGTTTGAACTTTCTTGCCAACCTAAAAACTTTTACCACTAGTTAGCCGTTTTTGAGCCTTTTTCCGATTTCATTTGATAGCTCCTCCCTTCATTTCAGTTTCACCAAAGCCAAAATTTCCAACCTATCGAATCACACTAGCCTTTTTGAGTTTCATAAATTATTTTTACAATTTTGATAGGGTATTTTGTGATTTTTATGGGAGAAAGGTTTTCGAAAAAAAAAGTATGTTCGAAAGTGATGTTTATTTTTGTTTGGCCAACTCAAAAAGGAAAATAAAAATATTTATGGCCTTTGTTTTGAAAAAAAAAGATGAAAAAAAAGAAGAAAAAGAAAAAAATGTGTATATATTTTTATGAAAGTTTTTGAAACTCTTTGCTTTGGTTTAGTGTGATTTTAAAACCTTCACGTTTATCTTTGAATTCCACTCCTAATCCTTTTCCTAAACCAAACGTTTCTGTCCTATTTAAGTCCTTTTGATTCACGTTTTTTTTTATTTTTATTTAACAACTAAGAAAAGAAAAACAGTAAATCAGTTTTAGTTTTAGATTTAAACCTAGATTTTTGATAATTAAATTGATATAATTATAATGCGTTGCTTGGATCCAGTAACAACTCAATGCGGGTTTTTCATTTTCATTGCTTTGCTTAAGTCCATTTAAAAAATCTCGTTAAAATTTTGGATGATTTGTTTTTATTAAGTAAAGTTTATAAAAGTTTTACCATACCTAAATAATTGTTTTAGACTTACATTTCACCTTTTCCCTACTTAGAATTTTGCATAGTACTTGTGTAGGCATAATTAGAACTTTTTGATTAGTCCTTTTTATAAATTTCTAGTTTTTATATTTTTGCTTGGGGACAAGCAAAGCTTAAGCTTGGGGGAATTTGATAATACATTTTGTAGCCTAAACTATTATCGTATTTTCTATTTTATATTGTACAAAGTATGTCTATTATTAGTTTATTTGTATCATTTTAATGTTAATATTATTGCCACTAACTTTTTCTTGTCTTTTTGCAGGTTTCCAGAAAATTGGCCAAAATGACCTGTCACGCCCCCCTGTCACGCCCTCCCTCGGCGTGACCTAGGGCGTGTCACCCGATCCCGAGGACTCCTGCTGGAAGGGACAAAAAACGGTCAAAACCGCTGTCACGCCCCTGACACGCCCTCCCTGGGCGTGTCACCAGGCGTGACCATGGGCGTGTCGCCCTCTGCCGCAAAGCCTACCGCTGCATTAAATGTCGTTCCGCCACAGCACGCAAACAGTACCGTCACGCCCCCCGTCACGGGCGTGACCTGGGGCGTGACATCAACTTTTTGACGACTGACGGATTTCCGACCAATGATTTGGACATGATGTGCCTGTCACGCCCCCCTGTCACGGGAGTTACCTAGGGCATGACCACCGACGTACCGAATCAATCATCCCTCCCGCCAGAATCCAGAGCCCGAGGTCAACATAGTACTGTCACGCCCACTAACACGCCCCCCCTAGGGCGTGTCGGAGGGCGTGACCAACCCGAGAAAAATTTCTATAAATTGAGACCCCCCCTCTCCATTTCAGGAAACTTTGGTTGAGAGGGGGTGGTGCTGCCCCTTTGGTTCTTGAGTTTTTTATGCTTTCTCTCTCTCTCTCTCTCTCTCTCTCTCTCTCTCTCTCTCTCTTTCTTTGTAATTTTTGTTTAACCCTAGTTTAATCTTAGTTTGTTCTAGCTTTTATTGTAATTTTGCTCTTGCTTAGTGCTACCTGTAGGGCTAGAATAGGATTTCAATTTCATGCACTTGTAATTTCAATTTCAATAGTGTAGCTTGCCCCTTTTAATTAATAAAAGTGTTCTTGTTTAGCTTGTGTTCTTCTTATGCTTTACTACTCATCCCCCTTCCTCCATTCCATAATGATTAACTAATCCTCCTTGTACTCGATCTTGATGATCCGAGGTTAGAGCGATTATGTTATGATGTTTTAATTAATCTTTTCTTTTTTAGGTTAGGGCCTTGAATTACTCTTGATTAATCATGGGTTGGAGGTATATTTTCGATATATACTCTCCGCCTTTGCTTTCATTCTGGGCTAGCCGAGAGGCCGAAAGAATGAAGTGAGCATTCAAGAGTAAAGGGAGTTGTACGCACCCCTCGAGAGAGGCAGACATCCAAATCTCCCGGATTGGAGTAAAATCCAATAGTGGGGTTCACCGCGTAAAGCGAGTTTTAGGCCTCCGATTTAGACGAGAGTCGGTCGGACCTTCCTAAAATCAGTTGGGCACGACTTCGAGAGAAGCGTGTTCAAGCTTTAGGAACCTCCACGGTCAAGGACCTTTATCCTATTAAGTTCAGATTTTTATCGCATTTTCTTAATCGTTTTTAGCCGAGGTGAATCTTGATTGAGTGCATTTCCATTTCAAATTTTCTACCTTTCGTATTAATCACCTATCTTGTGCTCTTTGATTAACTGCAGTAGTTTCCTTTCTAGCATAGTTGTTTGCTTAATAGCTTTACTTAATTGCAGTAGTTCTCTTTCTAGTATAGCTTTACTTTCTCCCCTGCACTTAGATTTTCTAAAACCCTAGTTTTTCCGTCGATAAGATAATAGCGTTCGTGTGAGTAAGCATAGCCAACAGTTCCCGGATTTCAATACGACACTTATGTCCCCTTGCTACAATTCGATAGGTATACTTGCCTCATCGGGTTACTAGTTCGGTTTCATTTATTTTCTTCGAACCCTAGCGCGCAACAGTTTCGCTTGGCCGAAAGGTCTTAATCGATTAACCTAAGGTTAGTTAGAAGCATGAGCTCAAAAGAGACGCTTTTATACTCTAGGAACCTCCACGGTCGAGTGAGTAGATAAGAACTCGCATTACTTTATTTTTCAAGAAGATTTATTTTAGTCCAAGGGGATTCTAGATCAAGTGCTAGCTTCCTCATAATTGAATTTCTCTTCTGTAGCATAACGCTTCTTTTTCCGTTCAACAAAAACCAATTTTTCTTCCGATAAGATAATAGTTATCCTTGTGAGTACAAGTATTCGACAGCCCCGAGTCGATATACGACACTTGATTCTATACTCCGAACAATAGGTATACTTGCCTCATCAATTGGAAACACGCGCTAGCGTGTAGAAAATCTTCATCAAGTTTTTGGCGTCGTTGCCGAGGATCTTTCATTTGTTGATATTTTGAAAGTAAGGAGCTATTAGCTTTATCATTTTACTTTTTGTTTCAAAAAAAAAATTTACAAATTTTTTTTTTGTTTTATTTGAAAGTTTTATTGTTAAATTTTTTATAATTAAAATTACTTGCGAAAGGGCCATGCCGGGTTTTCATCCCGCAATACCGCCTAGTACCTTGCTAACCCGTCACTGGGTAGCCCTTGGGAAGTCCGGGAAATTTTATTTTATAAATTTTTAAATCTTAAAACTTTTATCTTTTGTTTTGTTTTTGTGTATGACCCGAGGGAATCCGTCAAATCTACTTGATTTGGATCCGGAGATCGAGCAAAGCTTACGGCGATGCCTAAGACACCATGACCTCAATTCTCCAGATTTGGTTGAGGAATCCGTAGGTAACACTTTTTCTTCTTCACCATCTTCTTCTTCTTCTTCCGCTCAATTTTCTTCTAATTTGGGTAATCAAAATCCAAATATGGCCGAAGAACGTGCTATGTCCTACTATGCCCGAAATTTTGATGAGGCGTAATCAAGTATTGTTCGACCCGCTATTGTGAACAATAATTTTGAATTGAAGCCGAGCATCATTCAAATTGTACAGCAATTAGTACAATTTGATGGGCTTCAAGATGAGGAACCAAATGCGCATATTTCAAACTTTTTAGAAATTGATGGTTAAAACGTCGGCTCTTATTTATGTGTGAAAGTGGAGGTTTTTATTTATAAAAAAAGTAGAGCATTTTATTTTTGTTAGAAATCGAGTTTTAATGAGAGGGAGGCAAGTGCACCTATCGCGTGTAGTACAGGATATTCCGGTGTGGAATATCGGGGTCGTATTGTTCTCGGGGCCGGCTTAGCTATATCTACTCTTTCCCTGAAAGCCTATTATTCTACCGATAATTTTTAGGTTTGATAAAAAAGGAAATGACAAACATATACAAAATGCATAATAATAATAAAGCATAAAATAAAGTGCGGAAATAAATGAAGTGCAGAAAGCCGATGACCAACTCAGCGCGACGCTATCAAAAAGAGAACTGAACTAAAATAACTTTTAATAAAAAGAGATCCTAATTTTCAAATTAATTAAGGCGGAGACTCGGCCATGGAGGTTCCTTAGATATGAGCTCACCTTGGTCTAGGGATATCGCTCACCTGAATGCTAAGACTATTTGATCGATCGCTAGACCGACGAAGGATTCCTCTTAATGCCCGCATTACGCTAAGAACCCCTCTATTGGGTGGGGAACCCAATCCGGTAGAGTCACGCGCCTCCTCTCTCGAGCGTTAGCGCGGAGCATTCTTTACCTAAGGGTGATCGGTCCATACGTGCGGCCTCTCGGCGTTGCGTATGGATAACGGAAATAGAACCCGCACATCGATATGCGGTCCTACGCGTCGTTAACCCGGGGCAAACCTTAAGAAATTTAATTAAACTGAAAAACAGGAACTTCAATTATTTAAAGCTACTTTATCTGTCCCAATGCTCTTCGATATTGAGGCCTAAGAGCGGTTAGCCACTCATCGGAATGGGGACACTTACGCTAGAAAGCAATAAGGAAAGCAGTAAGAAAGCAGTAAAGAAAGCTGAAAATTGCAAGTCCTACTCAAACGAGTAGGACTGAAGAAAGCAGTAAATGCGAATCCCGGCTCAAATGAGTGGGCGGGTGTAAATTTATCTCATACACGCACGCACTCTACAGAAAAGTAAAATCACACACACGAACTCTACAATAAATGAAAACACACGCACGCACTCTAAGTTTTCCTACTCAAGTGAGTAGGAGAAAATGAAAGCAATAAAAGACAAGTCCCACTCAAACGAGTGGGCGGGAAATGAAAGCTGAGCGCCATTTAACTCTTAACGAGTAGGCGGAAATAGATGTATACGCACACACTCTACAGAAATTGAAATAAAGCTATAAAATCTAACTCATACACGCACACACACTTGCAAAAATAAGAAAAAGCAAAGTGACTGAAAAATTAAAACAACTGCATTTCTACCGCTAGAATGCGGTAGAAATGCATAAAAAGTGAAAATAAAAATTAACCGGACAAAAAGTTTTGCAAATAAACGCAAAATGAAAGTTGGTGAAAAATTAAAACAAGTACTTTTTCATTCTTATAACTTTATAGAAATGGATAAAAAGTGAAAATAAAACTAAAAAAGAACGAAAAGTTTTACGATCCTAAAAATTTCTAAGTTAAAGAAAATAAAAAAAACACCGTTTAAACCATTTTTTATAAATCTATAAGAATGAAAACAAACATAAAAAAGAGAAATCTAAAGCTAAACAGGTGCGGAATATGAAAATAAAATGGGCATTATAACGGCTAGAAAGTGCGATAAAATCCTAAACTAAACGAGTTAAAAAGCTTTAAATATGAAAATATAAAATAAAAAAGATAAGATAAGAAATAAGATTGCTAAAGGGAGAGTTGCTTAGATCCATTCCAAACACGTATAAAGAGAAGAAAAACACGTTTCATTAATTAAAACAACAAGTTACAAGACACAAAAAATAGCAAAAGCTAAGGAGAGGGGGAGAAATTTCCCTTACATAGCATTTGGAATATATTTGGGCAGCATAACCCCTTAGCAAAATGGACCAAAAAGGTGGACAAGAAAAGCTTCCTGGAAGCTTGTATTTATAGGAAAAATTTCGGGTGTGACACTCCCTAGGTCACGGGCGTAACAGGGGGGCGTGTCACTACTGTTCATGAGCTGATCGGGTGATTGGACTAGAAAGTTGACTTCGGCTGAAAATGTGGCGGTCACGCCCCAGGTCACGGGCGTGACAGGTGTCAGTCACGGGCATGACTAGGGCGTGACGGGGAGCTGGATCTGTGGATTTGACACGAGCTTTGACTTCGGGGCGGTCCACGTGGCGGACACGGGCGTGACAGGATTGTCACGGGCGTGTAGGTGGGGCGTGACACGGACAGCTGGCAGCTCGATGTCGGCAGCGTTGATAGTTGACGAAGAGTTGAGTGCCGACATCGACACAGGCGTGACGAGCTTTGATACGGGCGTGACTGATGGCATTGAGCGAGGAACAGTGAAATTGTTGAGTGTTGACTGGCTGATGGCGTTGAGAGCCTAACACGCCCGTGTTGGGCATGGTCACGAGCGTGACAGGGCCGAAAAAATATTTTTCTGGAAAAATTCAGAAAAACAAAAATGCTAAGTTAGAATATATTTTTAGAAAAAGAAGCAATTTTATTGAACAAAACAAACTAAAAAAGGAGAAAATAAAGTAAAACAATAAAATAAATACACTATAAAATGGGTATATTTACAACTCATCAAATACCCCCATACTTAAGCTTTTGCTATTCCAGAGCAAAAGTTGGAGATGAACCTATAAGGAATTAGAAAGAATCCTAAATTTAACTAACGCTTAAGTTAATTGTAAGAAAGATCGAAATGAATTTCCGGGGTTTCGGAATTAAATCTTAACTTACGAAAATGTTAAAATAGAGGAACTATTTCAAAAACACTTCTAAACGAAAAAAAAATTAAAAGCGGAAATTATTTTGTTAGTTTAACAAAAATGGATTGGAATTATCAAAAAAAACATTAGCTAAAAAGAAATTGATAGGAAATAATTCAATTTAAAAATTATGCTCTCAAAAAGTTTTAGATTAATTCTAGAATCATGAAAAATGGATAAGTGGATTGGCGGTTATGAATAGGGCTTTGATTTTTGAGGCGAGGTAATTTTTTCTCGAACCTCCACATTTTTTTTCTTTTTGGATTATTAGGAAAATGAAATCTTATTTTCCTAACATTTTTTTTCTTCATAAATATAAATAAACCCAATGTATATGTATAGGAGTAATGAATTTTATCCTCTCACTCCGTAACATATAATCTTTTTAAACAATTGGGTGCCTATGTTTACGGGATGAAATCTTATCCCCATTGACATAAGATCTTTTTAAGGGTGAGCGGGAATCATACTGATTAAGGCATGAAAAAAAGGTGGATGGTTTAGTTTCTAAAAGAAAGCTAGAGTTTAATAAAAAATTTTGAGAGCAACCTTTTTAATTTGAACGTTCCTATGTTTCTAAAAGCATAAGTAGAAATAATGTAAAATCCATAAATGTTATTTTCTAACATAAAAAACATGCTTTTATTCAAAAAATTAGAAGTGATAGTGAGAAAAACAAGTTCCCTATAATAAGAAAAAGCCATAAAAAAAATTCGTTAAAATCTTAACCCCAGAAATTTAAGTATATCGAGCTACAATTAAAAAACGAATAGTAAATAAAGAATTAATTAAAATTCGCTTATAAATAAACTCGAAACAATTATTTTGGAGAGCAAAGAGGTTAAGAAATGAGGTATTCGAATTTTTTAACTCAAAATAAAATTTTTTGATTTTTTTGGAGTTTTTCTTATTTTTTGATTTTTTTGGGGTTATTTTCATTTTTTGGCGATTTTTTTTATGGTTATACAACTTTTTTTATGTTTTTTGAGTTATACAAATTTTTTGGAATTTTTGATTTATAGAAATATTTACAAGAGGAGAGAGAGAAATTTTACAAGATAGGAAAGAGAAGGGGAAAGAGACGAGAATATTTAAAAAAATATTTACAAAGAAAAAAAAAGGGATCGCCCGCGAACAGACTCTTATTTGTGGTTGGTTCGATGAGTCGAACGTCGCGGAGCGATGATTCATTTTTTTTTGAATTTTTTATTTATTTTTTAATTATTATTATTTAAAGCATGAAAATATTTTTTGAAATTTTTAATTTTTTCAAATTTTTTTGGAATTTTTTATTAAGTGCTTGAAATAAAAGGACAGAAAATAGGAAACACCCTCATACTTAAGTGCAATATTGTCATCAATGTTGCACTAAGTATGAGGAACAAGATATATATATAGATAAATATGTAGAAAAAGTAAAAACATGGGTTTAGAAATTCTTCCCTAAACCGCGTTCGGGGAAGCCCGTTAAAAATAACCCTGCAAAAGTTAAAAGAAATAGCAAAAATATAACATAAAAAACGAAAAAGAAAAATTCGGCGAAAATGGTGCGGGTGATAGGGGGGCAAGTGGTTGTGAATTGTAAGCTAACGTCTTAGCTAAGTGAGCGCGATCGATATGTGATCCCCTAGCGCTCACGATTGTGAAGCTCGCCGAAACTATAAAATAAATACATAATTAATAATTTTTGTGTTTTATATATTATTTCTTAGTTTTTTTTTAGAATTTTTTAGAGATTTTTTTTGTTTTTAGTTTTTGATTTTTTGAAAATAAAAATAAAAAGAAAAAAGAAAAAAGGTTAGAGGCAAAATAAAAATGAAAGATATTTATTTTTTTGAATTTTAAATTTTTGGATGAAAAGAAAGATAAAAAAAATTTCATCAATTTTTTAAGTTTTTTAAGTTTGTTTTTTATCTTTTTTTTTTAAGTTTTAAATTTTTCTGATTTTTTTGTTTTAAAGTTTTTAAATTTTTTTTGATTTTTTGATTTCTTTGTTTAAGTATTTATTATTAATATTAATAATGATATTATTATTATTATTAATATAATATTTTTTGTTTGATCAATTTTTTATATATATATATATATATATATATTAGTAGAAATAAAGGGTAAAATTAATAGGTTTCAGGAATTCAAAATAGTAAGTCGAAATTTCTCCGGCAACGGCGCCAAAAACTTGATGGTTAAAACGCCGGCTCTTATTTATGTGTGAAAGTGGAGGTTTTTATTTATAAAAAAGAAGAGCATTTTATTTTTCTTAGAAATCGAGTTTTAACGAGAGGGAGGCAAGTGCACCTATCGCGTGTAGTACAGGATATTCCGGTGTGGAATATCGGGGTCGTATTGTTCTCGGGGCCGGCTTAGCTATATCTACTCTTTCCCTGAAAGCCTATTATTCTACCGATAATTTTTAGGTTTGATAAAAAAGGAAATGACAAACATATAAAAAATGCATAATAATAATAAAGCATAAAATAAAGTGCGGAAATAAATGAAGTGCAGAAAGCCGATGACCAACTCAGCGCGACGCTATCAAAAAGAGAACTGAACTAAAATAACTTTTAATAAAAAGAGATCCTAATTTTCAAATTAATTAAGGCGGAGACTCGGCCGTGGAGGTTCCTTAGATATGAGCTCACCTTGGTCTAGGGATATCGCTCACCTGAACGCTAAGACTATTCGACCGATCGCTAGACCGATGAAGGATTCCTCTTAACGCCCGCATTACGCTAAGAACCCCGCTATTGGGTGGGGAACCCAATCCGGTAGAGTCACGCGCCTCCTCTCTCGAGGGTTAGCGCGGAGCTCTCATTACCTAAGGGTTATCGGTCCATACGTGCGGCCTCTCGGCGTTGCGTATGGATAACGGAAATAGAACCCGCACATCGATATGCGGTCCTACGCGTCGTTAACCCGGGGCAAACCTTAATAAATTTAATTAAACTAAAAAACAGGAACTTCAATTATTTAAAGCTACTTTATCTGTCCCAATGCTCTTCGATATTGAGGGCTAAGAGCGGTTAGCCACTCATCGGAATGGGGACACTTACGCTAGAAAGCAATAAAGAAAGCAGTAAGAAAGCAATAAAGAAAGCTGAAAATTGCAAGTCCTACTCAAACGAGTAGGACTGAAGAAAGCAGTAAATGCGAATCCCGGCTCAAATGAGTGGGCGGGGGTAAATTTATCTCATACACGCACGCACTCTACAAAAAAGTAAAATCACACACACGCACACTACAATAAATGAAAACACACGCACGCACTCTAAGTTTTCCTACTCAAGTGAGTAGGAGAAAATGAAAGCAATTAAAGACAAGTCCCACTCAAACGAGTGGACGGGAAATGAAAGCTGAGCGCCATTTAACTCTTAACGAGTAGGCAGAAATAGATGCATACGCACACACTATACAGAAATTGAAATAAAGCTATAAAATCTAACTCATACACGCACACACACTTGCAAAAATAAGAAAAAGCAAAGTGACTGAAAAATTAAAACAACTGCATTTCTACCGCTAGAATGCGGTAAAAATGCATAAAAAGTGAAAATAAAAATTAACCGGACAAAAAGTTTTGCAAATAAACGCAAAATGAAAGTTGGTGAAAAATTAAAACAAGTACTTTTTCATTCTTATAACTTTATAGAAATGGATAAAAAGTGAAAATAAAACTAAAAAAGAACGAAAAGTTTTACGATCCTAAAAATTTCTAAGTTAAAGAAAATAAAAAAACACCGTTTAAACCATTTTTTATAAATCTATAAGAATGAAAACAAACATAAAAAAGAGAAATCTAAAGCTAGATAGGTGCGGAATATGAAAATAAAACGGGCATTATAACGGCTAGAAAGTGCGATAAAATCCTAAACTAAACGAGTTAAAAAGCTTTAAATATGAAAATATAAAATGAAAAAGATAAGATAAGAAATTAGATTGCTAAAGGGAGAGTTGCTTAGATCCATTCCAAACACGTATAAAGAGAAGAAAAACATGTTTCATTAATTAAAACAACAAGTTACAAGACACAAAAAATAGCAAAAGATAAGGAGAGGGGAAGAAATTTCCCTTACATAGCATTTGGAATTATTTGGGCAGCATAACCCCTTAGCAAAATGGACCAAAAAGGTGGACAAGAAAAGCTGCCTGGAAGCTTGTATTTATAGGCAAAATTTCGGGTGTGACACGCCCTAGGTCGCGGGCGTGACAGGGGGGCGTGTCACTACTGTTCATGAGCTGATCGGGTGATTGGACTAGAAAGTTGACTTCGGCTGAAAACGTGGCGGTCACGCCCCAGGTCACGGGCGTGACAGGTGTCAGTCACGGGCGTGACTAGGGCGTGATGGGGAGCTGGATCTGGTGATTTGACGCGAGCTTTGACTTCGGGGCGGTCCACGTGGCGGACACGGGCGTGACAGGATTGTCACGGGCGTGTAGGTGGGGCGTGACACGGACAGCTGGCAGCTCGATGTCGGCAGCGTTGACAGTTGACGAAGAGTTGAGTGCCGACATCGACACAGGCGTGACGAGCTTTGACACGGGCGTGGCTGATGGCATTGAGCGAGGAACAGTGAAATTGTTGAGTGTTGACTGGCTGATGGCGTTGAGAGCCTGACACGCCCGTGTCGGGCATGGTCACGGGCGTGACAGGGCCGAAAAAATATTTTTCTGGAAAAATTCAGAAAAACAAAAATGCTAAGTTAGAATATATTTTTACAAAAAGAAGCAATTTTATTGAACAAAACAAACTAAAAAAGCAGAAAATAAAGTAAAACAACAAAATAAATACACTATAAAATGGGTATATTTACAACTCATCAGAAATATGCGATACTTTTAAAATCAATGGGGTTTCCGATGATGCCATTCGACTAAGACTTTTTTCCTTTCTCTTTGCACAGCAAGGCTAAGCAGTTATTGAGTTCTCTTCCAAGAGTCTCAATCACTACTTGGGCCGAGATGACGGAAAAATTTCTCACGAAATATTTTCCGCCCGCTAAAATGACCAAATTGCTCAATGATATTACTTATTTCTCCCAAGTTGATACGGAAATGTTATATGATACTTGGGAGCGATTTAAGGAATTGCTTTGTCGTTGCCCGCATCATGCAATCCCCCATTGGTTGCAAGTGCAAACCTTTTATAATGGCCTCAATCAACAAACGAGGCAACATATTGATGTCGTCGCTAATGGAACGTTAAATAACAAGACCCCGTCGGCCGCCGAAGAACTTATAAAAGGTATGGCCATGAATACGAAAAATTGGAGTACACCCCGGTCTCGTCCGCCTAAACCGGCCGGGATGTACGAAATCGATACGATTTTTAATTTATCTCTCTAGATAGAGAAACTGCAAAAACAGATGAACGAGATGTCTGCTTCCTCGTCTACGCCTTCTTGTGAGCCCAAATATTGGGAGCCTTCTACTATTGCAGAGCTTGTGGATTACATGGGTAATCCGAATCGGCCACCTTATAATCCGTATTATAATTTTGGTAATACCTATCACCCGGGTATAAGGAATCACCCCAACATCTCTTGGAGTAATCCGGGGAACACGGCTCGCCCACCATACACCATTCCTCCAGGTTAGTTTTCACCACAAGCTCCAAAAGCTCCCATTCTCGAGGAGTTGTTCACCAAATATACGACTACAATTGATGCCAACATCCGGAATCTCACCGGATCTCTTCGTAATTTGGAGACCCAAATTGGGCAAATCGCTAAAATGCTCTCCGATCGCCAACAAAGAGCGCTACCGGGCAATACAGAGCCCAACCCAAAGGAGCACACCAAAGCCATCACTCTACAGAGCGGGAAGGAGTAACCACTTTGATAATATGTTTTGTAGCCTAAACTATTATCGTATTTTCTATTTTATATTGTACAAATCATGTCTATTATTAGTTTATTTTTATCATTTTTATGTAAATATTATTGCCACTAATATTTTCTTGTCCTTTTGCAGGTTTTCAGAAAATTGGTCAAAAATGACCTGACACGCCCCCCTGTCACGCCCTCCCTGGGCATGACCTAGGGCGTGTCACCCGATCCCGAGGACTCCTGCTGGAAGGGACAGAAAAACGAACAAAACCACTGTCACGCCCCCCTGACACACCCTCCCTGGGCGTGTCACCAGGCGTGACCATGGGCGTGTCGCCATCTGCAACAAAGCCAGCCGCCGCATTAAATGCCATTTCTCCACAGCACGCAAACAGTAATGTCACGCCCCTTGTCACGGGCGTGACCTGGGGCGTGACATCAACTTTTCCGATGACTGACAGATTTCCGACCAAAGATTTCGACATGACGTGAGTGTCACGCACCCCCTACACGGGCGTGACTTAGGGCGTGTCAACCAACGTACAATGTCAATGATCCTTCCCGCTAGAGTCCAGAGCCCGAGGTCAACATAGTACTGTCATGCCCCCTGACACGCCCCCCCCTAGGGCGTGTCGGAGGGCATGACCAACCTATGAGAAAAAATCTATAAATTGAGACCCCCTCTCTTCATTTCAGGAAGTTTTGGCTGAGAGGGGGAGGTGCTGCCCCTTTGGTTCCTGGGTCATTTTCTAGTTTTTATGCTTTTCTCTCTCTCTCTCTCCCTCTCTTTATAATTTTTGTTTAACCCTAGTTTAATCTTAGTTTGTTTTAGCTTTTATTGTAATCTTGCTCTTGCTTAGTGCTACTTGTAGGGCTAGAATAGGATTTAATTTTCATGCACTTGTAATTTCCTTTTCAATAGTATAACTTGCCCCTTTTTATTAATATAAGTGTTCTTTGTGTAGCTTTTGTTCTTTTTATGCTTTACTACTCATCCCCCTGCTCCACTTCACTATGATTAACTAATCCTCCTTGTACCTGATCTTGATGATCCGAGGTTCGAGCGATTAAGTTATGATGTTTTGATTAATCTTTTTTTTAGGTTAGGGCCTTGAATTACTCTTGCTTAATCATGGGTTGGAGGTATATTATCGATATATACTATCCACCTTAGCTTTCATTCTGGGCTAGCCGAGAGGCCGATAGAATGAAGTGAGTATTCAAGAGTAAAGGGAGTGGTACGCACTCCTCGAGAGAGGCAGACGTCCAAATATCCCGGATTGGAGTAAAATCCAATAGTGGGGTTCACCGCATAAAGCGAGTTTTAGGCCTCCGATTTAGACGAGAGACGGTCGGACCTTCCTAAACTCAGTTGGGCATGACTTTGAGAGAAGCGTGTTCAAGCTTTAGGAACCTCCACGGTCAAGGATCTTTATCGTATTAAGTTTAGATTTTTATCTCATTTTCTTAATCGTCTTTAGCCGAGGTGATTCTTGATCGAGTGCATTTCCATTTCATATTTTCAACCTTTCATAGTAATCACCTATCTTGTGCTCTTTAATTAACTGCAGTAGTTTTCTTTCTAGCATAGTTCTTTACTTAATAGCTTTACTTAATTGTGGTAGTTCTCTTTCTAGTATAGCTTTACTTCCTTCCTTGCACTTCGATTTTCTAAAACCCTAGTTTTTTCGTCGATAAGATAATAGCGTTCGTGTGAGTAAGCATAGCCAACAGTTCCCGGATTTCAATACGACACTTGTGTCCCCTAGCTACAATTCGATAGGTATACTTGCCTCATTGGGTTGCTAGTTCGGTTGCGTTTATTTTCTTCGAACCCTAGCGCGCAACAAGTTTTTTGCGCCTTTGTCGGTGATCCAACTTTTGTTGATATATTGAAAACACGAACCTATTAATTTTATCTCTTTTCTTTCTCATCCTCCTTCTTTAAATTTTAAAAATCAAAAAATTTTTTATCACCGCTCTTAATAGTAACCAACCTCACAGTTTTTCTACGCCACCTAATTCTCTCGAAAAGGGAAAAGGGCTTTAAGCGCCACTGTCTTGTCTAGTACCTTGAGAACCCTTCACGAGATAGTCCTTGGGAAGTTCGGGAGTTAATCTATAAAAAAAAATTTTTAAAAAGAAAAAAAAAATTAATTTCTAATCTAGTTTTTTTTTCTAGTTTATCCTTTTTCTCTTTCTTTTCTTCTTTTCTGTTATTTTAGTGCATGACCCGCGGGAGTCCGTCGGTTATTTTGGACTTGGACAACGAAATTGAGCGTACTCTTCGGAGAAGATCATGATTTCAAGGTCCTACCATTCAAGTGCCGGTTGAGGACTCCGAGTCATTTGCACATTTAAGAATGGAAGAACCCAATGTAGATGAGGCTGTGCAAAGGACTATGTCCTATTATGCACGACCGAACCTCGAGGGAACAGAATCTAGTTTAGTCCGCCCTGCTATAGCAAATAATAACTTCGAATTAAAGCCTAGCATAATTCTAATGGTGCAGCAGTATGTGCAATTTGACGGACTTCAAGACGAAGATCCGAACGCACATATAGCTAGCTTTATTGAAATTTGCGACACCTTCAAGACAAATGGTGTCACAAATGAAGCGATCAGGCTAAGAATCTTCCCCTTCTCTCTAAGAACTAAAGCTATGAAGTGGATGAACACACTTCCTAAAAATAGCATAACCACTTGGAATGAATTAACTGAAAAATTTTTGGCGAAGTATTTTCCGCCAGCTAAAACTGCAAAACTTAGGAACGACATCTCTGCCTTTGGACAAATATACTCCGAAACCCTATATGAAACCTGTGAGAGATTTAAAGAATTATTAAGACGATGCCCACATCACGCGCTGCCTGTATGATTACAAGTGCAGACGTTTTATAACGGGCTAAATCAAAGCACGAAGAAAATGATAGATGCAGCTTCTTGCGGTACTTTAAATCATAAGTCCCAAGAAGCTGATCTTGAGCTTTTTGGGGAAATGGCCATGAACACTTATCAGTGGACTGTGCCTAGGTCCCGCCTGAACAAGCCTGCAGGTATCTTTCAAGTGGACAACGTCTCCCACCTCGCTCTGCAAGTAGAAATCCTAAGCAAAAAGATAACGGAGATGACTGCTGCCTCCGCCCCTCAGGTATGTGAATCTGCATCCCCTACTCAAGAACATTTAGATTATGTTAATAATATGCCTACAACTTCCTTTAATAATTTTTCTGCTACGAATTTTCATCCTCCTGGTTTTAATTTTCCGAATAGTTATAACCCTGGTTTAAGAAATTATCCAAATTTTTCGTGGAGTAATCCATCGAATGCTATGCGCCCGCCACTACAAAACGATTTTTCTGTACCACCACTACCACCTCTTCAAAATTATCCAAAACCTCCAAGCTTGGAGGAATTACATTCTAAATATATCACCACAAATGACGCTAATATAAGAACTTTAACCGGAAGCGTAAAAAGTCTACAAAATCAGGTAGGACAGCTCGCGAAAATAATTTCTTAGCGACCCGCAGGGTCTCTTCCTTCCAATACCGAACCCAACCCGAGAGAGCAAGTGAAAGCTATAACTCTTCGGAGTGGGAAGCAAGTCTCCGGTATGGTAAGTGAAGAGCCCGAGGCAAGCTCCGCTCCCACCTTTAAAAATTAAAGCTCCGCTCCCGCCTCTAAAAATCAAAGCTCCGCTCCCGTTTTAAAAATTCCACCCTCTGCTGAAGATGTTATCACCCCTATTTTAGAAAAAAAATCACTCCACCACCCATCTTCAAAAATAATTCAACTCCTCCATATCCCTCCGAACTTAATAGACAACGTCAAGATGATCAATACTCCCGCTTCTTAGAGATCTTCAAGCAAATCCACATTAATCTTCCCTTCCACGAGGCTATTTCGCAGATGCCGAAATACGCCAAGTATCTTAAAGACCTCCTCACAAACAAGAAGAAGTTAAAGAATCTTTCGCACGTCACGCTAAACGCCGAGTGCTCTGCTGTTTTAATAAACGGTTTGCCGAAGAAAATCAGTGACCCGGGTAGTTTCTCTATCCTGTGTGTCTTCGGTGATCTTTTTGTTAAACACGTGTTAGCCGACTTAGGCGCGAGTATAAACCTGATGCCCTTTTGGTTGTTTAAAAAGTTAGGGATTGGTAGCCTTAACTCCACGCATATGAGTATCCATCTAGCCGATAGATCCGTTAAGTACCCGTTAGGAATAGTGGAGGACGTTCTAGTGAAAGTTGATATGTTTATCTTCTCGGTGGACTTTGTCATTTTGGACATCGAAGAAGACGTCGAGGTTCCCCTATTCCTTAGCCAACCCTTCCTTGCCACCTCCCGAGCCATCATTGACGTAAGCAATGGTAAGCTCTTTCTTCGAGTAGGCGATGACGAAGTCACATTTTCTTTTACCCTTTCGATGAAGAACACCTTAACAAACGATGACTCCTGCTTTTTCGTAGACGTCGCGAGTGATGATTCTTCCTACTGCATCTCCGACTTTGAAAAAGAATTTTTTGCTTTTCGCTCCTCTTCTCTTACAACTAAATCGCTGCAAGGAAGTGATGAATCTTCTGATTGTCTTTCTGAGTTTGAAAAAGAATTTTCTTATTTTTGTTCTTCCTCTAAATCGCTACAAGAAGCTGTCTTGGCTGCTAGCCCACCCCTTATTACGTTCCTTATAAAAAAGTTTTTGAAGATATTATTTTTGAAAAAGAATGAATTTCTAAATCCTCTTATGAAGAACCCCCTATTCTAGAACTTAAAGAACTTCCTGAACACCTTAAGTATGCTTTCTTAGAAAAAGATTCCAAATTACCAGTTATCATTTCGGCCTACCTCACGGATATGCAAAACGATAAACTTCTTCTAGTTCTACGTAAGCATCGTCGGGCTATTGCTTGGCAAATTTCTGATATCAAGGGAATAAGCCCATCTTTTTGTACCCATAAAATTTTAATGGAAGATAATTTGCGTAACTCTATTCAACCTCAGCGCGGTATAAACCCGAATATGAAAGAAGTAGTTAAGGACGAGGTTATGAAATTATTAGACGTAGGAATTATCTACCCTATATCGGACAGTAAGTGGGTTAGCCCCGTTCAGGTAGTGCCAAAAAAGGGAGGGATAACCGTAGTTAGTAATGAGAATAATGAATTAATCCCGACACGGATGGTGACGGATTGGCGTATGTGTATAGATTACCGTAAGTTAAATGATGCCACCCACAAGGACCACTTTCCTTTACCATTTATCGACCAGATTTTAAAACGATTATCTGGCCATAGCTTTTATTGTTTTCTCGATGGCCTCTCGGGGTACTTTCAAATACCCATCTCTCCCAAGGACCAAGAGAAAACTACGTTTACTTGTCCCTTCGGCACCTTCGCTTACCGAAGAATGCCGTTTGGATTGTGCAATGCGCCAGCTACATTCCAGCGATGTATGCTCGCAATATTTGACAAGTACGTAGAAAGCATTATGGAAGGATTTTTTGATGATTTCTCCGTGTTCGGCGATTCCTTCGATAGATGTTTAGAAAACCTCGAAAAAGTCTTGGAACGATGCGAAGAAACTAACCTTGCCCTGAATTGGGAAAAATTCCATTTTATGGTAAGGGAAGGGTTAGTTTTGGGTCATAAAATTTCTGCTAAAGGTATTGAGGTAGACGTTACCAAGATAGAAGTTATTGAGAAGTTGCCGCTGCCTACAAACATAAAAGCTATAAGAAGTTTTCTAGGCCACGCTGGCTTTTATCGTCGTTTTATAAAGGGCATCTCCAAGATCACAAAGCCCCTCACCCATCTCTTAGAAAAAGGCGCTCCATTCATTTTTGATGACTCTTGCCTTTCTGCCTTCGAATTAATTAAAGAAAAGTTAATTAACGCACCGATTATGATTGCTCCGGTGTGGGACCTTCCTTTCGAGATTATGTGCGATGCGAGTATTTTTGCGGTGGGAGCCGTATTAGGTCAACGCATATCTAAAAACTTCCACCCCATCTATTACACTAGTAAAACCCTCACATCAGCACAAGAAAATTACACCACAACCGAGAAGGAGCTCTTAGCTGTAGTATTCGCATTTGATAAATTCCTCCTTTACATTACACTTTCAAAAATCATTGTTTTTACGGACCACTCGGCCCTCAAGTACCTTCTTGCCAAAATGGATGCCAAGCCTCGCTTGATTCGCTGGGTCTTACTCCTACAGGAGTTTGACTTAGAGATCCGTGATAAGCGAGGAGCCGAGAACTTGGCCGCCAACCATCTACCCAGATTAGATAACCCCTTTATAGAAAAATTAAATGAAAAATCTTTTAATGATTATTTTCCTGATGAGAAGCTGCTTTTAGTTAACACATCTACTTCTCCTTGGTTCGCGCACATCGCCAACTATCTAGTGGCCAGAGTGCTCCCAAAAGAGTTCACCTCTCAGCAAAAGAAGAAATTATTTTCTGAGCTGAAGAACTACTTTTGGGAAGACCCGCATCTTTTCAGAATTTGTGCGGATCAAGTAATAAGGAGATGTGTTTCTTATGATGAAGGAATTGATATTCTAAAACATTTGCATGAAGGTCCGATAGGTGGGCACTATCAAGCTGCTCGCACCGCTCACAAGGTTCTTTGCGCGGGTTTTAACTGGCCTAGCCTATTTAAAGACGCACAAGCCTTTGTGAGCAGGTGTGATAGTTGCCAACAGTCGGGAAACATTTCTAATAAAAATGAAATGCCACAAAATTATTTCTTAGAGTGCGAAATTTTCAACCTCTGGGGAATTGATTTTGTTGGCCCCCTTCCTTCTAGCTTCGGAAAAATATATATTTTAGTTGATGTTGATTATGTTTCACGATGAGCTGAGGCCCAAGCTCTTCCTACGAACGACTCCCGAGTTGTAGTCATGTTTTTTTAAAAATTATTTTCTAGATTCCGTACGCCTCGCGCAATCGTTAGCGATAGGGGTTCCCATATCTGTAATGCACAATTTTCAAAAATCCTTACCAAATACGACGTTACGCATAAGCTTTCCACTGCCTACCACCCCCAAACTAACGGACAAGTCGAAGTAGTTAATAGAGAAATAAAAAGAATATTAGAAAAGACTGTTTCAACTTCTAGGAAAGAATGGTCAGCCAAACTAGACGATGCTCTATGGGCCTACCAAATAGCGTACAAAACCGCCCTCGGATTTACGCCGTATCGGCTGGTCTATGGAAAATCATGCCATCTGCCCGTAGAGGTAGAACACCGGGCCTTTTGGGCATTAAAATTTTTATACTTCGATCCCCACTCAGTCGGTGACCTTCAAAAATTCCAACTAAATGAACTCAATGAGTGGCGCTCTTATGCTTGTGAAAATAATAAACTTTATAAAGAGCGGACGAAGCGTTTACAAGATAAACACTTAAGGCACCCTAAAAACTTTAAGCCGGGCGACCAAGTCCTTTTATATAATTTTCGTTTACGTTTATTTCCGGGCAAATTAAAATCTCGCTAGTCTGGCCCATTTTCAGTTTTAGAAGTATTTCCTTATGGAACTGTTTTAATTTCTCACCCTGATAAGGGTAATTTCAAAGTGAATGGTCAGCGTCTTAAACTATATTTTTCTGGTGATGATGTTGTCAGTCATAACATTATTAAGTTTCTGCTTAACGATCTTTAACTTCGAACTTTTAATTTTTGCTAAAAACAATTTTATTTCTGGACAACAATATTTTTGGACAATATTATTTTTTTATACGTCGAGCTCAACGATGCTTTAAACAAAGGGCGCTCTTGGGAGGCAACCCAAGTTATCTTTTTCTGTTTTGTTTATTTTACAATTTTTTGCCTCGAATGGCTCCGACAAGCTGAAACTTCTGCGATCGCCTGCTCCAACGTTGCTGAATCCATCACGAAGTCCAAAGAAGACATTCGGAGGAGCGACATCACTCAGTTTTTGTAGCAAATAAATCTGGGGAAGTACCTGTCTTTCAATCATGTCTTTCAATTCTGTCTTTCAATTCTGTACTTTATTTTTCTCTCCTTCTCCAATCCCCTTCTTTAGCCATTGAGGACAATGTCAATTTTAAGCTTAGGGGAGGACTTCCTCCTTCATTTTTGCTTTGTGTAAATATTTTTCTTTTTGTATATATTTTAAATATTTCCAAAAAAAATGAATATCTTAAAATTCCAAAAAAAGAGAAAAAATTTCCAAAATTAAAAAAATATATATATTTCACAAAATTAAAAAAAAATTATTTGTGTTTTTGAATTGTTTAGACATTTTGGTATTTTAATAGTACCCCTAGTTTTTGTTTTTGTTTTACTCAAAATTTTCTATAACTAACGTAGTTAATTATAATATTTCTAATCGTCCATTTTAATTATGTTTCACAAGTAAAATGTTGGTCATGTTGTGTTTCTAATTCACGGTAGCATGTTAAGGTGAAATATTTTTCTAAAACTCGCATTTCTATTATGGTTTTTTGTTTTTTATTTCTTTTACTTTCTCAAAAATTCATCATCCACTATTTTCTTTTTCGTTTTTGAATAATTTTTGTAAAGTCAACTTTTGAATAACGTAGTAGATGTGAACGATCCAAGTCACCTATTTTTTCTATTTTCAAGTTAATTTCATCAATCTTCTTTTATTATCTAGGACTCGCTTTTTGAAATTTTTCAAACAATTGTTTTCAATAAATTCAAAAGCGTGAAAATGATTTAGGCCGTTTTTGTTTTCGTTTGAGCTTTCCTGCCAACCTAAAAACTTTTACCACTAGTTATCCATTTTTGATCCTTTTTCCGATTTCATTTGATAGCTCCTCCCTTCATTTCAGTTTCACCAAAGCCAAAATTTCCAACCTATCGAATCACACTAGCCTTTTTGAGTTTCATAAATTATTTTGACGATTTTGATTGGATATTTTGTGATTTTTGTGGGAGAAAGGTTTTTGAAAAAAAGCATGCTCAAAACTGATGTTTATTTTTGTTTGGCCAATTCAATAGGAAAATAAAAATATTTATGGCCTTTGTTTTGAAAAAAAGAAAAAAAATTGAAAAAAGAAGAAAAAGAAAAAAAAATTTATATATATATTTTTATGAAAGTATTTGAAACTCTTTGCTTTGGTTTAGTGTGATTTTAAACCTTCACGTTTATCTTTGAATTCCACTCCTAATCATATTCCTAAACAAAACATTTCTATCCTATTTAAGTCCTTTTGATTCACGCTTTTTGATTTTTGTTTAACAACTAAGAAAAGAAAAAAAGTATATCAGTTTTAGTTTTGGATTTAAACCTAGATTTTTGTTAATTAAATTGATATAATTATAATGTGTTGCTTGGATCTAGTAACAACTCAATGCGTGTTTTTCATTTTTGTTGCTTTGCTTAAGTTTATTTAAAAAAATTCCGTTAAAATTTTGGATGATTTGTTTTTATTGAGTAAAGTTTATAAAAGTTTTACCATACCTAAATAATTGTTTTAGACTTGCATTTCACCTTTTCCCTACTTAGAATTTCGCATAGTACTTGTGTAGGCATAATTAAAACTTTTTGATTAGTCCTTTTTATAAATATCTAGTTTTTATATTTTTGCTTGGGGACAAGCAAAGCTTAAGCTTGGGGGCAAGCAAAGCTTAAGCTTGGGGGAATTTGATAATACGTATTGTACAAATCATGTCTATTATTAGTTTATTTTTATCATTTTTATGTAAATATTATT
The DNA here is from genome assembly GCA_039513925.1 of Platanthera zijinensis. NCBI lineage: Eukaryota > Viridiplantae > Streptophyta > Magnoliopsida > Asparagales > Orchidaceae > Platanthera > Platanthera zijinensis. Next base: position 101,718,280 of record CM077082.1, on the reverse strand, counting down.
GCCACTAACATTTTCTTATCCTTCTGCAGGTTTTCAGAAAATTGGTCAAAAATGACCTGACACGCCCCCCTATCACGCCCTCCCTGGGCGTGACCTAGGGCGTGTCACCCGATCCCGAGGACTCCTGCTAGAAGGGACAGAAAAACGAACAAAACCGCTGTCACGCCCCCTGACACGCCCTCTCTGGGCATGTCACCAGGCGTGACCATGGGCATGTCGCCCTCTGCTGCAAAGACTGCCGCCCCATTAAATGTTGTTTCTCCACAGCACGCAAACAGTACTGTCACGCCCCACCGTCATGGGCATGACCTGGGTCGTGACATCAACTTTTCCGATGACTGACGGATTTCCGACAAATGATTTCGACATGACGTGAGTGTCACGCCCCCCTACACGGGCATGACTTAGGGCGTGTCAACCAACGTACAAAGGCAATGATCCTTCCCACCATAGTCCAGAGCCCGAGGTCAACATAGTACTATCACGCCCCCTGACACGCCCCCCCTAGGGCGTGTCGTGGGCGTGACCAACCCGTGAGAAAAAAATCTATAAATTGCCATTTCAGGAAGTTTTGGCTGAGAGGGGGAGGTGCTGCCCCTTTGGTTCTTGGGTCCTTTTCTAGTTTTTATGCTTTTCTCTCTCTCTCTCTCCCTCTCTTTGTAATTTTTGTTTAACCCTTGTTTAATCTTAGTTTGTTTTAGCTTTTGTTGTAATCTTGCTCTTGCTTAGTGCTACTTGTAGGGCTAGAATAGGATTTAATTTTCATGCACTTGTAATTTCTTTTTCAATAGTGTAACTTGGCCCTATTTATTAATAGAAGTGTTCTTTGTGTAGCTTGTGTTCTTTTTATGCTTTACTACTCATCCCCCCTCCTCCACTTCGCTATGATTAACTAATCCTCCTTGTACTCAATGTTGATGATCCGAGGTTCGAGCGATTAAGTTATGATGTTTTGATTAATCTTTTCTTTTTAGGTTAGGGCCTTGAATTACTCTTGCTTAATCATGGGTTGGAGGTATATTATCGATATATACTCTCCACCTTTGCTTTCATTCTGGGCTAGCCGAGAGGCCGATAGAATAAAGTGAGCATTCAAGAGTAAAGGGAGTTGTACGCACCCCTCGAGAGAGGCAGACGTCCAAATCTCCCGGATTGGAGTAAAATCCAATAGTGGGGTTCACCGCGTAAAGCGAGTTTTAGGCCTCTGATTTAGACGAGAGTCGGTCGGACCTTCCTAAACTCAGTTGGGCATGACTTCGAGAGAAGCGTGTTCAAGCTTTAGGAACCTCCACGGTCAAGGACCTTTATCCTATTAAGTTTAGATTTTTATCGCATTTTCTTAATCGTCTTTAGCCGAGGTGATTCTCTATCGAGTGCATTTCCATTTCATATTTTCAACCTTTCGTAGTAATCACCTATCTTGTGCTCTTTAATTAACTGCAGTAGTTTCCTTTCTAGCATAGTTCTTTACTTAATAGCTTTACTTAATTGGGGTAGTTCTCTTTCTAGTATAGCTTTACTTCCTTCCTTGGACTTAGATTTTCTAAAACCCTAGTTTTTTCGTCGATAAGATAATAGCGTTCGTGTGAGTAAGCATAGCCAACAGTTCTCGGATTTCAATACGACACTTGTGTCCCCTAGCTACAATTCGATAGGTATACTTGCCTCATTGGGTTGCTAGTTCGGTTGCGTTTATTTTCTTCGAACCCTAGCGCGTAACACACTTCTACAATTCCGGTTGAAACTTCTCCAATTCCGGTTGATACGGAGGTAACAATTTCTTAATTTCTCCTCTGATTAAGCCTTCTAGTTATAATAAACCAAAAGCTTATCAACCACCTCTTCCCGACCCGTCTAGAATGCAAAAAGACTGGGTGGATGAGCATCACGGTAAATTTTTAGACATGTTTAAACAAATTCAAATTAATTTACCATTTTGCGAAATAATTGCACAAATGTCGAAGTATGTCAAGTACCTCAAGGATATTTTATCTAACAAAAATTAACTTGTGGATATCTCTACGGTTTAATTGAACGCGGAGTGTTTGGCAGTTTTACTCAATAAATTTCCTAAGAAATTACCCGATCCGGGTACTTTCTCTATTCCTTGTCTATTTGGTGATTTATTAGTAAAACGTGTGTTAGCTGATTTAGGCACCTCCATTTTTTTAATGCCTTATTCTTTAGTGAAATAGTTGGGATTAGGGTAACCTAAACCCACAAGAATGAGAATTCAATTGGTGGATCGGTCTATCAAGCTCGCTACGGGGATCATTGAGGATGTGCTCGTCAAAGTCGATAAATTTATCTTTCCGGTAGATTTTATCATCTTTGACATAAAAGAGGACACCGAGGTACCAATCATTCTCGGTCTCCCTTTTCTAGCCACCTCGCGCGCTATTATAGACGTTAGTAATATTAAACTTCTCCTTAGAGTCGGAGATGAAGAAGTTACCTTTACTATTGACTCGTCGATGAAAAATTCGCTTGCTAATGATGACTCATGTTATTACTTGGAGGCTTCTCCCGAAGAAGACTCCTTTTCTTTTTCTGAACTTGCTTTATCTATTGATCATGAATCTAATTTTGAAAATTTAGATTTAATTACTCATTAAAATAGTGATAACATTTCGATCACTCGCGCACATATATCTGAAATTTTAGAAGTCGGTAGTGAAAAATTTAAAACATCTTATGATGAACCTCCTACACTTGAACTAAAACAATTGCCTAATCATTTAGAATATTTATTTTTAGCGGAGGATTCTTAACTTCCCATAATTGTGTCGGCCTACTTGACCGATGATGAAAAAATTAAATTATCTAATGTCGAAGTATGAGACCGGGCGGTCTGGCGGTTAGAGCCTGACGGGTTGTAGACCGGGCGGTCTGGCAGTTTGAGTCTGGCAGGTTGATATCCAGGCTGTTGCTGTGTGGTGTCCGGCGGTCTGATGGTTTATCTCCGGCGGCTTGGAAACTGGGCGGTCTAGTGGTCTCCTACCGCATTTCTCTCTTGCTTCTGGTATTGCCGAGCGGTAAGAACATTGTCTAATCACGCGGCCTGTTCCGGTCTGTTGTTTTAGCTGACCAGACCTAATGTATAGCTTTAGTCCCACATTGTTAGTTTGTACTTTATCCTCTCTCCTCCATTCTATAAAAGGGAGGCCATACCTTTGTAAATGATTTCTTTTTGGATAATAAAATTTAAATTATTCAAAGTTCCGGCTTGTTTTCTAGTCGTTTGTTCGCTACTTTAGTCGTTTGTTCGCTACTTCTCACAAGGTATCAGAGGACTCAATCATCTCCTCCTGATTCTGTACGCCCTGTCCGCGCGGCTTGCCTCTTCTTCTCGTGACCTGTTCTCGCGGTTTGTCTCTTCCGCTTGCTTGCGCCCTGTCCGCGCGGCTTGCCCCTTCTTCTCGCGACCTGTTCTCGCGGCTTGTCTCTTCCGCCTGCTTGCGCCCTGCCCGCGTGACCTCCTTTTTCCTGCCTTTAAGTCGCATCGACCTGTCACTTTGTTCACCGCGACCTGCTGCCTTTTTCGCCTTGTTTGTTCCTCCCTTCTATTCACGCGGTCTATCTTCTTGCCGTTCGACTTCTTTCCCTGCTTGGATCTGCGTCTTGGTCGTGGCTTCTCTGGCCACTAGTGTTTGACATCGTGACCGCCGCAGCTCTTTTCTTCTTATCCGCGCGGCTTGTATTCTAACCGCGTGGCTTCTCGCTGATTTCTCCTATGGCCCTTTCTGAAACCTTCACTACCACCACTCCTATCGCCACTCCGGTGCCGCATCCTACTCTCTCTGGCAACCTTGGCACAGTTTCTAAACTTGTTGGCTCCAACTATCCGGATTAGAGCGTTTATTTCACCTTTCTTCTTCGCTCTCAACGCAAACGTCATCACCTCACCGATGACCCTCCTCCTCCAGACTCTGCTGAATTTGAGGACTGGGATTCCAGTGATGCGCTTGTCCGCACGAGGTTGGCTAACAGCCTCGCCGATGAATGTCTTCTTGTCATACGCAATGATGAGACGGTCAAGACTGTGTGGCTTAAACTTGCTGCTCTCTACTTGAAGGGGGCCCAGACATCCCGCATTTATACTCTCTATGCGGATCTCTTCGTTCGCCCTTCCATGTCTCCTGCTGCGGCTTATCAGCAATTTAAGGGTCTTGGCGTCGAAATCATCTAGAATCGCCCTTTCTCCTCGGACTTGGCCGAGCAGCACAAACACTTCCAGGAACACCTGGTTGTTTGTTATCTTCTACGGCTCCCTGAGTCTTTTTATATGATCCACCAGCAGATCTTGGCCGAAGCAGAGTCTCTCACCTTGGATGCCACCGCGGCTCGCATCGCCGCTGTTACTTCACTGCTCCAACGTCCTCTATTGTCCTCCACTCCTCCACAGGACTCCTATGCTCACCAAGTTCAGCGGGGTGGCAATAGTGGCCGCAGCCAGTATGGCACGCGTGGTCCGTCAAGGTTCCTCTGCTCTCACTGTGGTCGTACCGGCCAATCTGTTGACTGCTGCTGGCAGAAACATCCTCATCTTCATCCCTCCGGTGATATTTTTTCCTCAACCTCTGCCTCCTCTCGGCCATCTGCTTCTGTGGCCACAACCTCAGGTAGTTCATACGTCGTTACCATAGGTAAAGGGCTGATTGACTCTGGTGCTACAAATCACATGACCGGAAACCCTCACAACTTCTCTCTCCTAGAGACACATGATCGGTTACCCCGGTTCTTGTTGCGGATGGTTCGCCTTCCCTGGTTCACGGGACGGGCATGGTTCAAGTCACCCCATCGCTTCGCTTAGCAGATACTCTCTATGTCCTTAAGTTCCCTTGCAATTTTCTCTCAGTTACTACTTTATGCAAGCAACTTCAGTGCTCTGTATTATTTACTCCTACTTCTTATTGTTTTCAGGACCCAAGGACCCAACGGACGATTGCTACTGGGACTGAGAGCGGCGGCCTATACTTCCTCGATAATGTTTCCGCTCTGTCCGTCTTCTCTTCCTCGTTTGCTGATCTGCTTCAATTGCATCTTCGCCTTGGACATCCTCCTCCTCAGATTCTTCGTCAGCTTCTTCCCCACTTACCTAAGACCAGTCCTCCGCTCAACTATGATGCGTGTCAGCTTGGCAAACATCACCGCTCCTCCTTCCCGCCGAAGCAAGGCCGTGGTTCCTCCCGCCCTTTTAATCTCATTCATTCTGATGTCTGGGGTCCTGCTCCTACTCTCACCGTTGGTCGGGGTAGTTCTTACTTTGTAACTTTTATTGATGATTTCTCTAGATGGACCTGGGTGTATCTATTAAAAGATCGCTCTGAACTATTATCTGTATGACAATCCTTTTACAATATGATTAAAACTCAGTTTGCTATTTCAATTAATGTGCTACGCTCTTATAATTCTAAAGAATATCTCAGTCATGAGTTTTCGACTTTTTGTATGCAATATGGGCTTATTCATCAGACCAGCTGTGTTTACACCTCACAGCAAAATGGGGTGACAGAGCGTATAAACCCTCATATCCTCGATATCGCTTGCACTCTAATGATGCAGATGCAGGTGCCTCGCTCCTACTGTGGCTATGCTGTTCTTCTTGCCTGCTATCTCATTAATCGCATTACCTCTTCGGTACTTCACGGCAAGACCCCATTCTCCATTCTCTACCCGGGAAAGGAACCCTTTCCTCTTCCTCTCTGTATCTTTGGGTGTACGGCTTTTGTGCATGCTTCATCTGCTACCCGTGACAAGCTTTCCCCCGTTCCACAAAATGTGTCTTTTTGGGATACTTGACCACTCAAAAAGGCTATTGTTGCTTTGACCCCGTTCTGCCTAAATAGTTTGTTTCCGCGGACGTCACCTTCTTCGAAAATGCATCCTAATTTTCTTCTCCATCCCCGCTTCCTCCTACTATCTCTGACTCTCCACCATCTCTCCGTGATCCTTCCACGCATATCGACATCTCCCCTCCTATATCATCTCCTCCTCCGTCTCCTCCTCTCCCTATTATATCCCCTCCTTCTTCTGCACAGCCGTCTCTCTAGTCCCGGGCCAACTTTCTCCGCCACGGACGCTCCGGTCCCGGAGGCAAAAGACGATCTGGATCTTACCATTGCCCTTTGCAAAGGGGTGCGGGCGTGTACCCAACACCCGCTTGCTGCTATTGTTTCCTATGATCGGCTTACTCCCTCTCGCAGGAGCTTTGCTTTGGCTATCTCAGTTATTACCACTCCCCGCACTTACCAGGAGGCTCTTGTTATTCCTCATTAGAAATCTTCCATGGAAGAGGAAATCGCCACTCTTACTGAAAGGGGTACCTGGACCCTTATTCCTCCACCGGTAGGTACTGATGTGGTTGGCTGCCGCTGGGTGTTCGTTGTGAAGTTTCGCCCAGACGTCACAATGGATCGTTACAAAGCCCGACTGGTGGCCAAAGGCTTTACTCAAACTAATAGAGTGGACTATTTTGATACTTTCTCCCCGGTTTCTCGCCTCAGCACCATCCGGGTTCTTCTTTCTGTGGCCGTCAATAGGGAGTGGGCTATTTCCCAGCTTGATGTCAAGAATGCTTTTCTGTATGGGGATCTTCAGGAGTACGTCTATATGGAGCAACCTCCTGGGTATGTTGCTCAGGGGGAGAAATGAGTATGTCAGTTGAAGAAGGCCATCTACGGCCTAAAATAGAGCCCTCGGGAATAGTTCGACAAGTATAGTGGCATTGTGGCTACTATTTGCTTTACAATTATTTCAGCCGATCACTCATTGTTTATTCGCAAAACCACATTGGGCCTTGTGGTTTTGGCGGTGTATATGGATCATATTCTTCTTACCGGCGATGACTAGGCTGGGGTGGACTTGACAAAGTAACACCTCTGTCAACACCTAGTCACGAAGGATATGGGCTCCCCAAAATATTTTTTGGGGATAGAAATCTCTCGGAAGTCCGACTCGTTTGTTCTCTCCCAACTGAAGTAATCTCTTGATCTTCTATAAGAGGCAGGATTGACCGGTGCCAAACCGGCCCGGTATCCCATGGCCACTAGAGAGGACAAAACATGGACAGATAACTCACCTCTTATATCCGATGCCACAAGGTATAGACGTCTGGTGGGCAAACTCATTTATCTCACGGTGACCAGACCCGACATCGCCTATGCTGTAGGCAAGGTCAGTCAGTTCATGCAAGCTCCCAGGGAATGTCATCTTCAGTCTGCCTTGAAGATATTAGAGTATGTCAAAGTAGCACAAGGAAAAGGTCTACTCTTTTTGAAGCATGGTCATCTGAGAGTTAAAGCCTACTCAGACTCAAGCTATGCGGATGATAAAAGTGACCGTAAATCAACATCGGGTTTTTGCACATTTGTTGGAGGTAATCTTGTGAGCTTGAAGAGCAAGAAGCAGTCTGTTGTCTCAAGGTCCAGTTCAGAAGCCGAATACCAGAGTATGGCGTCTACCATGTGTGAGTTAAAATGGTTGCGGGCTCTCATGCTTGAACTAGGAGAGGTCTACGACTATCCTATGCCTATGTTCTGTGACAACAAGGCCGCTATATACATATCCAAAAATCCGGTCTTCCATGATAAAACGAAACATACAGAGGTCGACTGTCATTTGATCCGAGAAGAGGTCTTGAAGAGACAGATTTGCACTCCGTTCATCACCTCCGACAAAGAGTTGGCAGATATCTTCACCAAGTTGGTTTCTACTTCCTTCTTCCACATTTGTGACAACCTGAACATGGATGATATCTATGCTCAAGCTTGAGGGGGAGTGTCGAAGTATGAGACCGGGCGGTCTGGCGGTTTGAGCTTGGCGGGTTGTAGACCGTGCGGTCTTGTGGTTTGAGTCTTGTGGGTTGATATCCAGGCTGTTGCTGTGTTATGTCCGGTGATCTGACGGTTTATCTCCGGCAGCTTGGAAACCGGGCGGTCTAGCGGTCTCCTACCGCATATCTCTCTTTCTTCTGGTATTGCCGAGCGGTTAGAACATTGTTTAACCGCACGGCTTGTTCCGGTCTGTTGTTCTAGCAGACCAGACCTATCTTATAGCTTTAGTCCCACATTGTTAGTTTGTACTCTATCCTCTCTCCTCCATTCTATAAAAGGGAGGCCATACCTTTGTAAATGATATCTTTTTGGATAATAAAATTTCAATTATTCAAAGTTCCGGCTTATTTTCTAGTCGTTTGTTCGCTACTTTAGTCGTTTGTTCGCTACTTCTCACATCTAATATTTAAAACGTCATCGTCGCGCAATTGCGTGGAAGATCACGGATTTGAGAGGGATTAACCCCTATTTTTTCACCCATTAAATTTTATTATAAGAACACGCTCACAAAACTATTCAACCTCAACGCCGACTAAATCCTAACATGAAGGAGGTAGTCAAGGTCGAGGTAATTAAATTATTAGATGCGGGCATCATCTATCCGATTTCGGATAGCTCTTGGGTGAGTCCGGTCCAAATGGTGCCAAAGAAAGGACGATTAACAATAGTTCCTAATGATTAAAATGAATTAATTCCTACTCGAACCGTTACCGGATGGCGGGTGTGCATCGATTATCGCAAATTAAATGATGCAACCCATAAGTGTCATTTTCCTTTGTCGTTCATTGACCAAATCCTTGAACGGTTTTCTGGGCACTCTTTTTATTGTTTTCTTGATGGTCTTTCGGGATATTTTCAAATCCGAATCGCGCCCGAAGACCAAGAGAAAACAACCTTAACTTGTCCATTTTGGCACCTTTGCCTATCGAAGGATGTCCTTTGGTTTATGCAATGCGCTGGCAACCTTCCAAAGGTGCATGCTAGCGATCTTTGATGAACTAGTGGAGGATATCATGGAAATCTTCATGGATGATTTCTCCGTCTTTGGAGATTCTTTTGATTTATGTTTGCAAATCTTTCTCGTGTACTCCAAAGATGTGAGGACACAAACCTAGTTTTAAACAGGGAGAAGTGCGATTTTATGGTGCGGGAATGGTTGGTCTTAGGCCACAAAATTTCTAGCAAGGGCATAGAGGTGATAAAGCCAAAATTGAAACTATAGAAAAGCTACCTCCCCCTCAAATGTTTAGTTCGTTCATAGTTTCTTGGGGCACGCCGGCTTTTATCGCCGGTTTATTAAAGATTTTTCTAAAATAACTAAGCCGCTTACACACTTATTAGAAAAAGATGCGCCTTTTATCTTTGATGAAAATTGTTCGCGCGCTTTTTCTCTTAAGAAAGAAAAATTAATCAACGCTCCTATAATGATTGCTCCCAATTGGGAACTTCCATTTGAGATAATGTGCGATGCTAGTAATTTTGCCGTAGGTGCGGTTTTAGGAAAATGCATAAATAAGAATTTTCATCCTATTTATTATGCGAGCAAAACACTAACCGCCGCACAAGAAAATTATACTAATACCGAAAAAGAATTATTAACTGTTATATTCGCATTTGATAAATTTCGTTCCTACCAAACCTTCTCTAAAATTATTGTTTTTACCGATCATTCTGCTTTGCAATATTTACTAACAAAAACGGATGCAAAACCACGATTGATTAGGTGGATCTTCCTACTCCAAGAATTTAACTTTGAGATTCGTGACAAGAGATGAGCGGAGAACATGGAGGCTGATCATCTTTCGTGGTTGGAGAAATCCAATTTGGGGGAGCTCATAGAAGAGGACATTGATGACACTTTCCCCGAGGAGTGCCTTCTCGCCATTCATAAGGTAATTACTCTCCCGACTCCTTGGTTCGCCGATTTCACAAACTACCTTGTTGCGAGATTTCTCCCGAATGGTTTTTCTTATCAAGAAAAGAAGAAATTCTTTTCTGATTTGAAAAATTGTTTTTGGGAGGATCCCTTTCTCTTTCGTGTTTGTGTGGACCAAGTAGTGTAGAGATGAGTTTCTCATGAGGAAGGCGCCCAAATTTTAAAGCATTGTCATGAGGGACCCGCCGGTGGGCACTATAAAGCTAATCGGATGGCTCGGAAAGTTCTTGAAGCAGGCTTATATTGGCCAAGTGTCTTCAAGGATGCTCACGCCCATATAAGTCGTTGTGAACAATACCAACGCTCAGGTAATATTTCCCGCCGTGATGAAATGCCTTTAAATTCGTTTTTAGAAGTAGAAGTTTTTGACTTATGGGGGATCGACTTTGTTGGACCGCTACCAATATCCTATGAAAATAAATATATTTTGGTAGCGGTCGACTACGTGTCACGGTGGGCGGAAGCGCAAGCCCTTCCCACTAATGATGCCCGAGTCGTGACTCGATTTCTCAAAAAACAATTTTCAAGATTTGGAGCACCGCGGACAATTGTTAGTGATAGGGGCACACACTTTTGTAACGCATAATTTGCTAAGGTGTTATTTAAATATTGCGTTACACATAGGTTAGCCACCCCCTATCATCCTCAAACTAGTGGCCAGATAGAAGTAGTTAACCGTGAAATTAAACGTATACTAGAAAAAATAGTTTCTACTAGTAGAAAGGATTGGTCGGTCAAGCTTGATGATGCTCTATGGGCTTACCGGACCGTGTACAAGACCGCTATCGGTTGTACGCCGTATCGATTGGTCTATGGGAAAGCATGTCATCTACCGGTTGAGCTTGAACATCGTGCCTTTTGGGCACTTAAATTTTTAAATCTTGATGAAAATTTGTCCTCTGAGCTTCGTAAATTCCAACTTAACGAGCTCGATGAGTGGCGCTCCCTTACTTATGAGAATAATAAACTCTATAACGAGTGCACCAAATTTTATCACGATAAGAAAATTAAGCACCCAAAGGACTTCCAACCGGGGGACCAAGTCCTCCTTTACAAATCGCGCTTGCGTTTATTTTCGGGTAAACTTAAGTCTCGTTGGTCCGGCCCCTTCATCGTAAAGGAGGTTTGGCCCTACGGGACGATGCTTATTTTGCACCCGGAAGGAGGAGGCTTTAAAGTAAATGGGCAACGACTGAAATCATTTGTCTCCGGTGATAATATTAACTCACAATTTAATAACATAATGTTGTGAAATCCCTAGTTCGCGCGCACCACTATGGTCAAGCTCACCGACCAAAAATAAAGCACTTGCGGGAGGCATCCCACAGTTATCTTTTCGTTTTATTCTAATTTTCTTTTCAATTTTTTACAGGTATGAAGGATATCGATGCATGGTGATCGGTTTGGAATGAGCGTCAAGCATACGTATTTCTTCATGTCGGTAAATTGTATTTTATTTTATTTTTATTCGGATTTTAACAAAACAAAAAAACAAAAAAAAATATACAAAAAAAATATAATTAACTAGTAATAATATATTTATTAAAGAAAAAGAATTTTTTTTTCTCGTACACGCCCCTGTCATAGGCGTGACCTGTAGGTCACGGGCTTATCCAGGGCGTGTTTAGCCTCACCTACGGGAGGTCCCTCCTCCGTTGTGTTTCTCGTCCGTCTTTCGGCTATGATACGGGCGTGACAAATATAGGTCACGGGCGTGTCCTGACCAGGTCACGGGTATCCGAGGCATTGACCAGTCACGCCTCGGATTCCTTTTTCATGTGTTGGACTTGACTGACACGCCCTAGAGTAAATATCGTGATACTAGGGCGTGATAGCAGAATCCGAGGCCACCGCCTCAGACCCCGCGCCCCTATATTGGATTCCTCTTACACGCCCTTAGTCACGACCGTGACTCTGAGAGTCACGGGCGTGACTGTGGGGCGTGACCACCGAATCCGAGGCAGTCTGCCTCGGATTCCTTCTGTGTTTGACCCTAGCTTGTCACGCCCCAATCACGGGCGTGACATGGGTGCGTGACCGACCCGTGAGAGACTATAAAAAGGCATTTTTCCCCTTTCTCTTTTCTTCACACCTCCACCCTTCAAACCTTCTATTCTCTCCTCCGTGTGGCCGAATTTCTCCCCTCTTTCTCACCATACCTCGCCACCATGCTCGTTCCTCCGCATCTTCCTCCGAGTACCCCGCCGATCCTGCCTCAGCGGAGGCCATGCTCCTTTTCGACAATGCAACCCAACAAGACATGAGCGAACGACTACGCGCCAAACCGTTTGGCATTTTCCGCATTTTTAACAGGGCCATCCTTGCCACATTTGGAGTGGCGGAGATAGTTTTGGGATTTCTATCCACCCTGTGATGGGCTCCCCTCTTCTCCATTTCTGAGCCTGCTTTCCTCGAACTCACCATCGAGTTCTTGGTCTCTTTTGAGTTCAACTGGGAAGCGCAAGATGATTTCATCATCTTTCGCATGGGCGGGATGATGCACCAACTCACCATCCGCAAACTCAATGTCGCCATGGGCTTTTGCTCGAAGGCCTTCTCCACTTCCCCCGCCTACCTCGACCTAAAAACTTTTTTCCCTCCCGACTTCAACCTCCTCACTTTTTGGTCGGAAATCAGTAATGACGCCAACCCCTACACCCCAAAGAAATCCAAGGGTAGCCACCTCATCTCCACCGCTTTGCGCATTCTACACAACCTTTTCACTTTTACTCTTTCCAGACGCGGCGATAGCCACGACGTGGTGACTCGGGCGTACTTACTATACTTGTATAGTATGTTTTACCGGGTCCCACTCAACCTTGATTACATGCTCGTCATTTTCTTTCGGCACCAGGCCGAAAATGTGAGATTGGGGGCGGTGCACGGCGCGAATTTCATCACTCTCCTCGCCAAGCAGACTGGCGTTTGGGATGCTTTTCCACGGCTCACTTGCATGCAAATGCCGCAGCCTCTTCATTTCCCGACCCTTCAGGCCCTCTGCCTAGCGAGACGACGCGAAGGCGAGTTTGAGGCTATTCCCCCGTTAGTTGGTGGCGGGGATCTTGATCTTGATCATGGTGCCGGTCCCAGCAGTACTCCTCATTCCCCCCAGATTCCGCCACCACCACTGCACTCTGCTCCAGCGCCCGAGCCTTCAAGTTATTGGGACCAGCAATTTGGATTGCAACATACTCACATAGACCAGATGCAAACCCATTTTAATGGCCGCTTTGCTTCTTTTGATGCGCGCTTCGCCGTGCTCGAGCAAAACCATACTTCTTCTATGGCGCATATTACCTGCGAGTTCGCGAACATGCAGACTTTCTATCAGGAGCACAAGGATGCTGCTGACTAGGAGTAGATGCCTTTTCATTTCTTTGGACTTGTACAGGGTCACCTCTCTGTATCTGTATCTTTGTTTTATTTTCATGTACTTGTTTTTATTACTAAAAAAATCTATAAAATATTATGTTTTGCTTTGCTACTCTCATACATGTCTCTTTTGATGCTGGTTGGATATTCTTAGGGAAGTTTTCTTTTCTTGCCTTTTTTTAATTTTTACATTGGGGACAATGTATAGCTTAAGTATGGGGGAGGGATACTTCTCAAGCAAAATATAAAAAAAATCTTTTCAAAAATTTAAAAAATTATATTTTAAAAAAAAAATTTAAAAAACAAAATATAAAAAAAAATTCAAAAAAATTTTTAAACTCAAAAAATTTTTATATATCAAAAAATTCAAAAAGTTTATTTTGTCTTGAATTATGTTTTTCAAAAAAAGAAAAACTAAAAAAAAAAAATTTTAGAAAATCGAAAATTAAATTTCTTTGAAAGCGACGTTTGGGATATTACCCCATCTTAGCTCCTAGTACCGGTGAGAGCCCTTCACAAGGTATACCTCGGGAAGTCTAAGAAGTAACAAAAAAAATTAGGTTTATTTTTTAAAACTAGAGAAGTCATTATTTCTATATTTGTTCACATGCAAAATCTTAGTAATTCAACTTTTTTATAGTGTTTAGAGAATTTTAATGTTTTAATTTAATTTTTAATTTTGGAGTAAAACTATTGGCCATGCTGTGTTTCTAGTCAAATGCACGTGTAAGTAGAATTTTATGTAGATGTAAATATTAAACATATAACTATATTTTCATTTTTTTAAATGTGTGGAAATCTTTTATTTTACTTTAATTTCTAATTTTCATTTTTCTAAATGTGTGGAAATCTTTTATTTTACTTTAATTTTGAAAATCGGTAGAATTTAAAATAATTTAGGTGAGTAAGTAGAAGTTTGCTAGAAAGATATTTCACGGACCAAGAGAGATGTATTTTTTTCGATGTCTAGAACTTGCCCTCTAACTATTCTCAAGAATTTGCATAAGTTAGACTAATTAACATAAATATGATTTATGCACTTCTTTTGGCCAGTTTGAGCTTTTGTACCCGTACCTAAAAATTTTATCTTTGTTAAGCCATTTTGAGCCTATTTCCCTATTCTTTTGTTTTAGCTCCACCAAGTATTTTACCAAAGCCTAACAAACAACCTAATTGCACACTTAAAACCAATCTTGAACATAAATATACAAACAAGGTCTGTGAGTAATTAGGAGCCTTTTTCATTTTTGGTGGCTCGTTTCTTATAAAAAAAAAGAGTTGATTTATTCTTCTCTCCTCTTCAAAATAAAAAAAATAATTATTAAGAAAATTATCATTTAAAAAATGAAGAGGTAGAAATAAATTTCAATATGATGAGAGAGTTAAAAAAATAAGAAAAGAAACAAAAGAATTAGGAATTTAGCTGCGTTCTTAAAGTCATAGCAAATTTTGGTGTAAAAGCCTTCTTCAGGTTTTGGTGTGACTAAGCCATCATTTTTATCTTTGACCACCCTCACCAAAAACCTAAGCCTACATTTCAACCTAATTAAGCCCTATTGATTTATGTTTATAAGTTAGACTTGTGCCGTGGCGAGAGTGTGAATGGGCAAGCCTATGGCCATCGACATTGATGGATTTCTTTGGAGGGTATCTTAATCTTCATTTGTGTAATGTTATCTTAGTACACACGCTACACTCTCCCTAAAAATAATTTTGAGATTTACCGGATTTTTCAGTTTAAAAGTAAAAAAATAGTGAAAACGCATTTTAAGAAAAATAAAAATCTAATTTGTTTGCTAAGTAAGTCTTTCTACAAAAATTGCTACAAGCATAGGCATAAGACTTCAAATTTTACTCCTTAAGTTCAATTTTCTTTTCTAGCATTTAAATTTTTTTCTACTCCCTATAGGAAGTTGTTTGCTCGGGACAAGCAAACAAATAATTATGGGGGTATTTGGTAACTCTAATTATTTCCTATTTTTATTATGCTATTTTATAATTAATAGTTAGATATTATATATTACTTTTATAATATTGAGTTATAATTAACTAGTTTTTATATTTTATATTTATTTGTTCTAATAAAATAATTTTTAATCTTGCAAGGTAATTCTACAGATTATCTAGAGCAAAACTTGGAATTTTACATTATTGGCCTAGACACGCCCTGTGACACGCCCTACCTGGGCGTGACACAGGGGCGTGACACACAAGAGTCAATTCTGCAGCAAAAGATCGTCGACCCGCGCCTGAAGATCATCGACCGGCCCAGACATGCCCGTGTCGATACATTATACGCCCGTGTCACACTTATACGGGGCGTGCAGCTATGGAATGACCGTTGAACTTGCAACGTAAGATTAAATTCACACGCCTGGGTCACGGGCGTGTCACAGGCGTTTCCAGCATATTATTCTTCCGTTCCAGCCGTTGCCTCCAGAAGACGTTGCAGCTAGACACTCCCCTAGTCACGGGCGTGATAGGGGGGCGTGATACCTCCATAAAGCCCAGTTTACTCCCGCCGTTTTTAGCTTCCCGCAGTTTTCCAGAAACATACTTGACACGCTCTAGGTCCCTGACATGACCTAGGGCGTGACCCGTCAGTTAGAAAATTTTGGCTCTTTCTCCTCCAACGTTCTCGGGGTTTCAAGACGACGGTTCCGAGCCTGACACACCCTAGGTCACGGGTGTGACCTAGGGTGTGACCACACAAAAATTTTTCCTATAAATTCCAGACAGCTTTAGATGCTTGAGAGTCGAATTTTTGGAGTAAGAGTCTTGTAGTTTGCTATTTTCTTTTGCTGTAATTTATATTTCCTTGCATAGACTACTATTGTTGTTACTCTTAATACTAGTTGTTTTTATTTCAAGCATGTATCTCTCTACCCTCTTTTGTAATTCCTTAATCATGATGAGTAGCTAACTTCCTTTTAGCACTTGATCATGATGAACCTTGGAATAAAATTAAATCTTCTCCTTCTTTTATCAAATGTCTTTTTCTTAATTTTACTTGCTACGATTTATCTTTGATTTTTATTTCATCTAATTCATATTATGCGGATATGGGTTTCGATCTAAGATCCGTATCCTAAATGACCAAGAGGTTGCAGATACGAGGAGATCACTCAAAGATAAAAGGAGTTGAATGCACTCCTCTTATGAGGATGATGTAAATCTTCCAGATTGGAGTAAAATCCAATAGAGGGGTTCACCGCCTAAAGAAAGCTTTGGTGTTTCGACTGGCCGAAAGGTCTTAATCGATTAACCTAAGGTTAGTCAGAAGCATGAGCTCGAAAGAGATGCTTTTGTACTCTAGGAACCTCCACGGTCGATTGAGTAGAAAAGAACTCGCATTACTTTATTTTTCAAGAAGATTTATTTTAGTCCAAGGGGATTCAAGATCAAGTGCTAGCTTCCTCATAATTGAATTTCTCTTCCGTAGTATAACGCTTCTTTTTCCGTTCAACAAAAACCAATTTTTCTTCCGATAAGATAATAGTTTTCCTTGTGGTACAAGTATTCGATAGCCCCGAGTCGATATACTTCACTTGATTCTATACTTCGAATGATAGGTAAACTTGCCTCATCAATTGGAAAAACGCGCTAGCGTGGAGAAAATCTTCATCAGTGACCTCCTCCTTGAACCAGTCTACATAGCTCTCCAAGGTCTCATTCACCCCCTGCTTAATGTGGAATAAGGACACTGACTCCTTCTTCCTCTTCTTGGAGGTGGTGAACCTCAACATTAACCCCTGTAGCAGGTCCTTGGAACAGTAGATGGAGTTCGTTGGCAGTTGGTGGAACCACTCTCTCGCCTTCTCCTTTAGGATGATGGCGAAGAGAATACACTTGAAGGCATAAGACATCTGCTTTATCGAAACTACATCCTTGAACCAAGGGATGTGTTTGACCGGGTCATCCTTCTCGGTGTAGTAGGACATATCTAACTCCCTGAAACCCTCTAGAATCTGGGCAGAAGAAACCAACTCGCTAAAGGGATTTCCTCCCCCTGCTCAGTGAGACAGGCAATCTCGCACACCCATATTTCGGAACCGGCCTCCACTCATTGACCTGGGGAAGTGATCCTGCCCCTGGAGATCTCGCCCACTGCCTACATCCGCTACCTCCTTCCCAGGTCACCGACTCGGGGCATCCTATCCTAGAGTCGGGGCAGCGGCATCTTAGACAGCTGAACTCGGCATGCGTGGCAAGTGCAAATTTGACGAGGCCGAGCTCCTCCTTCTTTAACTCCTCGAACATCCACACCGTGGTAAGAGGGGGAGCTGGTGGCGAGTCAGAACTATCCGAACCTTGCCCTTCTCCTCCAGTCATCAAGCCTGCTGAAGATTTTCTATGGTGACCATGCTCCAGGCTCACCGTACCAAAAATGTTGAAACTGAAAACTCAGTCTCTATGGAGTTCAACCTTGGGTAAGGGGTGATCGCACACTTACTTCTCTCTCATGAGCCAAACAACTAAGGGAAAAGAATAGTGAATAGACTCAGGGACTCGGTATGGAGGACCCACCACACACCCGGAAGTTCTTAGAGCGCTTCCACTCCCTAGCCAAATTCCGAACTAAGGATACCTAAGAAAGAGCAAGAAGATCGGGGCACAATTAAGCATGCCTTCTCAGGTACCCCCTTGGGTCTATCTATAGATTTCTGAAAATAGCCTGCAAATAACCAACCTTTGCCATTTCAATCAGCTATATGCAGCCGAACTTTGTATGCCACAGCATAACTCTTCTATTATAAAAGGCTATGGGCAGACCAACGTGGGTAAAAAGGTAAAAGTACAACATGGAAACATGAGGCAAAAGGCCCTCTACAACATCCACTCAGTAGGGGCGGCGAGTGCTCGATGGGGCTGGCACTCGCCACCTCTTCTCGGCTGGGGGCAACTAGTGCAGGCCAGTGATGCGGAGCACTCTCCAAAAAGGCGCGAGTTCTTTGCAAACTTGGGCCTAAATTATGAATCTCTCTCACAGGAAGCCACTCAGCCAATATGGGGTTGTACAGACAGTTCAGTAATTGATGGCCGACAATTCAGTATTTCATGGCCGGCCGTTCAGAAATTCATGGTTGGTAGTTTAGTAATTTATGGATACCGGTGAAGTAATTCATGGCCAATGGTTTACTAATTCATAGCCGACGGTTTAGTAATTTAAGGTCGGCAGTTCAGTAATTCATGGCCGACGATTCATGAATTTATGGTCGTTGGTTCAGTAATTCTTGGTTGGA
Source organism: Platanthera zijinensis (assembly GCA_039513925.1). Taxonomy (NCBI): domain Eukaryota; kingdom Viridiplantae; phylum Streptophyta; class Magnoliopsida; order Asparagales; family Orchidaceae; genus Platanthera; species Platanthera zijinensis. The sequence continues at coordinate 101,699,894 of CM077082.1, read as the reverse complement.
CGTACAATAATTCATGGTTGGTATTTTATAGTTCATGGTTGGTGGTTTAGTACTTTATGGCTGGTTGTACAGTAATTAAAATTTAAGGGTTCAGTAATTCATGACAAGTGATTCAGTGATTTATGGCCGACAGTTCAGTAATTCATGATCGATGGTTCAGTAATTCATAGTCGGCGGTTTAATAATTCATGATAGGCGGTTCAGTAATACATGATCGGAGGTTCAGTAATTCGTGTCCAATGGTTCAATAATTCAAGGCAGACAGTTTAGTAGTTCATGGTCGATGGTTTAGTAATTCAATGTCGGCGATTCAGTAATTCATGGCAGGAAGTTCAGTAATTCATGGCAGGTGATTAAGTAAAATATTATTGGCGGTACAGTAGTTCTTGGCCGGTGTTTCAGTTATTCATGGATGGCAGTTTAGTAATTCAAGGCCTGCATTTTAGTATTTCTTGGTTGGCAGTTCAATAATTCATTGCCGACAGTTAAGTAATTCAAAGTCGGCGATTGCATAATTCCTGGCAGCTGGTTTAATAATTTGTGTTTTATTGTTTAGTTATACATGGTTGGCAGTTCAGATGTTTTTGGCTGGCAGTACAGTAATTCATGGGCGGAGGTTTAATGATTCATGGTCGGCAATTCAGTAATTCCTGGCAAGTGGTTTAGCGATTCTTAGCAGGCAATTCTGTAGTTAATGGGTGGCGATTCCGTAATTCTTTGTTGGCAGTTTAGTAATTCATGGCGGGCAGTTCAGTAATTCATGGTCGACGGTTCAGTAATTCATGGTCGGTGGTTCACTAATTTGTGTTTCGACAGTATAGTAATTTATGATAGGCGATTCAGTAATTCATAGTCGGGGATTCAGTAATTTATGTATAACGGTTCAGTAATTCATAGATACCAGTTCCGTAATTAATGGATAGCAGTTTAGTAATTCATGGCCCGTGGATTAGTAATTCATGGCTGGTGGCAATGAAATACATGGTCGGCGTTTCAGTAATACATGTCTGGTTGTTCAGTAATTGATTCCCTACAATTCAGTAATTCATGGTTGGGAGTTCATCAATTCATGGCGACGGTTCTGTAATTATTGGCCAGCGGTTCAGTAATTCATGGTCGGCAATTCAGTAATTCTTAACCAGTGGTTCAGTAATTCATGGACGATAGTTTAGTAATTCATTGCTAGTAGTTAAGTAATTCATGGCCCGTGGTTCAATAATTCAAGGTCGGCTGTTCAATAATTTTGGGTCGACGGTTCAGTAATTCATGGTTGGCGATTCAAGAATTTATGGTCGGTGGATAAGTAATTCTGGGTTGGCAGTTCAATAATTCATGTCCAGCGATTCTGTTGTAATATCTGGTTGTTTAGTATTTCATGGCTGACAATTTAGTAACTCAATGCTAGGGGTTTAGTAAATCATAGCCAACCGTTCAGTAATTATAATTCATAGTTGGGGTTTAATAATTCATGGTCAGTGGTTCAATAATTATTGGTAGGCGGTTCAGTAATTCATTGTCAGAGGTTTAGTAATTCTTGGCCAATGGTTCTGTAATTCATGGTCGGCAGTTTAGAAATTCATGGTTGGAAGTTCAATAATTCAAGGCCGGCGGTACAGTAATTCATGGCTGGTGGTTCAGTAATTCATATTTGGCGGTTATGTAATTGATTGTCGGTGGTTCAGAAGATCTTGGTCGGTGGTTCCACAATTCATGATCGATTATACAGTAATTCAAGGCCTGCAGTTTAATAATTCTATGTTAGCGGTTTCGTAATTCATGGTTGGTGATGACTATAAAAATATACAATTTTGTATAGTATTAATTTTGAATATTTATAAATAAAACCTTAGTTTATATATATATAACTAATTATTTTTGTTATATTTTATTTTTTTATGTTTTAGATTTATTTTCTATGTTTTTCTGAATTTTTGTATTTTTTACTTAGGTCATGCCCATGACCTAGGGCGTGACAACCCTGTTTAATTCCTTTTTATTTTATGTTTTTGTTATTTAGGAAAATCGGAAAAGCTGATGGACACGTCCACGCCACGCCCATGACCTAATCAGACACGCCCGTGCCCCGCACCAGTGTTAGCCTGTTTCCACCAAGAAGTCGCGTTGTCTCCTCGCCCCGTGCCGCCTGATGAACCGACTGCCAGACACGCCCGTGACCCAATTATACACGCCCATGACCCGATAAAGTTCTATCCATGGTTCAACCCAGCTCGACACATGTCCCGACATGTCGCCCGACACGCTCGTGACCTTGTCACTCCCATCCAACACGCTCGTGTCCAGGGGCGTGTTATTTCAAATTTTTTTCTATAAATAAAGGGGCAGAGCTTTGTAAAATTATTCGAACAACAACAGCTTCCTTAAGAACTGTTACGACTCCCCAGCTCTCTGACAAAGAATTGGTAGTAGCTTTCAAGTATTCCAAGTTCTGTAAGTTGTAATTTTTTTATCTTTCTTTTCAGCTTTGTAGAAAGTTGTAATAACTTTTTGAATTTATAAAATAGAATGTTTCAATTTCAATTCCGAGTACTTTACAATTTTATTTTTTTTGTTTCACGTTACTTTATTTTCTCATACTATCTCGAATGAAAGGCGAAGCTCTGCTTATGTCCTGGATTAAGATAGCGTGAAACAGCTTTCAAAACTATTTTTTAAAACCTTATTATTTCATACTATCCTAAATGAAAGGCGAGGCGAAAGCCTATGACCTGGATTAAGATAGTGTGAAAACTTTTCAATAGTTCTTATTTTACTACCCTATCCTGAATTTTAGGCGAAGCGAAATCTTATGTCCTGAATTAAGATAGGTAGGTAGATATTATTTTCTACACTTTATACCGCCCCCATCCTGGTAAGAGACTAAGAACCCTTAGCACTTGGTAAAGATGAGCTCTTGGTTGGATATTTTTTCAATTATTTCAACTCTACGTTCTAGTTATTATAACTAGTGTTTACTGTTAATTCATCATATACCAGGTTAAGAGACACTACGTTTAACGTTAACCCATTTTAAATGCAAGCCTCCTCGATCATGCTTTCGAGTCAGTGATGCTATAAAAGGGACCCTCTCGTTAAGTTAGGTAATCAAGAAATAGAGTTGTCCTTTAATAGGTGAATTAATATTCTCTCATAGTAATTCTGAAATCAAGGACTATCTTCTGAGTCATTATCTTAATAATTTCACGTATTTGTATTTTTCTATATTTTGTTTTTAATATAAACTCCACTTCGTTCTTTCGATAAGATAATAGTCCGTTCTAAAAAGTAGAATAATTAACACCGATCCTAGGAAAAATACGACCTTTTTATTTTCTACAAAATACTATACTCCTGTGTGATATGTACTCTTGCCTTAATCCACAGGATATATGTAAGTAAAAAAAGAGATAGACTTATATACGTAAAAGATTATATAACACCAAATCTATCCTCTTTAAATCAAAATTTACTTATCAAGATTTTTGGCGCCATTGTCGGGGACTCGTTTATATGTGTTAATATTTGAAAATAAAAGAATGCTATTAATTTTATATTTTCTTTTCTTATTATTTAAAAACCTTAGTTTTTATAAAAAATAAAACAAACATAAATTTCAGTGAATTTTAAAGTTTGCTTTAATAAAACCTAACTTTTTATTAACAATTTTATTAACCACTAACGAATTCTAACAAAAACCTAATATACTATTTTAACGTATTTTATATAAAACTTTTTTTTATTATAAAACTAGTTTATAATAAAACTGCTCTTTATTATAAACCCTGTTTTATATAAAACCTTATTTTTTGTTATTTTCCTGTTTTATGTCTTTTCGTGTGTTTGTATTTGTGTGTTTATATATATTTGTTTTTAACTTAGTTGATTTTTTTAATTGTAACTTATTTTTGTTTTACTTAGTTTATATATATTTGTTTTATTTTTGATTTTTAACAAAAAGTCTTTTTTAGTGTATGACCCGTAGAACTCAATCTGATTTAAATATTGAATTTGATCCTGAAATCGATCACACCTTTTGTAGGCTCCTCCGATCTCTGAATCAAGAGATAGTATTAAATCTGGAAGAGTCTGTAGGCACCGCACACATACAAGAAATGGCATCAGAGCCACAACAAACGCTAGAGGTGGCCCCCCAAAAGACCATGTCTTATTATGCATGACCCAATTTAGATGACACCGAGTCTAGTATCGTTTGGCTAACATTTGCTAATTATAACTTCGAGATTAAATCGAGTATAATCTAAAAGATCCAAAATTCTATTCAATTTGATGGATTACCCGACGAAGATCCAAACACGCACTTGTCCAACATTTTAGAAATATGCGACACATTTAAGATAAATGACATCACTGATGATGCCATCCGTCTTATTTTATTTCCTTTTTTGCTACTAACGAAAGCCAAACAGTGGTTAGCTTCTATCCCAAGAGGATCTATCACCACTTGGGCTGACATGATCGGAAAATTTCACATAAAGTACTTTCGAACTGCAAAAACCGCACGTCTGCGTGCGGATATTTCATTATTCGGGCAAGGCGAGTCTGAGTCTCTCTATGAGACTTCAGAACATTTTAAGAAATACCTACGTCGGTGTCCACATCATGGGCTACTAGCTTGGGTCCAGCTACAGACATTCTATAACAGTCTGAACACTAAGACCCGACAAGCCATTGATGCTGCCGCTGGGGGAACGCTTAATAACAAAACCCCCGAGGCCGCTCAAACCCTATTTGAAGAGATGGCCTCGAATGCGTACTAGTGGAACGTACTTCGGTCACATCCTAAACAAGTTGGCATCTATAAGCTCGACTCCTCTTCAAACTTAGCTTTCCAAGTAGAGTATCAGACTAGGCAAGTGGTGGGGATGAGTGCTTCCTCCACCTCTACATCTTGGAATCCAGCTAATTCAACTAATAATAATAAAGTAGAAGTCGATTATATGGGAATTCATATAGACCCTCCTATAATCCGAATAATAATAATAATAATTCTTACAATCTAGGATATAGGAATCATCCTAATTTTTCATGGAGCAACCCCAATAATGCTCAACGCCCTCCGATTGCAAATCTAATTGGATTTGCACCACAACCCCCACAACCACAAACACCACCACCACAACCGCACCAATTTAGGCTAACCACGATATCAGAACGCCAACCTGGTAATTTGCGCGGAAATACGGAACCAAATTCGCGGGTAACTGTCCATTCCAATAACCCACTAAGTTGACAAGCCGTCAAACTATGAAGTGGCAGGGAGCTACTGTAACACCCCAAAAATCTCAAAACTGAATTTGAGGTGCAGGCTGTTTGACACGGCCTGGGACACGGGCGTGTCCCAGGGCGTGTTGGGGGTACACGGCCTGGGACACGGGCGTGTCCCAGGGCGTGTCACTCAAGAAATAGGAGAATTGAGTCAGAAGATTACACGGCCCGGAACCAAGCCTTGAACACGGCCGTGTCAGATTTGACACGGGCGTGTCCGATGCCGTGTGCCTACCCGTGTACTGCTTGTTAGTTTTGGAGCTCGATGAGGCAGGGGTGACACGGGCGTGTCTCATGACTGACACGGGCGTGTCGATGCCCGTGTTCTGGTAGTTTTCAGTCGGTACGAGTACCACGTGTGCCGCTTAAGGGTACACAGCCTGTGACACGGGCGTGTCACAGGCCGTGTCAGCCAAAAAAGTGCCATTTTGGGAAAATCGTGGCCGTTCCTTTTCTCTATTTGGATCCAAGGGCTCAGGTGATTCCTTGCTGGATTAAAACCAGAAGAGCTCATTCTTCATTTGGCTAAGTGAAGAGAGAAAGAGAGAGGAGGAAGAAGAAGGAGGAGGAGATCAAGCCACCGGCGGAGCTCCCGTGGTCCGATTCGAGATCCGAGGCCAGCGCTGTGAAGGCAAAGCTGCTGCGGTGCTTTCTCACCGGCTGGATTTCAATGGCTCCCAAGAGATCGTCAAGGGTAACGATCTCCCTTCTTGGACATGTGAAGTCCTTCTTTTCTGCATTGTATAGGGAAAACCCTTCCCCGCGAGTGTGCGGTGGGTTGTGGCATCCCTTGTTGTAGATATGTGAAGTCCCCCTAGTTAGAGTCCGGAATTGGAGTACAGATCTAGGCATGCTGTGTGAAACCCATCTGGACATGTTGGTCTGGATTGGTGATGCTTGTTTGCATATCGGAGAAGACTCCGTGATTATGGCTTATTTTGCCTTGTGCCTACCTGTTGCTTGGTGCAGCAGGAAGTACTGGATGAAGTCCAGGAAATGAAGAGGGTTGGATGCAACTCTTATGGCCGTGCGTTGCCACTTTGTGTGCGGTTGAGCCGTTGGGCTGCAACTTGATGAAAAGGTAGATTGCCAAACAGGAAAGGTGAAACCGACCCGCGCCTATAAATTGTCATGGATACTTCCGTATTCGAGGTGGCACGGCGACTTGAGCAACGGGGGGTGGCTGATCCATACCTGCGTTATGTCCGTCCGACTGGTAAGCCTGGTTATAAGTTTCGTTGGAGCGCATAATGAGAGTCTTAGGCCCGCGCGCCAAAAAGACTAGAATGCTCAATACCGTGTAAACGGTGGTGTTGACCCTGGTTTTCCGGTGCACCAAGAATGTTCCCTGAGTGCACGGACTGTCGGGCCGTGTGGCCGACGGTTGTGATGGCTTGAATGTGCCTGCGCGCACATTGTTGCTATTGTTGATACCATGCTGTGCAGGGAAAGAATGCTACTGCCCCGAGAAAGGGGTAGGATTGTTACAATTGGGTCAGCTGAATGCTGACCGTTGCAATATTTGCCACCGTTTGGGTGGATTGTCCCTATGCAGGTGCTGGAGAGCCAAGTGGTAAATGAAGGGCTGGAGCCCTACTGCTGTTGCTGCTACTGCTGCGGCTAGCCCTTGAAGGCTGCACAAATGGTTTTGTTTGTTTTGCTTTTCCTCATGTATGGCCGGCCTACGCGCCGATGTTTGTAATCCATGTTTTGTGGAAAGAGGAACTGTAAGGCCTTAAGGCCAACCTTTCACCTTTGTTGTACATTCCGTGGCTGTATATATAACTGTGGTTTATATATTGGACATTCCTGGTTAGAGTTCAATTTACAACATAAAGCTTCCGCTAGCATGCTCTTAGTTAGGAAGCGTGTATGGTTTGGTATTATCCTGTGACCTCACCGTCTGTTTGTGGCATATAGTGTGGGGCCCCGGTCGGACCTTCTACTATACGTCATGTAACGGATGGAGTCGATACATTTTGGTATCAGCTTCGTTCGGTCTCCCTCTTTCGAATTCGTGGTCGAATTCTTTTATGGGGTGGCGAGCGCGTGTTTATGCGCCCTGCTGTAATGCTAATGAACTCAGGAATGTCCACTAAGGAATGTACATAATCTTGTTTGAGGAATCTGCGCGTTCCTTTTCTGTTGTTTTGCTTGCATACATTCGCTAATGTGTGTCTTGTCCACCTATAGGTGACGCGTAGTGGTGCTGGGCAGTCTGAGCCCCAGTGCTCTGATGAGAGTGCGACACCAGCTGAGGTGCCAACACCTCCTCCATCTGCGGAAACTGTTCGCTTAGTTGCTGAGGCTCTATTTGCCATGATTCAGCCGACCGGGCAAGCGCAACCGGCAGTAGTGCCAGTTCGTGTTGATGTAAGACCCGAGCCGGTTGAGGCTGTCGATCCACGAGCAGTTGACCGATAGTTGAAGCAATTCATGAGATTCAGTCCGCCTACGTTTACGGGACTGGGATCCACAATGCAGGCAGAGGATTGGTTATCGCGTGTCAAGTGGATAATGACAGCGATCAGGGCGGAGGAAACTTTAAAGGTCACCTTGGCCACCTTCATGCTTGAAGGAGAGGCGCGGTTGTCGTGGGACGAGGTTGAGGTACTCCATTTGGCGGGCAGGCAATTAACGCAAGTATCGATTGAGGAGTTCTCTCGAATATTTCTGGCGAAACATGTCCCAGCGGCGCAACGCATTGCCATGGAAAATGAGTTCCAACGGTTAACGCATGGCGAAGGTAGCGTGGATACTTACCTGCATGAGTTTACAAGGTTGGGACAGTATGCAGGAACAATCTTCGCGGATGACCAAAGGAAAACGAATAGGTTCTATGAAGGATTGGGGGATGAGTTGAGGTTCCTGCTTTCGAGTTTAGTGAACCAAGGGTTTCAGGCGTTGGTTGATATTGTATGTGCGTTGGAGAAGGACATGAGGCGGGTGCAAGGGAACAAGGGCTTGGTTGTGTCGAAGCCAGAGCAAGCACCTCGCCCTAGCAAATCGTTCTACCAGAAGAAAGGGGGCAAGAGGTCCAAGCCGTCGGGGCAAGTGTCTACGACCGTTGTGTCGGGGGCGACATCAAGGCCGGAGTATCGAACATGCTTTACGTGTGGCCGGGTGGGGCATCTAGCTCGTGATTGTCGGGTCGTTCTGCCCAAAGGGGAAAAGAAGACGAGTGCGTCTTATGCTGAGAAGGGCAAAGCGGTGGTTGATTCCTCTGCGTCCCAGGCACAGCCCCGAATATATCACCTTGGTCAGCAAGAGGCGATTAAGCAAAGTGATGTCATCACAGGTACGAGTTAATATAGCTTATTTGCTTAAGTGCTATTGCATTTGGTTATGTATAGCTTGTACATGATGTGTGTGTGCTGCAGGCTTTGTCTTGATTTGGAATAGTTTGGCGAGAGCACTGTTTGATACGGGTGCTTCGCATTCTTTTCTGTCTGAGGACTTCGTATCTCGAATTAAGGTGCCGAGTCATGTGACGGTGGATAGTACAAGGGTGCTATTGCCGAATGGCTGTATGATGCTTGCGGTTAGGGCTTGCGATGTGGATGTTCAAATAGGAAGTCGGGATTTCGGTTTGAGTGCAGCGGTGCTACCGTTATCGGAGTTTGATTTGATCTTTGGCATGGACTGGCTCTCGGAGCAGCGTGCCTTTATTGATTGCAACTCCAAGGAGATCACACTGGGCCAGAATACCGGACTTGTGACGAAGTTCGGTGGTATGCGAGGAGTTGGCGGGACTTTGTTGTCTGCGCTCCAAGTCGTCAATGCTGTTCGGAAGGGCGCGGAGTTATTCTTCACGCTAATTCAAGCTGTTGAGCCAAAGGCCAGTGTCGGTGAAGTTCTGGTTGTGTCTGAAAGTGAGGCTAAGATCTATCTCAACTCTAGAGGGGGGGTGAATAGAGTATTTTAAAATAATTTTTCACAGTTGAAATGAACAGCACATATAAAATTTAATTTATGATATCGTGTAGAGTGCTAGTAAAAATGTTAAAAGCTAAGAAGTAAAAAGCACAGCACACAGCAAACAAATCACACAAACAAACCAGAAGACACAAGGAATTATAGTGGTTCCCCAAAAACCTGGGTACATCCACTCTTCTACCACCCTTGGTAAGAATCCACTCAGGATGAGTTGATCAGGTGTCCTGACACCAATGAGCTTTTGATAAGGTGCCCAAAAACCAAAACTAGATTTTTTGATATGGTGTCTTGCCACCACGGAGTTTTGACAAGGCTCTCAGAACCAGACAGAACTTTTGAAGGGAGTTCAAGAACCCTTTTACAGCAGGAAAAGAAAAATAAGAATGGAGGGTGTCTTCTCTATTCTCAATCAAATGAGAGAAGCACAAGTGGATTGATGAAGTCAAAGCTCCCCCTGAGATGTAGAAAGGTTCAGGAAAAGAAGCTTTGCTCTAGGGTGATAGGTCTTCAAAACTTTGATCTCCAGCACAAGATGGTTTCAGCAAGAAGGCTGAAGGTGAGGTGTCTGGAGTAATGAGATTGTGAACACTTTTCAGTCAGCAAGAAGATTTTTGAGTCACAGTTCTTCTGTTGTTCTTCTGCTATCAGTATATTCTATTCTGTGTGTTCACTTTTGTGTGTATTCCCCTAAAAACTTAATAACACAGAAGAAAGGAATAATAAATTTTCTGACGATTCCTTGTCCAAAATTAGCCGTTGGGAGTCATAAATGTCTTCCAAAAATAGTCTTGTCTTCTAGAGGAAAGTCCAGCAAACATTCTCTGAATATTTCTTTGAAACTTGCTCCAGAATTAAAGACAAATGGCTGGGAGATCTTCTGACATAAATGCTGATAATATTCAAAAACATTCCAAAGAACAGCAGCATTTGAATTCCTGAAAGCGTCGATCTCTCCAAAGAAAACGTCGATCTGAGCTCTACGATCGTCGAACTGAGCTCAGAGATCAAATGGACAAGCAGACAGAAAACGTCGATCTGAGCTCTACGATCGTCGAACTGAGCTAGAAGATAGTAGAGGGGAGTTCGACGACTCAGCATAAGCTAGACAAAAGCAGATAGTCGATCTGAGCTCGACGATCGTCGACCGAAGTACGACGATTTATTGAAGATGAGCTCAGAGAGCGTCGAACGGAGTTCGACGATTCGTCGACCTGAGCTCGACGAAAATTGCCTTAGACTAAGCTCTTCAACCTTGATCTTGGAATGATCCTGGGGGCAGCTTCAAACCTAGGTTCTAAGACCTAGACTCATTCTAATGTTGACCTTTTCAACTATACAACTAGGTCAACTGGGATTCCTAAGACAAGCATAGTGATCCTTACCCAAATTAGTAATAGGGTGTTCCAATAATCTCTCCCTATTTGGGTTAGGATTACTATTTACAGATAATCATAGAAAATGAAAAGCATACAACAATACATAAGCTAATACAAAATGCAGAGAAGATATATAGCAGTAAAGTAGATCACAGATAAATATCAGCAGATGTCCAAAGGTGGATGAAATGTTTAGCTTACACAGTTCACTTCCTTTCAGATCCCTTTTTAAATAGAATTTCTCTATTTGGATTCTGACTTTCTTTCTTTGACCTTCTGTCATCCTCTGCACCTAGAGAAGTTTGAGATTTGGGCCTTGGAACAACAGCCTCTGGGTGCAGCTTCATATAATCTTCTGGATTGAAGAATTTCCTTGATGCATATCTTTCCAGTTCTTTCTTTCTCTGCTCTGATAAGGTAGTTATGTTTGAAGTATCCTTTCCTTGTTCTCTGGCCTTTTTTATTTGATCAAGGGCAGCCAATTCTTTCATTCTGGCTGTCCAGGATACAGGGTTGTTCTCTGGGTCTTCAAAAGGAATGGGAGGTTCATATCTGTTGATGATTTCAGAAACAGTAGAAGGAGTCCTGGAAACAATAGTGTCTTTCAGCTTGTAAGGAAAAGGACCTGAAGAAGGGTCAGGGAGACCTTGTCCTTCCCTTTGATAGAATCTTTGTTCTCTTTGATTTCCTCTGTAATTACCCCTTCTGGTTGATATCCTTTTTGATGCTGTCCCCTTTGATATGATCTTTGATAATGCTGGGAAGAGCTGTGTCTGGAGACTGGAGCTTGAGGGGCTGAACCTGAGCCTAAATCTGGAGGAGGAGGAGGAGGAGGCTGATATTGAGAAGAACCCTTTTCATATTTGTCAAGCTTCCTCTTCTTCTTCATAGCTTTCAGTTGACTTTTGGAATATTGCATCCAAGGCTCAGAGATTGGGCAGTCATGCAGAATGTAGTATGGAATATCATTTGAGTCTTTGGCTTTGGCAGGAGGGACTGACATCATTGCTTTACTTCTGGCTTTTCTCTTCTTAGCAATAGTTCTAGCAGAATCATCAGAATCAGTCCTGTATTGGTCACTCTCAGAACTTTGATGTTGATCATACAGATCATCAATTCTTCTGATAAGCTCTTCTTGAGCTTTAAGTTTTGCAGAAACATCAGGAGCAGGAGGAGAGGGAGCAACAGCAGAGCAGGCAGAAGCAGTTTCATCAGCATCAGTTGCTGGAATCATTTCTATGTCAGCAGTAGCATCAGCAGCAATTTCAACAAAAGGAGGCACAGTGGCCTTAGTAACAATTGAAAGAGGCACAGTGGCCTTAGTATCAGCATCAGAGATATCCACAGCCTTCCAGGATTTGATGTAGGAATCAATATGGCTTGGATCACAGGTAGCTATAGGCACAATGCCCTTAGACAAATCTTCAGCAGGAATTGCAGGCAGACAACTGAAATGGACTGTATCAAATATAGATAGCAGCCTCTGCAGATTCAGTGCAAAAGCACATCCAAGAGCTGGTGTAAGACCCCATTTTTTTTTTTAAAACCCGGGGTCTTATGCCCAGAACCGCCGCTTTGCGGTGACACCTTCGCACACGGGAAGGTAGTCACTACAACGCGCCGATTCTGCCGGCCTTTTCGATCACAATCAAGTAGCAAGTAGAACAGTAAAGAGAAATGCAGTCCACAATAGAAGTAAATCACATATAATATAAATAAGCTCCACGAGGGGAGTGTCCACAGAAATAACATCAGAGTAATGAAAGTAATAAAGGGCTTATGCCCGGTACATCAGAGTTCCTCACTACAAGATCACTCATGCTGAAAATAAACTAACACTCGTACTAAAGATCGGGACTCACAGTCCCTGCAGTCTGGACTCCGGTGCTAGATTGCCCCATCTCCAAGTGCACGGACCTCCGAGGCTGCTCCTCCGTGCTGCGCTCCACGTTCCCCTGTAATGGTGTTCGGTCGCCCGTCAGTCAAAAAGACTAAGTCCTATCGTCCCCCACCCCTTCCCCCATGCTCTAAGGCACCGAGCGGAGAGGAAGAAAGGGGAGGACATGATTGTGGAGAGTATTTCAAGCAGATGACGGTGGACCTAACTAACAGTTGTGTATTGAGGGGGCAATTAATAATGTTGTAACAGGCCAAAGAATACAGTAAGATAAATAAAGTAATTTAAACCTCCACTTATGCGAGTACACATAAGCAAGGGATCTTTTGCAAGGCTCCCATCGTATAAAGTGTCCCATACCACTTATACGTTGGGGTGTCGGTTATCAAACAGCAGCATATATATATATATATTGAAATTAACCTTTGACTTATAAACTTGCCCACACAAGCTTATAGACCAAGGGGTCGTTTTGCAAGTCCTAAAGTATAAGCGTCCCATTCCACTTATACTTTAGGTGTCAAGATTGTTATGAATGATTATGATATGCAGCTATATGGTGGGTATGTTATGTCATGCAGTGCAACTCACTCACCCAACTTTGTGTACACAAACCTTTAGTTCCCCCTTTCTGGAGATAACTCCCAGGTTACTCCCGTAGTGGCAAACGGAAGCGGTGGGTTGGGCCTCGCCCACCTCAAAACCAGTAAAAGCACTACCGGTCTGACCTATCGTACGCTCACGCCTGGTGCACGAGGCGGACTCCTGCGTACTTTGCCGACTGGTCCGCCGGACTTAACCTTTGGCAAGGTGCTACCCACCTTGCCGAGTCAACGATATCGGTGTCGGTGCAATCGAACTCCCCGATACCGAAGACCCACCACCTTTTCCTTCCTATCTATGCACATGCAACGATTATAGTATAAGCAGTAAAAAGGTAAAAGCTCCCGGACAAGTCCGTCCGTATCCACTACCAACCAAGCCCAAAGGCTCCCCGGACAAACCCGTCCGTAAGGTCTATCAACCGTGCCAAAAGCTCCCCGGACAAACCCGTCCGGCTTGATTCCAAATCCCCATCCCTTAAACACATCGGGATGGCCTAACCATTTCCGACCCTAACTACTGAGTGTGTGCAAATGTGAATCCCTACTTAACTGATTACTCTTTCTTTTGTTTTGAGGTTTATGTTAGCCCAGGACTGCCTCCGGATTATACCCCGCGAAGGGTTCTCAATAGGCACTAGGAACTACGATGGTATGAAGACCAAAGTTCCCTTTCGCAAGGCACTTATTTTTGGTTGGTTGATTTCCCTTACCCATTCCTTTCATATTACAGTATACTATCCTAGGGTGATTTTTGACTCTTCGCTCCTACGGGAACGACGATCTTTCGTCGGACCCGCGCACCTTCTAACACTTACTGACTCGATTCTCACCAGACCTTGAAACCTCCTTAGGTGATCCATTCTCTTCTATGAATCCACCAACATGACCTATCCTTAAGTCAACACAACCTAACCCTGTTTACACATTTCCTCATGGTTATTATCTACCGACCAACCTGTACTATATGATGTTCATGAAAACTCGACTCCTACTTTTCAACCAAATACCTCAGATTATTTATCGGGGGTCTATCCTAACAGGATTTGCCTAAATCCAAAGCATTAAATATTTTCCTAATAAATCAGATAATTTATTTATTTATTCTTAAGGGCCTAATATCATCATTTTGAACATGAGGTATGTCATTTTAGTTGATTCAAAACAACAAAGTTCTATGGTAAATACTAGTAGGCCTAAATATCTATTTTTCCCAGGTTTGATAATTTACAATGATGTCCAAGGGGCCTAAATATAATTTAGTAATAAATCATCTAGTTCTTGTTTATTGAAGCATCTATATAAAATAATCCTCCAAAAATCTTGAAACAATTACAGGGTGCTGGTATGATATTAAAAACAACATTTACAGAATTCCATATTTTTCTTGCTGGAAATTAAATTATAATAAATCATTTACTAATTAACAATCTAACCGGCTTTGTGAATCAAGTACTATAACAGCAACCCTAAAAATTCTTAAATAATTCTCAGTGCTATACAAGAGCCTGAAAACCTTAAATTCCAGATCTCATAATTTTCCAGCAATTTAACAAGCCCTAATTTATTTTTACAATCTAAAGCCCATATTAAAAGATTGTGAATGAACCTCTACAAATTCTCAACATAAAGTTCTATAAAAATTTCAGGAATCAATGTTCTAATCAGCAAAATCTAAATCCAGGATTTTAACTGATTTTAATTAAATTAAAGCCACCAAACAATTGAAAACAACAAATCGGCTAATAATCATTTAACACATGAAGTATAACTTTTATTAATCATAAAATTCCAGGAAAATTACCATGTGTCTAGAACACTCTAAAACTCACTCTACCCAAGTTTCATAGCTTTTAGATGAGTTAAATTACTGTTTTGACCCTAAAGGCCCTTCTACCCTAAAACTAGGGTTTAGGATTTGAGGTACCTAGCTACCTCAAAATTCTCTAAGATTATAACCAGAGGGTTAAATATTCATTAACCACCTCTCCACCAAATATCAAGGCCATACAAGAGCATTTGCCCCTATGCCCTTCACAAACCCCCAAAAGCCCTCACTTTGGGTTTGTACCTGGGCCCTAGGGTAAATCCACCCTAACACATCTCCTTTGCTCCCCAAAGGTTCTTAGGATCATCCTAACCCATTGGTCACAACTTCATCCTCTGTTGAGGTGAGTTGACCACCCAATTGTCACAAGTCCCCTTTTTCCCAAATCACCCTTCCCTAGGTCCAAATTAGGGCTTAGTGGTTTTAATTTAAAACTCAACCAAATGAGTTGAAGTTTGAACCAGACCTATATATATATACCAGGGACACCTCACCAAAAGTTGGGGGGGTGTGAAGGTCATTTGACCCTTCAATGTTCTAACCCTAGCTTTCCTAGGTTTAGGGCAAAACCCTAAGCTACCCTATTCCAAATGGCCTCCAATTTTTATAGGAGCTAGGTTTAGGTTATATTAAGCCCCTGTCCAAAATTCAAAGGATTTGGACCAAGGGTTAAGTGTGGGGATCCATCTTAAAATCTGCCCTACATATAGGACCTACCCTAGGAAAATGGCCCTACAGGTCTGTAGCCTTGTCCTATATTTTTCCATTACATATCAAACTGTAGATATTGAGATTTGCCTACAAGTTTCTTGTTGGATACTTCTCCTGAAAACATCTAGGGGTGCCCTAAACTTCACCTACAGTGAACTGCCCTAACTTGTAGGGTATACCTCTCACTAAAAAGCCTCTACAGGACAGTCCACTCATCCATATTTTTCCTATCACATATCAAACTGTAGGTATTTGAAATACCTACAACTTCTCTGATGGTCACATCCCCTGAAAATCCCTAGGGGTGCCCTAAAATTCTCCTACAGTGATCTGCCCTAGCTTGTAGGGTATAGCCTTCACTAAAAAGTCTCTACAGGTCAGCCTACTCATCCAAATTTTTCCTATCACATATCAAAATGTAGGTATTCAAAATACCTACAACATTTATGTTGACCAGTTTTGATGGATATACCTCCAAGGGACCTAAATAAATTTCACAAGGGTTCTGCCCTATTTATTAGGACACACCTATATTCAAATGACTCTACAGGGCAGAGTTCTCTACCAAATTTTTCCCACCACATATCAAACTGTAGGTAATTAAAATGTCTACAACTTTCATGTTATACACTTTTTCAGTAGGTGCCCATAAGGGGCCTAAAATAATTTTACAAGGTTCTGCCCTAAAGATTAGGGCACATCCTCATTCAAATGGCTCTACAGGCCTGAGTTTTTCTCCAAATTTTTAATAACACATATCAAATTGTAGGTATTTTAAATACCTACAATTTTCATGTTACAAGTTATTCCATCAGATGCCCTTAAGGGGCCTAACTTTCAATTACAGTGTGACTGCATAAATCAAAACAGAAAATCATTAATTAAATAGTATATGGGTTGTATAGTTTTGATACACAGGTGCCGCACGAATCTTGATGCAATCGTGCGGCACCTGTACTTCATCTTCTCCAGCAACCCTAAACTAAGCCAGCCGCAGGTGCTTTTCACGGGCAACTTCCCGGCCACCCTGGGCGGCGCCACCACCGGGAAAACTCCTCCCTAAGTTCCCGGTGGTGGGGGCTAGCTCTACCGGCGGCTAGGGCGGCCGGAGGTGGCGGCGCCGCCCTACCCGAGCCCTCCAAATAGCCATGAAAAATGGATAATTTTCGGATTTTTTTCTCTACCCGGCCGGCTTGACTGAGCCCGACTTCCATCCTAAACAAGTTCTAAGATCTAGGCATGAGGAGAGGAGAGGGGGAGGACCTGAGTTCGGGCATGGATGCGGGTTGAGCGGCGCGACGTCATGGTGGCGGCGGTGGCGGCGTTTCTCCTCCTTGGTGGCTCCGGCAAGGCTCTCTCCTCCTGCTCTGATTTCGAAAACAATCTCCCCTCTCTCCTAGGTGGGCATATAAAGAGGAGAGGGGGAGAGGGGGCGGTTTCATCCAAGAGGCAAGTGTCTCTTCAATGGTGGGGGTCGGTTAGAGGTGAGGAGGGGTGTAGCCACCTCTTGGTGGCCGGGAAAGGGTTGGGGGGAAGAGTTGCCAGCCACTAGGTGGCTGTGGGCCCATCTTTGGCCGACCTCATGCCTCCTCACACTTCAAAACACCCATTCCACTCTCCACCACCTTTTCTCTCTCCTATAAATATCAAAATTCTCATTTTTTTCTCTCTCCTAGTCACCCTCACGTTTTACTCACTCCTAATAGCCTAATGGCAGCCCTAAATGATCATTAAAATATTACAATACCAAATGTAGGGAAGGCTCACCATTCTACCATGAAAATACCCCTCTTTTCTCATCTTCTCTCTCCTATATTTTTCTTCCCAAAAAAAAAAGACTTCACTCTCTCTCCTAGTCAACATGTTGACTAGCCTAGGGTTCATGCTATAGGTATCCATATTAACTCCTAATAATACCCCATGAGCCTACAATAGGGGGGGGGGGGGGGTTGAGCTTGGGTTAAACCAATTGGGCTAGGTTTGACTTGGTTTGGGCTTAGGGTTGACTTGGTCAACTTGACCTTTTGGGTCACCATCAAAGGACTCCTAGTGACCCATTGACCTCCTCTAAGGCCTAGGTATGGTTAAGTAGGGTAGGTTTGACATAATGAGGGTGAATTGTCTCAAAGGAAGGTCACCTTGGCCTAACTAGGGCTTGAGTTGACTTGGGTCAACTTAGCCACCAGATTTGCCCCCAATGGGTCTTGGTGACCCATTGATCTCATAATAGGTCTAGGAATGCCTTGGAGTCAGATTGAACTCACCAGGCCACCAAAAATTAGGGTTTTAAGATTTTACTATTTGCAGCCCAAGTGAGCCTCAACTAGTCATTTGGTCTCCTAGGCTCACTAAGGACTTGCCAAGACTGAGTCATGCTCAAAGCCACACCTAGGGGGGGTCTGATTTGAAAAAGGGATGTTACAAATGCCAATAAACAAAACAAAAATTTCGTCCCCGAAATTAAAGTTAAGTCTATGGAAGCTTTTCTACCGAGTTATCTTAAGCTTGTAACATCCATGTTGGTTGAATTGCTTAGCCAAAGTTAATACGCAAGGGCTAGCCCCAATAAACAAAAGACTAGCCTCTAACTTTAGAAGATTCTACTAGTAAGACAAAAAGAAAACAAATAAAATCTCTTGAGGAGTTAGGGGATGCACCTGACTAAATAACTCTGGGTACTTCTCCCGCATCAGGTCCTCGGGCTCCCAAGTATGCTCCTCTTGCCCGTGGTTCCTCCACAGGACCTTGACTAGCGGGATCTTCTTGCGGCGCAAGACCCGTATCCCCCTGTCGTCAATCCGTATCGGCTCCAATTGCACGGATCGGTCTGGAGCTACCGGCCCATCCGGGGCCGTAATCTGCAACTCCTGGCGTAGTAGAGCCCTCCTGAGCGAAGATACGTGGAAGACGTCGTGTAAGCCGGCCAGCTCCGGTGAAAGCTCCAACCGGTAAGCTAAGGGGCCGATCCGCTCCAGGATCCGGAAGGGCCCCATGTACCTCGGACTGAGCTTCTTCCGCTGACCTCGCACTCGTGAAACTCCATGCATCGGCCGAATCTTCAAGAACACCCGATCCCCGATCTGGAACTCCACCTGACGATGCCGAGCGTCATAATACTTGGCCTGTCTGCTCTGCGCCTCTAACATCCGATCCCGGATCAGTCTGACCTGAGCCTCGGTGTCTTCCACGAACTCTGAATCTAGAATCTTCGGGTCCTCATCCTGTAGCCAAGATAACGGTGTCCTGCACCGTCTCCCATATAAAGCCTCGTAAGGGGCCATCCGTATGCTGGACTGATAGCTATTGTTATACGAGAACTCTACCAACGGCAACATCCGCTCCCAGGGCTCTCCACGATCCACAATGCACAGTCTCAGTAAGTCCTCCAGTGTCCTGTTGGTACGCTCCGTCTGCCCGTCAGTCTGGGGATGGAAGGCCGTACTGAAGGTCAGTCGGGAGCCGAGGTAAGCCTGCACTGATCTCCACTCTCTAGATGTGAACCGACCATCTCGATCTGATACGATCGTCCGGGGCACGCCATGATAACGGACAAACTGCTCCACAAACTTCCGAACCAACACTCCAACAGAGTCATCCTTCCTGATCGGGATGAACCTAGCCACCTTCGTCAGACGGTCCACGATCACCCAGATCGAATCGTTTCCCGTCCGTGATCGAGGTAGGCCATGAATGAAGTCCATCGCGATGTCCTCAAATTTCCACTCCGGCACCGGGAGTGGCTGTAGTAATCCTGCTGGGTTCTTGCACTCGGCCTTCACCAGCTGACATGCCTCGCAGTGGGTCACAAAACGAGTGATGTCCTTCTTCATCCCCGGCCAATAGAGAGTCCTCTTCAAATCTGCCGTCATCTTCGTAATCCCGGGATGTACAGAATATCGGCTATGATGAGCCTCAGACATGATGTCCTCCCGTATCTGCCCTCCATCGGTATGTATGTCCGGCCCCTGAAGCACACCAGATCGCCTCGCATCGTATAGTCCCCAGCTGAGCCTGCCTCCAAGGCCCTGAAAATTGGCTCCAACTTGGCATCCTGCCTCTGCCAAACTCTGACTCTGTCTCGTATATCATCAGTGGTACTCGTCGCAACCAAATACTCCTCGAACAGATCGGTGTCGTCAGACGATACCAAGGTAATGTGCATATCCTCGAAGTTCCGCAATAACTCCAAAGACATGTTCTGGGACCCTGCTCCTGATGTGGCAGCTCGTCGGCTCAGAGCATCAGCTACAACATTTGCCTTACCCGGATGGTAGTGCATCTCGTACTGATAATCGGCTAGAAACTCCACCCATCTCCGCTGTCTGATATTCAGCTCCTTCTGCGTATCCACATATTTCAGATTTTTGTGATCTGAAAATATGTCGCAATGGACACCGTAGAGATAGTGTCGCCAGACCTTCAGCGCAAAGATAACCGCTCCCATCTCTAGATCGTGCACCGGGTAGTTTTGCTCATGCTTCTTTAGTTGGCGAGAAGCGTAAGCAATGACATGCCCATTCTGCATCAGAACAGCTCCCAAGCCCTGGTAGGAGGCGTCCGCATACACCTGGAATCCTTCCTTCCCCGAAGGGAGAGTCAATATAGGAGCCGAGGTGAGTCGCTCCTTCAGCTCCTAAAAAGCCGCCTCGCACTGCGGGGTCCACTCAAAAGGTACCTCCTTCCTCGTCAGAGACGTGAGTGGGAGGGCAAGACTAGAAAATCCTTCAACGAACTTCCGGTAGTAACCGGCAAGTCCTAAGAAGCTCCGAACATCTGTAGCTGTCTTCAACCGGGGCCAATCTCGGACTGCTTGAACCTTTGCCGGATCCACCGCCAATCCAGCTCCACTAATAATGTGACCCAGAAAGGCCACCTCCTTCAACCAAAACTGGCACTTGCTGAATTTTGCGTACAACTGGTGCTCCCGCAATCTCTGTAGTGTCAGTGCCAAATGCCTCGAGTGCTCCTCCTCGGTCCTCGAATAGATGAGGATGTCATCGATGAAGACGATGACAAACACATCCAAGTAAGACTCGAAGACCCGGTTCATGAGAGTCATGAACGCTGATGGCGCATTCGTGAGCCCAAAGGGCATCACGGTAAACTCGTATAGGCCATATCTGCTACTAAAAGCAGTCTTTGGGATGTCCTCCTCGCGGATCCGTAGCTGGTAGTAGCCCGATCTCAAGTCCAACTTTGAGAAGAAGTGGGCTCCCTCCAGCTGATCGAATAGCTCATCTATCCTTGGCAGCGGATAGGTATTCCGGACCGTCAGTCGATTCAACGCCCGGTAATCGATGCACAGCCTAAGTGTCCCGTCCTTCTTCTTGACGAACAACACAGGGGCTCCCCATGGCGAAGAACTTGGCCGGACATAACCGGCTTCTACCAGCTCCTGTAATTGGCTCCGAAACTCCACCAGCTCCTTTGGGGCCATCCGGTAGGGGGCTCTAGATGCTGGCTTAGCCCCTGGCATCAGCAAAATCTGAAAGTCCTGCTCCCTGTGCGGGGGTAGCCCCGGTAACTTCTCGGGAAAAACATCCTCGAAATCTCGCACAACAGGAATCTCCGCTACAGGAACATTGGCCTCCGCCATCTCGAATAAAACCTGGTAAATCTCGTCGCCCTGTATATGGGCCTTGACGGCCTGAATAGATGACAAAAATGAAAAGGAGGCATGTCTTATACCTTCTATTACGACGGAAGAATCTCCATGCCTCAGAATAATCTTCTTGGCCACGCAGTCAATTAGGGCATGGTTCCAATATAACCATGACATGCCCAAAATCAAATCATATGAAGGCATCCTCAGGATTGCGGCTGGTGCCTCGAATGCTTTCCCGCCAATTTGTGCCTCCATGTTGCAATGCGCAGTGGTGTGTAGCTCGGACCCGTCAGCTAGTCGTACCCTCAACGACAGGCCGGTAAATCTCTCCACGCCTGCCAAGCCGTCAATGAAGGATTCTCATACGAATGAGCGTGACGCGCCCGTATCGAACAGTGTATATGCGGGCTTGCCGCTGACGAGGACAATGCCTGGGGTAATAAAAAAAAAATTTTAGAAGCCTAACTATAGTTTTCTTTCCTAGCTTACAGTCTTCTAATTTATGAGATTTAAACAAACGAAACAAGAAAACATTTTAAAAACAAGCTGGCGTACCTGTGATCACCTCCTCAGGGTGTCGAGGCTGAGCCAGATCCAACGCATAAACCTGCTCTCTTCCCTGTCGGCGGTCTCCGCCCTGATAGCCACGTCCTTGGCCGCGTCCTCGGCCTCCAAAATACTGCGCAGGTGGGGCAACCTGCGGCGCTGGAGGAGGTACCCCCCTCATGGGGCAGTTCCTCTTGATATGGCCCACCTGATGGCAGTGGAAGCATTCCGGCGGAGTGTAAGCTCCACCTCCCGGTCTCTGCACATCCCGCAACTGGGGTCTTGGTATCTCCCGAATCTGAATAGGCTGCGGGGCCAGTATCACCTGTTCCTTCAGCTCTTGCCTCTCCTCCGGTCGAGGCTGACCCTCCACCCTCTGTGCCTCTGTCACACGGCCTCGTCGCTGGTCGTTCCGGGCTCCCCGGCTCTGATCCTCCGTTGGCCGCTTCCGGCCTCTGGTGGTGTGCCAATCCGCCTCTAACCTCTTTGCCATCTCCAGAATACGGGTGATAGGCCCGTCCGATACAAAGAGAAGGGCATCCCTCATGTCTTCCCGCAGACCTTTGTAGAATCTCTTCGTGTACGCTGCCTCATCTAGCTGGTAAGAGTCTGCAAAACGTGCTAGATGGTTG
Organism: Platanthera zijinensis; assembly: GCA_039513925.1. NCBI lineage: Eukaryota > Viridiplantae > Streptophyta > Magnoliopsida > Asparagales > Orchidaceae > Platanthera > Platanthera zijinensis. The sequence goes on along the minus strand of CM077082.1, from coordinate 101,677,478 downwards.
AACTCTCGATGGTACTCCACCACCGTCCTGGTACCCTGCTTCAACTGCAAGAAGCGGTCCTCCAACTCGTCTCGGGCCGACTGTGGAACAAAATGCTCCAACAACATAGGCCTGAACTCATCCCATGAAACCTCAGCAGCCAGCCTCCCAGCAAAAGTAGTATCCAGAACTGTCTTCCACCACCGCTTGGCGTGAGACTCCAAGCAGGACACAACCAAGGTACTCTCTCCTCCCACGGGCTCCGTATCCCTGTCAGCATTTCCTCCATGATGTCCAGCCACTCTTCTGTCCGCACTGCTGACTCCATCCCCAAGAAGGACGGAGGAGAAAGTCCTCGAAGATGCTGAGCCAGTTGGCTCCTGGTATCTGCTGTGGAGCCGGGGCCTGTTGGGCCCGGAAGGCATCCAAGATGGCAGTCAAAGTCTGCCCCATATCGGTCTGCAGGAACTGAGCAGGAACCGGTGGTGGTGGGACAACTCCCGGAATCTGCTGGGCTCCACCCTGTGGTGTAGTCAGCACTGGGGGCTGCGCAATGAAAATTCATCGTCAGAAAAAAAAAAAAACTTTTAACTTAATAAGATGGACAATTTATATGTGATCACCATATGGGCACACCACTGCTTCCGCTGCTTAGTTTGTCCCCAAACTAAACTCGTGCGGGGGTGACCCAGGGTTTGTGGACTGCTACTTTTTCGATCGTGATTTCGCTCTGATACCACTTTGTAAGACCCCATTTTTTTTTTTTAAAACCCGGGGTCTTATGCCCAGAACCGCCGCTTTGCGGTGACACCTTCGCACACGGGAAGGTAGTCACTACAACGCGCCGATTCTGCCGGCCTTTTCGATCACAATCAAGTAGCAAGTAGAACAGTAAAGAGAAATGCAGTCCACAATAGAAGTAAATCACATATAATATAAATAAGCTCCACGAGGGGAGTGTCCACAGAAATAACATCAGAGTAATGAAAGTAATAAAGGGCTTATGCCCGGTACATCAGAGTTCCTCACTACAAGATCACTCATGCTGAAAATAAACTAACACTCGTACTAAAGATCGGGACTCACAGTCCCTGCAGTCTGGACTCCGGTGCTAGATTGCCCCATCTCCAAGTGCACGGACCTCCGAGGCTGCTCCTCCGTGCTGCGCTCCACGTTCCCCTGTAATGGTGTTCGGTCGCCCGTCAGTCAAAAAGACTAAGTCCTATCGTCCCCCACCCCTTCCCCCATGCTCTAAGGCACCGAGCGGAGAGGAAGAAAGGGGAGGACATGATTGTGGAGAGTATTTCAAGCAGATGACGGTGGACCTAACTAACAGTTGTGTATTGAGGGGGCAATTAATAATGTTGTAACAGGCCAAAGAATACAGTAAGATAAATAAAGTAATTTAAACCTCCACTTATGCGAGTACACATAAGCAAGGGATCTTTTGCAAGGCTCCCATCGTATAAAGTGTCCCATACCACTTATACGTTGGGGTGTCGGTTATCAAACAGCAGCATATATATATATATATTGAAATTAACCTTTGACTTATAAACTTGCCCACACAAGCTTATAGACCAAGGGGTCGTTTTGCAAGTCCTAAAGTATAAGCGTCCCATTCCACTTATACTTTAGGTGTCAAGATTGTTATGAATGATTATGATATGCAGCTATATGGTGGGTATGTTATGTCATGCAGTGCAACTCACTCACCCAACTTTGTGTACACAAACCTTTAGTTCCCCCTTTCTGGAGATAACTCCCAGGTTACTCCCGTAGTGGCAAACGGAAGCGGTGGGTTGGGCCTCGCCCACCTCAAAACCAGTAAAAGCACTACCGGTCTGACCTATCGTACGCTCACGCCTGGTGCACGAGGCGGACTCCTGCGTACTTTGCCGACTGGTCCGCCGGACTTAACCTTTGGCAAGGTGCTACCCACCTTGCCGAGTCAACGATATCGGTGTCGGTGCAATCGAACTCCCCGATACCGAAGACCCACCACCTTTTCCTTCCTATCTATGCACATGCAACGATTATAGTATAAGCAGTAAAAAGGTAAAAGCTCCCGGACAAGTCCGTCCGTATCCACTACCAACTAAGCCCAAAGGCTCCCCGGACAAACCCGTCCGTAAGGTCTATCAACCGTGCCAAAAGCTCCCCGGACAAACCCGTCCGGCTTGATTCCAAATCCCCATCCCTTAAACACATCGGGATGGCCTAACCATTTCCGACCCTAACTACTGAGTGTGTGCAAATGTGAATCCCTACTTAACTGATTACTCTTTCTTTTGTTTTGAGGTTTATGTTAGCCCAGGACTGCCTCCGGATTATACCCCGCGAAGGGTTCTCAATAGGCACTAGGAACTACGATGGTATGAAGACCAAAGTTCCCTTTCGCAAGGCACTTATTTTTGGTTGGTTGATTTCCCTTACCCATTCCTTTCATATTACAGTATACTATCCTAGGGTGATTTTTGACTCTTCGCTCCTACGGGAACGACGATCTTTCGTCGGACCCGCGCACCTTCTAACACTTACTGACTCGATTCTCACCAGACCTTGAAACCTCCTTAGGTGATCCATTCTCTTCTATGAATCCACCAACATGACCTATCCTTAAGTCAACACAACCTAACCCTGTTTACACATTTCCTCATGGTTATTATCTACCGACCAACCTGTACTATATGATGTTCATGAAAACTCGACTCCTACTTTTCAACCAAATACCTCAGATTATTTATCGGGGGTCTATCCTAACAGGATTTGCCTAAATCCAAAGCATTAAATATTTTCCTAATAAATCAGATAATTTATTTATTTATTCTTAAGGGCCTAATATCATCATTTTGAACATGAGGTATGTCATTTTAGTTGATTCAAAACAACAAAGTTCTATGGTAAATACTAGTAGGCCTAAATATCTATTTTTCCCAGGTTTGATAATTTACAATGATGTCCAAGGGGCCTAAATATAATTTAGTAATAAATCATCTAGTTCTTGTTTATTGAAGCATCTATATAAAATAATCCTACAAAAATCTTGAAACAATTACAGGGTGCTGGTATGATATTAAAAACAACATTTACAGAATTCCATATTTTTCTTGCTGGAAATTAAATTATAATAAATCATTTACTAATTAACAATCTAACCGGCTTTGTGAATCAAGTACTATAACAGCAACCCTAAAAATTCTTAAATAATTCTCAGTGCTATACAAGAGCCTGAAAACCTTAAATTCCAGATCTCATAATTTTCCAGCAATTTAACAAGCCCTAATTTATTTTTACAATCTAAAGCCCATATTAAAAGATTGTGAATGAACCTCTACAAATTCTCAACATAAAGTTCTATAAAAATTTCAGGAATCAATGTTCTAATCAGCAAAATCTAAATCCAGGATTTTAACTGATTTTAATTAAATTAAAGCCACCAAACAATTGAAAACAACAAATCGGCTAATAATCATTTAACACATGAAGTATAACTTTTATTAATCATAAAATTCCAGGAAAATTACCATGTGTCTAGAACACTCTAAAACTCACTCTACCCAAGTTTCATAGCTTTTAGATGAGTTAAATTACTGTTTTGACCCTAAAGGCCCTTCTACCCTAAAACTAGGGTTTAGGATTTGAGGTACCTAGCTACCTCAAAATTCTCTAAGATTATAACCAGAGGGTTAAATATTCATTAACCACCTCTCCACCAAATATCAAGGCCATACAAGAGCATTTGCCCCTATGCCCTTCACAAACCCCCAAAAGCCCTCACTTTGGGTTTGTACCTGGGCCCTAGGGTAAATCCACCCTAACACATCTCCTTTGCTCCCCAAAGGTTCTTAGGATCATCCTAACCCATTGGTCACAACTTCAACCTCTGTTGAGGTGAGTTGACCACCCAATTGTCACAAGTCCCCTTTTTCCCAAATCACCCTTCCCTAGGTCCAAATTAGGGCTTAGTGGTTTTCTATTTAAAACTCAACCAAATGAGTTGAAGTTTGAACCAGACCTATATATATATACCAGGGACACCTCACCAAAAGTTGGGGGGGTGTGAAGGTCATTTGACCCTTCAATGTTCTAACCCTAGCTTTCCTAGGTTTAGGGCAAAACCCTAAGCTACCCTATTCCAAATGGCCTCCAATTTTTATAGGAGCTAGGTTTAGGTTATATTAAGCCCCTGTCCAAAATTCAAAGGATTTGGACCAAGGGTTAAGTGTGGGGATCCATCTTAAAATCTACCCTACATATAGGACCTACCCTAGGAAAATGGCCCTACAGGTCTGTAGCCTTGTCCTATATTTTTCCATTACATATCAAACTGTAGATATTGAGATTTGCCTACAAGTTTCTTGTTGGATACTTCTCCTGAAAACATCTAGGGGTGCCCTAAACTTCACCTACAGTGAACTGCCCTAACTTGTAGGGTATACCTCTCACTAAAAAGCCTCTACAGGACAGTCCACTCATCCATATTTTTCCTATCACATATCAAACTGTAGGTATTTGAAATACCTACAACTTCTCTGATGGTCACATCCCCTGAAAATCCCTAGGGGTGCCCTAAAATTCTCCTACAGTGATCTGCCCTAGCTTGTAGGGTATAGCCTTCACTAAAAAGTCTCTACAGGTCAGCCTACTCATCCAAATTTTTCCTATCACATATCAAAATGTAGGTATTCAAAATACCTACAACATTTATGTTGACCAGTTTTGATGGATATACCTCCAAGGGACCTAAATAAATTTCACAAGGGTTCTGCCCTATTTATTAGGACACACCTATATTCAAATGACTCTACAGGGCAGAGTTCTCTACCAAATTTTCCCACCACATATCAAACGGTAGGTAATTAAATGTCTACAACTTTCATGTTATACACTTTTTCAGTAGGTGCCCATAAGGGGCCTAAAATAATTTTACAAGGTTCTGCCCTAAAGATTAGGGCACATCCTCATTCAAATGGCTCTACAGGCCTGAGTTTTTCTCCAAATTTTTAATAACACATATCAAATTGTAGGTATTTTAAATACTACAATTTTCATGTTACAAGTTATTCCATCAGATGCCCTTAAGGGGCCTAACTTTCAATTACAGTGTGACTGCATAAATCAAAACAGAAAATCATTAATTAAATAGTATATGGGTTGTATAGTTTTGATACACAGGTGCCGCACGAATCTTGATGCAATCGTGCGGCACCTGTACTTCATCTTCTCCAGCAACCCTAAACTAAGCCAGCCGCAGGTGCTTTTCACGGGCAACTTCCCGGCCACCCTGGGCGGCGCCACCACCGGGAAAACTCCTCCCTAAGTTCCGGTGGTGGGGGCTAGCTCTGCCGGCGGCTAGGGCGGCCGGAGGTGGCGGCGCCGCCCTACCCGAGCCCTCCAAATAGCCATGAAAAATGGATAATTTTCGGATTTTTTTCTCTACCCGGCCGGCTTGACTGAGCCCGACTTCCATCCTAAACAAGTTCTAAGATCTAGGCATGAGGAGAGGAGAGGGGGAGGACCTGAGTTCGGGCATGGATGCGGGTTGAGCGGCGCGACGTCATGGTGGCGGCGGTGGCGGCGTTTCTCCTCCTTGGTGGCTCCGGCAAGGCTCTCTCCTCCTGCTCTGATTTCGAAAACAATCTCCCCTCTCTCCTAGGTGGGCATATAAAGAGGAGAGGGGGAGAGGGGGCGGTTTCATCCAAGAGGCAAGTGTCTCTTCAATGGTGGGGGTCGGTTAGAGGTGAGGAGGGGTGTAGCCACCTCTTGGTGGCCGGGAAAGGGTTGGGGGGAAGAGTTGCCAGCCACTAGGTGGCTGTGGGCCCATCTTTGGCCGACCTCATGCCTCCTCACACTTCAAAACACCCATTCCACTCTCCACCACCTTTTCTCTCTCCTATAAATATCAAAATTCTCATTTTTTTCTCTCTCCTAGTCACCCTCACGTTTACTCACTCCTAATAGCCTAATGGCAGCCCTAAATGATCATTAAAATATTACAATACCAAATGTAGGGAAGGCTCACCATTCTACCATGAAAATACCCTCTTTTCTCATCTTCTCTCTCCTATATTTTTCTTCCAAAAAAAAAAGACTTCACTCTCTCTCCTAGTCAACATGTTGACTAGCCTAGGGTTCATGCTATAGGTATCCATATTAACTCCTAATAATACCCCATGAGCCTACAATAGGGGGGGGGGGGGTTGAGCTTGGGTTAAACCAATTGGGCTAGGTTTGACTTGGTTTGGGCTTAGGGTTGACTTGGTCAACTTGACCTTTTGGGTCACCATCAAAGGACTCCTAGTGACCCATTGACCTCCTCTAAGGCCTAGGTATGGTTAAGTAGGGTAGGTTTGACATAATGAGGGTGAATTGTCTCAAAGGAAGGTCACCTTGGCCTAACTAGGGCTTGAGTTGACTTGGGTCAACTTAGCCACCAGATTTGCCCCAATGGGTCTTGGTGACCCATTGATCTCATAATAGGTCTAGGAATGCCTTGGAGTCAGATTGAACTCACCAGGCCACCAAAAATTAGGGTTTTAAGATTTTACTATTTGCAGCCCAAGTGAGCCTCAACTAGTCATTTGGTCTCCTAGGCTCACTAAGGACTTGCCAAGACTGAGTCATGCTCAAAGCCACACCTAGGGGGGGTCTGATTTGAAAAAGGGATGTTACAGCTGGAGCTGGAGCAGACATAATATCAGCAGCTGGCACAACCACTTCTTCATAAGGCATCTCCCCTGCCTTGTTCAGAGAAAGATGAATCAAGGCACACAGAAGATGGGATAGCCAGGGAGGAGGAAAGGAAGGCAATCTTGGTAGACAGCTCCTGTACTTGCTTTAGGAGTGGAGCCAGGGTAGACTCCAATAGAGATGTCAGCTTGGGAGCTAGCAACTCATACAGCCTGTCTGCCAAAATAGGAATATCTACATGCTCAAGTGGGGCTTGAGCAGAGGTAGAGGCAAAAGTAGATGGAAGGATGGTGGCTGAAACTGAAATTGTGGAGAAAGGTGGAGAGGGAATGGTTGGTTCAGAAGATGGAATAATGGAGATAGAGGAGGTTGAGGTGGAGATAGGGGAAGTAAGAGATGGTGTGAAGGAGGGTTGAGAGAGAATGTCATGGAGCAGTTGTTGAAAGGAGGAAGTGGAGGGTGTCTCAGGAGGAGTAGAGGGTGAATCATCCATGAAGGAGTCATCTGTAAGTGAGAAGGATGGAATGGTGAAGGTTGAATAGGAAAAGAGAGGATGGAATTCCTCTGAGGTGGATAGAGGAGGGGATGGCATAGGTGAGGAAATGGTAATTGGGATGAGATGATTATGGTGGATACTGGTGGTGAGGAGGTGACAATTTGGGTGGTTAGGGTGGTTATGGCTGGAAGAGGGGAGGAAGCAGGCAGCTCTTCTGCTGAAGGAGTGACTAAAATAGTCCTTGTGCCTGAATGAAGTGTTGCAGCAGCCCTGGAGGGGTTTATAATCTGCCTGTCCCATTTACTGAAGAGGGCACAGGAAAGCCTCTTGGATGCATTGATAAACATGCCAGAGGAGGTTAATAGGTCAGGGCACCTGTTGTGCAGAAAGACCCTAAGATTCTTCCATAACTAACTGCATTCTTGTTGATCTTCTTCTTAATCAGAGTGAAGAAGATGGAGCCCCAGTCCAGGTGTTTCTTGTCTAATAAGGCTCCCATCAGGCAGAACTGATATCTGGAAATGGTGTCATGGGCTGAATGCTTGGCCAACAGCACCTTCCCAACTACATCAGCCAGGAATTGAAATTCGATTGCCAGATTTTTCTTCAGCAGCTTATTAGGGTTTACTGCATTGTGGCCCATCCTATCCAGCATGGTGTCAAACTCCTCTCCAGATAATTCAATGGAGTCTTCTCCAGTGCTGAGTTGAAAGACTTCTATTAGAAGAGCCGGGGATAGAAATACCTGAGTCCCCTTAATGGTGCCGACAACAGAATTCTCAGACTCGTCTGTTGCGGTAAAACACCACTCTTTTATCTCTTCTGAGGCGATCTTCATCCTTGTAGTCATTATTGGAGTCAGCTATTGTTCTCGGAATAAGTTTAGGATATCCTTGAAGCGCTGGTGGCTTCCGTCGAAGGAGTTTATGTCGATGTCAAAACCTGTGTCGAACTTCATCTTAGCAAAAACAGCACTCGATTCAGCCATATTCACCTGCAACAGAAAACCAAAAACGACCAAGCGTAGAGAATTTGGAGGGAAAAGAAAGAGAGTTGCAGAGTATGAAAGCGCAAAGGGAGAACGACGGCTGAAAGAAAGATTTTATATTAGGGTTCGACGCGAAAAAGGAAAATCGTTAAGCTCAGTTCGACGAAACGTCGAGATCAGCTCGACGATTTGGGCTACAGAGGGAATCTGAAGAGTCTTCAAAATCGGCGATCTTCATTCAACGATGTTGAAAAACGTCGAGCTCAGCTCGACGGCCTCTGATCAGAAGGAGAGAAAGCCTAGCTCTAGCGAGGGCTCTGAACTCAGATCGACGACTGCAAAAGCGTCGATCTCTGGTCGACGATTTTTGGAAAATCGTCGATCTCTGTTCGACGATTTTGGGGAAAACGTCGAGCGCAGTTCAGAGTCTAAACTCATTCTACAGACACAAAAAGAGGGAAATTTTTGACCTAGTCTTGGTCTGTTTTAGCTTTTCAAAATCTTGTAATTTAATTAAGGCTTCCTCCATCTAACATACCTAACTGATTTAGGAAGAAACTGTGTTTCTTTTCATCCAAAGGTTTGGTGAAAATATCTCCCCTTTGCAAATCAGTAGGAATATATTGAATTTCAATTTTATTTTTCTCTACATTATCTCTTAGAAAATGATGCCTAATTTCTATGTGTTTTGTCCTACTATGGAGGACTGGATTTTGTGCTATAGAGATAGCACTAGTATTGTCACAGAAAATTTTAGACTTCTCTATGTTGTAGCCATAGTCTAAGAGCTGATTCTGTATCCACAATATTTGTGAACAGCAACTGCCTGCAGCCATATACTCAGCTTCAGCAGTTGAAGTTGACACAGATGTTTGTTTCTTACAGAACCAAGAGACAAGTCAATCACCAAGGAACTGACAGGTTCCACTGGTGCTTTTCCTGTCTATTCTGCATCCAGCATAATCAGCATCTGAGAATCCAGTTAAATCAAATGCTGAATCTTTTGGATACCAGAGACCTAGATTTGGACAACTTTTAACATACCTAAGAATTCTCTTAACTAAGATTAAGTGTGACTCTCTAGGGCTAACTTGGAATCTAGCACAAATACATGTGGCAAACATTATATCAGGCCTACTAGCTGTAAGGTACAATAAAGAGCCAATTATTGCTCTATATGTTGTCTGATCAACAGGTTTCCCATGTTCATCAGCATCTATTACAGCATTTGAGGGCATGGGTGTTTTCATACATGATGCATCAGACATACCAAATTTCTTAACCATCTCTTTTGCATACTTGGTTTGAGAAATAAATATGCCTTCAGCATGTTGCTTGACTTGCAGTCCTAAGAAGAAGGATAGCTCACCCATGCTACTCATTTCAAATTTAGAGTGCATAAGCTTGGAAAACTTTTTGCACAATTTTGAATCAGTAGAACCAAAAATAATGTCATCTACATAAATTTGCACTAGAAGGGTGTGGGACTTATGGGTTCTAATAAAAAGAGTTTGGTCTACTCTCCCCCTAACAAAATCATTTTCCAGAAGAAAGCATGCTAGGGTCTCATACCATGCTCTAGGGGCTTGCTTGAGACCATATAATGCTTTATACAATTTGTAAACATAATCAGGGTGAGTTAGAGAGATAAAACCTGGAGGTTGTCTAACATAGACTTCCTCTTTGATGTCCCCATTGAGAAATGCACTTTTTACATCCATTTGATACACTTTGAAACCTTTGTGGGCAGCATAGGCTAGGAATATCCTGATGGCTTCCAGCCTTGCAACTGGTGCAAATGTCTGATCATAGTCTATTCCTTCTTGTTGAGAGTACCCTTGAGCAACTAGCCTTGCCTTGTTTCTGACTATAACTCCTTGATCATCCAGCTTGTTCCTGAATACCCACTTTGTTCCAACAATGGGATGATCCTTTGGCTTAGGCACTAGTTCCCAAACCTTGTTCCTTTCAAATTGATGCAACTCCTCTTGCATTGCAATGATCCAGTGTGGATCTTGCTCTGCATCTTGAATGGATTGAGGCTCAATTTGAGATAGAAAGCAAGTGTGCATCAGGTTTTGGTTGACCTGACTTCTAGTTTGCACACCAGCTGAGATCTCTCCAATTACTTGGGTGATTGGATGATCTCTTGTTATTACTAAGTCAACAGGGAGTGTTGATTGTTCACCAGCCTGTGTTGTTGTCTCCTCTAGTGGAGCAGCAACTGGCTCTTCAGGATGATTTTCTTCAAGATGTTGAACTTCTTCTTCATCATCAATGCTCTCATTCTTTTCAGCAACTTGCAGTTTGTTCAAGTCTTCAGCTAGAGAATGTACCTGCAGAGGTTCTATGGTAGAAGCATTCTTCTCCTTGAAAGACATGTTAGCTTCATCAAAAATAATATGAACAGATTCTGTTGGTACCCTAGTTTGATTTGAGTTTAGTCCTCTTCTTTGTGCCCTTGACCCAAGAAATATCTATGGTCAATGGTTAGGAGTCTAGCTGTAGAGTCCTCGCTTTTCCAAATTGAGAATTTGGTTAAGTAGGTTTTTCGTTCGACTATAGTCGAACGCCGTTCGACTATCGTCTATCGGCTGATCGACGATCGTCTATCAGTTGGTCGACGCTTTGTCTGCGCTGATAGTTCGACTATCTTTTGATAGTTCGACTATCTGTTCTGCGCTGATAGTTCGACTATCTGTTGATAGTTCGACTATCTGTTCTGCGCTGATAGTTCGACTATCTGTTGATAGTTCGACTATCTGTTCTGCGCTGATAGTTCGACTATCTTTTGATAGTTCGACTATCTGTTCTGCGTTGATAGTTCGACTATCTGTTGATAGTTCGACTATCTGTTCTGCGCTGATAGTTCGACTATTTGTTGATAGTTCGACTATCTGTTCTGCGCTGATAGTTCGACTATCTGTTGATAGTTCGACTATCTGTTCTGCGCTGATAGTTCGACTATCTGTTGATAGCTCGACTATCTGTTCTGCGCTGATAGTTCGACTATCTGTTGATAGTTCGACTATCTGTTTTGTTTTGATAGTTCGACTATCTGTTGATAGTTTGACTATCTGTTTTCTGAGGTAGGTCGACTATCTGCTGGATAGGTCGACTATCCCTGTGCGCTTGATAGTTCGACTATCTGTCCTAGATAGATCGACTATCTGATGGTTCGACTATCTGCTCTGATAGTTCGACTATCTGCCGGGGTAGTTCGACTATCTTCTTCGATAGTTCGACTATCTGGATCGTTCGACTATCTGCCCGATAGTTCGACGATCTCCGTGCGTCGTTCGACGATCTTCGAAGGTCGTTCGACGTTTTCTGTCTGCCTTTGTATTTTGTATTTATTTATTATATTTAATTATTTAATACATTTTCTGGCACTCTATTCTAAGCTGTATGATAAAGTTTCCAGGCATTATTTGCTCTATTCTTTTTGCCTGAGTTCAAATCTTTTAAGATAAAGTTGTTTGTCTTATTAGCTGTCTCTTTAAATTACTTTATCTACTGACAGCCCTTTATAGCCGTTGGACTGAAAAGTCTTCTTTTTGCTATAAAGAGATTATTTCTGATGTGACTTTATTTAGTCTATCTGATTATTTGATTTAAGCCTGCAGCTTCTTAGAAAGAGGTTTATTCCTTTTTATAGAATGTTTTGCTGCAGAGATATTTCTGTCTTCTTGATATTTACAGCCCAGGTCTCAAGGCTCAGTAGAAGACAAACAATTCAAATGGAAGAGAGAGCCGTTGCTTGCTGATGATTATTTAAAGGACCTTTTGAAGAAGGATTGAAGCTAGTGTTACACACATATTCAAAAGCACTCAAGCCTTCATCAAGCTCAAGCTTCCTGCTCTCAGCAATCTCCATCTACCTGAGAAGTGTTAAGATCTTCATCTCTTCTTCACCTGAGTTCTCCTGCTTTCAGGAAGTTCAACTCAGAGTCTCTTTGAAGAAGAAGAAGAAGATAGCTGCTTGAAGAACTTTGATTTTATTATTTACTTTCTTCTTGTAGCTCTTTCCTTCAGAACTTTCTGAAGAGTTTTCTCTGCACTGAAGCAAGACTTCACCTGGACATCTTTGAGCCAGGGGGAGCCTTGATTCTTTAGAGCATTCTAGCTCAGTGCAAGCTTTTGTGCTTCTCTAATCTATTGTAAAATAGAGAAGACATCTTAACCTTCTTCCCCCTCCTGTACAGGGTTATTACTCCCTTCAAAAGTATCCCTTGGTGGCAGGGCACCTGATCAAAAACCTGTGCTTGGTTTTTAGACACCTGATCAAAAGTCTAAAGGGTTTCTGGATCTACCTGAAGAAGATCCTGTTGGTGGCAGGGCACCTGATTAAAAACCTGAGTGGATTCCTACCGTGTGGGTAGAAGAGTGGACGTACCCAAGTTGTTTGGGGAACCACTATAAATTTCCTTGTGTCGTCTGGATTCAACTGTTTAATTCTTGCATTGTGGCTGTGATTAGATATAACTAGGTTGCTAGTTGCTGATTAGGTTTTCCAAGCTTAACTGTAATTACAGTTAGCTTGTGTTTGTACACATCACTTGTGTTAGGCTTTAAGGTTAAATCAATATCTATAATCTCTTCCTTCCGCACTTCACTCCAAGGGAGTTGGGTAGACAGTTAAGTTTTGTATTGTGCAAAATTTGATTACTCTATTCACCCCCCCTCTAGAGTAGTATCTATCCCTTCACTTTCAATTGGTATCAGAGGGAGGTTAACTGACTGTATAGGCTAACACCTAAGTCACAAGATCCTGATAGATACCAAGAGTTTATAGAAATTCACTATCATGGCCCAGTCTATGGATTATTCTAGCACCAGACCTCCAGCATGCAACTTAGCAAAGTTTGGCATCTGGAAGGCAAGGATTAAATTATATATGAACTCTATTGATGAGAGTATTTTTGCTTCTATTTTGTCAGGTCCCCCAAGAGCACCTGCTGCAGCCACTGCCTCATCATCTGATATGAGTGCAGTGCCTCCTCCAGACTATAATGATGAATACAAGAAGGCCAAAATTGCTGATGCCAAGGCAATGAACATACTGGCTCAGACAATGTCTGATGAGGTGTTCCAGAAGGTGGCTGACTGCTCCTCAGCTAAGGCCATGTGGGACACACTGAACCAGATTGTAGCTGGTTCAGCTGATGAAAGGAAGGACAGGAGGTCCAACCTTATCTCACAGTATGAGAACTTCAAGAAGACTGATGCTGAATCAGTTGAAGCTATGTACACCAGGCTCAGCTCAATCATCAATGAGCTGAGGACCCTGGACAAGGACATATCATTGACAGAGGTCAATGATAAGATTCTTATGTGCTTCCCTAGCACATGGGATCTAAGAATCTGGCCCATCAAAGAAGCCAGAAGTACCAATGAGATCTCAACTGAAGCTCTCCTCGGCAAGCTCAAGTCTTTTGAGCAAGTGCTGAAGACCAGAGAAGCAGAAGCTGAAGCCAAGACCCCCACTCCAACAAGAAAAGAGCAATCTCTAGCTCTTAAGGCTGCAGATGTTTCTGAAGGCAGCCAATCCAATGAGGAACTTATGGCACTGTTTGCCAAGAGGTTTCTCAAGATGGGGAGAAAGGAGTTCAGAAAGAAGTCTTCACGCTATGAAGACAAACCAAGGTATGATCGATCTCCTGCTAAAGAAATTATTTGCTATGGTTGCAGGAAGCCTGGACACATTTTGCCAGAGTGTCCAGAGGAGAAGAACAAGGAAAAGAGAAAAGACAAAGAACAACACAGGAAGCACTCCAAGCCATCCTCCTACAAAAACAAGAAGAAGGAGAGAGGTTTCATTGCTGAAACCTGGAGTGATTCTGATGAAGAATCATCCTCATCAAGCTCCAGTGAAGATGAGGAAGAGAAGAAGGCCAAAGAAATTTGCCTAATGGCAATAGATGCCTGCAGCAACCACTCTGCTGCAGAGAGTTTTGATTCTGATGAAGAGATGCCTACTGAAGATGAGGTACTTTCATCTTATGATTTTACTTCAGAAGAGTTTAAGTTAGATTTTAAATCTTTATGTTTAGATTTAATTAGTTCAGAAAAAGAGATAAAAGAACTTAGAAATAGGCTAGCTGACTCTGAATCAATAGCCTCTGAAAACATTAGGTTAAAGGAAAATCTCACTACTTGTAGTGAAGAAATTAAATTTCTTAAAATAGAATTAGCTAAGTCTAAGAGATTAGAAGAATCCCTTAATGGTAGAAGCCTTAAGCTGTTAGAAATTACCAGCATGACTAACACTAGGTCAGGTAATGATAAATTAGGCTTAGGAGCTTCTCCCAGTGAACCCCCAGTCCTCCTTAAAAATAACCTTTCAACTCCAGTGAACTTCATTTCAGCTAGTGGAAAGAAGAACACTGAGCAAGTAAACCTTGTAAATAAAACCCTAAATAAAGCTAAGAGAGAAAAGAGAAAGAAGTTTTTCAAATAAATGCAAAGAGCGTCGAATGCCGCTCGACGATCGGATGCTCCATGGTCGAACGAAGCTCGACGATCTGAGCGCCCATCGTCGAACGTCGATCGACGATTTCAACATGATTTTCAAAATCATAATCAGTATCATAGAAACCTAAATGAAAATAGAAACCCTAGGTTTGTTGACCCATCATCTGCATGGAGAATCCCACCTAGGAGATCTCACCCACTAGGTTATCACCCTCAGCCTGCATTCTCTTATATTTCCAGTTTTTCTTATGTGAAAAACAAGGGACCCAAGGTTACCTGGGTCCACTCTGTCTAAATAGTTGTTTTGCAGGTGAAGGCCTATCCAATCACTCAAAATAAGTGGTATTTGGATAGTGGATGCTCTAAGCATATGACAGGAAACAAAGAGCTTCTGTCAAAGTACAAAGCTAAGCTCGGCCCAAAGGTTATCTTTGGAGACTCCAGCTGTGGTCAGACAGAAGGATATGGCAAGATCACGATTGGAGCTGTTACATTCAAGAGAGTTGCTTATGTCAATGGACTGAAGCATAATCTGATTTCAGTTAGCCAGCTATGTGATGCTGGCTACCAGGTTTCTTTTTCTAACTCCTCTTGCAATATTACTTTAAATAATAATGTTGTTTTAATAGGTAATAGAATAGGCAATATATATTTAGTAGATTTTAATTCATCTCACTCTGAAATCTGCCTGTTTAATGAATTAACCCTTAATAATAATTCTTTATGGCATAAAAGGCTTAGTCATGTAAACCTTAAGAATATCTCTAGGTTATCTAAGCACAACCTTGTTAGAGGCTTACCTTCTTGCCCCTACAAGAAGGAGAGTCTATGCAAGGCTTGTCAGCTAGGCAAGCAAACCAAGAATTCATTTAAATCTGTAAATAAAAGTGATTCTCCTAGAATCCTGTATTTATTACATTTGGACCTTTTTGGCCCAATAAATGTACAGAGTTTAGGAGGGAAGTATTACACTTTAGTAATTGTAGATGACTTCTCTAGGTTCAGTTGGGTTTTCTTTTTGAGAACTAAGTCTGATAACTTCAAAGCCCTTACAGACTTTCTACTTTGTGTGCAGACTGAGTACTCTACTCATGTGGCCTTGATCAGAAGTGATCATGGTACTGAGTTTGACTCTCTTCTCATGCAAGAATTCTGTGAGAGAGAAGGTATCAAACATAGCTTCTCAGCTCCTAGAACTCCCCAACAAAATGGGGTAGTTGAAAGGAAGAATAGAACACTAATTGAAGCTGCTAGCACATTGTTGGCAGATGCTAACATGCCTCTATCCTATTGGGCAGAAGCTGTTAGTACAGCCAACTATGTCTTGAATAGAAGTTTGATACACAAACTTAAGTGTAAAACTCCTTATGAGTTGCTTAAAGGAAAGAAACCAAAAATTAATTACTTTAGAATTTTTGGCTGTACTGTTTATATTCATAACAATAATAAAGAATATATTAGAAAATTTGAAGCAAAAGCTTCAATGGGAATCATGCTTGGATATTCCCAAGTAAGCAAAGCTTATAGGGTTTATAACAAATCAACCTGTAAGATAGAAGAATCTGTGCATGTGACTTTTGATGAGTCTCAGATGTTTTACAAGGAGAAGGAAAATTCTCCTTCATCTAGTTCTTTGCAGGTACATGATGCTCCTAAAGAAATTCTTCAACTATCAACTCTTCAGATCACTGAATCAGACAGTGATGAAGACATTGCTGAAGCTGTTGAAGCTGTTGCTGTACCACCAACAGTAGATCAAATTCCTCCTGAGGAATTAATCCCAACTGTTGCTGAAGATCACATCCCACCTGCTGATATTGTCACACTTAGAGATCACCCCACATCTCAAGTGATTGGAGACATATCAGCTGGTGTGCAAACAAGACATCAATTAAGACAGGATGTGATGCATGCTTGTTTCCTCTCACAGGTTGAGCCCCTCACCTTTAAAGATGCAGAGCTAGATCCCCACTGGATCATTGCAATGCAAGAGGAACTCAATCAGTTTGAGAGATGTAAAGTTTGGAATTTGGTTCCAAGACCTAAAGGCCAACTGATCATAGGCACCAAGTGGGTGTATAGAAACAAGTTAGATGCAAATGGAATCATAGTAAGGAATAAAGCTAGGCTTGTAGCTCAGGGCTACAGACAGGAGGAAGGTATAGACTATGACCAAACCTTTGCTCCTGTTGCAAGGCTAGAAGCAATAAGGATCTTCTTGGCCTATGCAGCCTACATGAAGTTTAAGGTGTTCCAAATGGATGTCAAAAGTGCATTCCTAAATGGTGAGCTTAAGGAAGAGGTGTTTGTTGAACAACCACCAGGGTTTGTTTCTTCAACTCAGCCTTCTCATGTTTTTAAGTTGCAGAAAGCTCTTTATGGACTAAAGCAAGCTCCTAGGGCCTGGTATGAGACCTTAGCTAGTTTCCTGTTAGAGCACAACTTCACTAGGGGAGTAGTTGATAGAACCCTTTTCGTCAAGCATCACAAGGACACAATCCTGTTAGTTCAGGTGTATGTAGATGATATTATCTTTGGCTCCACTGATCCCAAACTATGCAAAAAGTTTTCCAACTTGATGCACTCTAAGTTTGAGATGAGTAGCATGGGTGTGCTGTCTTACTTTCTTGGTCTCCAAGTTAAGCAAGATGCTGATGGTATCTTCATCTCCCAATCCAAATATGCCAAGGAATTGGTAAAGAAATTTGGGATGGCTGATGCTTCAGCAATGCCTACACCCATGACTACTAATGTAGTTATTGATTCTGATGATCACGGCAAGCCAGTTGATCAAAAGAATTATAGGGCCATTGTTGGTTCCCTATTATATCTAACTGCAAGTAGGCCAGATATAATGTTTGCTACATGCCTTTGTGCTAGATTCCAGGTCAACCCCAAGGAATCTCATCTGATTCTTCTAAAAAGAATCCTGAGATACCTGAAAGGATGTCCAAATCTAGGACTTTGGTACCCAGCTGAGTCAGAGTTTGAATTAATTGGATATTCTGATTCTGACTATGCTGGTTGCAGAGTTGACAGGAAGAGCACCTCAGGAACTTGCCAGTTCCTGGGAGAGAGATTGGTCTCTTGGTTCTGTAAGAAGCAGGCTTCTGTCTCAACTTCAACTGCAGAGGCTGAATATATAGCAGCTGCCAGTTGTTGTTCACAGATCCTGTGGATTCAAAACCAGCTTGTGGATTATGGTTACTCACACAAGAACACCAAGATCATGTGTGATAGTACCAGTGCTATTTCTATTGCACAAAATCCAGTGCACCACTCTAGAACGAAGCACATTGAGATTAGGCACCATTTCCTGAGAGATTGTGTGGAAAAGAACAAGATCTGTCTTGAGTTCATATCCACTGAGTTTCAGAGAGGTGATATATTCACCAAGCCTTTAGATGAATAGAAGCATCTGTTCTTTTTAGTCCAACTAGGCATGATCAATGGACGAGACTAAGTGTGACGATATCTGCCTATGTTGAGGTCTGCTTGAAGATCGTCGAACGATGATCGAAGATCGTCGAACGGATTGAGCCTATCGTCGACCTCTGGTTAATGATAGCTTATCTGTTTGAAGATCGTCGATCGACGTTCGACCATCGTCGAATAGGCTGAGCTTATCGTCGATCTCTACTCGACGACAGCTTGTTGCTTGTGAAGCCAGAATTAGCCGAACGATGGTTCGACTATTCTGCTTCTGAGCCGATCGTCGAACGGCCGTTCGACTATCGGTTCAAGATCTTTTTAATAGATCGACTATTTCCGGTCCAATATAAAGCCGATAGTCGACCTAGGTTAAAAGATCGTGTGCTTTATCGTCGACGGAGCGTGCCCTTTCGCATTCTGCTTTCCCGCTTGCGATTTTCTGGCGCTTCGTCTTTCTCGTTCTCTCTCCAGCTTTCTCGTGCTTTCTCCGGCGAATCCATGGCGATTTCCCCAGCCGTTCTAGCCGTAGTAAAGTTTGATGCTGGATTCAGTATGGATTTCGAAGCTTTCAGCAGTTGCGATGCCAGAATCGTGGAAGTTCTCCAGCTCTGCAGGGATCAAGGTTTAGAGAAGCTGATGTCTGAAAGGATCAAGATCAACATTCCAGAAATAAAAGAATGGGCTTTCACGTCGTCTTCCACAGACGAATCGATGATCGGTACCATCGGCGGAGTAGAAGTTATCCTGACTCCGGCCGTTCTTTCTGATGTTTTTGGTTTAGTTATTGGTGACGAAGATTATGAGCAAGATGCTCAGGAGTTCGGAAGGATGCTTGTTGAGCTGGGACATGCCGAGGGCATTCCCACCAAGCTGCTCAAGGTAAACTTCCCCTTCAAGATCAAGTTCCTCGCTGAGGTAGTAGGAAAAGTGATTCTGGGCAAGCACTCTGCCCATGATAATATAACAAGGCAGCAATTCGCACTTATGTGTGCAATTGTTAATCGAAAAAGGATCGATTGGGCAGCTGTTCTGTTTGATTTAATCAGGAAGAAGACAGGAAAGAAGGAAGTCACCCTGGGAAGGGTTATTGGAATTTTCCTGAAGGAGAAATTCCCCCAGCTGCTGAGTTCTGCCGCAACTACAATCAACGCCAGCAAGAAGATGGATCCCCATCTGTTCTCAAAGTGGAAGAGGACATTTGTGAAATCTGCTCCAGCAACATCTGAGGGCACAAGGACTGCATCAGTCGCTCCTCTACCTGTTGAAGCTGGCTCAGCTCTCCCTTCCTCCTCCTCTGCATTGTCGTCTGCCTCAGTTGAAGTATCATCAACTTCAGCTGAGGTACGACCTTCTTCTTCTGCTGCACCTGAAACAACTATGGTTGTTCCTCTGTCTCCTCCAGCCTCTCCTCTACCTGCTCATCTGGCTAGGATATCTGCTCCTAGCTTTGATTTGTTAGGATCAGAGAGATTCCCTACTCCTCCTGTATCTCCAATTCATTCCCCAATAAATTCTCCTGCTCCATCACCTGCTCCATCTCCTGCTCGATCCCCTGTTCACACCATCCTCCATCCCAGCACATCTACCATATTTGCTGCAGCTCCATCCACCTCTCATCCATCATCTTTTGAAATCACTCCTGATTTCATCTCGCGCATTGTGGAGCTGATTACCCCATCAATCAAAACCATGATTGAAGAGGAAATCGCTCCCCTTGCTGCCTCCATTGATCTCTTATCTGCTTCCATCAAATCCCTCTCCAAATCAGCTGAGCCATCTTCCTCTAGGGGCCTGGTTTCAGTACCCACTGAAATCAGGCAGGGGGAGATGTTCAATGAAGATGTCTCAGGCCTTCCTGCCTCTCCTCCAGTTGTGAAAGATTCAGTCTTGTCTGCCCAGCCAGAATCTGCTCAAGTTGAGCCAAAAGAAGTTCCAGATGTTGTTATGACTGTTCAGGAAGAGACAGCTCCAGCTGAGGAAGTGGTAACTCCAGCTGAGGAAGAGATTGCTCCAGTTGAGCAAGTTGTAGCTCCAGTTTTGACTGAGAAGGAAATAGCAGATGGAATCCTGCTATCAGAAATTGCAGTGAAAGTATGCTTAGAGGATCTAACTACTCCTATGATTGCCAGATTCCTGGAAGGAATCATAACTTCTTATCTGAATGAATCATGGGAAATGGTTAAATATGAAGGTAACTCTTTCATTCGTTTTGTTGATGAGTCAATTAATTTGATAGTTTGTGAATACCTTGAAGGAATGATTCAAGCTTATTTAGCAGATATGTATTCATAATTTTACAGATATTATTAAAGAAGATTTAACTGCTCAAATCATAGCAGTAGTTTCTGAGGCTGACCCAAGTATTCCTGCTACTCAAGTAGACCCTGAGTTGGAATCCTTCTTAGATAATAAAGAAGATGAGTCTGAGAAAGAGGAAGTCAAAGTTGACTCTTCTGTTCTGAGCTTGGAAGAAGCTCAAGCAAGAGCAGCATGGGAATTAAGAGTTCAATCCTTAAAAGAGAAAGAGAAAGATTTGCAATTTGAAAAGTCATCCATCTGGGATGACTCTCTAGGATTAGATTTAGACTCCCTTCTGGCTTTGGATGCCCTGGAAGAAGAAAGGGAGAAATCTGCTTCAAAGCTTAAAGAAAAGGCTGTCTCAGAAGCCTATGATCCGTATGAGAACCCTCCATCATCCCATTCTGATGATGATGATGATTCTGATATCTCTGAAAAGTCAAAGAAAAAGAAATCTGCTGCAAAGAAAAGAAAAGCTGCTACTCCTCCACCTCCAAATAAGGATAATGACACTCCCTACTATATTTTGAAGGGCATTGACCCCAAATCCAAGGATTTTAAGCATTGGATGTGGTTTTCGAAAAATCAGCAAAAAGAAAGGAAGAGAACCAAGAGGTATGACAGTCCTGTCTCCAGATGGACTCCCAAAGGTCCTCCTCCACCTCCAGGTGCAGGAGCCTCTGGGAATCTACCTGCTAATCAATCTGCCGCCTATGGAAAATCTGCGTCTGTTCAGCCCCAGCCTAGACAAGGTCATCAAAGTTCGCAAAGCAAATCATCTTATGGTTCTCAAAGACAAGTGAAGGAGGTTGTGGCCCAAAGACCAACTTTTTCCCCACCTCCTTCTCCAGTTCAATCTGAGAAAAGTGTTTCGAAAGGTAAATAGTTTACAGTGTTTTAAAACCTTCTAGCAAGTCCCTTTTGCTAAGTTTATTCTAATGTCTTATCTAGATATAATAGATGTTGCTGCTTCTCCTGAGCACGTATATGAAAATCCTGAGCTCGATCCTAATTTTAGGATGGCTCGCTTTCAAGAGCTTGTAGGAGCAGCCCAAATAAGAAAAGCAAGAGCCGAAGGTAAAGATACATCTGGCTTTACTACCATGTCAGCTTATAGAAAGAAAGAATTTGAGAAATTCCAAGTCAATCCTGAGATTTTTGATCCAGCAAAGTACATGGAAAAACATCCTGAAGCTGTTGTCCCCAGAGCTACAGAACTAAAGATCCTTGGAGTGCAGGATTTAAAGATGTCAAAGAAGGAATCAGATGACCCTCTTCGAAAAATTTCTTTTGTCTCTAGTTCTTCTGATCCATTACCTGACCCTAAAGATTCTTAATAGTTTGATTAAACTGCTGTGATATACTTGATTATTTGTTTATCTGATTGATAATCTGCCAGTTTATTGATTAACTATTTGATGAATTATTTTGATTTGTTTTATTGCTAGCTGTTTTAGTTTTTGAGAGACTTAACTCAAATAGGGGGAGATTGTTGGTACCCTAGTTTGATTTGAGTTTAGTCCTCTTCTTTGTGCCCTTGACCCAAGAAATATCTATGGTCAATGGTTAGGAGTCTAGCTGTAGAGTCCTCGCTTTTCCAAATTGAGAATTTGGTTAAGTAGGTTTTTCGTTCGACTATAGTCGAACGCCGTTTGACTATCGTCTATCGGCTGATCGACGATCGTCTATCAGTTGGTCGACGCTTTGTCTGCGCTGATAGTTCGACTATCTTTTGATAGTTCGACTATCTGTTCTGCGCTGATAGTTCGACTATCTGTTGATAGTTCGACTATCTGTTCTGCGCTGATAGTTCGACTATTTGTTGATAGTTCGACTATCTGTTCTGCGCTGATAGTTCGACTATCTTTTGATAGTTCGACTATCTGTTCTGCGCTGATAGTTCGACTATCTGTTGATAGTTCGACTATCTGTTCTGCGCTGATAGTTCGACTATCTGTTGATAGTTCGACTATCTGTTCTGCGCTGATAGTTCGACTATCTGTTGATAGTTCGACTATCTGTTCTGCGCTGATAGTTCGACTATCTGTTGATAGCTCGACTATCTGTTCTGCGCTGATAGTTCGACTATCTGTTGATAGTTCGACTATCTGTTTTGTTTTGATAGTTCGACTATCTGTTGATAGTTCGACTATCTGTTTTCTGAGGTAGGTCGACTATCTGCTGGATAGGTCGACTATCCCTGTGCGCTTGATAGTTCGACTATCTGTCCTAGATAGATCGACTATCTGATGGTTCGACTATCTGCTCTGATAGTTCGACTATCTGCCGGGGTAGTTCGACTATCTTCTTCGATAGTTCGACTATCTGGATCGTTCGACTATCTGCCCGATAGTTCGACGATCTCCGTGCGTCGTTCGATGATCTTCGAAGGTCGTTCGACGTTTTCTGTCTGCCTTTGTATTTTGTATTTATTTATTATATTTAATTATTTAATACATTTTCTGGCACTCTATTCTAAGCTGTATGATAAAGTTTCCAGGCATTATTTGCTCTATTCTTTTTGCCTGAGTTCAAATCTTTTAAGATAAAGTTGTTTGTCTTATTAGCTGTCTCTTTAAATTACTTTATCTGCTGACAGCCCTTTATAGCCGTTGGACTGAAAAGTCTTCTTTTTGCTATAAAGAGATTATTTCTGATGTGACTTTATTTAGTCTATCTGATTATTTGATTTAAGCCTGCAGCTTCTTAGAAAGAGGTTTATTCCTTTTTATAGAATGTTTTGCTGCAGAGATATTTCTGTCTTCTTGATATTTACAGCCCAGGTCTCAAGGCTCAGTAGAAGACAAACAATTCAAATGGAAGAGAGAGCCGTTGCTTGCTGATGATTATTTAAAGGACCTTTTGAAGAAGGATTGAAGCTAGTGTTACACACATATTCAAAAGCACTCAAGCCTTCATCAAGCTCAAGCTTCCTGCTCTCAGCAATCTCCATCTACCTGAGAAGTGTTAAGATCTTCATCTCTTCTTCACCTGAGTTCTCCTGCTTTCAGGAAGTTCAACTCAGAGTCTCTTTGAAGAAGAAGAAGAAGATAGCTGCTTGAAGAACTTTGATTTTATTATTTACTTTCTTCTTGTAGCTCTTTCCTTCAGAACTTTCTGAAGAGTTTTCTCTGCACTGAAGCAAGACTTCACCTGGACATCTTTGAGCCAGGGGGAGCCTTGATTCTTTAGAGCATTCTAGCTCAGTGCAAGCTTTTGTGCTTCTCTAATCTATTGTAAAATTGAGAAGACATCTTAACCTTCTTCCCCCTCCTGTACAGGGTTATTACTCCCTTCAAAAGTATCCCTTGGTGGCAGGGCACCTGATCAAAAACCTGTGCTTGGTTTTTAGACACCTGATCAAAAGTCTAAAGGGTTTCTGGATCTACCTGAAGAAGATCCTGTTGGTGGCAGGGCACCTGATCAAAAACCTGAGTGGATTCCTACCGTGTGGGTAGAAGAGTGGACGTACCCAAGTTGTTTGGGGAACCACTATAAATTTCCCTGTGTCGTCTGGATTCAACTGTTTAATTCTTGCATTGTGGCTGTGATTAGATATAACTAGGTTGCTAGTTGCTGATTAGGTTTTCCAAGCTTAACTGTAATTACAGTTAGCTTGTGTTTGTACACATCACTTGTGTTAGGCTTTAAGGTTAAATCAATATCTATAATCTCTTCCTTCCGCACTTCACTCCAAGGGAGTTGGGTAGACAGTTAAGTTTTGTATTGTGCAAAATTTGATTACTCTATTCACCCCCCCTCTAGAGTAGTATCTATCCCTTCACTTTCAGATTCTTCAATTTTACAGGAAGATTTATTATAAACCCTATAGGCCTTGCTGATCATGGAGTATCCCAGAAACACTCCTTCATCAGCTTTAGCTTGGAATTTTGCTAGATATTTCTTGTCATTATTATGAATAAAACAAGTGCAACCAAAAACTTTGAAATAGCCTATTTTAGGTTTCTTCCCTTTGAGCAATTCATAAGGAGTCTTGCCCTTCAGCTTGTGTATCAGGCTTCTGTTCAACACATAGTTGGAGGTGTTCACTGCCTCAGCCCAAAAGGACAGAGGTAAGTGAGCATCTGCCAATAATGTAGTTGCAGATTCAATGAGTGTTCTATTTTTCCTTTCAGCTACCCCATTTTGTTGAGGAGTTCTAGGAGCTGAGAAAGTGTGCCTGATCCCTTCACTCTGACAGAACTCTTGCATGAGAAGAGAATCAAACTCTGTCCCATGATCACTTCTGCTCAGGGCAATGTGAGTGTTGAACTCAATCTGAATGCATTTGAGAAAATCTGTCAAACACTTGAAGTTATCAGACTTCTTCCTCAGAAAGAATACCCAAGTGAATCTTGAGAAGTCATCTACAACCACTAAAGTATAGGACTTCCCTCCTAGGCTTTGCACAGATATGGGTCCAAAGAGATCCATGTGCAACAGGTACAAAATCCTAGGTGAATCACTCTTATTAATTGATTTAAAACTACTTTTAGTTTGCTTGCCTAATTGACAGGCCTTGCAAAGTCCTTGCTTCTTGTAGGGACCAGAAGGTAGTCCTTTAACAAGGTTGTCTTTAGATAGCTTAGCAATGGTTCTAAGGTTAATATGTCCTAGTCTCTTATGCCATAACACATTAGATTTTGAAATGGAATTAAACAGGCAAATATCTACCACTGGTGAATGAAAATCCACTAAGTAAATGTTACCTCTTCTGTTACCTGTCAACACAGTTGTGTTGTCCACAGACTTGACTTTGCATATGGCTTTGTTGAAGGTTACTTGATATCCTTCATCACACAATTGACTGATACTTATCAAGTTGTGCTTGAGTCCTTCAACATATGCCACCTTCTTGAATGTGACTGGGCCAATTTTGACTGCACCATATCCTTTTGTAGTTCCAAAGCTTGAGTCTCCAAAAATTACTTTGGGTCCAAGCTTGGCTTTGAAGGAAGTGAAGTTGTCCTTGTCCCCTATCATGTGCTTTGAGCAACCACTATCCAAATACCATTGATGGTTTGAAGCTGGATAGGTCTTCACCTACACAAAAATAACTTATTTTTTTTTGACCCAGTTGACCTTGGGCCTAGGTTGATATCCCTTAAATTCTGAAATAAAGGACATCCCAGGTTGATCCTTATAACCTTCAGGATGGTATCTCCTAGGAGGTACTATCCATTCAGTATAGGGATTAAAGCCTTGGGATGTGGAGCTTCTAGGATTGAATCTGAATGTGCCATTGAAGGTGTGTTCACAAGCCTGAACTCTGTTCGACGATCGTCGAACTAAGGTCGACGATCTTGGGTCAGATCGTCGATCGCCGTTCGAAGATCGATTATGCTGAGATTCAGAGTTTGGATATCGTCGAGCTGAGGTCAACGATCTGTAGTTAGATCGTCGAGCTCTGTTCGACGATCGTCGAGCTCTGCTCGACGCCATCTGTTGAACTGAGTTCTTCTCTGACAGATCTGCATTCTTCCTAGGTACCTCTATTACTCCATTTCCTTTGTCAGAGACAAACTTGATTGGAGTTGTCAGAATTATAGGTTGGCTGGATGAAGCACCCAAGCCCAGTGTGCTATTAAATCTAGAGTTCACTGTGCTTGTGATGTCCATCAGTCTGATACTTCTCCCATTTAGGGATTCTTCAAACTTTTTGGCCTTTGATAGTTCATTCTTCAATGAAGCTATCTCCTCCCTACAGCATTCTAACTCCTCAGAGAGTTTGAGGTTCTTTGAGTTTAGGACACTATGCTCAGATAATTGATTCCTGAGAGAGATTATCTCCTTCTCAGATTTTAATAGATCTAGACACAGTGTCTTAAATTCATCTTTGAAGTCTTCAGAATCAAAATCAAAAGAGTTGATTACCTGATCCTCATCTGGTTGACTTTCTGAATCTGAATCTGATTCTTCATCAGAGTTTTGTGTGATGCATTGATAGCCATCATGCAAAATTCTTTTTCATCTACATCATCCTCATCATCACTGGAGCTGGATGAGGCTTCAGATTCCTCTTCAGTCTCACTCCATGTTTCAGCAACAAAGCCCTTCCTTGTATGTTTGTTCTTGCTGGAGGAGGCTTTGTCTGAGCTATTCTTCTTGTAATCCTTTTCTTTTCTTCTTTCTCTTCTTTCCCTTTTGTCCTTATTCTTTTTTTCTGGACAGTCAGGCACAATATGGCCTGGTTTCCTGCAACCAAAGCATATGATTTCTTTAGTGTTATTTGATTTATCATACCTTGGTTTATCATGACCCTTGTATGGTTTCTTTCTGAAGTCTTTTCTGGCCATCTTGTAGAATCTTTTGGCCAGAAGACTTATGAGCTCATCATTTGCTGTAGCTTTATCTTCAGGCTCCTCTTCTACAGCTTTGAAAGCTATGGTCTTTTCTTTCCTTGTAGCTGGAGAGATAGCCTTTTGTTCTTCTTCTCTATTTTTAATGAGCAGCTCATAGGATTTGAGCTTGCCCAGGAGAGCTTCAGTAGTAATCTCATTCAAACTTCTGGCATCCTTAATTGGCCAGATTCTTGAATCCCAAGTGCTGGGGAAGCACATCAGGATTTTGTCATTTAGCTCAGTCAGTGAGATTTCTTTGTCTAGGGTTTTTAGCTCATTGACAATTAGACTTAGTCTATTGTACATGTCAGCCACTGATTCAGCTTCTCCCTTTTTGAAGTTCTCATATTGGCTTATCAGATGAGATCTTCTATCTTTCCTTTCATCAGCAGATCCTGAGACAATTTCAGAGAGTTTGTCCCAGATTTCTTTGGCTGAGTGGCATTCAGCTACCTTCTGAAAGATTTCATCAGACATTGTTTGGGCTAAGATGTTCATAGCCTTAGCATCTGCAGTCTTCCACTTCTTTATATCTGCATCTGTTCCAGAAGGAGGTGGGACATCATTTGAACTTGAGCTTGCTGGTGGAGTTGGACAAACTGTCAAGACAGAATTGAAAATGTCTTCATCAATAGAATTCATGTATAATCTAATCCTTGCCTTCCAGAGTGCAAACTTAGAAAGGTTGCACACTGGTGGTCTGGTGCTTGCATAATCTTTGTTATGTGCCATGTATTTAAATAAAAAGAAGATGTAGAGAAAATAATCCCCTTAAGAGATTGATCTTATCAAGGATCTTTTGGTTCAGGTGTTAGCCTGTATGAGCAACCAACCTCCCTCTGATACCAATTGAAAGTGAGGCTAAGATCTATCTCAACTCTAGAGGGGGGGTGAATAGAGTATTTTAAAATAATTTTTCACAGTTGAAATGAACAGCACATATAAAATTTAATTTATGATATCGTGTAGAGTGCTAGTAAAAATGTTAAAAGCTAAGAAGTAAAAAGCACAGCACACAGCAAACAAATCACACAAACAAACCAGAAGACACAAGGAATTATAGTGGTTCCCCAAAAACCTGGGTACATCCACTCTTCTACCACCCTTGGTAGGAATCCACTCAGGATGAGTTGATCAGGTGTCCTGACACCAATGAGCTTTTGATAAGGTGCCCAAAAACCAAAACTAGATTTTTTGATAAGGTGTCTTGCCACCACTGAGTTTTGACAAGGCTCTCAGAACCAGACAGAACTTTTGAAGGGAGTTCAAGAACCCTTTTACAGCAGGAAAAGAAAAATAAGAATGAAGGGTGTCTTCTCTGTTCTCAATCAAATGAGAGAAGCACAAGTGGATTGATGAAGTCAAAGCTCCCCCTGAGATGTAGAAAGGTTCAGGAAAAGAAGCTTTGCTCTAGGGTGATAGGTCTTCAAAACTTTGATCTCCAGCACAAGATGGTTTCAGCAAGAAGGCTGAAGGTGAGGTGTCTGGAGTAATGAGATTGTGAACACTTTTCAGTCAGCAAGAAGATTTTTGAGTCACAGTTCTTCTGTTGTTCTTCTGCTATCAGTATATTCTATTCTGTGTGTTCACTTCTGTGTGTATTCCACTAAAAACTTAATAACACAGAAGAAAGGAATAATAAATTTTCTGACGATTCCTTGTCCAAAATTAGCCGTTGGGAGTCATAAATGTCTTCCAAAAATAGTCTTGTCTTCTAGAGGAAAGTCCAGCAAACATTCTCTGAATAATTCTTTGAAACTTGCTCCAGAATTAAAGACAAACGGCTGGGAGATCTTCTGACATAAATGCTGATAATATTCAAAAACATTCCAAAGAACAGCAGCATTTGAATTCCTGAAAGCGTCG
The DNA here is from genome assembly GCA_039513925.1 of Platanthera zijinensis. Lineage (NCBI taxonomy): Eukaryota > Viridiplantae > Streptophyta > Magnoliopsida > Asparagales > Orchidaceae > Platanthera > Platanthera zijinensis. Next base: position 101,648,911 of record CM077082.1, on the reverse strand, counting down.
ATCTCTCCAAAGAAAACGTTGATCTGAGCTCTACGATCGTCGAACTGAGCTCAGAGATCAAATGGACAAGCAGACAGAAAACGTCGATCTGAGCTCTACGATCGTCGAACTGAGCTAGAAGATAGTAGAGGGGAGTTCGACGACTCAGCATAAGCTAGACAAAAGCAGATAGTCGATCTGAGCTCGACGATCGTCGACCGGAGTACGACGATTTATTGAAGATGAGCTCAGAGAGCGTCGAACGGAGTTCGACGATTCGTCGACCTGAGCTCGACGAAAATTGCCTTAGACTAAGCTCTTCAACCTTGATCTTGGAATGATCCTGGGGGCAGCTTCAAACCTAGGTTCTAAGACCTAGACTCATTCTAATGTTGACCTTTTCAACTATACAACTAGGTCAACTGGGATTCCTAAGACAAGCATAGTGATCCTTACCCAAATTAGTAATAGGGTGTTCCAACAGTGTCAGAGTTTGCCGATGTGTTTCCTAAAGATCTTCCTGGGTTACCACCCCAGCGGGAGATTGACTTTTCTATTGAGTTGGTACCATGTGCTAAACCTGTGGCCCGCTCACCATATCGCGTCGCGCCAAAAGAGATGGCTGAATTGAAAGTCCAATTGCAAGAGTTATTGGAGCAGGGATACATACGCCCAAGCATGTCACCTTGGAGCGCGCCTGTTCTTTTTGTGAAACAGAAAGACGGTAGTTTGCGGTTATATATTGACTACCGCGAATTGAATAAGCTGACAGAGAAAAACAAATATCCGATTCCACGGATTGATGACCTATTTGATCAGCTGGCAGGATCAATGGTCTATTCCAAGTTGGATTTGAAATCGGGATATTATCAGTTGAGGATTCGGGAAGGTGATATTCCCAAGACGGCGTTTGGAACACGCTACGGTCATTATGAGTTCACGGTAATGCCGTTTGGCCTATGTAATGTGCCTTCGGTATTTGTGGATCTAATGCATCGAACGTTCCGCGAGTACTTGGATTTGTTCGTGATTGTGTTTATCGATGACATCTTAGTGTACTCTCAGTCGGAAGAGGATCATGCAAACCATTTGCGGTTGGTCTTGCATACCCTGCGGAGGAATAAGCTTTATGCCAAGTTCTCAAAGTGTGAGTTCTGGCTCTCTTAAGTAGCTTTTTTAGGCCATGTGGTAAGTGGAGAGGGTATCGCGGTGAATCCGTTGAAGATAAGTGCCATTCGAGATTGGCCAGTGATGTCTTCAGTGGCCGAGGTCAGGAGCTTCCTTGGGCTTGCGGGCTACTATAGACGGTTTGTGGAAAACTTCTCATGGATTGCTTTACCTCTGACCACGCTGACGAGAAAAGATCAAAGGTTCATTTGGACGCCGGAGTGCGTGCGTGCTTTTGAAGATCTGAAGAGTCGTTTGACCACGGCGCCTGTGTTGACATCGCCATGTGGTACAGATGGCTATGAGATCTATAGTGATGCTTCCGGGAGCGGCTTAGGCTGCGTTCTTCTGCAGTTTGGTAAAGTGATTGCTTATGGCTCGCGCCAGTTGAAAGTGCATGAGCGGAATTACCCCGTCCATGATTTGGAGTTGGCGGCGGTGATCTTTGCGCTCAAGTTGTGGCGGCACTATCTTTATGGCGTTAAAGTGGATATCTATACAGATCACAAAAGCCTAAAGTACTTGTTGGATCAGAAGGATCTGAATATGCGACAACGAAGATGGATGGAGTTCCTTGGGGACTACACCTTCGAGATTCACTATACTCCCGGGAAGGGAAATATGGTCGCTGATGCTTTGAGTCGGAAAACTCCGGTACGGGAAAGCTGGTTGCAGAGGCATGATCAGCGTTTAATCCAGGAATTGGAAGCATTGGAGATATCTTGTGTTGACAAGGGTTCGTCGACCGATGCATGCTTGAACTGGACGGAGGTTCAATATGACCTTACGGACAAAGTTCGGCGAGCAACGGAGCTTGATGAAAGTTTCCAGCGCTATGCTTAAGATGGGCCGGATGACCAATTCTCTTGGGATAACGATTTGTTACGAAGAAATGGTCGAGTGTGCGTCCCGAGTGTGGGTAAATTGAGGGAAGAGTTGATGTACGAAGCTCACTTTGCAAAGTACTCAGTTCACCCAGGGAGCATAAAGATGTACAGAGATCTGAAAAAGCTGTTCTGGTGGCCCGGACTAAAGAAAGATGTAGCACGTTATATGGCGAAATGCCATACTTGTGCATTGGTGAAAGCGGAATGCCAGAAGCCTGGTGGTTTCCTGAAGTCGTTACCCATTCCGGAGTGGAAGTTCGATGACATTTCGATGGATTTCGTGCACGGGTTGCCGAGATCTCAACGCGGTCATGATTCAATCTGGGTGATTGTGGACCGGTTGACAAAAGTGGCGCACTTCCTTCAAAATAGAAGAGACAATTCAGTGGAAACCTTGGCCAAGCTCTATGTGGAGCAGATTGTTCGACTACACGGTGTTCCTCGGAGCATCGTCAGTGACCGTGATGGGCGATTCACATCGAATGATTGGCGGCTAGTTCATCAGATGTTGGGTACAAAATTAGCGTTTAGTACGGCCTTTCATCCCCAAACAGATGGCCAGACTGAACGAACCAACAGGACGATGGAGTACATGCTCCGCATGTGCGCCCTAGACTTTGGTAAGAGGTGGGAAGATTATATTTTTCTTGTAGAATTTGCCTATAATAATAGCTACCAAGCGAGCATCGGTATGGCACCATTTGAGGCTTTATATGGTCATAAATGCCGTACACTGTTAGCTTGGGCAGAAGCAGGCGAATCTAAGCTGAGTGGGAAAAAGGAAGTCGAAGAAGCTACCTCGCTTATACGCTATATTCGGGAGAGGCTATTGATAGCCCAAGATCGTCAAGCAAAGTACTACAATGGCAAACATCGGAATGTGGAGTTCGCGGTGGGTGATTAGGTATATTTGAAGATCAAACCCTTCAAAGGCGTGTCCAGGATTCGGCGTTTGAAAAAGCTATGTCCGAGGTATCTTGGTACATTTGAGGTGGTGGAGCGAGTTGGGGAAGCTGCTTATCGACTAGCACTTTCAGCAAACTTGGGTGGATTACATGATATATTTCACATCTCAGTACTTCGTAAGGCTGTCAAGGATCCAGCTCAAGTAGTAGAGAATGATAGGGTACCGGTCGAGTATGGACTAACGAAGAGGGTTTGACCTATTCGGATCGAGGATCGAGCCGAGAAACAGTTGCAGAACAAAGTGATCGGGATGGTCAAGGTCCGATGGGATAATTGTGACCGTGAAGAGCTAACTTGGGAGGGAGAGCAGACCATGCGAGCTGAATTTCCCGAACTGTTTGTATAAACTGTAGACCGTGTACCTTTTGTTATAACAGAGTTATCAAGTTATAGCATTGTATTTCCTTGTTTCCTTACCGTGCAAATTTCGGGACGAAATTTTATTAAGGAGGGGAGGATTGTAACACCCCAAATATCTCAAAATTGAATTTGAGGTGCAGGCTATTTGACACGGCCTGGGACACGGGCGTGTCCCAGGGCGTGTCGGGGGTACACGGCCTGGGACACGGGCGTGTCCCAGGGCGTGTCACTCAAGAAATAGGCGAATTGAGTCAGAAGATTACACGGCCCGGAACCATGCCTTGAACACGGCCGTGTTAGATTTGACACGAGCGTGTCCGATGCCGTGTGCCTACCCGTGTACTGCTTGTTGGTTTTGGAGCTCGATGAGGCAGGGGTGACACGGGCGTGTCTCATGACTGACACGGGCATGTCATCTTCGACACGGCCGTGTAGATGCCCGTGTTCTGGTAGTTTTCAGTCGGTACGAGTACCACGTGTGCCGCTTAAGGGTACACGGCCTGTGACACGGGCGTGTCACAGGCCGTGTCAGCCAAAAAAGTGTCATTTTGGGAAAATCGTGGCCGTTCCTTTTCTCTATTTGGATCAAAGGGCTCATGTGATTCCTTGCTGGATTAAAACAAGAAGAGCTCATTCTTCATTTGGCTAAGTGAAGAGAGAAAGAGAGAGGAGGAAGAAGAAGGAGGAGGAGATCAAGCCACCGACGGAGCTCCCATTGTCCGATTCGAGATCCGAGGCCAGCGCTGTGAAGGCAAAGCTGCTGCGGTGCTTTCTCACCGGCTAGATTTTGATGGCTCCCAAGAGATCGTCAAGGGTAACAATCTCCCTTCTTGGACATGTGAAGTCCTTCTTTTCTGCATTGCATAGGGAAAACCCTTCCCCGCGAGTGTGCGGTGGGTTGTCGCATCCCTTGGGGTAGATATGTGAAGTCCCCCTTGTTAGAGTCTGGAATTGGAGTACGGATCTAGGCATGATGTGTGAAGCCCATCTGGACGTGTTGGTCTGGATTGGTGATGCTTGTTTGCATATCGGAGAAGACTCCGTGATTATGGCTTGTTTTGCCTTATGCCTACCTATTGCTTGGTGCAGCAGGAAGTACTGGATGAAGTCCAGGAAATGAAGAGGGTTGGATGCAACTCTTGTGGCTGTGCGTTGCCACTTTGTGTGCGGTTGAGCCGTTGGGCTGCAACTCGATGAAAAGGTAGATTTCCGAACAGGAATGGTGAAACCGACCCGCGCCTATAAATTGCCATGGATACTTCCATATTCGAGGTGGCACAGCAACTTGAGCAATGGGGGGTGGCTGATCCATACCTGCGTTATGTCCGTCCGACTGGTAAGCCTGGTTATAGGTTTCGTTGGAGCGCATAATGAGAGTCTTAGGCCCGCGCGCCAAAAAGACTAGAATGCTCAATACCGTGTAAATGTTGGTGTTGACCCTGGTTTTCTGGTGCACCAAGAATGTGCCTGAGTGCAAGGACTGTCGGGCCGTGTGGCCGACGGTTGTGATGGCTTGAATGTGCCTGCGCGCACATAGTTGCTATTGTTGATACCATGCTGTGCAGGGAAAGAATGCTACTGCCCTGAGAAAGGGGTAGGATTGTTACAATTGGGTCAGCTGAATGCTGACCATTGCCATGTATGCCACCATTTGGGTGGATTGTCCCTATGCAGGTGCTGGAGAGCCAAGTGGTAAATGAAGGGCTGGAGCCCTACTGCTGTTGCTGCTGCTGCGGCTAGCCCTTGAAGGATGCGCAAATGGTTTTGTTTGTTTTGTTTTTCCTCATGTATGGCCGGCCTGCCCGCCGTTGTTTGTAATCCATGTTGTATGGAAAGAGGAACTATAAGGCCTTAAGGCCAACCTTTCACCTTTGTTGTATATTCCGTGGCTGTATATATAACTGTGGTTTATATATTGGACATTCCTTGTTAGAGTTCAATTAACAACTTAGAGCTTCCGCTAGCATGCTCTGAGTTAGGATGCATGTATGGTTTGGTATTATCCTGTGACCTCATCGTCTGTTTGTGGCATATAGTGTGGGGCCCCGGCCGGACCTTCTACTATACGTCATGTAACGGATGGGGTCGTTACAGCTACCACCACCCGTTAGGGTAGAAAAAGAAACTATGGTTAGCCCTCCTACACCACCTCCTGTTACGTCTCTGCCTCCTAAACACCCGCGCATTGCTCCACCTCATGTTGTTGTACCTTATCCTTTAAAATTAAAAGATGAGCGAGAAGATGAACAGTATAAATTTTTTCTAAAAATGCTAAAAGAAATTCAAAGAAATATACCTTTCTGCGAGGCAATTGCACAGATGCCTAAATACGCAAAATATTTAAAAGTGTTACTTTCCAATAAAAAGAAACTCGAAGATATTTCGAGAGTTTTCCTTAACGTCGAATGTTCAGCCATTTTATTACATAAATTACCCCCAAAATTAAACGATCCGAGATGATTTTTCATCCCGTGTCTCTTCGTTAATCTATTAATAAAAGATGCGTTAGCAGACTTGGTGCTCGCATAAATTTAATGCCCTACTCGCTCTTTCAGAAACTAGGATTAGGTAACCCCAACCCAACTAAAATGAGCATCCAGTTAGCAGATCGTTCTATTAAATATCCAATAGGGATAATAGAGGATGTACTGGTCAAAATAGACAAGTTTATCTTCCCGGTAGACTTTGTTATACTTGACATAGAGGAAGACGCCGATGTTCCCATAATTCTCGGTCGTTCTTTTCTCACAACCTCTAGCGCAATAATAGACGTAAGTAATGGTAGACTTCTCTTACGAGTAGGAGATGACGAGGTTACTATCGATATAGATCCCTCTATTAAAAATTTGTTAATAAACGACGATTCATGTTATCTTATGGAAGCCTCTTTTGGGGGGAATGGTTTTCCCTATTCTTATTTACTTTCAATAACTGTATAAGAATCGGACTTGGCAGACTTACTCCTTTCACAAGAAATGCCTATCGATGACCCTTTAGAACATTTTATATACTTAACTTCTACAACTCTAAAAACCCCAACTTCGTATGAAAAACCACCAACCCTCGAGCTGAAAACACTTCCCACACATTTAAAATACATTTTACTTGAAGCCGAATCTAAATACCCTGTTATCATTTCTGCCGAATTAAATGATAAGAAAATGTTTGAATTAATAGAAATGTTAAAACAACATCGCCATGCATTAGCATAATAAATTTCTGATATACAAGGACTCAACCCATCTTTTTGTACGCCTAAAATTTTTTTTGAAGATAACCCTCGTAGATCTACCCAGCCCCAATGACGTTTAAATCCTAATATGAAGGATGTCATAAAAGATGAAGTATTGAAATTATTAGATGCAGGAATTATCTATCCAATCTCAGATAGCACACGGGTTAGTCCCGTACAAGTCATCCCTAAGAAGGGTGGTATAACGGTAGTGCAAAACGGTAATAATGAACTAATTCCGACATGTACTGTTACGGGTTTGAGGAGGTGCATCGACTATCAAAAATTAAATGACGCCTCCCGTAAAGATCACTTTTCACTACCGTTTATAGATCAAATATTAGAGCGACTCTCGAGTCACTCATATTATTGTTTTCTCGATGGTTATTAAGGGTATTTACAAATCCCTATAGCCCATGAGACCAAGAGAGAACTACGTTCACTTGCCCCTTTGGTACTTTCGCCTATAGGTGAATGCCGTTTGGACTATGTAATGCGCCAGCTACATTTCAAAGAAGTATGCTAGCTATTTCTGCAAGTTAGAAGAGGATGTTATGGAAATGTTTATGTATGATTTCTTCGTATTTGGAGACTCATTCTATACATGTTTAGATAACCTCGCTCGTGTTCTTCAACGCTGTGAAGACACGAATTTAGTGTTGAACTGGAAGAAATGCCACTTTATGTTCCACGAAGGTTTAGTTCTCGGTCATAAAATTTCTTCCCAGGGAATCGAGGTCGATAAGGCCAAAATAGAAATAATTGAAAAAATTCCTCCTCCAAAAAATTTAAAATCTATTCGAAGTTTCTTAGGCAATATAGGTTTCTATAGACGGTTCATTCAAAATTTCTCTAAAATAACAAAACTGTTAACTCATTTATTAGAAAAAGAAGCCTCATTTATATTCAATAGCAAATGTTTAGTAGCATTCAACATTATTAAGGACAAACTTATCAACTCTCCTATTTTAGCTGCCCCAGATTGGACCTTTCCTTTTGAGATCATGTGTGACATGAGTGATTATGCGGTAGGAGCTGTCTTAGGACAGCGAGTAGACAAATATTTTCATCCTATCTATTATGCAAGTAAAACTCTCACATCCACACAAAACCAATTACACGACCACGGAAAAGGAACTACTGGCGTTTGTAGTCGCATTTGATAAGTTTATATCTTATATAATACTATCGAAAGTTATAGTTTTTACGGATCATTTTGCTTTAATATATTTACTAACTAAGGCAGACGCAAAACCCCGTTTATTACGTTGGATTCTCTTATTATAAGAATTTGATTCAGAGATCCGTGAGAAGAAAGGCGCAGAGAATTTTGCAGCCGATCATCTTTCTCGACTAGAGAATGTTGCAACAGATACACTCGTGGAAGCCGACATCGAAGAAAAATTCCCTGAAGAAAGTCTCCTCGCCCTAGAAAAGGTAACAATCTCTTCTACTCCTTGGTTCGCAGACTTGGCTAACTTTTTATTAGCCTGAGTCCTTTCAAAAGCTTTTACAATTAAAAAAAAGAGGAAATTCTTTTCTGACTTAAAAAACTACTTTTGGGAAGACCCGTATTTATTCCGAGTCTGTGTCGACCAAGTAATTTGAAGATGTATTTCAAACGAGGAAGGACTAAAAGTAGTACGACACTGCCACGAAGGACCAACCAGCAGACTTTATCAAGCCAACCGGTCTACACGTAAAGCCCTTGAAGCAGGCTTCTTTTGGCCTACTTTATTCAAGGATGCTCAACAATAAGTAAGATTTTGCAACTGCTGCCAACGGTCTGGTAATATTTCCCGTCGGGACGAAATGCACCAAAATCTTTACTTAGAATGTGAAATTTTTGATCTGTGACGCATAAATTTTATAGGCCCTTTATCTCCTTCTTTAAAAAATCTTTATATCTTAGTAGCGGTCGGTTACGTTTCACGATGGGCTGAAGCGCAAGCTTTTCCCACCGCTGACACGAGAGTCATCGTTAAATTTCTGAAATCCTTATTTTTCCTTTTTAGCATGCCTAGGGCTATAGTTAGCGATCGAGGTACTCAATTTTGTAACACCCAGATTGCTAAAGTGTTAGACAAATATTAAGTTACTCATAAACTCGCTACTGCATATCACCCCCAAACAAGCGGCCAAGTGGAGGTAGTCAATAGAGAACTAAAGCGCATATTAGAAAAGACTGTAGATACCAATCAAAAAATTGGTCCCTTAAGATAGATGATGAAGTTTGGGCCTACCATACGACATTCAAAACTACGATCGGTTGTACACCTTATCGTTTAGTATATGGAAAGGCATATCACCTACCTATAGAATTAGAACATCACACATATTAGGCGCAAAAGTTTCTTAACTTAGATACAAACTTAGCTGCCGAACAACGTAAATTTCAACTCAATGAACTTGAGGAATGGCGTGCAAATGCCTATTAAAATAATAAATTTTATTAGGAGCGATCTAAGTTTTATCATGATAGGAAAATTAAATTTCCAAAATCTTTTTCACCAGGTGATCTTGCCCTACTATATAACTCACGCCTTAAATTATTTCCATGAAAATTAAAATCCTGATGGATCGAACCCTTTACTGTTAAACAAATCCGGCCATATGGGACCGTTCTTATTTCTAACCCTGAACTAGGAACTTTCAAAGTAAATGGGCACTGTTTAAAACTATATTTTTTTTGGGGACCCTTTTCAAAAACAACCTGAAACCATAACACTACTCCATAACCTCGAAATATAAATTCACTTGTATATTTCCATCTTTTATGCTTTTGTATATTCTATACATATGTTTTTTTTGTCTTTATTTGTCAATTCATACCTATGCCTAACATAAGTTTGCGGGTGCTTTTAGCTGCAATTTTTAACACTTTTATGTTATATTTTTCCTTTAAATAAAAACATTATTTATTTTATTACTCATCCAAAACAAGTTAAAACTTTAAAAACCATACTATTTATATATATTCCAAAAATCTGCGTTGATAAAAATGAATAATTATTCAATTTTCAAATTTACTACTCCTTCTCATTATTAGATAGATATAAATATCAGGAATAAACTTGTAAACCCTACCTTGTAAATTTCATTACAATAAGAGTTATTATTTTAGCAAGCCTGCTTTAATATATTAAAAATACGTATATATATACAATAGAAGCCAAATATATTATGTTCACCAAACAATTTTAGACTGTAATTATCCTTACTCCATTTTTAACGAAATATAGGAAATACAAACTATTATAGTTGCTCTCAAAAATTTTTATCCAACTTTTGAATATTTATTTATTTCTACTTGGCATGTTTTCTTACGTAAGCAAGTATCTAGGAGTATGTGCTCCTAGTAAAAGAAAAGATCTTATGTCAATGGGGATAAGATTTCATTTCGTACACATAGGCATCTAATAAATATGAAAATATTATATGGAAAGGAGTATGTGCTCCTCTAAATATACATTGGATTCAAATAAAAACTCAAGTATGCATTGTATTTTTTTTGCCACTATGGAATTACATTCTTTAGTAGTTATAACGATGCATAACTTAAATAAAAAGATGATAGAATACAAAAATCTATCACTTCTATAAAAGCCTATTGTACAGGTAAATTCCACACTTCCAGAGTTGATATTATATTTTTGTTTAAAATTTTGAGAGAGCATAAATAAATGGATGTATATTTTCCAATATATCTCATATAAAATATAATAATCATAAATCCAATCTATCCTTGTTATATCTGATTTTAATATGTGCTTACTATTTGTTTTCAAAAACTTTTTATGGCTATAAATTCTAACTCTGGTATCAATGATATATATATACAATAACATTTAAATCTTTATTCACCAGATTTTTAGACCTGTTTTATATTGAAGAATTAAATTGATAGTAAATAGAAAATTTCATAACTTGTAAATATACTCAACTCTATATTTGCTCTGGAATAGCAAAATCCAAGTATGGGGGGTATTTGATTAGTATAAAAATATACAATTTTGTATAGTTTAATTTTGAATATTTATAAATAAAACCTTAGTTTTTATATATAAATCTAATTATTTTTGTTATATATTATTTTTTTATGTTTTATATTTATTTTTTAAGTTTTTCTGAATTTTTGTATTTTTTACTTAGGTCACGCCCCTAGGTCACGCCCGTGACCTAGGGCGTGACAGAACTGTTTAATTCCTTTTTATTTTCTATTTTTTGTTATTTAGGAAAATAAGAAAAGCTGATGGACACATCCACGCCACGCCCGTAACTATATCAGACACGCCCGTGACCCGCACCATTATTAGCTTGTTTCCAGCAAGATGTCGTGTTGTCGCCATTCCCCGTACCGCCTGATGAACCGACTGCCAGACACGCCCGCGACACAATTCTACATGCTCGTGACCGGATAAAGTTTTATCATTAGTTCAACCCAGCACGACACATGTTCCGAAACGCCGCCTAACACGCTCGTGACATTGTCACACCCACCCAAGACGCCCGTGTCCAGGGCGTGTCATTTAAAATTTTTTCTATAAATAGATGGGCATAGGTTTGTAAAATTATTCGAACACCAGCAGCTTCTTTAAGAACTGTTAGGACTCCCCAGCTCTTTGACAAAGAACTGGTAGTAGCTTTCAAGTATTCCAAGTTCTGCAAGTTGTAATTTTTTTTATCTTTCTTTTCAGCTTTGTAGAAAGTTATAATAACTCTTTGAATTTATAAAATAGAATGTTTCAATTTCAATTCTGAGTGCTTTACAGTTTTATTTTTTTTGTTTAACATTACATTATTTTCTCATACTATCCCGAATGAAAGGCGAAGCTCTGCTTATGTCCTGGATTAAGATAGCGTGAAACTGCTTTCAAAACTATTTTTCAAAACATTATTATTTCATAGTATCCCGAATGAAAGGCGAGGCAAAAGCCTATGACCTGGATTAAGATAGTGTGAAAACTTTTCAATAGTTTAGATTTTACTACCCTATCCCGAATAAAAGTCAAAGCGAAAGCTTAAGTCCTGAATTAAGATAGATAGGTATATATTATTTTCTGCACTTTATACCGCCCCCATCCTTATAAGAGGCTAAGAACCCTTAGCACTTGTTCAAGATGAGCTCTAGTCTGGATATTATTTTCAACTATTTCAACTCTATGTTCTAGTTATTTTAACTAGGGTTTACTGTTAATTGATCATATACCAGGTGACGAGACACTATGTTTAACGTTAACCCGTTTTAAATGCAAGCCTCCCCGGCCGTACTTTCGAGTAAGTGATGCTACCAAAGGGGCCCTCTCGTTAAGTTAGGTAATCAAGAAATAGAATTTTTCTTTAATAGGTGAATTAATATTCTCTCATAGTAATTCTAAAATCAAGGACAACCTTCTGAGTCCTTATCATAATAAAACCACGTATTTATATTTTTATGTCTTTTATTTTTAATATAAACTCCACTTCGTTCTTTCGATATAATAATAGTTTGTTCTAAAAAGTAGAATAATTAACACCGATCCTAGGAAAAATACGACCTTAATATTTTCTATAAAATACTATACTCATATGCGATAGGTACTCTTGCCTTAATCCACAGGATATAAGTAAAAAAGTGATAGACTTATATACATAAAAGATTATATAAATCAAAATCTATCCTATTTAAATCAAAATTTACTTATCAGTTGGCTATTAAGTAAATAAATCCTGGCATCAAGTAATTCATGGCAAGCAGTTTAGTAATTCGTGTCCGAATATTCAAAAATTTATGGTTAGCGGTTCAGCAATTTTTTTCCGGTAGTACAGTAATTAAAGGCCAGCGGTTCTTTAATTCACGGTCGGCGGTTCAGTAATTCATGGCCAGAGGTTTAGTAATTCTTTGCTGACGGTTCACTAATTTATGGGCAGTGGTTCAGTAATTCATGGACAGCAGTTTAGTAATTCTTGGTCGGTAGTTCAATAATTCGTGGGCAGCGGTTCAGTACCTCTTGGTAAGAGGTTTAGAAATTCATGGACGGGGTTCAGTAATTCATGTGCGACGGTTCAGTAATTCATGGACGGTAGTTTCGTAGTTCCTAGATGGCGGTTCAGTAATTTTTTGTCGGTGGATCAATAATTCAAGGCTGGTGATTCAGTAATTCATGATCGACAGTTCAGTAATTCAATGTTGGTTATTCAGTAATTTATGGTCTGCAATTTAGTAATTTCTAGCTAGCAGTTCAGTAATACATGGCAGGAAATTTTGTAATTTATGGTTAGTGGCTCAATAATTCATGGTCGGTGGTTCAGTAATTCATGGTCGACGGTTTAATAATTCATTGTCGGTGGTTTGGTAGTTCATTACTAGCGATTCAGGATTTTATGGCCGACATTTTAGAAATTTATGGCCGACATTTCATTAATTGATGGTCGGTGGTTCAATAATTAATAGATGATGGTTCATTATTTCAAGGCCGACGGTTCAGTAATTCACAGCCGACAGTTAAATAATTCAAGTTAAACGGTTCGGTAATTCTTGACGACAGTTCGTAATTCTAGACGGTGGTTCAATAATTCATGGTCGCCGATTCAATAACTCAATGCAAGTAGTTCAGTAGTTCCTGGCCGACGGTTCAGTAATTCAAGGTCGAAGTTTAAGTATTTCAAGGATGGTGAAAGACTTGTTTTCAAGGTCAGCTAAACACTTAAAGGGGGGTGAATAGGTTTTTGGTCTCTTTTTGGTTATGTAGACCTATATCTTAATAGATGTGCATGCTGAGTTGTTTATTTTAGCTCTTAAGAAGTTCAACTATGCGACATAGATAATTTATAGTGGTTCCCTGATCTTGGGTACGTCCACTGTCCCTCTGCGCCCCTTTAATAGCTAGTTAAACAAGGCTCTTTCCCCAAAACTCGGCTCAAATAAGCTAACAACTCAATCCTGTAGGACCACTAAGTCTTCTCCAATACTTACCACTCAGGAAATATGCCTTACCACTCAGATCCCAACTGGATCCTACCTCAGCCTATATAAATCAGGACTACCACTCAGATTCTCACAAGAATCCTACACACTCAGCGTTTATAGATCAGGCCTATAACTCAGATCCCTACGGATCCTACAAAAAAATAGAAGTGTTTTGAAATAGTTATACACCAGAAAAAACTCTGTGTCTGTCTTCCTGGGTTGAGCAGGTATCAACGTTATCTTCTTCACAACAACAAGTTTTCTAGGTCTTCAATTAATTCACGGCTTCTGTTAGAAGTTACTTGCAAAAGTCTTTGGCTCTTCTATTTCAGCAATTAATCATGACCTTGCTGTCGTAGATGAATATTGCAGCAGCTAACACTTCTAGCTTTCAGGTTGACTGAACTGAACATGTCCTTCTCGCTCGGCAGCAATGGTGAAAAAGAAGAAGACGATGCTCAGCCGCAATTGCGTATTCAGAAAACCTAAATTGCTTGTTGTCGACTCAGCAAATGTTTCAATTTTATTGCTCGTCGATCAACGGCTTTATTGTGCTGTGTGCCCCGCCTTAATTGCCGATTTACCACCTTCCATTTGCAGAAGACTACAAAAGCTGGCCGCCAGCGCCATCAATGGCTTACTCCATCTTTCCCGGAAAGAATTTGACATGTGTTAACATTTTTGACTTTTGCTGACTCATGCTGACTTCACCATCTGTGGACTTAGCCAAAATCAAGCATCAGTAGAATAGGCGTTGAGTGAGTAAGATTAACTCAATGCCAAAACACTTAGATAGAACTTCTATCACTAGGCATTGAGTAATCAACCATCCCTCAACGCCAAAACACATAGAATAATATTTCTGCCATTAAGTGTTGAGAGCTTTGAGTCCACTCAATGCTTTTTGCCTTAGAAAATATCTCTACTTCTCTGGTGTTGAGAGCGTTGAGTGTGTCTTCATCACTCATGCTTTTTGCCTTAGAAAATATTTTGTAGTCACTTGGCATTGAGTGAGTAAGCTTCACTTAATGCCAAACTACTTAATATATATTCTTCTGTTATCCGGCATTGAGTGAGTAAGCTACAGTCAAAGCATTTGGACTTAGCCAATTTTTTGTGTCTGAAAACACTGGCTCTGACTGGATGAGAATCTGTCAATGCTTTTTATAACATATTGTTGATTGAGTAAGCTTCAGTAAACGCCTGAGAACTTAGTCAAATATTTATACAAAATTTCTATGGCTTTGACTAACTTAGCAATACTCAACGAATTTGATGTTTTTGCGTTGAGTGAGTGGACTTCACTCAACGCCTGTGGACTTAGCTATTTTTCTATCTTATTCTTCTTTAGCCTTGCCATTACCCACATTTTTTAGCGATATGGTATTGAGTGAGTACACACACTACTAGAAAAATGGGTTTTAGCCACGGTTTTTTTTTGCCACGGGGAAAAACCACGGCTAATACTGAAGTATTAGCCACGGTTCCTATTTCGTGGCTAATAAGCTAGTATTAGCCACGGATGACTAATCCGTGGCAAATAACCCAACTTTTTGCCACGAAAGCCTAATCCGTGGCAAAAAGTCTAGTTTTTTTAGTCCTACACCGCCAATAAAAAGCTAGATTTTGGGTTTATATAGGCCATTCAAAATTATTATTTGAAATGAAATCGACGTGGTGGCGGCGGCGGGGGCGACGACGGCCGGGCGGTGGCAGCGGCCGACTGGCGGCGGCGGTCAGCCGGCGGCGGCGGCCGGCCGGCGGCAGCGAAGTGCGGCCGAATATTTTTTTGGTTAGGTTTATTACAGGTCCTTTAGCCCTGACAATTGAACCGTGGCAAATGAGGAACTTTTAGCCACGACAATTGAACCGTGGCTAATAACTTATTAGCCACAGATTCGGCGTGGCTAATACTATTAGCCACGCTCGCATTGCCCACTCTCATTTGTCGTTGGTAGGCCGTTGCTAATAGTTATTAGCCACGGTTTTGGACTTTTAGCCACGGAAATCTGTCGTGGCTAAAAGTCTGTTTTTTAGTAGTGACATCAATAAACGCCTATCGACTTAGCCACATTTTCAGATGTTTCGTATTAGGCATTCCCTGTCTCATAGCTTAGCTGTATGGCATTGAGAGAGTACACTTCACTCAATGCCTGTGGACTTAACCACATTTTCAGCTAGCCAATTCTTAGGCTTAGAATAACCTAGATATACTCAATGATTTTACTTACCTGGCGTTGAGTGAATATACTTCACTCGACGCCTGTGGACTTAGTCGATTTCCGTCCTATCCAGTATCTTCAAGCTGACTTGATCTTCATGGTGTCGAGTTAACTGAATTGTCTCGACACAGCTTTCTCGACACTTTTGTCTCGACACAGCTGACTGACTGGTCCCGATAAAGCAGTCTCGACACTTTTGCCTCGACACTGATGATAGGCTTGTCTCGACACTTTTGTCCTTATTCATTTCCTCAAGCTTTCACCCTGCACCTGGCATTGAGTGAGCTTGCTCCACTCAATGCCTGTGGACTTCGTCAATTTCCTCCATGTCCACTAGCTTTCTTAGTGTCCTCCTACATGCATTCACTCAAACACACATCAAATACCACTGGTGTGTCATTGACTTGTTTCACTGGACCAACCAATCTCCCCGATTTGAAGAAGTCAAAACCCGTACTGAAATAGTTCATATTTCTTATTCAATGATGCACATCACCTATGCAACAATAAAATGAACTACTTTAACAGAATAGATCTAAAAAGGTTAACACATTTCTTGCCTGTTTGGTGATCATCACCTGCTCCCTCTATTTTGCTGCAAGTTGTGTGTTACCACTTGAATGCTGCAAGGGAGAATTGAGCATTTCTTTCTCCCCCTCAATCTGATACCAGTTGATCAGATAAGCATTTCTTTCTCCCCCTGAATTTGATACCACTTGATCAAGCTCTGATGCCACACTTGATGATGCTACACTACACTTGATCAGTGTTTGAGTCCATTTTATATGACACTTAATTTCTTCTTTCTCTCCACTCTGAATCCATTTGATATGCATGTTGATACACTTTATTTCTTCTTTCTCCACTTAATTTCTTCTTTCTCTCCACCTTTTTGACTTCTGAAGAATAGTAAGGGAAGAGCTGGCTTGTACTTCTCCCCCTATCTGTTTGTAGTTGATCTCATTGGTACAGCTGCTAGCTACCTCTTTCTATAAGGCTGATTCTTCTCCTACAGCTGCTACACTTGCTCCTCATCAATAGGAGCCACTTTTTGCATCATTGTATTTATGGTCACTTTGATCTTCTTACCACTTAAGGTCTTTATTTCCTGCAAGAAGAAAATATCCTTCACCAAAAATAAACCTATAAGGAGTGATTGATGCTAGACTAGGTTCAACATACCAAACACAAAATGGAAGGTGTTGAACATTACTTCATCTAGTGGCTTAGTGAAGATGTCAGCCACTTGATTGTCAGTGGAGACAAACTCCAGACTGATATCTTCCCTTTCTACATGTTCCCTAATAAAATGATATCTAATTTCTATATGCTTAGTCATGTTGTGTGAGACAAGATTCCTAGTAATAACAATAACACTAGTACAATCACAATAAGAGGGGTTCTATTTACCTTAAGGTCATAAACATGGAGCTGATGCTGAATCCACCACAAATGAGCATTGTAGCTACCTGCTGAAATATAATCTGACTCTGCAGTAGATATAGCAACACTTTTGGAACCAACAAGGTCGGTCCCTCCTAAAGATCGGAACTAAATATGCATCTTGCCCTTACTCTCTTTGTACCTCCCTCTTGACGAGGCTCTCAAAAGACTAGACAGGGGGCCACAACACGGAGGTCCCACCTCGTACCCAGAAGAATCATAAATTCTCCCCCTCCCAAGCCAATACTGAGCTAGGTGCCTTAGAAGAAGAGAAGGAGAGTTCGGAATGTCTGTCTTCTAAGGAACCTTCCCGGGCTATTTATAGGCCTCTGAACTAGGACTGCCAATAACCAAATGGAGTTTTCCTGAAATTACTAGAATACCCTTAGTCGGGTCTGCCAACAGCCAAACTCCACTGTTCTGAGGGGTTATATGTAGCCCACCAAGGGCAAAAGCATAAAATCCCATGGGGCTAAAAAATAAACCCAACCCTACCCGAACTGGTCTTAAACCGAACCGGCGCTTGGAGAGAACCCCCTTCTGGGGTCCTTGCGCCTGGCAAGAGCTCCGCCTCGCTAGCGATAGCTCCACTCTAGATCCCTCTCGCATGGTGAGTCGGCTACTTACCCGCGACTTCCTACTCCCTTGGTACTTACTCGCCCACTTCCTGGTGCATCTTTTATTCAGGCCCTTCTCGCTTGGGCCCTCTCGCCTATCCTTCTTGCCAGGATCCACTCGCCTTCAGCTTGACGACAGCCCTGGGCCATCTATCCTAGCTTCCTTCCTCAAGAATTTTGCTCCGTCTCGCTCGCCCGAGGTTGTACACAATCCCTGCTCTTTTCGAGGTTGTTACAAACTCAGAAAGATAGTCCAACTGAGGCTTGCATTATTAAAGTGAATTTATGTGGGAATCTTTTGGTGGGCCCCTTACCCAACCTATAAATATAGGACTCACTTCCCCACAACGGGCCGTTTCCATCGCTCTATCCTCCTCTAGCCTCTGTCCCTATGCCTCTTAGCCAAAGTTTTCGTAACAGCATCGCGGCGGTGCGCTAGAGGAACAAGGCAACTACGGCGGCTCTGAACAAGATCCTGGTCCGTGCTCCTCCTTCCTTACCGCCATCTTCTTCCCCCCCCCCAAGAATTTGAAAGCCGCTGATCCTCCCCTCTCGGCAGGGGAAACTTCTCGTACCTTCCCGGGGGAGGGGGGGTATCTATCCTCCCCCGACCAATCCTAGAGAAAAGAAGGTAAGTCCATCAACCTCGACATGCCTTCTTCTCCATCTCAAATGTCCTCTTACTTGTTGCCCGTATTTATAAGGTCCCGACGCCCTCTCATGGTCTTGAGACCTTACGAATCAATACCTCCGAAAGCCGCCACCAGTCTGCCTCGCCGCAATCCTCTAGCCCTCTATCTATTCCCACGACAAGGAAGGATGATCCTTCTAATACCGCGGGTTCATCTTGCCGTTTTGGAAAGGACCTTTTCCTTTCGGGCCTTTCTTCGCAACCACTTCTCCACTTTACCTTTCCCATTTTTTGTATAGTTACGCGGGACTCGCACGCCGAGGAATCGCTAGCCGAGGACTTGCCTGCTGAAGATTACTCCCTACAGACGGTCGTCTCGCCCCCTCCTACTATAGACGAAATCGAAGATTACCTAGGCGATCCCATGGATCCGCTGGAAATGAAGCGTAGGGTAGCGAAGATGTTATGGAAGCACGAGCACATCATCCAGGAGCTGGAAAAGGGGAAGCAAGCTGTGGACCATCAGATTGACTGGTTGGAGGTGGAGTGCGCCCGCCTGCCTTCGGAGATTGATGCTGATATTGAAGTGGACGAGACCGACGCTCAGGCAATCCTGAATGAGGTCGACCAACAACTCTGTCTCGCTCGCAGCGGTGTTGATGCTGCTCGTGCTGTTCACCTCCCCAGCCGCTTCCCTTGTGGGAGATCCCGTGGCGGAGGGCGCTAGAGGTGGCACAATAACTGACGAGCTCTCTCCTCGTCTCGCGTCCCTTCCCTTCATATATTGCTTGTACTAAATTATTTATGCCTCCGCCTCACAGAAACTATGCGCTTTATTAACTTGACGGCCGCCTCGCGCGGGATGAACTTTATTAATTTAATATTTGTCCACTTCTCCGTATTTATTTGATTTTTTGTAATAGTACTTAAATTATGTGTTTATGCTAATTTCTCTGGATCTACCGATCTCTTTAATTTTAGTTTGTTCCTGTCGCTTGGCTGTGCTGTGGGCCCACTTAGGGCTACACAAATCAAGGCCTAGGGAGAAAAAGGCCGACCACCCCTTCCCCTCCCCCCTGCAAAACTTCTTCGTCCGTACACCTTTTTTTCCATGCCTTATGATTGCTATAAATATCCCCTTCACCGGGGTCGGACCCACGCTTTCACAAACTGTTACACTTCATCCCCTCAATTTTCTTTGTCCTTCACTTATACCAACCACGCGTCTGCCATCCCGCCATCTCGCCTCCTCTCCCCCGGATCACCTCGCCAGCCTCCTCTGCCTCTAATCCCGGCCGTTTCGCATGATTTTGGGGAAGAAAAAACTTGAAGAAGGCGAGGGACGCAGCCATTGCGGGAAGTGATTTGCCGATCACGACTTTCCACCCGGGTGTATCTCTGCGGACGAGTACGACACCTTCATTCGTGAATACCTAACGGAAAGCTTCAAATCGCGCCCCCCCAAAGTCGGCGAGAGCATAAACTCAATCTACCCTGGGGAGCTCGCTTTCCCCATCTCGCACATTGAGGCGGGGTTGAGACTACCCCTCTGGCCGTAGGTGAAGCAGGTCTTGAAATATTTCTGCACCGTGCTAGCCCAGCTGAACCCTAACGCCATCTCCATCCTGGTCGCCTTTGCGAGCTACATGCGGAGAGAGTGAATCGATTTTAACCTAAATTTCTTCCGTAAGCTGTTCATCTACAACGCTAATAGGACGGGATGTCCTACTTCACAGGGCTAGGTCTCAAAGTCTGCGAGACGCCCAACAAGAACCATCATTGGCTCACGCGGTTCATCTTCATTTGCGGTAACCTGGGCAGCGTCCTACTCGCGCCTGTCTCACCCGCCGAAGCCTTATACACAACCCCCCAAGTCGGTGGCACGGACTAGCTCATCTGTGAGTACCTCGTCGAAAAGAACTTTGAGTTCCAGTACTTGTGGCGCGGCCTTGGATCACTCCTCCCCGTATTTCCTGGCGAAGCTATGCTCGACTTTCCTATCTAGTATCGCCTTTATTACTTCCCTTTCGCTAATTTCTCCCTTTAACACCTCGTCTCGCCTTTATCAGGAGAGAGCAATGTGTCAGTTCACAACCCTTATAAAAGTAACATCAAGCCGTCCAAAGGCGTCGCTCTCGCCAATATGGCGGCCGAGGCAGCTAAAGAATAGATGACCCCCTCCCTTAAGAAGAGGCTGATCGAGGATCCCGCTCTGTCTCGCCTCAGCCCCTCAAAGAAGATGAAGATGAAAATGAAGTTGAAGAAGGTGGTCTCTCTCCCACTCGACAAGAAAACTCCCCTGGAGATGGTGGTGATGTCGGGGTCCCCGAGCCCCATTTCCCTAGGATCCCATTTCCCTAGGGTTCCAGTCCCCCGGATCCCCTCCTCGGGTTTCTTCTCGCAAGTCCGTCTCGCTATCTAAATAGACGACACCTCTCGTGCAATACGCCATCTCTTCTCAACAACCATCAAGGTCCCCCTCTCGCGAGGGGGATCCTTATCGCTACCGCGCACTGTCTGCCCACTTCAACATCAATATGGGCCCCGTTGTCCCCGATGCCGCCAACGACCCAACACTAATCTTGGACAAGGGGGCGCACCAAGTATCTATCTCCACCCTCCTCCCCTCCTAGAGGGAGCAGGACCAGCCTACAGGCCATGCCTTGTACTAGGGCTTTGGTCTCTATGGAGGTCATGGCCCAGATCCCCATGACAAAGCCTCTTCACAAGATCTGGTCCTAAGGGAGACGCACTCCCAACTGCTCACCTTGGATCTTTCACACATGCTCTCGCGCCGCCTTATTTACAACAACTAAAACTAGAAAGAATCCGAGGCCAACTTTGCCACCGAGCGCGAGAAGTCGGGAGATCTTCCAAAGAGACTAGATGTAGCCGAGAACCTTCTCGCCAAGGCTCGTGGCGGAGTGGTGAGTTCTCCCTTAGCTCGTTTTATATGTACCTGACCCCAATCTAACAAAGACTTTCTGCAAGATGTCGAGATGCCAGAGAGGTTACACTCGCACGTAGCGGAGCTGGAAGCAGAGGTGAAGGAGCTAAGGGCCCATGTCATCCAGCTCAAGGACGGCGCCCCTTCGACCTCTCGCTCGGCGATTCCCCTACCTCCTCCTCTTTACACCCATGAGGAGGTCGAGGAGTTTTGTCTAAACACGAACATCAGAACTGCCGAGCTGATCCTGAAGATGATGCTGGATGGGCGTCGTCAAGGATGATTGCGAGTATGTTACCGCCCGCGACCTTGTGCCAGAGATCTACGGCGAGGGAGAAGGCTAGTCGGCCAGTGAGAAGGATTAGAGCTTCCATAGTATGGCTTTTATATTATTTCTGATGCTTCTTTTTGCAACTGATGTAATTTTGTATTGGACTATTCACTAGATGTGTTGCGTATATATATATATATATATATATATATATATATTTATATTTATATTTATATTACCCATGCGTTGCTCTAGAGCTAGTTCTTCTTCTTTCTTTTTGTTTCAATTGCTTTGCGAGATCTGAGGATCCGTTCATTTGCGAGAAGGGGTCGCCCCTCGTCTCGCCTCCTTGTGGGAGAAAACCTGGCCCAAGGGGCCAGTCACCATGCCCCCGTCATTCTCGCGCATGGAAACGCCCTTTCCCTCTTCTCGTCTCGCCCCTTGATACCTCTCCGAGCGAGTGGACTTGAAGGGTCAGTCCTATCCCTTTTTTTTCTTGGGCAGGGAGCTTTCCTACTCCTCTATGATTAGAGTCCTTCCTTTTGCTTACCAGTAGTGTGGTTTTTCCCATGAGACTTCCCATCTTTTGTTATTATTTCAAAACCACTTAACGGCCTTGCAAACATGGCGGTCCCGATCAACGTGTACTTTCCGGATAACCTCCAAAATCCTCTCCAACTACCGAGTGAGCCTACAGCCCTGCCAACTTGATGGGAGACTGGTAAGTGGGTCTTCTCGAGGTCTCCTATTTTCATCAATCTCCAACCACCGGGTGAGCCTATAGCCCAGCCAGCTTGATGGGAGCCTGGTCAGAGGGTCTCCTCGGGGTCTCCTCTCTTCATCCAACTCCAACCACCGAGTGAGCCTACATCCCTGCAAGCTTTATGGGAGCCTGGTCAGCGGGTCATCTCGGGGTCTCCTCTCCTCATCCAACTCCAACCACCGAGTGAGCCTACAGCCCATCAAGCTTGATGTGAGCCTGGTCAACGGGTCTTCTCGGGGTCTCCTCTCTTTAACCAACTCCAACCACCGAGTGAGCCTACAACTCTGCAAACTTGATGGGAGCCTTGTCAGCGGGTCTTCTCGGGGTCTCCTCTCCTCAGCAGACTCCAACACCCGAGTGAGCCTATAACCCTGCAAGCTTGATGGGAGCCTAGTCAGCGGGTCTTCTCGGGGTCTCCTCTCCTCAGCAAACTCTAACCACCGAGTGAGCCTACAGCTCTACCATCTTAATGCGAGCCTGGTCAGCGGGTCTTCTCGGGGTCTCCTCTCCTCAGCCAAATCCAAGTACCGAGTAAGCCTACAGCCCTGCCAGCTTGATGGGAGCCTGGTCAGCGGGTCTCCTCAGGGTCTCCTCTCCTTAGCCAACTCCAACCACCGAGTGAGCCTACAGCCCTACCAGCTTGATGGGAGCCTGGTCAGCGGGTCTTCTCGGGGTCTCCTCTCCTCATACAACTACAACAACCAAGTGAGCCTACACCCCTAACAACTTGACGGGAGCCTAGTCAGCGGGTCTTCTCGGGGTCTCCTCTCCTCAGCCAACTCAAACCACCGAGTGAGCCTATATCCCTGCCAGCTTGATGGGAGCCTGGTCAGCGGGTCTTCTCGGCATATCCTCTCCACAGCCAACTCCAACCACCGAGTGAGCGAACAGCCCTGCCAACTTGATGGGATCCTGGTTAACGGGTCTTCTCGGGGTCTCCTCTCCTCATCCAACTCCAACCACTGAGAAAGCCTACAACCTTGCCAGCTTGATGGGAGCCTGGTCAGCGGGTCTCCTCGGGGTCTACTCTCCTGAACCACAATAATCTCATCTCTCAAAGAAGGTCACCTCGAAGTGCATTGTACTGAGAAATCGTGTCATGCATACAAGTAGGAAAATCCTTATAAACATATTCAAATAAGTACAAAAATGTAAAACATTAGGGGTAGATTTGATTCAGATCGTCACCGCTTCGGGCGTGATCCATGGGTATCCCGTCCATATCCTGGAGGTGGTACCCTCCCAATTGGGGTTGAGCTTTCCCATGGAGGCCCCCCTGCCCGCGGCATCTACCTTTTTGAGGACCAAGTCTACCTTTTGGAACTATTTTACTCTGATGTGCTAATCAAAGTACTTAGACATTTGGCGCTTGACTTTCTCCTGCCGGATTGATGCTAGATCCCTGAGCTCCTCCACCAAGTCGAGAGAGAGCCTCTGCTCCTCCCTATTGTCCTCTTGCCACCCTTCATCTCACCTCCTTGCTGCTGTCACACTGGGGGATTCAACCTCGAACTCTATGGGTATGATGGCCTCTGTGCCATGGGAGAGTTTGAACGGCGTCTCTCCGGTGGAGGTATTTGGTTTAGTCCTCAGAGCCCATAAGACGGATGGGAACTGCTCCACCTAACTTCCCCTCAGGTTTTCTACCTTATTTTTCAAGAGGTTCACGATGATCTTGTTCACGGCTTCTACCTATCAATTGCTTCGGGGGTGATGAACCGAGGCGAACCAAAGATCTATTCCAAGCTGGACATAAAAGTCTACAAATTCTCTACTAGCAAATTATGGCCCGTTATCCGTAACAATGGCCAAAGGGAGCCCGTGTCGGCTAATAATTTCTCCCCATACAAAGTTTTTGACCACCTATGTCGTCACCTTTGCAAAGGCCTTCACCTCCAACCACTTCGAAAAGTAATCCACCATGACCAGCAGGAACATCCTCTAACCACTGGCTTTGGGAAACAGGCCTACTAGATCTAGCCCCCATATGGCGAAGGGCCTTGGAGCTGTAATCGTGCGTAATCTCTGCACCGGGAGGAGTTGAAGTGGGGCGAACCCCTTACACTTTCAACAACTTCTTGCAAATTCTTCAGCATCCTTCCTGAGGGTAAGACAGAAGTAGCCTTGCCTCAGCACCCTCCCTTCCAGGGTCCGACTCCCTAAATGCCTTTTGCATTCTCCCGAGTGAACTTCCTCAAGTACCATCGACGCCTCCTTCTCGGACACACACCGAGCCAGTAAGCCAGACAACGTTTTTCGACAAAGGATCCCCTCCCTCAGTAGGTAATAAGCCAACTTGTACCTGACCCGCTTCTTCTCAAGGTCCCCCTCGGGTAGACGTCCCGATATCAAGAACGTTATAAATTGGTCCATCCAGGACCCCTCCTGGTCCACTTCTATTAACTCCCCTTCCTATATAGAAGGTCTAAAGAGCTATGTCATGGTCCCTCCGGCCTGAGGGCCGTGCTTAGGGAGCAAGTCTGCCCTAGTATTCTCCTCCCTTAGTACGTGTTGGATTGAGAAGTTGTGGAACTGCTCGATGATGCCTTTTATCTTTACCAGGTATAACTGGAGGGTCAGTTCCCTCACTTCAAACTCTCTGTTGATATACCCCGCGACCACCAGAGAATCCGTGGAGACTTTGATGTCCTGTATGCCCAGCTCACGAGCAAGTGTGAGCCCGACGATGATGGCCTTATACTCGGCCTTGTTATTCGTAAGGGTGAAATAGATATTTAAAGCCTGCTCAATTCTGGTCCACTAGGGACTTATTAAAACCACCCCCGCCTCTAAAATAACTTATGCCTGAGGCCTAGTCCATGAGCATTTCCCATGCAACCATAGGAGATGCCTCTGCCTCTTTCACCTCCACCACATAATCTACTAAGAAATCCGCCACCGCCTGTGCCTTGATAGCTACCCGTGGGATGTAGGCGAGGTCGAAATCACAAAGCTCTATCTACCACTTGGCTAACCTCTCTGAATGCTCCACCCCCTCTTGAATGCGGCAGAGAGGGTGGTCCATCACGACCTAAACAGAATTGGCTTGGAAGTACGGCATGAGCTTTCGGCTGATATGATGAGGGCGAAGGCTAGCTTTTCATGGATGGGGTACTTTAGCTCTGCCTTTTTGAGAACCCTGCTCACATAATATATGGGGAACTGCTTTTTGCCCTCTTCTCGTACGAGGACCGAGCTGAATTCCCCTGTCCCTACTCCTATGTAGAGGAACAAACCCTCCCCCTCTCGCGACCCTTGAAGTACCGACGTCTGGGTGAGTTGTTACTTCAGAGCTAGGAAGGCTTTCTCGAATTTGGTGGTCCACTCAAATTCCTTCCACACCTCAGAGTTCAAAAGAAGGAGAAACACCTCTCTCCTGCCTTGGAGAGGAATCTGCTCAACCCTGCCAATTTACCGGTAAGACGTTGGACTTCTTTAGCATCCTTTGGAGATTCCATCTCTATGATTGCTTTCACCTTATCTAGTTTAGGCTCCACTCCTAAAGGAGTGAGGAGGTGCCCTAAAAACTTCCCACTACTTGCCCCAAAAACACATTTTAGAGGGTTGTATCTCATTTTATATTTTCTTATAATTCTAAAAGTTTCCTGCAGGTCCAAGAGGTTGGACTCGAGGTCTCAACTCTTAATCATCATGTCATCTATGTAGATCTCGAGGTTCCGCCCCTTCTCCTGGAATATCCGGTCCATCATCCTTTGGTAGGTCGCCCCTGTATTCTTCAATCCGAAGGGCATCATGTTGTAACTGAAACACCCATCCTCGGTGATGAAGGTGACGCCTTTGATGTCCGCGGGATGCATGCGTATCTGGTGGTACCCTGAAAAAGGCATCTAAAAAACTCATTAGTGGAAAACTGACGGCTGAATCAACCACCGCATTGATTCAAGGCAGAGGGTAACAATCCTTCAGGCATGCTTTATTTAAAAGAGAGAAGCCAATACACATTCTCCATTTCCCCTCCCCTTTCTTCACCATTACAACATTGCTCACCCACCCCGGATACCTATTCGCAGAAATGAACCCTGCCCGAAGTATCTTCTCCACCTCTTCCTTGGTAGGCCCGGCCATCTTGGAAGCGATGGCCCTCTTTTTTTGTTGGATGGGGCAGACCTTTGGGTCGAGGTTGAGGCGGTGGCATGCCACGTCCGCGTCGACCCCCGGCATGTCAGCTACACTCCAGGAAAATACATCGATGTTCTCCTGCATGCACCTCCGGATCTCCTCCGGATCCCTAGGGGTGAGCTCTCCGCTGACCTTGATCCTCTCTTTTCGCCCATCCTTCTTAGGGATGTCCATCTCCAGAACCTCTAATGCTTCCCTCAGCCTTGAAGGCTCCTCCTCTTCTTCTGGCTCCCTCGTGTTTTTGTCCTGCTCCCTTGACCTGCGCTCCACCACTTCCCGCTCCTCGTCAACCACAGCCACTCTCTCAAAGGTACTCCCCCTCTCTTCCTCGGGACTCCTTCCTGGCGATGATCTCTTCCTCCCTTCTGGCTGAGTCCCCATTCCAGACGACTCCCTCATTTCCCCTATCTTCCTTTTCCTGCCCTTGGAACCTTCTCCTTCCCTCCTATCTTCCTACTCTCCCGCCATCTCTGGCTCCACCGCAATGCCTCTCTCCACTTTAGCCACCTCTCTCACCTCCTTCTCACCTCCGCCCACCAACTCTCCTGCCATCTATGTCTCCACCGCAATTCCTCTCTCCACTTTAGCCACCTCTCTCCCCTCCTGGTCATCTCCATCCACCTGCTCTCCCGCCATCTCTAGCTCCACCGCAAAGCCTCTCTCCTCTTCAGCCACCTCTCTCCCCTCCTACTCACCTCACTCCATCCTCCTCTAAAGTAATTCTGCATCAACCTTCCATGAGATGGTGTTCATTGCCATCATAAAACACTCTCAGGCCGCCTTCGGATCTCCCCGC
Organism: Platanthera zijinensis; assembly: GCA_039513925.1. NCBI lineage: Eukaryota > Viridiplantae > Streptophyta > Magnoliopsida > Asparagales > Orchidaceae > Platanthera > Platanthera zijinensis. The sequence continues at coordinate 101,621,541 of CM077082.1, read as the reverse complement.
ACACTGATCTGAGTCCCCCTTGAATTGAGCTTCAAACACTGATGGAACGAGGATGGCACGCATCTGAAGGCGCTGATCAAAGGGCTCCCAAAGATCGCGTTAAAACTACTAGGGGCATCCACTATCACAAAGCGGCAGTTTCTGGACAGCCCCCCTAGAGTTACCTGGAGCCCTACTCCTCCCTCAACATGCTTCCGCTCTCCTGAGAATCAAAACAACGGTCCGTCCGCCGCCAACACTCTCCTGTCTTCCACTCTCATCTCATTGAACGCCTTTTTGAAGATTACATTTACGGAATTCCCATTATCCACCAAGATTCTTGACACCGTGAAGTTTTTAATCGCGGTCCTAATCAGCAGCACATCACAGAAGGGATCTTTATGATCTAGAAGGTCCTTCTTGGAAAAGGTAATCTTTTCATCCGGGGGCGAGGATTGTGACATCGAGGCGACGCTCCGACGGTACATGGTGTGGAGGCTAGCCTTGCGGGTAGCCACAATCCCCACACCTCCATGGATCACCCTGATCCCCCCTCGATCCCTTGTATCTGATCGATCCATACACCGATCCTCCTCCCCAGTTCCCGTCATCTCGACTATCCTCAATAGCAGCTGCTGCTCCCCTACTCCCTTCCACCTCTTCAACTCTAGAAATTTTGGGCAGGTAGCCGTTGCGTGACCTTCCTCCTCGTGGAAGTCACAATATGGCAAGGCGGCTCCCCATCTCATGTAAGACCCCCATTTTTTTTCTTTTTAGACACCGTGGTCTTAGGCCCAGAACCATCGCCTTGTGGTGATACCTTCGCACCCGGGAAGGTCGTCACTACAAAACGCCGATCCTGCCGGCCAAATCGATAACAATTGTAGCAATAAATTAAAAGCAAGTCCACAGGAATCACATGTATAGAAAATAAGCTCCACGAAGGGAGTGTCCACAGATAGTACATATAACAGAAATCTCGGGCTTATGCCCGGTATATCATGTCTTCACTACAAATCGCTCATCGCAGAAGAAAACTAATATAACTACTAGTTGTCGGGACTCGCAGTCCCTGCTGTCTGGACTCCGGTACTAGACTGCCCGATCTCCAAGCGTGCCGACCTCCGGGGCTGCTCCTCCATGCTGGGCTCCGTGGTCCCCTAAAATGATGTGGTTCGAAAACCATTAGTTTAAAAGACTAAGTCCTATCGTCCCCCGACCCTTCCCCCATGGCTCTTAAGCACCGAGCGGGGAGAAGGAAAGGGAAGGACATGAAGGTGGAGATTATCAAAAAGCAGATGGCAGCGGAACTAAACAAACAGTTCAAAAAGATGGTAATAATGATATATAATTTGAATAAGAAAGTAACCTTAACTTATGTGAATACACATAAGCTAAGGGATCTCTTGCAGGGCTCCTATCGTATAAAAAGTCTGATGAGTCCATATTTTATACTGAATTCCGGACTCATCTGGGCTCATTTGCATGTCTTTGCACTACCATTTAGCGCCATTAGCACTCCTTTTGGTTCGCTACGACATTCCACGTCTTGTGCACTTTATTAGCCTATTTCTGTGCGTGTGTATATTTCTCTCTTGCTTTGCATTTTATTAATATCTATGACTGCCATGATCGACGACCCGACCATTTTTGCTGCATGTTCGGGGATCGTGTGGGCATTCGGGATCGGGCTTTCACCATTTTTTGCAAAGGAGTCAATGGTCGTGCGTTTTTACCCAAACACGACCATCGACCTCTTTGGCGCACGATCATTGGTCGTGCGCAGTCTGGCTTCTCTTGTAAAAGTTCTGTCCCGCCATATCGCACGGTCACTAGCTATACCGCGCATGATCACTGCTCGTGCGCTGCCGATCGTGCGCATTCAGGACCTATTTTATGCAATTCCTGTCTCCGCTATCGCACGAGCACTGTCCATGCCTCGCACGATCACCGATCATGCGCCTTTGCTCGTGCGCTAATTTCTCTGACTTCTTCGTCAAGCTGCAGGTTTCCAGGAGTACTGTGCACGATCATCAACCAAATAGTGCGCACGACTAGTGGTCGTGCGCCACTGATCGTTCGCGCTCAATTTTGTTTCGCGCCTATATATACCACTCGCGATTTTAGGTCAAGCAACGACTTTTGGAGCGCCGTTTTACGCCATTTTCAGCAGAGCTCGCCTCCTTCTCCACCTCCCACTATAGGGAGGGTATTCAGGCAAGCTTACAATGCAAAATCAACTCCGGAGCATTATCGCGGCCTCCTCCTTCATCCACAAGCTTCAAGAAGATCTCGACCAAGCTTTCACCAAGCTTGGAGCACTTTGTGCCATCCTCCACCGGCTTGTGATACGAAGAAGACGGGTCCATTGGGAGTGAGTGACAGCCTCCTCTACCCCGGAAGCAGTTGAGGACCGAGCTTGGACGCGGATTGACAACCCGACGATTCCAACCGTGAATCCTCCATAAGACTTCGGAGTCGGTTTATTTCGCACACTCACCTCCTCTTGTATTGATAGCATAGTAGATTTCTTGGTATTGATGAAGTGTATTTTGACTGTTAGCATGTTTAGTTAATCATGTCTATGTGATTTAGTATTCCTGCTTATCTATTTGAGGTGTGCTTGTGTGGTGTGGATGTGTTTTGTGCCGCACTAGCAATTGCTAGTGGCGTGCTTAGTGAAGCAGTGCATAGCGGCCTGCATAGTAGGATTTCCGCCGTTCTCTTCACCTCATTCCGCAAGCCTACTCGCCCATCCTCCTAGTGATTCGGTGCATAGCAGCCCGACTAGTCTTCCATCCCGCCTGGCGAAGCTTCGCATAGCGGCGTTGCATAGGAGTAGTTGATAGTGTTTTATTTTCTTTTATCGCAACCATCAAAACCCCCATCGTTACCGCCGACCTAAGGACTTCAATCTCAAGTCCTCCTCGAAATTAACTCCACCTTACTGTGTTACTTGTGAGATCGATACTTGGGAAAACTCGCCCATTTTATATTACTTGTGCGACCGGTTCACTGCCGTGATCTTTTATGCATCAAGTTTTTGGCGCCGTTGACGGGGATCACAGTCGTGTAAGATTTTGGAGAGGGAGATTATAGATTGAAGCCCTTTTTCCATCTGTTCATTCCATGTTTTATTTTTATTTGCTTTTGTTTTTATAATTTGTTGCTTATTTTTCTTTATTCCTTTTCTAATTTTGATATTTCAATAGCAGGTATTTCTTTATATTTATTTGCTTGTGTGTAGTTAATTTTTGTCTTAGAAAATTCTCGTGGTGAATTATTTCTTGCTGCACCATGTATTCTTATGTGAATATACGTTCCCATTGGTGCGGGGATTATAGGCATAGCAGTGATGAGTGCCCAACTGAAGAATGGGAGCATAATTCTTGTTGTTCAGTGTATGGAGCACCGTTGTCTTATGGTACTTCATACACCGTACCCCAGTCTTATGGCACTACTCTTCTCCGCCTTCACCTTTTTCATATTCCTCTCCGATCCCACCTGGACCAAGGAGTAATGGAAAACGGTGTTTGTGTTGTCGTAGCACCGACCATGTGTTGAAAGATTGCGCAGAATTTCAGCGGCAGTTGGAGGCGGATGTTGAACCGGATATTCGGATTGTCTCATCCACCTCTCAAATGGCTGCTCCTTCTTATTCTGATGATGTATCCGCAGTACAACCTTGTCTATGGGGGACTGCTGTGGATACACCCATCAGACTTTCTATTGATCGATGTGACTACATTGCGGTACCATCGCCCTCTATACCTTCATCCCCTCTTCTTGATTCACCCCCGGAGGAACCTGCACCTATTTTCTCTGATGATGTTGTTCCTCCGCTTTCTTTGCAAGAATCTTCTACTCCTCTTTTTAGTGAGTTGGTTGATGATGTTGTTCTCTTTGGAGATTGGGAACATGAGGATGCGCCATGGTGTGACGAGGACATTATTCTCTTCAATGGAGAGTATTATGTCTTGGAACATAATGCCACACCGAGGTGTGTTGATGAGGAGATCCTTTTCGATGAGGAAGTTTCCACTTTCTTGTTGGATGAGGGGATCCAAACCACCACCGAGGACCTCCTATTCTCAGATCCCCATCGTCATGACTCAAATGACGCCGATGATGATCATTGTTCGGAGCCTGCTGGGAGTGAGACCGGGACCACTCCCCCGATTAGTTCCTTATGTTCTTCGTCTACTTTATTTCTTGATCCCCTTTCTATATCTGAGCCCATGCGAGTTGAGTCTTCGCAGGTGCCTCAGGAGGACTTTGAGCTTTTTTCTCGAGTCATGGATGATAACATCCTCTTTCACGAGGAGGGTGATTCCTCCTCTATTGAGGAAGCTCTATTCATTACTTTCTCCTCTTGCCGTCTACCTGTAGTGGATGATACCTTGCAGGGCAAGGATTTTTTGTGTGAGTTGAGTGAGGACTAGGCCTCCTCCTCATCTTATATTCTGTTTCCTCTACTTGCAGTTTGCAAGTATTATTATTCAGGTAGAGGGGTTAATGTTCTATCACCGTATCGGTACCTGTTACCGACACGGATATTAGGACAGTTACCTGTTCATTTTTCTTTTCATAGGCCCATTAGTAAGAACTGTATAGAATTTAATAAGTCGTGCTGGGATGACAGTAACTCCAGTAGTTATCTTATATTTTCTGCATTTTATTTTTCATGTCTCGTTTCATTTTTAGTATTTCTTTTTGTATATTTTTCTTTTGTTTTTGCGGAGCTCAACCCTACAGGTATTCATGGAAACTACACATTTGCGGGGTTGTGATTCTTCGTTTGGCGGGCCTGCTTAAGTTTTTCATGTATCTTCTGGTATGCTCATTGGCTGAGCATTGGGTAACCTCTTCCCTTAGCTCATTCTGATTTTAATTTCTTTATCATATGATGTGTTGTTTAGTTTATGTCTGGGGGAGAGCAGTACTGTTACCTTTTGCACGCGCACATTTCATGTGCATACTAGAAGCTTTTACATTTTTATTTTGATTATTTCATTGCATTGCACACCACTACACCCACATGAGCGCGTGCTTAACTTTTTGCGTGTTGCGAGTTAAACTCGTGTCTTTGTCATATTTTGGAAAATTATGGTGCTGGCTTAGGAATGTAAGACAGAGTAAAATGTTGGCCTTGCTGTGTTCTTAGTCAATTGCTCTCGTCTTGTGTAGAAATTTGAGTAGATTTAATTTTTCTGTATGCTTATAGATTTATAACTTTCTATTTGTGTAAATACTTTTTATTCTACTCAAAAGTTGGTGAATCCGGTGTGAATCAAACTGTAGCTTAGGAATGTGTATAGCCGTCACTAGACTCGTTTTGCTCGAGTCGGGAAGAAGGATTATCTTTTTCGGTGGCTAAGAACTTGCCCCAAGCTACTCTCGAAGCATTGGTGCATGGTTTTTCTAGCGTGAGCGTGATGTAGGCAATCATTTTAGCCCGGTTGAGCATTGTACCGTTCCTAACGTCATATCCTCGCTAGCCCCGTTGTTCCTACCGTTCTTTTGATTCAGCTCCACCTATATTTCACCAAAGCCTCAAAGCCGATCCTAGTCGCACACACAAGTCGAGCTTAGTGTTTTATATTTTCATGTTGGGTTGTGATGTGGTGTTATTATTTGTGAAAATGTGGAAGTGCTTCCAAGTTATATCTGCTTAAATTATGAAAATAAAAAGATGAAAAAGAAAAGAAAATGATTTTAAAAAAAAGTGAAAATGAAAAGTGAAAAGAAAAAGTTTGATTGAAAATTTTTTTGGAGATGCTTTTGATTTGGAGTAGGCGGTGCACACACTCATGTTGTAAAAATTAAGTCTGGGGGTGTGGTGCACCTGGTTATATTGTGGAGTGTTGAGGGATTCTTTTAGGCTAGCTTATTTGGGTTAGGTGCATAGCCTTTCTTTTTATCATTGTTTACCTCACCATAACCCAAGCCCCGTGATTATCCTAAAGTCCTACAGATTTGCGCTTGAGTCTAACTAGTGCCGTGGAGAGAGTGTGAACGGGCAAGCGTATGGTCCCCGACATTGGTGGATTCCTTTGGAGGTGATCCCGAGCCCCGATCTTTGGCAAAGCTCACCTTAGTCGCCAGTCTACTTTCTTCCTATGCGTGACCGGTTGATTCACCGTGATTCCATTTTTGAGTTGTAATAAAATTTTGATACGCATTGTGAAAAATATAAACTATTTTGCATACTTAGGAATTTCTTCTATTATATTTTTATGCACGCGAGCATGCGACTTCGCATGGTACTCCGTATTTCAATTTCTATGTCAGCTAGATTATTTTCCCTGCCTGCTTAGATTGTGTTTGCTCGGGACGCGCAAATAGTTAAGTCTGGGGGTGTGATGAGTCCTTATTTTATACTTAATTCCGGACTCATCTGGGCTCATTTGCATGTCTTTGCACTACCATTTAGCGCCATTAGCACTCCTTTTGGTTCGCTACGACATTCCACGTCTTGTGCACTTTATTAGCCTATTTATGTCTGTGTGTGTATTTCCCTCTTGCTTTGCATTTTATTAATATCTGTGACTGCCATGTTCGACGACCCGTCCAGTTTTCCTGCAGGTTCGGGGATCGTGTGGGCTTCTGAGATAGGGCTTTCACCATTTTTTGCAAAGGAGTCAATGGTCGTGCGTTTTTACCCACGCAGGACCATCGACCTCTTTGGCGCACGATCATTGGTCGTGCGCAGTCTGGCTTCTCTTATAAAAGTTCTGTCCCGCCATATCGCACGGTCACCAGCTATACCGCTCACAATCACTGCTCGTGCGCTGCCGATCGTGCGCATTCACGACCTATTTTATGAAATTCTTGTCTCCGCTATCGCACGAGCACTGACCATGCCTCGCACGATCACCGATCGTGCGCCTTTGCTCGTGCGCTTATTTCTCTTACTTCTTCGACAAGCTGCAGGTTTCCAGGTGTACTACGCACGATCATCGACTAAATAGCGCGCACGACCAGTGGTCGTGCGCCACTGATCGTGCGCTCTCAATTCTGTTTCACGCCTATATATACCGCTCGCGATTTTAGGTTAAGCAACGACTTTTGGAGCGCCGTTTTTCCGCCATTTTCAGCAGAGCTCGCCTTCTTCTCCACCGCAAACTATACGGAGTGTCTCCGGGCAAGCTTACAACGCAAAATCAACTCCGGAGCATCCTCTCGGCCTCCTCCTTCATCCACGAGCTTCAAGAAGATCTCGATCTAGCTTTCACCAAGCTTGGAGCAGTTTGTGCCATCCTCCACCGACTTGTGACACAAAGAAGACGGGTCCATTGGGAGTGAGTGACAACCTCCTCTACCCCAGAAGCAGTTGAGGACCGAGCTTGGACGCGGATTGACAACCCGACGATTCCAACCGTGAATCGTCAATAAGACTTCGGAGCCGGTTGATTTCGCACGCTCACCTCCTCTTGTATTGATAGCATAGTAGATTTCTTGGTATTGATGAAGTGTATTTTGACTGTTATCATGTTTAGTTAATCATGTCTATGTGATTTAGTATTCCTGCTAATCTATTTGAGGTGTGCTTGTGTGGTGTGGATGTGTTTTGTGCCGCACTAGCAATTGCTAGTGGCGTGCTTAGTGAAGCACTGCATAGCGGCCTGCATAGTAGGATTTCCGCCGTTCTCTCCACCTCATTCCGCAAGCCTACTCGCCCATATGCCTAGTGATTCGGTGCATAGCGGCCCGACTAGTCTTCTATCCCTCTGGCGAAGCTTCGCATAGCGTCGTTGCATAGGAGTAGTTGATAGTGTTTTATTTTCTTTTATCGCAACCATCAAAACCCCCATCATTACCGCCGACCTAAGGACTTCAATCTCAAGTCCTCCTCGAAATTAACTCCACCTTACTGTGTTCCTTCTGAGATCGATACTTGGGAAAACTCGCCCATTTTATATTACTTGTGCGACCGGTTCACTGCCGTGATCTTTTATGCATCATGTTTTTGGCGTCGTTCCCGGGGATCACAGTCGTGTGAGTTTTTGGAGTGGGAGATTATAGATTGAAGCCCTTTTTCCATCTGTTCATTCCATGTTTTATTTTTATTTGATTTAGTTTTTATAATTTGTTGCTTATTTTTTTTATTCCTTTTCTAATTTTGATATTTCAGTAGCAGGTATTCCTTTTTATTTATCTGCTTGTGTGTAGTTAATTTTTGTCTTAGAAAATTCTCGTGGTGAATTATTTCTTGCTGCACCATGTATTCTTATGCAAATACCTGTTGCCGTTGGTACGGGGATTATAGGCATAGCAGTGATGAGTTCCCCACTGAAGAATGGGAGCATAATTCTCGTGGTTCAGTGTATGGAGCACCATTGTCTTATGGTACTTCATACACCGTACCCCAGTTTTTTGGTCACTACTCTTCTCCGCCTTCACCTTTTCCATATTCCTCTCCGGTCCCACCTGGACCAAGGAGTAATGGAAAATGGTGTTTGTGCTGTCGTAGCACCGACCATGTGTTAAAAGATTGCGCAGAATTTCAGCGCCAGTTGGAGGCGGATGATGAACCGGATATCCGGATTGTCTCATCCACCTCTTAAATGGCTGCTCCTTCTGATTCTGATGATGTATCCGCAGTACCACCTTGTCTATTGGCGACTGATGTGGATACACCCATCAAACATTCTACTTATCGATGTGACTACATTGCGGTATCGTCGCCCTCTATACCTTCTTCCCCTCTTCTTGATTCACCCCCGGAGGAACCTGCACCTATTTTCTCTGATGTTGTTGTTCCTCTGCTTTCTTTGCAAGAATCTTCTACTCCTCTTTTTAGTGAGTTTGTTGATGATGTTGTTCCCTTTAGAGATTGGGAACATGAGGATGCGCCATGGTGTGACGAGGACATTATTCTCTTCAATGGAGAGTATTACGTCTTGGAACATAATGCCGCACCGAGGTGTGTTGATGAGGAGATCCTTTCTGATGAGGAAGTTTCCACTTCCTTGTTAGATGAGGGGATCCAAAACACCACCGAGGACCTCCTATTCTCTGATCCCCATCGTCATGACTCAAATGACGCCGACGATGATCATTGTTTGGAGCCTACTGGGAGTGAGACCGGGACCACTCCCCCTATTAGTTCCTTATGTTCTATGTCTACTTTATTTCTTGATCCCCTTTCTATATCTGAGCCCATGCGAGTTGATTCTTCGCAGGTGCCTCAGGAGGACTTTGAGCTTTTTTCTCGAGTCGTGGATGATAGCATCCTCTTTCACGAGGAGGGTGATTCCCCCTCTGTTGAGGAAGCTCCATTCACTACTTCATCCTCATGTCTCTCCCTGTAGTGGATGATACCTTATAGGGCAAGGATTTTTTGTGTGAGTTGAGTGAGGACCAGGCCTCCTCCTCATCTTATATTCTATTTCCTCTACTTGCAGTTTGCAAGTATTATTATTCAGGTAGAGGGGTTACTTTTCAATCACCGTATCGGTACCCGTTACCGACATGGATATTAGGACAGTTACCTGTTCATTTTTCTTTTCATAGGCCCATTAGCTAGAACTGTATAGAATTTAATAAGTCGTGCTGGGATGACAGTAACCCCAGTAGTTATCTTATATTTTCTGCATTTTATTTTTCATGTCTCGTTTCAGTTTTAGTATTTATTTTTGTATATTTTTCTTTTGTTTTTGCGGAGCTCACCCCTGCAGGTATTCATGCAAACTACGCATTGGCGGGGTTTTGATTCTTTGTTTGGCGGGCCTGCTTCAGTTTTTCATGCATCTTCTGGTATGCTCATTGGCTGAGCATTGGGTAACCTCTTCCCTTAGCTCATTCTGATTTTAATTTCTTTATCATATGATGTGTTGTTTAGTTTAAGTCTGCAGGAGAGCAGTACTGTTACCTTTTGCACGCGCACATTTCATGTGCATACTAGAAGCTTTTACATTTTTATTTTGATTATTTCATTGCATTGCACACCACTACACCCACATGAGCGCGTGCTTAACTTTTTGCGTGTTGCGAGTTAAACTCGTGTCTTTGTTAGATTTTGGAAAATTATGGTGCTGGCTTAGGATTGTAAGACAGAGTAAAATGGTTGCCTTGCTGTGTTCCTAGTCAAATGCTCTCGTCTTGTGTAGAAATTTAAGTAGATTTAATTTTTCTGTATGCTTATAGATTTATAACTTTCTATTTGTGTAAATACTTTTTATTCTACTCAAAAGTTGGTGAATCCGGTGTGAATCAAACAGTAGCTTAGGAATGTGTGTAGTCATCACTAGACTCGTTTTACTCGAGTCGGGAAGAAGGATTATCTTTTTCGGTGGCTAAGAACTTGCCCCAAGCTACTCTCGAAGCATTGGTGCATGGTTTTTCTAGCGTGAGCGTGATGTAGGCCATCATTTTGGCCCGGTTGAGCATTGTACCGTTCCTAACGTCATATCCTCGTTAGCCCCGTTGTGCCTACCGTTATTTTGATTCAGCTCCACCTATATTTCACGATAGCCTCAAAGACGATCTCAGTCGCACACCCAAGTCGAGCTTAGTGTTTTATATTTTCATGTTGGGTTGTGATGTGGTGTTATTATTTGTGAAAATGTGGAAGTGCTTCAAAGTTATATCTGCTGAAATTATGAAAATAAACAGAAGAAAAAGAAAAGAAAATGATTTAAAAAAAAGTGAAAATGAAAAGTGAAAAGAAAAAGTTTGATTGAAAATCTTTTTGGAGATGCTTTTGATTTGGAGTAGGCGGTGCACACACCCAGGTTGCAAAAATAAAGTCTGGGGGTGTGGTGCACCTAGTTATATTGTGGGGTGTTGAGGGATTCTTTTAGGCTAGCTCATTTGGGTTAGGTGCATAGCCTTTCTTTTTATCATTGATTACCTCACCGTAACCCAAGCCTCGTGATTATCCTAAAGTCCTACAGATTTGCGCTTGAGTCTAACTAGTGTCGTGGAGAGAGTGTGAACGGGCAAGCGTATGGTCCCCGACATTGGTGGATTCCTTTGGAGGTGATCCTGAGCCCCGATCTTTGGCAAAGCTCACCTTAGTGGCCAGTCTACTTTCTTCCTATGTGTGACCGGTTGATTCACGTGATTCCATTTTTGAGTAGTAATAAAATTTTGATATGCATTGTGAAAAATATAAACTATTTTGCATACTTAGGAATTTCTTCTGTTATATTTTTATGCACGCGAGCATGCAACTTCGAATGGTACTCCGTATTTCAATTTCTATGTCAGCTAGATTATTTTCCTTGCCTGCTTAGATTGTGTTTCCTCGGGACGCGCAAACAGTTAAGTCTAGGGGTGTGATGAGTCCATACTTTATACTTAATTCCGGACTCATCTGGGCTCATTTGCATGTCTTTGCACTACCATTTAGCACCATTAGCACTCCTTTTGGTTTGCTACGACATTCCACGTCTTGTGCACTTTATTAGCCTATTTTTGTGTGTGTGTGTGTATTTCCCTCTTGCTTTGCATTTAATTAATATCTGTGACTGCAATGATCGACGACCCGTCCAGTTTTCCTACAGGTTCAGGGATCGTGTGGGCGTCCGATATAGGGCTTTCACCATTTTTTGTAAAGGAGTCAATGGTCGTGCGTTTCTACCCATGCACGACCATCGACCTCTTTGGCGCACGATCATTGGTCGTGCGTAGTCTGGCTTCTCTTGTAAAAGTTCTTTCCCGCCATATCCTACGGTCACCATCTATACCGCGCACGATCACTGCTCGTGCGCTGCCGATCGTGCGCATTCACGACCTATTTTATGCAATTCTTGTCTCCGCTATCGCACGAGCAGTGACCATGCCTCGCACGATCACTGATCGTGCGCCTTTGCTCGTGCGCTTATTTCTTTGACTTCTTCGTCAAGCTGCAGGTTTCCAGGTGTACTGCGCACGATCATCGACCGAACAGCGCGCACGACCAGTGGTCGTGCGCCACTGATCGTGCGCGCTGAATTCTGTTTTGCGCCTATATATACCGCTCGCGATTTTATGTCAAGCAGCGACTTTTGGAGCGCCGTTTTTCCGCCATTTTCAGCAGAGCTCTCCTCCTTCTCCACCTCCCACTATAGGGAGGGTCTCCGGGCAAGCTTACAACGCAAAATCAACTCCGGAGCATCCTCTCGGCCTCCTCCTTCATCCACGAGCTTCAAGAAGATCTCGACCTTGCTTTCACCAAGCTTGGAACAGTTTGTGCCATCCTCCACCGGCTTGTGACACGAAGAAGACGGGTCCATTGGGAGTGAGTGATAGCCTCCTCTACCCCGGAAGCAGTTGAGGACCGAGCTTGGACGCGAATTGACAAACCGACGATTCCAACCGTGAATCCTCAATAAGACTTCGGAGCCGGTTGATTTCGCACACTCACCTCCTCTTGTATTGATAGCATTATAAATTTCTTGGTATTGATGAAGTGTATTTTGACTGTTAGCATGTTTATTTAATCATGTCTATGTGATTTAGTATTCCTGCTTATCTATTTGAGGTGTGCTTGTGTGGTGTGGATGTGTTTTGTGCCGCACTAGCAATTGCTAGTGGCGTGCTTAGTGAAGCAGTGCATAGCGGCCTGCAAAGTAGGATTTCCGTCGTTCTCTCCACCTCATTCTGCAAGCCTACTCGCCCATCTGCCTAGTGATTCGGTGCATAGCGGCCCGACTAGTCTTCCATCCCGCCTGGCGAAGCTTCGCATAGCGGCGTTGCATAGGAGTAGTTAATAGTGTTTTATTTTCTTTTATCGCAACCATCAAAACCCCCATCGTTACTGCCGACCTAAGGACTTCAATCTCAAGTCCTCCTCGAAATTAACTCCACCTTACTGTGTTCCTTGTGAGATCGATACATGGGAAAACTCGCCCATTTTATATTACTTGTGCGACCGGTTCACTGCCGTGATCTTTTATACATTAAAGTCCCATACTGATTTATACGATAGGGTGTCGGTTTTACTAGCAGGCTTAAATATATAGTACAGAAAGAGAACCTTGACTTATAAGCATGCTCGCGCGAACTTATAAGCCAAGGGGTCGTTTTGCAGGGCCTAATGTATAGAGCATCCCATACCACTTATAAATTAGGTGTCGAGTTATATGCAATGGTTATGCTATGAAATACAATTAAGCCATGACGAGAACATGCAAGTGCAACTCACCCACTCTACTCTGTGTACACAGACCTTTAGTTCCCCCTTTTGGAGCCGTTACCTCCCAGGATACCTCCATAGTGGCAGACGGAAGCGGTGGGTTGGGCCTCGCCCACCTCTAAACCAGTAAAGCACTACCGGTCAGACCTATCATACGCCTCAACGCTTGGTGCACAAAGCGGACTCCTGCGTACTCTTGCCGGCTGGCGCACCGGAATTCTGTTGGCGAAGTGCTAACCACACATGCCGAGTCGACGTATTGGCATCGGTACATCGACCCTCCAATACCGAAGACCCACCACCTTATACCTTTTATTCACATGCAATAGTTATGAGTCCAACCATCAACCGAGCCAAAGCTCCCCGGACTATCCCATCCGTCAACAACTGAGCCAATGCTCCCCGGACTATCCCGTCCGTCATAATCAACAACCGAGGCAAAGCTCCCCGGACTATCCCGTCCGTCAATAATCTAGCCAAAACTCCCCGGACTATCCCGTCCGTCATAATCAACAACCTAGCCAAAGCTCTCCAACTATCCTCCTGTGCTATCTGTGGTTGTGAAATGTGCATCCCTAATTACTATGTTACTCTTTTCGGTTTGTGAATATAGTTTACGTTAACCCTGGACTGCCCCCGGCATACCTCGTGAAGGGCTCTCAAAGGGCACTAAGAACTATGATGGTAGCTTAAGCCCATCGTTCCCTTTCGCAAGGGACTTATTGTTATTGGTTGATTCCCTTAACCCATTCCCTTCTCATATTACAGTGGGCTATTCCTAAGGTGATTTTGACTCTTCGTCTCCTCGGGGAAGACGATCTTTCGTAGAACCCGAACACCTCTAAACTCTAGCCAAACCATTTCTCACTACTCTTCCTATCCTTCTATTGTGAAATCATCCACATCTATCCACCCAACCAAAATGCCTAACTCCAACAACTATCCCAGATCATGTCCTATTGCAATTTAGCAATTTTGCTATATGCAGGCCAACCTAGACGAAACGTTGAACCAGATAGGAGATATTCTAAATAATCATCTGAATGCCCTAAATTATTTTCTAGAGAAATATCATGACACAAATGGACTAAATCCAGAAGTTTATAATTTTCCTAATTATTCTGATATTTAATTAATTTTTCGTAAAGCTTCTAAGGGCTACCAATTGAACATGAAGTGCACTTTTTAGATATGTGTAAAGCTTCATTAAATCATGATAAATTCTTAACTACCATTTAACAGTAAATCCAAGATATAACAATTTTTTTTCATGTATTCTAAGGACTCTAATTTAATTTTGAGAATAAATCCTTTTTCCTTTTATTAATGAAGTAAGTGCAATAAATAATCATCCAAAAATTCCTAATTAATCTTCTAGAGCAGATACTGTCCTAAAAACATAAGTGGCCAAATTTCATAATTCTACAATGGGTATTGAGATTTAGAATAAATATTTATTAAAATCTCAAAAAGTTATATTTCTGAAGCAAGTATTGTAAATATTCTCCTAAAAATCATGAATAAAATTATACATCTAGATATTTATCTGAAAACATCATTGGCCAGGTTTCATAAATTTCCAATAAGTAATTTGCTCTAAATGATTTATTGGCCATAATTTCCCTTTTGAAAACTTGTGAAGGAAGTGCTAGTTATAGTCAACTAAAATTTGTCATAAAATTCCGGGATATTAATTTGGACATAAAGCATCTTCTGACCATGTTTCATCAGATTCAAATGAACAGAGTAATCAAAATAATTATATCACCAGTTTGAGCAAATTATTACTTAACAAATGATGTACTTGAAATATAATCCATAAAATCCTAATAAAATTACTAAGGGTGCTTCCTTATCTAAAACTTACCCCACCCAAGTTTCACAACCTTTAACTAAGGTTTAGTGATTGTGCTTTCAAAGTTGAGCTTCTACCCAAAAATTAGGGTTAGGGTTTTGAGGTGCCTACCTGCCTCCAAATCCTCTAAGACTCCTTACAGAGGACTTAAGTTATGCTAACATCAACTCTAATGAGTTTCAAGGTCATACAAGGGATTTATCCCCTATGTCCTTCACATCTCTCAAAAACCCTTCCTTAAGGTTTGAGTTTGAAACCTAGGGTAAATAAACCCTGAATCACACCATTTTCCTTAAGAGAGTGACATTAGCCATACCAAGTCATTGTCAAAAATTTCAGCCTCTGTTGAGGTGATTTGACCATCCAAAACCCAAAGCACAGTCCTTGACCAATTACCCTTCATTAAGGTAGAATTATGGTTAGGTCATTACCTACCTAAAACACCTCCAATTAAGGTGAAATTTTATAAAGAGCCCAACAATGATGTCAGGGACCACTTACAAAGATTTTGGAGGTTTGTAGGTCATTATCCCACTTAATTAAATTCTCCTAGTATTATTAAATAAAAATAAAAATTTTAGGCAAAGTATCTCCAAAAATTCCCATTTTTGGACAGAACCTAGGTATAGCTAAGATGGGTCCCCTGCCCAAATTTCAGGTCATTTGGACAAGGGATGAAGAGTGGGCACCTATTTTAATCTCAGGATAGCCCTAGGTATAGGTCCCACCAAAATGGGTGCTGTGGTCAAACCACTTACCCAAATGAGTTCAAATAAATTTTAAATTAAACTAGACTTCACTGGCTACAACTTTAAACTTTTTAAGGTTTAGCCAATAAGGGCCTTTGTTTTCTGTTCTAAAATGATGCATCAAAAGTCATTAATTCACAAACTATAAATATTATAATAAGTTTAATAATACTGTTCATCTTCTTCTTCCAAATAGAGCCCGTAAAACTAATAACCTATAGATTTTCAGATGGATATCCCATCCACCCAGCAAACTCCCCGGCCGGCCACCACCACCTCTGTTGAGGTGGGGGCTATCGCCGGGTGGAGGCACAGCCGCCGGAGGGGTGTTTTCCGGCGAACCCGACCACCCATTTTTTTTTTGAAAAACCATGGAAAACTTCACCCGATCCAGCTCTTTTGAGCCGATTTTCTCTCCTAATAACTTCTAAGATCTATCCATAGAAGAAGAGGTAGAGGAGGACCTTTTTGGCGGCCTGAAGTCGGGAGGATCGACGGAATGCCATGGTGGTGGTGGTGGTGGTCAAATTTCTACAACAGCACAATGAACTCCTTGGCTCCTTCAGATAATGTGTGGAGTTGGATCCGTGGAGTTTAGCTCAGCTTTTAAGATGAACTAGAGGGTGTTAGGTGGCTGTAGGAAGCTTGGCCATTTTTGGTCTTTAGTCAAAGTTGGCGGACATGGTGGGTGGGGGATGAAGCATGATCTGCATGGCTGAAAGCAATCAAATATCATTTGGCTGAAATCTCTTAGTCTTAGTGAATTGAATGAGGGTGGTTGGGGAGGGGAAGGATGAGTCCCAAAGACTTTTGCTCTCTTCTCTAAGTTGCTGCCATGGCCGGGGGAGGTGGTTCTAGCAAGAGAGTGGGCCCTTGACCTCCCAGGCCATGCATGGCATAAACTCCTTATTTCTCTCTCTTCATTAACCGGGAATAGTGCTGTCACGGGCGTGTTGCATGGTGACACTGGCTTGTCATACCTGTGACCTGCTCTGGTTGTGTCGGGTTATGATGACTGAAGTATAATGACTGGGCACGGGCGTGTACTGTTGAACACGGGCGTGTCTAAGCTAAAACGGGCGTGTTATCCGATTCAGCCAAACAAGTCAACAGGCTGAAGTTTTGCCAGAAATTGTCTAAGTACAATGGCGTTCAGTGAGCTCAACTCACTCAACGCGATTTACTCTATGGCATTGAGTGAGCTCATCTCACTCAAGGCCATAACTTTTATAGCAAGACGGCATTGAGTGAGAAGAGCTCACTCAATGCCATTTACTCTATGGCGTTGAGTGAGCTCAGCTCACTCAACGCCATAACTTTCATAGCAATACGGCGCTGAGTGAGCTCTGCTCACTCAATGCCATTTACTCTATGGCGTTCAGTGAGCTCTGCTCACTCAACGCCTTACCTTATATTGCAAGACGGCGTTGAGTGAGCAGAGCTCACTCAACG
Organism: Platanthera zijinensis; assembly: GCA_039513925.1. Taxonomy (NCBI): domain Eukaryota; kingdom Viridiplantae; phylum Streptophyta; class Magnoliopsida; order Asparagales; family Orchidaceae; genus Platanthera; species Platanthera zijinensis. Next base: position 101,604,383 of record CM077082.1, on the reverse strand, counting down.
CCATTTACTCTATGGCGTTGAGTGAGCTCTGCTCACTCAACGCCATACCTTATATTGCAAGACGATGTTGAGTGAGCAGAGCTCACTCAACTCCATTTACTCTATGGCGTTGAGTGAGCTCAGCTCACTCAATGCCATAACTTATATTGCAAGATGGCGTTGAGTGAGCAGAGCTCACTCAACGCCATTTACTTTATGGAATTGAGTGAGCTCAACTCACTCAACACCATAAATTTTATGGCAAGACGGCGTTGTATTGGCCCTTGGAGGTCACTTGACCCTTAACCAGGGCACTTTGACTACCCTAGGGCTAGAGTTTACTTTGGTCAACTTTAGCCTTTTTGGTTGACCCCAATGGGTCCTTGGTGACCCATGGGCCTCTCACTAGGGTTAGGAAGGTATATATGGGGGTCCACTTAGTTAAGGGACTGCAACTGGCCCTTGTGCAGGTCAGTTTTACCCAATTAGGGTTAGAGTTGACTTTGGTCAACTCAACCCCTTTGACTGCCCTCCATGGGTCCTCAGTGACCTATTGACCCCTCACTAGGGTTATGGAGGTATGGGTGGGGTCTTAGAGTCTTGGTGAAGCCCCTATGATCACCTTAAACTAATGTTCAGAAATCTACTATATGCAGACCATAGTGGTCTCATCCTCATTCCTAGGCTCACTTGGCCCTTATGGACTTTCTAGCATTTTGTCATGACAAATCCACTCTTAGGGGTCTAGTTGGAAATGGGATGTTACATCCCGTCTCCCTTCTTGGGGGTTCATCCTCCTCCCCACTCCTGCTCCTTCTATCCCACGCTCTCTTCCTCTCCCTCTTCCTCGATTGATGGCCATAGCTTGCTGAGGTGGGGGTGGGAGCGGTCTTGGATCATGTCCCCACCCCAGCTAATGGAACCTCCCTGGTCCTCCCTGGTAGTAGTTCCTTCCCCCTGGGGGAAACCTCTTCCCTGCTCTTTAACGGGGCCTCCTGACTGCCTCCAACCCAACTCCTGATGCACTGTCCCTCCGTGCACTTCCCTTCTCCTTCCCTCCTGCTGCCTTGCTCCTCCTGGTTCCATCTGTTCCACCTCTATTAGTCTCGCCAACTTCTTAGTAATGGCCGGGTTTTCTACCTCCATAGCTATTTCCTTCGCCGACTTCTCCATAAACCCCTCGAATGATAACAGCGACTTCCTAGTCAGGCTCATCATAGAAAAGCCTCCTTTAGCCCCATAGTGAAAGCCATATAGAGAGAGAAACCAAGCACCTCCTAGATGTTTAGAATCTCCTTCCTGGAAGCGGTCCACATATTGAGCCAAGGACTCGTCGGCCTTCTGCTTGATCAAGAAAATGGACTCTGGGTTCCTCTTCCTCTTCTTAGAGGTCGAGAAGCGCAACCTGAAGATTCTGCTCAGGTCCTCGAAGCCGTAAATTGACTCCGCTGGGAGTTGGTGGAACCAATCCCTAGCCTTGTCCTTTAGGGTGATGGCAAAAAGACGGCACTTAAAAGCGTCCGTCATTAGTCTGATGGAGACCGCGTCTTTGAACCACTGCAGGTGCTGGAGGGGATCGTCCTTACCCACATAGTAGGTCATCTCGGGCTCACGGAACTCTTCAGGGAAGGCTGCCGAGAGGATCAACTCGCAGAAGGGGGACCCTCTCACCGGGGGTCTCCCCACCTCTACTCGGGCGACCATCCCTCCAGGCGAGACGACACTTGCTAGGCTGGCGAAAAGTTCTCTGCCCTCCATGTCTCACAGTCTGCCTTCCGCCACTACTTCCTTCCATGGTCACCTTCCGGGCGCATCCTCGCCTATCCTTGCCAGGTCGATCCCCTCGCGGGGTGCGAGACCTAGCATCTGGGGTGGATGGGTCTCGCATTCTCCTCTCTACGAGATCTGCTTCAGCATGTCCATGATCCCCCAATGGATGTCAAAACCTCCGCTCTCCCGACATATCCTCCCGGGTTTGAAGACCCGCCTCCATATCCTTCAAGATCCCCCGCCATAAGGTCACCCAAAGTTCTGTGCAAGCTGCTGTTCCATGCTCACCGCACCAAAAATGTTGGAACCAACAAGGTCGGTCCCTCCTAAAGCTCGGAACTAAGGATGCAGCTCGCCCTTACTCTCTTTGGACCTCCCTCTTACGAAAAATACTAGACCGGGGGCCTCAACGCGGAGGTCCCACCTCGTACCCGGAAGAATCGGAAATTCACCCCCTTCTTAGCCAATGCTGAGCTAGGTGCCTTAGAAGAAGAGAAGGAGAGTTAGGAATGTCTGTTTTCTAAGGCACCTTTCCGGTCTATTTATAGGCCTTTGAACTAGGACTGCCAATAACCAAATGGAGCTGTCCTGAAATTACTAGAATACCCTTAGTCAGGTCTGCCAACAGCAAAACTCTGCGGTTCTGAGGGGTTATATACAGCCCACCCAGGGCAAAAGCGTAAAATCCCATGGTGCTAAAAGATAAACCCGGCCCTACCCAAACTTGTCTTAAACCAAACTGGCGCTTGGGGAGAACCCGCTTCTAGGGTACTCTCACCTGGCGAGAGCTCCGCCTCGCTAGCGAGAGCTCCACTCTTGAGCCCTCTCGCATGGAGAGTCGGCTACTTACCCGCGAGTGCCTCCTCCCTTGGTACTTACTCGCCCACTTCTTGGTGCAGCTTTTGTTCAGGCCCTTCTCGCCTAGGCCCTCTCGCCTGTCCTTCTTGCCGGGATCCACTCGACCTGCGGCTTGATGACCAACATGGGTCGTCTCGCCTAGCTTCCTTCCTCAAACATTTGGCTCTGTCTCGCTCTCCTGAGGTTGTACAAACACTTATTTGCTTCTTACTGCTCCAAGACACTAGTCTTCCTCCTAAGAATTGATAGGTTCCTGTAGTGCTTTTCCCGTCCTCTTTTCATCCTGCAAAATCTTCATCTGAATACACTGTTAGTTCAAAATCCCTTTTTCTAGGGTACCATAGGCCAAGATCTGGTGTGCCCGTATGATATCTCAAGATCGTGTTTATATTAGAGTAGTGAGATTCTTTAGGACAGGCCTGATACCTAGCACAGACATATGTAGCATACATGATGTCTGGCCTACTAGCTGTGAGGTATTTAAGGGAACCAATTATCCCTATATACAAAGTTTCATCAACAAGTTTTCCTGCTTCATCTTTGTTTAAAAGCTTAGTTTACCCCATGAGAGTTTTAATTGTGGAGGCATTCTCCATACCATATTTCTTAATCAACTCCACGGTGAACTTGGATTGGGATATGGACAAGTCATCATCAGTCTGTCTAACTTTGAGTCCCAAGAAGAACTTGAGCTCACTCATACTACTCATCTCAAACTACCATTGCAAAAGTTTAGCAAACTTCATGCAAAGGTTGTCATCAGTACATCCAAATATAATGTCATCAACATATATCTAGACTCGGATGATCTTGCCCTTTGATTCCATTAGAAATAGGGTCTTGTCTATTTCCCCCTTGAGTTTTTTCTCAATGAGGAAACTATATAAAGTCTCATACTATACTCTAGTGGCTTGCTTCAACCCATACAGAGCTTTCCTATGACTAAAAATGAAATTAGGAGAGTTAGGGTCAGCAAAACCTAGTGGGTTATCCTCATATACTTCCTATTTTAAGTCCCCATTCAAGAAAGCTGACTTCACATCAATCTGGTATACTTTAAATCCTTGATAGGAAGCAAATGCAAGGAAGAGTCTTATTGCTTCCAGTCTGGCTACTATCGCAAATGTCAATTCAAAATCTATCCCTTCTTCTTGCATGTATCCTTTAGCCACCAGTCTAGCCTTATTCTTGACAATAATGCCATTCTCATCCAACTTGTTCCTATAGATCCACTTTGTTCCTATGACATTATGTCCCTCATGTCTGGGAACCAGCTTCAAGACTCTACATCTTTTTAACTGGTTTAGTTATTCTAACATTAATTCAATCCAAAATTGGTTTTTGATTGCCTCTTTAATCTTCATAGGCTCTACATGTGACAAAAATCTTAAATAGAGTGCTATGTTGATACTCTTACTCCTGGTTAGTACTCCTTAGCTTGCCTCACCAATGATTTGGTGTACTAGATGATATCTTAGATTCCCTACATCTTGAGTCAATAAAACTTCAGCTTGCTGGACTTCATTGTCTTCAGCTAGCTGTTCTTCATCCTCAACTTGTGAGCCTTGAGCTCCCTCTTGACAGCACGCACCGTTTTTATTATCTTTGATAGTTGGAACATCTTCCTTGATGGTAAGCTTGTCCTACACCTTCTCTATGCCTGCAGAAGTAGAAGAGAAGTTAGGCAGCTCATAGTTAATTATGTTTGAATCATCAAAGACAACTTGAACTTATTCTTCTATAACTTGACTTGTCAAGTTGCAGATCCTATATGCCCTACTGTTGTTGTTGTACCCAACAAAGATCCCTTCATGGGAAGCAAACTTTGTCAAATAGGACTTTTTATTGTTCAGTACATAACACTTGCTACCAAAAATCCTGAAGTAGGATAAGTTTGGTTTTCTATCTTTTAAGATCTCATAGGGTGTCTTATTGTGGCTTTTGGTGATAGAAGCCTTATTAAGGACATGACATGTAATGTTTACTGCCTCAACCTAGAAATATTCTTGGAGAGATCTATCACTTAATAATGTCCTACCAGCCTCTATGACGGTTCAATTTTTCCTCTCAACAATTCCATTTTGATGGAGTGTTCTAGGAGAGGAGAATTCCTGGTGAATTCCTTGCTCTTCACAGAACCTTGTCATGATTGCAGACTGAAATTTAGTCCCATGGTCACTTTTGATTTTGATGATAGTACTGTCTAGTTCATTCTTTATCTGCTTGACAAAAGTCTTGAAGGCTTCAAGGGTTTCATCCTTAATCTTAAGGAAGAACACTGAAGAAAACCTAGAAAAGTCATAAACAACAACAAGGGTGTAGACTTTCCTACCTTTACTCTGAATCGAATAGGACCAAACAAGTCAATATGCAGGAGGTTTTTGCACCTAACTGAGTCTTTGCCCCCAATGCTCTTGAAGGAGGTCTTAGTATGTTTTTCCTTTTGGCATGGAGAGCAGATACCCTCCTTAATGCATTTCAACTTGGGTCCATTTCTAACTAACTCTTCACTAAAGAGTATGCCTATGGTCTTGTAGTTTAGTTAAGCCAGCCTCTTGTGTAATGGACACAATATGAGGCTTTCTCATCTATAACTAGGCATATGGGAGAGTCCTTACCTTCACAATCAAAATTAAGACAATAAATATTTCCCCTCCTAGTGCCTGTCAAGATGACCCCTTGGTAACTTGACCTCCTTATTTTGCACTCATCCTTGAGGAAAGAAATGTCATAGTCAAGATCACATAGTTGGCATAAGCTTATGAGTGTATGTTGCAACCATTTCACATAATCTACTTGTGTGATAGTGATAATGCCATTGGATATCTTACCATACACTTTAGTTACTCCCTTTTTTTACCCACTAAAGATGACTTTGGGTCCATTCTTTACTGGAGTGTACTCCTTTAGCTTGCTCCTTGTTCCAGTCATGTGCTTGGAACACCCATTGTAAATGTACAAATTTGGGGAATAGACACTTGGAATAACCTACAAAGCATAAATCAGTTAACCATAAGATCCCAATTTTTATTGGGTCATAGGTGCATGTTAGTTTGATTATAAACAAGCCTACCTTCAGCTCTTCTAAAAGGTAAGCTCTCTCTTTATCATGGCACAATTGTATTGTGTCAGTAATCTATAGCATAATCGCCCACTTTGCCACATCATCATCACTCATAGATATTGTACCTTATTTTAAGGGTTGGTCTAGTGATTGTGTTGACATCAACTCTTGGTCTAGAAGATGCAACAACAGTCCTGATCTTGTGTTTCTCTGCCCAAGTCAGACTTGTGGTGGGTCTGGCAGTAGAAGTGCTTGGGATATCTTGAGCCCTACCAGAAACCACATTCTCTTCAGAGAGAAAACACATGATGGCCTCAGAGATGCCCAAGTCTTGCCTGCTAACAAACTATAGCTTTACCCTTGAGTGAAGGGGCTGATACAACAAACACAAATGGTCCAGGATAAGCGATTTGTATTTCCTAATGGGCTGTCTTGAAGGCACTTGCACCCTTATTATGTTTAACACCCTCACAGTGAACATCTTTGTTCATAACAGTGGATCTACCATTCTTACAGTTACCATGGATACTCTCTTGATCATACCTTTTAGAAGGTAGTAGAACTCTCTTAAAAGGAATAGGAGGACTGGAGGCTAGAGGCTGCACTAGAGCCTTGCCCTTCCTTTTGGGATTGGCAATGCTAGTGCTACCTTTGAAACCCATGTAACACCCCAACAATGATAAGTGGTCATTGGAGGTTATTGCACGACGATAGGCTTATTGCTGGCAATATCTCAGTGAATTAAAAGAACCGGGCTTGGGTTATTACCACCTGACGGTAGGAAGATAGCGCTCTGCAGTAGTACTTAACTCTTTCAATGTTGTCCACGAATCATTGACTGTGTTATCACGCAGCGCTAGAGAGTTATCGTGGGGCAATAGCTCTGGATAGCGACACCGGATGGTAAAAGTAGTCACCGCCTGTGAAACTGCACGGCGGTAGGAGTTATCACGCAGAGGTAGATTTCAGATAAAGGCTAGACTTTAGATTTCCTTTTCATTTTTTATCACACACTCTCTTGCTTAGATCTCAAGAGGGAAGAGGAGAAAAAGTCTAGGAGCTCAAGAGGAGAATTGATCAAGGTGTGCTTGTGATCGGAATCGCGAGTCGACGCTAAATCCGCAGAGAGGAAGTTGTGAAAATCAATTCCATCCGAGTTAAATATCAAGGTCATGGCTCCTAAGAAAACTACAAGGGTAACAATCTTCCTTCTTAGACAAGTGAAGTCCTTTTGGCATATGCATGGAATCCCCCACCAAATGGTGGAAAAGCGAAGGGAATTCCTTTGGGTTGATTTGTGAAATCCCTAATGAGCCTTGCATATAGATACAGAAATGTGTAGTACGAAATAGGCATGTTGTGTGAAGCCCATCTGGACAAGTTGGTATGTATTGGACATGTTTATGTTGTGTACCAGAGAAGACTATGAGTATAAACGAGTAATATTTGGGTGCGCGGGATTGTACTTATGAACTAAAAGTAGCAGGAAGTACTTGAGTTGCATTCCAGGAAAATAACCTAGAAATTCCATTGTTTTAAGACCAATTGGATATCGTCGGGCGACAGTGAGTATCGCCAACGGTGATAGCTCTTGGTGAGCTATTTGTGTTCTGTGCTATGAAAAGACCAGTGTTTCTGGCACTGCAGGATGCTGTAGCGTTTTTGGTTGAGTTTGGATGGAAAAGAGAACTTCTGTAGGTCTTACAAAGCGATCACGACAAACGCTGCCAATAACTCCCTTTTGATTGTAAAGCCTATCTCTGGGAGACTGTGAGGATAATCTGTGAGCTGCGAGCTCCTAAAGGCCAGTGAGCTGAACAAACAAGGGGAACTCGACCCGCGTTAGACTAGACATTGAATTGATGATTTGAGCAACGGGCAATGACTACACTATATCCGCATTATGGTTGTCTAACTCAAGTGCCTAAGTTATTGACATTTGTTTGGATCACATAATAATAGTCTTAGGTTCTTCGCCATCAAGACTAAAGTCTCAGGCCGGGGGCTGTTGAAACTATGAATGCTCAAAGTTAACTGTTATGTCTGGGACCTCTGAATGGTGGTGGGAGCATGAAAACACGTACACCGAAAATGTGCCCTGAGTGCACGGAATGTTTGGCCATTGAGGCATTCATTTGTTATATATTGAACTGTGCGTGAGTGCATGTTCTTGTGATATATCTGCTTATGAAAATTTTATGCCTGCATGGATGGAGTACCACTGCGTCGGGAAAAGGGTAGGGTCGCTAAAAATTGGTTAGTTGAATGCTGACCGTTACCTTGTTTGTCACCCTTGTGGTGGATTGTCCCTTTGCAGGTGATGGAGAGCAGAGCGGGAAATAACATTCTAAAGCCCTTGGTGCTTTGCTGGCCCTCGAAGGCCTAGCGAAAAAGTTTTACTGTTTTTATGTGTGGTCGGCCTGCGTGCCGATGTTTGTAAACCACATTTGTGAAGTATAACTGTAAGGCCTTAAGGCCATAACTTTTGTGTATTTGTAATTGACATTCCTAATCTATATATAAATGTTGTGGTTTATATATACTAGACATTCGATTGGTATGAGTTCATGCAACCCTACAGCTTTTGTTAGAATGCTCTGAGTTTATATTCGAGTTTTTTTTATATTAACCTGTGATCCTGCCGTCTGTTTGTGGAATATGGTGTGGGTCCCTGTCCGGACCCTCTATTATATTTCATGTGACAGACAGAGGTGATACAATTTGGTATCAGATTGTCTTGATCTTCCTCCTGCAAATTCATGGTCGAATTCTTTTGAGGGGTGGCGAGCATGTGTAATTGCGGATCATTATAACATAAATGAACTCAAGAATGTCCACTTAGGAATGAAAATACACGAATTTGAGGAACCTGCACATTCCTATTCGTCGTTGTTACTTTTGCAAAGTCACTAAAGTCTGTCTATTAGACATATAGATGACTCGAAGTGGTACGAGGAAGTCTGAGCCCCAACATTCTGTTGAAAGTGCGGCACAAGTTGAGGTGCCCACACCTCCTCCTTCTGTAGAGACAGTTATTGGAATACCCTATTACTAATTTGGGCAAGGATCACTATGTTATTAGGAAATTGGTTTGACCTAGTAGTATAGTTGAAATGGTCAACTTAGAATGAGTCTAAGGCTTAGAACTTAGGTTTGGAGCTGCCCCCAAGACCATTCAAAGATCAGGATTCATTGCTGAGACAAAAACAATTTTCGTCTAGCTCAGGTCGACGAAACGTCGAACTCAGTTCGACGTTCTCTGAGCTCAACTATGCAAGTCGTCGAACTCTGGTCGACGATCTTCGAGCTCAAATCGACGCTCTGTCTTCAGCTATTTTCCAAGTCGCTAAGCTCAGTTCAACGATCGTAGAGCTCAGGTCGACATTTTCATGTCTCTAGTATAAATCCAATCTCTGAGCTCAGTTCAACGATCGTAGAGCTCAGGTCAATGATTTCTTTGAAAGATCGATGCTTTCAGAATTCGAATTCAAGAATAGTTATGGAATTCTTTCAGATTCATTCAGAGTTATTTCCTGCATTTATTGCAAAGGATTTTCTAGCCGTTTCAAGCAATCTAATGCAAGTTTCAAGGAAGACTAAAAGGAAAGTTACTTAGGACTTTCCCCAGAGATAGTTGTCATTTATGGAAGTCATTTATGACTGAGAAATGACCATCTAAGTCAGAATATGATATACTCCTTCAGAATATGTTTTTGAAAATATAACAGATCAATACAATTATAGAGACAAGAGATATATAGCAGAATGAGATTGAAAGAGACACAGAAGAGTGAACATTAGAAACTCTCTGATCAAGAGTTCATCTTCTGAGATTTACAAATTTATTGAATCCCAAATCTTCAATAATACAAGAAAGTTTTCTGTGGAGGAAATCTTCTGCTACTCAACTCCTCCAAATCATCAAGTGTTCAAAAGCTTCAACATCAAGAACTCCAGACATCAAACATTTCAGTATTGTTGAAATCATCAATTGTTGGAGATCTGAAGCAACTTAAGACCTATCACCCTAGCAAAGCTCACCTTCCTGAACCCTTACAGATCTCAGGGGGAGCTTTGACATCATCATCTACTTGTCTTCTCTCAGACTGTTGACCGAGAAGAACAACTCAACTTTTTCTTTCTTTTTCCTTTCCCTCCTGTAAAATAGTTTTTCAAAACTCCCTTCAAAAGTTCTGATACTTGTTTTTGAAACCTTGTCAAAACTCAGTGGTGGGAAGACACCTTATCAAAAAATCTAGTTTTGGTTTTTGAGCACCTTATCAAAAGCTCATTGGTGTCCAGGACACCTGATCAACTATTCCTGCAGTGGATTCCTACCTAGGGTGATAGAAGAGTGGATGTACCCAGGTTGTTGGGGAACCACTATAGTTCCTTGTGTCATCTGGTTGTTGTGTGTTTGAATTTGCTGTGTGCGTGTGTTTTTCTTAGCTCTTGCTTTAGTTTTTATTTCAAAACAAGCACCTTACATATATACATAAATTAAATCTTCCACTGCTTTATATTTTTAATTGTAAATTATTTTAAAAATACTCTATTCACCCCCCCCCCCTCTAGAGTTAAGGTAGATCTTTTCCTCACTTTCAATTGGTATCAGAGCCAGGTTGGTTATTCAACATCTGAATCTTCAACAGATTGGTTGAACAGGCTAACACCTGAACCAAAAGATCCTTGATAAGATAAACCTTCTATAGAGGATAGTTATTAGTTTTTGTATTATATTTATTTTCAAACAAAACCATGGAACAGAACAAAGATTATGCTAGCACCAGACCTCCAGTATGCAACCTCTCTAAGTTTGCACTTTGGAAGGCAAGGATTAAGTTTTACATGAATTTTATTGATGAGGACATTTTTAATTTTGTTTTGACAGTTTGTCCAAGACCCCTAATGATCACAAGTACAAGTGCCGTTCCACCTCCTTCAGGAACAGATACAGAAATAAAGAAATGGAAAGATGCAGATGCAAAGGCTATGAATATCATTGCTCAGACCATGTCTGATGAGATATTCCAAAAGATGGCTGAATGCAGTTCAGCAAAAGATATATGGGACAAGTTATCTGAAATAGTCTCAGGATCTGGCTATGAAAGGAATGACAGGAGATCCCATCTCATATCTCAATATGAGAAGTTCAAGAAAGGAGAAGCTGAGTCAGTTGCAGATATGTACAACAGGCTCAGTATGATAGTCAGTGAGTTGAAAACATTGGATAAGGAGATCACACTAACTGAACTAAATGACAAGATCCTAATGTGCTTCCCTAGCACTTGAGACTCAAAGATCTGGCCAATCAAGGATGCTAGAAGCCTAACTGAGATTACTACTGAAAGTTTGTTGGGCAAGCTCAAGACTTATGAGCTGCTCATCAAGAATAGAGAGGAAGAACAAAAGACTGCTTCTCCAGCCATCAGAAAGGAGAAGACCATAGCATTCAAAGCTACAAAAGATCTGCCTGATGACAAGGTCACAGGCAATGAAGAATTGATGAGCTTACTGGACAAAAGATTTTATAAGATGGCTAGGAAAGATTTCAGAAAGAGGTCATCCAGAGGGCATGAGAAGCCAAGGTATGACAAATCAAATAATAAATAAATAATCTATTTTGGATGCAGGAAACCAGGCCATATTGTGCCTTACTATCCAGAAAATCAGAATAAGGACAAGAAGGACAGGAAAGATAGGAGAAAAGACAAGGACTCCAGGGGAAACAACAGCAACAAATCCTCCTCCAATAAAAATAAACATACAAAGAAGGGGTTTGTAGCTGAAAGCTGGAGTGATACTGAAGAAGAATCAGTAGCCTCATCAAGCTCAAGTGATGATGAGGATGATGCTGAAGAAAAGGAATTATGCATGATGGCTATCAATGACTCTTAGCAAAATTCTGATGCAGAACAGGGATAAAACTCAGAATCTAAAACTCAAACTGAAGAAGACCAGGTCTGAATTTAGGTCTGAATTTAAGGCACTTTGTTCAGACCTGTTAAAATCTGAGAAAGAGATTATCTCTCTCAGAAATCAATTGTCTGAACATAGCACCTTAAAATCAGACAACCTAAAACTATCTGAGGAGTTAGAATGCTATAGGGAGGAGATAGCTTCACTGAAAAGTGAGTTATTCCAGGCAAAGAAGTTTGAAGAATCCCTTAATAGGAGAAGCATCAGACTGATGGACATCACAAGCACAGTGAACTCAAGATTCAATAGTACATTGGGCTTGGGTGCTTCATCCAGCCAACCTATAGTATTAACAACCCCAATTAAATTTATTTATGATAAAGGAAAGGGTGTTGTAGAGATAGCTAGGAAGAATCCAGATTTACCTAAGGAAAATCAAGTTCAACAGAAAACGTCGAACAGAGCTCGACGATCGTCCAACAGAGCTCGGCGATGCAAGGCTCGATCGTCGAACTAAGATCGACGACTTCTGAACTCTGAACTCTGGTATAGTTGATCTTCGAACGGAGCTCGACGATCTGACCCAAGATCGTCGAACTAAGGTCGACGATCGTCGAACAGAGCTCAGATCTTTGAACCTTCTTTCAGAGGTAAATCTCAAGTCAATCCTAGAAGTCCCTCATCCCAAAGCCTCAACCCTTATACTGAATGGATAGTACCTCCTAGGAGCTACCATCCTGAAGGATATAAGAGTCAGCCAGGGATGTCTTTCATTTCTGAATTTAAAGGTTATCAACCTAGACCCATGGTAAACTGGGTCAAAAACATATAAAATTTTTATGTGCAGGTGAAGACCTATCCAGTAATGAACCAATAATAGTATCTTGATAGTGGGTGCTCAAAGCACATGACATGGAGTAAGGACAATCTCACATCCTTCAAAGCCAAACTTGGATCCAAAGAGATCTTTGGAGATTCGAACTTTTGTTAAACAAAAGGATATGGTGCTATTCAGATTGGCTCAGTCACATTAATGAAGGTGGCTTATGTGGAAGGACTGAAGCACAACCTAATCAGCATCAGTCAACTCGGTGATGAAGGATATCAAGTGACATTCAACAAATCCTTATGCCAGATCAAGTCAGAGGATAACACAACAGTGTTAACAGGTAAAAGGAAAGGTAACATTTATCTTGTAGATTTCCTTTCAACCAACATAGAAATCTGCTTATTTAATTCAGTCTGCAAACCAAATGATTTATGGCATAAGAGACTAGGACACTTAAACCTTAGAACCATTGCTAGGTTGTCCAAGGACAACCTTTTAGAGGACTACCTTCTGGCCCCTACAAGAAGGAAGGACTCTAAAGGGCTTGTTAATTAGGCAAGCAAACTAAAAATAGTTTTAAGTCACTTAATAAGAGTGATTCACCTAGGATTTTGTATCTGTTACACATGGATCTTTTTTGACCCATTACAGTACAAAGCTTAGGAGGGAAATCTTACACTTTAGTGATTGTAGATGACTTCTCTAGATTCACTTGGGTATTCTTTCTGAGGAAGAAGTCTGATAACTTTAAATGTTTGACAGATTTTTTCAAATGCATACAGATTGAGTTCAATACTCACATTGCCCTGATCAGAAGTGATCATGGGACAGAGTTTGATTCTCTTCTTATGAAAGTGTTCTGTCAGAGAGAAGGGATCAGGCATACTTTCTCAGCTCACTCCTCAACAAAATGGGGTAGCTGAAAGGAAAAATAGAACCCTAATTGAATCTGCCACTACATTGTTGATAGATGCTCACCTTCCTCTATCGTTTTGGGCAAAAGGCAGTGAACACCTCCAACTATGTGTTGAACAGAAGTTTGATACATAAGTTGAAGGGCAAGACTCCCTATGAATTGCTCAAAGGGAAGAAACCTAAAGTAGACTATTTCAAAAATTTTTGTTGCATTTGTTATATTAATAATAATGAAAAGAAGTATTTAGCAAAATTCCAAGCTAAAGCTGATGAAGGAGTGTTTCTGGGATACTCCATGATCAGTAAAGCTTTTATGGTTTATAATAAAACTTCTCTTAAAATTGAAGAATCTGTTCATGTATCTTTTGATGAGACTAGCATGTGTTATAAGGAGAAGTCTACTTCTACCATAGAACCATTGGAGGTACACTCTCTTTCAGAAAATTTGGACAGGTTACACATTGTAGAAAAGGATTCAGTACATTCACCTATCCAACAAAGAGCTGAAATTAGTGAAGATAAAGAGGATAATCAACATCTTGATGTTCAACATCTTGGATAAAACAATTCTGAAGAGCCAGTTGTTGTTCCACAAGAGGAAACAACAACACAGGTTGGTGAACAATCAACACCCCCTATTGATTTAGTAATAACAAGAGATCACCCAATCTCCCAAGTGATTGGAAACATCTCAGCTGGTGTGCAAACCAGAAATAAGGTCAACCAGAACGTGATGCACACCTGCTTTTTATCTCAAGTTGAGTCTCAATCCATTCAAGATACAGAACAAGATCCACACTGGATCATTGCTATGCAAGAGGAACTACATCAATTTGAGAGGAACAAAGTTTGGGAGCTAGTACCAAGGCCTAAGGATCACTCAATTGTTGGAACAAAGTGGGTGTTCAAAAACAAGTTGGATGATCAAGGAGTTATTGTAAGGAACAATGCAAGGCTAGTTGCTCAAGGCTACTCTCAAGAAGAAGGAATTGACTATGACCAGACTTTTTCACCAGTTGCAAGGTTAGAGGCCATAAGAATATTCTTTGCTTATGCTGCTCACAAAGGATTCAAGGTCTACCAAATGGATATGAAGAGTGCATTTCTCAATGGAGATATCAAAGAGGAAGTCTATGTTAGACAACCTCCAGGTTTTATCTCTCCAACTTATCCTGACCATATTTTCAAATTACATAAAGCATTATATGGTCTCAAGCAAGCTCCTAGAGCATGGTATGAGACCTTAGCATGCTTTCTTCTGAAAAATGATTTTATAAGGGGTAGAGTAGACCAAACTCTTTTTATTAGAACTCATAAGTCCCATACCCTACTAGTACAAATATATGTAGATGATATTATCTTTGGTTCTACTGATTCAAATTTGTGCAAAAAGTTTTCAAACCTGATGCACTCCAAATTTGAAAAGAGTAGCATGGGTGAGCTTTCCTTCATTCTAGGATTGTAAGTCAAACAACATGCTGAAGGAATATTTATTTCTCAAACCAAGTATGCAAAAGAATTGGTTAGAAAATTTGGTATGTCTGAAGCATCTTGTATGAAAACACCTATGCCTACCAATGCTGTATTAGATACTGATGAACATGGTAAACATGTTGATCAGACAACATATAGAGCAATGATTGGCTCTCTATTATACCTTACAGCTAGTAGACCTGATATAATGTTTGCTACATGTATATGTGCTAGGTTCCAAGTAAGCCCTAGAGAGTCACACCTAACATTAGTTAAGAGTATTCTTAGGTATGTGAAAAGTTGTCCAAATCTATGACTCTGGTATCCAAAAGACTCAGGATTTGAATTAACTGGATTTTCAGATGCTGATTATGCTGGATGTAGAGTAGATAGGAAAAGCACCAGTGGAACTTGCCAGTTCCTTGGTGACAGACTTGTCTCCTAGTTCTGTAAGAAACAGACATCATTGTCCACTTTAACTGCTGAAGCTGAATACATGAAAGCTGGCAGTTATTACTCACAGATTCTGTAGATTCAAAACCTGCTCCTAGACTATGGCTACAACTTAGAAGGGTCAAAAATATTTTGTGATAACACTACTGCTATTTCTATAGCACAAAATCCAGTCCTCCATAGTAGGACAAAACATATATGGATTAGGCATCACTTCCTAAGAGACAATGTAGAGAAAAATAAAATTGAAATTCAATATATCCCAACTGATTTGCAAAGGAGAGATATTTTCACCAAACCTTTTGATGAAAAGAAACACACCTTCTTCCTAAATCAGTTAGGAATGTAAGATGGAGGAAGTTTAAAATAAATCCCAAGATTTTTAAATCTAAAAACAGACCAAGAATAGGCTAAAACTTATATTTTTTAGTGTCTGTAGGTTCTGTTTTGTCTCTGAACTACGCTCGACGTTTTTCCCAAAAATCGTCGAACGGAGATCAACGATTTCCAATAAGCGTCAACCGGAGTTCAGCATTTTCCTGGCAGCACTAGGCTATCTTCTTCTGGTCAACGATCGTCGAACGGAGTTCGACGCTCTCCAATGTCGTCGAACAGAGATCGACGATATTGTAGACTCTTCAGATTCAATTAAGAAGCCCAGATCGTAGAACAGAGTTCAACGATCCTTCCTTTTCGGCGTCGAACCCTAATATAAAAATCATTCTTTCACCGTCGTTCTTCTTTTGCGCTTTCATATTCTCTGCAATTTCTTTCTTTCCCTCAAAACTCTATTACACTTGGTCGTGTTTGTTTATTTTTGCAGGTATATAATGGCTGTTAACGTTGCCGCTCTCGCTAAGATGAAGTTTGATACTGGATTTGATATTGATATGGATTCGTTTGATGGGAGCGATCAAATATTCAAATACATTCTGGAACTATTCAGATAACAATAGTTGGTGCATATTATGTCTACCAGAATGAAGATTGCGGAAGATGAGATAAAGGAATGGGTATTTACAACAAATAATCTGTATCAAAATACTATAGTCGGTACTATAAGCGGGACTCAGGTATCTTTATCACCTACTCTCCTAAGTGAAGTATTTCATTTTAGTACTGGAGGTGATTCTACTTAAATGTCTGGAGAGGAATTTGATTCAATGTTGGATAGAATTGGTAACTCTGCAACTAACCCTAACAAATTATTGAAAAAGAACCTCTCTATTGAGTTTAGATTTCTTGCTGATGTTGTGGGGAAAGTGCTTCTGGCAAAGCACTCAGCTCATAATACCATATCCAGGTATCAGTTCTGTTTGATGGGAGCCCTGGTAGACAAGAAACACTTGAATTGGGGAGCAATTTTCTTTGATCTGATAAAGAAGAAAATAAACAAGAGCTTTGTGAATTTTGGGAGTATTTTAGGGGTATTCCTGCACTCCAGGTGCCCAAAACTGCGGGTCTCAAATGGAATGCACATCAATGCATCAAAAAGACTGACCTGTGCCCTATTTGGTAAGTGGGATTGGCAGATAATCAAACCATCCAGGACTACCATGGCTTCAGGCACAAGAACTCTTGCAGTCACTTCCCCTTAGGCCTCTGCCCTCATGGAAGAGTTGCCTGCCTCCACCTCTTCTCCTCCTTCTCTACCTCTTGTTTCTACCTCCACCTCCACATCAACAATCTCCACATCCATCTCTTCCCCCATTACCATTTCTTCACTAATCCCACCTCTAGCCACCTAAGAAAAATTCCATCCACTTCACTTTTATCCACCTCTTGACATACCCTCTTTCAACATCTTGGAAGACTCCTTTATGGATGATTCCACTTCCTCCCCTACTTAGCCTCATTCTACCTCCTCATACCAACAGCTCCTTTGAAAGTGAAGGGATAGATACTACTCTAGAGGGGGGGTGAATAGAGTAATCAAATTTTGCACAATACAAAACTTAACTGTCTACCCAACTCCCTTGGAGTGAAGTGCGGAATGAAGAGATTATAGATATTGATTAACCTTAAAGCCTAACACAAGTGTTGTGTGCAAACACAAGCTAACTGTAATTACAGTTAAAGCCTGGAAAACCTAAGCAGCAACTATCAACCTAGTTATATCTATTCACAGCCACAGTACAAGAAAAATAATAAACAAGCCAGACGACACAAGGAATTTTATAGTGGTTCCCCAAACAACTTGGGTACGTCCACTCTTCTATCCAAACGGTAGGAATCCACTACAGGTTTTTGATCAGGTGCCCTGCCACCAACAGGATCTTCTTCAGGTAGATCCAGAGACCCTTTAGACTTTTGATCAGGTGTCTAAAAACCAAGCACAGGTTTTTGATCAGGTGCCCTGCCACCAAGGGATACTTTTGAAGGGAGTAATAACCCTGTACAGGAGGGGGAAGAAGGTTAAGATGTCTTCTCTATTTTACAATAGATTAGAGAAGCACAAAAAGCTTGCACTGAGCTAGAATGCTCTAAAGAATCAAGGCTCCCCCTGGCTCAAAGATGTCCAGGTGAAGTCTTGCTTCAGTGCAGAAACTCTTCAGAAAATTCTGAAGGAAAGAGCTACAGGAAGAAAATAAATAACAAAAAGAAATCTCTTCAAGCAGCTATTCTTCTTCTTCTTCTTCTTCAAAGAAACTCTGAGTTGAACTTCCTGAAAGCAGGAGAACTCAGGTGAAGAAGAGATGAAGATCTTAACACTTCTCAGTTAGATGGAGTTTGCTGAGAGCAGGAAGCTTGAGCTTGATGAAGGCTTGAGTGCTTTTGAATATGTGTGTAACAGCTAGCTTCAATCCTTCTGCAAAGGGTTCTTTTTATATCATCATCAAGCAACGGCTCTCTTCCATTTGAATTGTTTGTCTTCTTCTAAGCCTTGAGACCTGGGCTGTAAATATCAAGAAGACAGAAATATTTCTGCAGCAAAACATTCCATAAAAAGGAATAAACCTCTTTCTAAGAAGCTGCAGGCTTAAATCAAATAATCAGATAGACTAAATAAAGTCACATCAGAAACTATCTCTTTATAGCAAAAGAAGACTTTTCAGTCTAACGGCTATAAAGGGGCTGACAGCAGATAAAGTAATTTAAATAGACAGCTAATAAGACAAACAACTTTATCTTAAAAGATTTAAACTCAGGCAAAAAGAATAGAGCAAATAATGCCTGGAAACTTTATCATACAGCTTAAAATATCGTGCCAGAAAATGTATTAAATAATTAAATATAATAAATAAATACAAAATCCAAAGGCAGACAGAAAACGTCGAACGACCTTCGAAGATCGTCGAACGACGCCAGGAGATCGTCGAACTATCGGGCAGATAGTCGAACGATCCAGATAGTCGAGCTATCAATTAGATAGTCGAGCTACCTCAGCAGATAGTCGAACTATCAGGACAGATAGTCGAACTATCAGATAGTCGAACTATCTATGACAGATAGTCGAGCTATCAAGCGCACAGAGATAGTCGAACTATCAAGCAGATAGTCGACCTACCTCAGAAAACAGATAGTCGATCTATCAAAAGATAGTCGAACTATCAAAACAAGCTAGATAGTCGAACTATCAACAGATAGTCGAACTACCAGCGCAGAACAGATAGTCGACCTATCAACAGATAGTCGAACTATCAGCGCAGAACAGATAGTCGAACTATCAACAGATAGTCGAACTATCAGCGCAGAACAGATAGTCGAACTATCAACAGATAGTCGAACTATCAGCGCAGAACAGATAGTCGAACTATCAACAGATAGTCGAACTACCAGCGCAGACAAAGCGTCGACCAACTGATAGACGATCGTCGATCAGCCGATAGACGATAGTCGAACGGCGTTCGACTATAGTCGAACGAAAAACCTACTTAACCAAATTCTCAATTTGGAGAAGCGAGGGCTCTACAGCTAGACTCCTAACCATTGACCATAGATATTTCTTGGGTCAAGGGGCACAAAGGAGAGGACTAAACTCAAATCAAACTAGGGTACCAACAATCTCCCCCTATTTGAGTTAAGTCTCTCAAAAACTAAAACAGCTAGCAATAGAATACTAAAAAATAAATTCAGCAGATAGTTAACAATAAACTGACAGATTATCAATCAGATAAATAAATAATCAAATATATCACAGCAGTTTAATCAAACTATTTAGAATCTTTAGGGTCAGGTGATGGATCAGAAGAACTAGAGACAAAAGAGATTTTTCTAAGCGGGTCATCTGATTCCTTCTTTGACAACTTCAGATCCTGCATTCCAAGAATCTTCAGCTCTGTAGCTCTGGGGACAACAGCTTCAGGATGTTTTTCCATGTACTTTGCTGGATCAAATATCTCAGGGTTGACTTGGAATTTTTCAAATTCTTTCTTTCTATATGCTGACATCGTAGTAAAGCCAGTTGTATCTTTGCCTTCGGCTCTTGCTTTTCTTATTTGGGCTGCTCCTACAAGCTCTTGAAAGCGAGCCATCCTAAAATTAGGATCGAGCTCAGGATTTTCATATATGGGCTCTGGAGAAGCAGCATCAGCTATTTTATCTAGATACAAACATAGAATAAACTTAGCACAAGGGACTTGCTAGAAGGTTTTAAAACACTGTAAACTATTTACCTTTCGAAACACTTTTCTCAGATTGAACTGGAGAAGGAGGTGGGGAAAAGGTTGGTCTTTGGGCCACAACCTCCTTCATTGGTCTTTGAGATCCATAAGATGATCTGCTTTGAGAACTTTGATGACCTTGTCTTGATTGGTGCTGAGCAGACGCAGATTTTCCATAAGCTGCAGATTGATTAGCAGGTAGATTCCCAGAGGCTCCTGCACCAGGAGGTGGAGGAGGACCTTTGGGAGTCCATCTGGAGACTGGACTGTCATACCTCTTTGTTCTCTTCCTTTCTTTTTGCTGATTTTTCGAAAACCTCATCCAATGCTGAAAATCTTTTGATTTGGGGTCAATGCCCTTCAGAATATAATATGGAATGTCATTGTCCTTATTTGGAGGAGGAGGAGGAGCAGCTTTTCTTTTCTTAGCAGCAGTTTTCTTTTTCTTTGAATTTTCAGAAACATCTGAATCATCATCATCATCAGAATGGGATGATGGAGGGTTCTCATAGGGATCATAGGCTTCTGAGACAGCCTTTTCTTTAAGCTTTGAGACAGATTTCTCCCTTTCTTCTTCCAGGGCATCCATAGCCAGAAGGGAGTCTAAATCTAAACCAGGAGAATCATCCCAGATGGATGACTTCTCAAATTGCAACTCTTTCTCTTTTTCTTGTAAAGATTTTACTCTTAAGTCCCAAGCAGCCCTTGCTTGAATTTCTTCCAAATTTAAAACAGGAGAATCAACTTTGATTTCCTCTTGATTTTCATCCTCTTTATCATTTAAAAACACATCCAATTCTGGATCTAATTTAGTATCAGAATCACTTGGAGCAGCCTCAGAGACAACTGCTATTTTCTTGGCAGTTAAATCTTCTTTAATAATATCTGTAGAATCAAGAACACAGATCTGCTAAATAAGCTTGAATCATCCCTTCAAGGTATTCACCAGCAAGCAAATAAATTGACTCATCAATAAACCGGATTAGGGAATTACCTTCATATTTAACCATCTCCCAGCAGTCATTCAGATATTTAGTTATGATTCCTTCCAGGAATCTGGCAATCGTAGGAGAGGTTATATCTTCTAAGCATACTTTCACTGCAATTTCCGATAGCAGGATTCCATCTGATATTTCCTTCTCAGTCAAGACTGGAGCTAAAACTTTCTTAGCAGGAGCACTCTCTTCCTCAGCTGGAACAATTTCTTCCTCAGCTGGAGCAATTTCTTCCTCAGCTGGAGCAACTTCTTTCTCAGCTGGAGCAACTTCTTCCTCAGCAGGAGCTGTCTCTTCCTGATCAGTCATAACAACATCTGGTACTTCTTCTGGCTCAACTTGAGCAGATTCTGGCTGGACAGATACGACAACATCTGGAGCTGTCTCTAATTCAGCTGGAGTAGAGGCAGGAAGGTCTGAGACATCCTCATTGAACATCTCCCCCTGCCTGATTTCAGTAACAACTGAAACCAGGCCCCTAGAGGTAGATGGCTCAGCAGATTTAGAAATGGATTGGATGGAGGCAGTGAGACGGTCAATGGAGGCAGCAAGGGGAGCGATTGCCTCGTCAATCATGGTTTTGATTGACGGGGTAATCAGCTCCACGATGCGGATGATAATCTCTGGAGAGATATCAAAAGAAGATGGATGAGAGGTGGATGGATCAGCAGCAGAGATGGTAGATGTGCTGGGATGGAGGATGGTGTGAACAGGGGATCGAACTGGAGATACAGCAGGAGAGGGAGCAGGGGATGGGGAATGAACTGGGGAATTAACGGGAGATGCATGAGGAGTAAGAATTCTCTCTGAACCTAACAAATCGAAACTAGGAGCAGATATCCTAGCCAGATATGCAGGTAGAGGAGAGGCTGGAGGAGACAGAGGAACAACCACGGTTGTTTCAGGTGCAGCAGAAGAGGAGGGTCGTACCTCAGCAGAAGTTGATGGTACTTCAACTGAGGTAGACGGCAAAACAGAGGAGGAGGAAGGGAGAGCTGAGCCAGCTTCACTAGGTTGAGGAGCGACTGAAGCAGTCCTTGTGTCCTCAGATTGCGCTGGAGCAGATTTCACGAACGTCCTCTTCCATTTTGAGAACAGATGGGGATCCATCTTCTTGCTGGCATTGATGGTAGTTGCGGCAGAACTCAGCAGCTGGGGGAATTTCTCCTTCAGGAAAATACCTATAACCCTTCCCAGGGTGACTTCCTTCTTTCCTGTCTTCTTCCTGATTAAATCAAACAGAACAGCAGCCCAATCGATCCTTTTCTTATTAACAATTGCACACATAAGTGCGAATTGCTGCCTAGTTATGTTATCATGGGCAGAATGCTTGCCCAGAAGCACTTTTCCGACGACCTCAGCGAGGAACTTTATCTTGAAGGGAAAGTTTACCTTGAGCAACTTGGAGGGAATGCCTTCAGCATGTCCCAGCTCGACGAGCATCCTTCCGAACTCCTGAGCATCTTGCTCATAATCTTCGTCACCGATAACCAAACCAAAAACGTCAGAAAGAACGGCCGGAGTTAGGATAGCTTCTACTCCGCCGATGGTACCGATCATCGACTCGTCTGTGGAAGACGACGTGAACGCCCATTCTTTTATTTCTGGAATATTAATCTTGATCCTTTCAGACATCAGCTTCTCTAGGCCTTGATCTCTGCAGAGCTGGAGAACTTCCACTATGCCGGCATCGCAACTGCTGAAAGCTTCAAAATCTACACTGAATCCTGCATCGAACTTGACGACGGCTAGACCAGCTGGAGAAATCGCCATTGAATCGCTGGAGAAACGCGAGAAGGAGGAGGAAGACGAAGGGGACGGAGCGGCAGAAAATCGCAAGCGGGAAAGCAGAATGCGAAAGTGCACGTTCCGTCGACGATAAAGCAACAGATCTTTTAACCTAGGTCGACTATCGGCTTTATATTGAACCGGATATAGTCGGTCTACTTAAAAAGATCTTGAACCGATAGTCGAACGGCCGTTCGACGATCGGCTCAGAAGCAGAGTAGTCGGACAATCGTTCGACTATTTCTGGCTTCTCAAACAAAAGGCTGTCGTCGTCCGGAGATCGACGATGAGCTCAGCCTGTTCGACGATGGTCGAACGTCGATCGACGATCTTCAAACAGAAGCTATCATTAACCAGAGGTCGACGATAGGCTCAATCCGTTCGACGATCTTCGATCATCGTTCGACGATCTTCAAGCAGACCTCAACATAGGCAGATATCTTCACACTTAGTCTCGTCCATTGATCATGCCTAGTTGGACTAAAAAGAACAGATGCTTCTGTTCATCTAAAGGCTTGGTGAATATATCACCTCTCTGAAACTCAGTGGATATGAACTCAAGACAGATCTTGTTCTTTTCCACACAATCTCTCAGGAAATGGTGCCTAATCTCAATGTGCTTCGTTCTAGAGTGGTGCACTGGATTTTGTGCAATTGAAATAGCACTGGTACTATCACACATGATCTTGGTGTTCTTGTGTGAGTAACCATAATCCACAAGCTGGTTTTGAATCCACAGGATCTGTGAACAACAACTAGCAGCAGCTATATATTCAGCCTCTGCAGTTGAAGTTGAGACAGAAGCCTGCTTCTTACAGAACCAAGAGACCAATCTCTCTCCCAGGAACTGGCAAGTTCCTGAGGTGCTCTTCCTGTCAACTCTGCAACCAGCATAGTCAGAATCAGAATATCCAATTAATTCAAACTCTGACTCAGCTGGGTACCAAAGTCCTAGATTTGGACATCCTTTCAGGTATCTCAGGATTCTCTTTAGAAGAATCAGATGAGATTCCTTGGGGTTGACCTGGAATCTAGCACAAAGGCATGTAGCAAACATTATATCTGGCCTACTTGCAGTTAGATATAATAGGGAACCAACAATGGCCCTATAATTCTTTTGATCAACTGGCTTGCCGTGATCATCAGAATCAATAACTACATTAGTAGCCATGGGTGTAGGCATTGCTGAAGCATCAGCCATCCCAAATTTCTTTACCAATTCCTTGGCATATTTGGATTGGGAGATGAAGATACCATCAGCATCTTGCTTAACTTGGAGACCAAGAAAGTAAGACAGCACACCCATGCTACTCATCTCAAACTTAGAGTGCATCAAGTTGGAAAACTTTTTGCAAAGTTTGGGATCAGTGGAGCCAAAGATAATATCATCTACATACACCTGAACTAACAGGATTGTGTCCTTGTGATGCTTGACGAAGAGGGTTCTATCAACTACTCCCCTAGTGAAGTTGTGCTCTAACAGGAAACTAGCTAGAGTCTCATACCAGGCCCTAGGAGCTTGCTTTAGTCCATATAGAGCTTTCTGCAACTTAAAAACATGAGAAGGCTGAGTTGAAGAAACAAACCCTGGTGGTTGTTCAACAGACACCTCTTCCTTAAGCTCACCGTTCAGGAATGCACTTTTGACATCCATTTGGAACACCTTAAACTTCATGTAGGCTGCATAGGCCAAGAAGATCCTTATTGCTTCTAGCCTTGCAACAGGAGCAAAGGTTTGGTCATAGTCTATACCTTCCTCCTGTCTGTAGCCCTGAGCTACAAGCCTAGCTTTATTCCTTACTATTATTCCATTTGCATCTAACTTGTTTCTATACACCCACTTGGTGCCTATGATCAGTTGGCCTTTAGGTCTTGGAACCAAAGTCCAAACTTTACATCTCTCAAACTGATTGAGTTCCTCTTGCATTGCAATGATCCAGTGGGGATCTAGCTCTGCATCTTTAAAGGTGAGGGGCTCAACCTGTGAGAGGAAACAAGCATGCATCACATCCTGTCTTAATTGATGTCTTGTTTGCACACCAGCTGATATGTCTCCAATCACTTGAGATGTGGGATGATCTCTAAGTGTGACAATATCAGCAGGTGGGATGTGATCTTCAGCAACAGTTGGGATTAATTCCTCAGGAGGAATTTGATCTACTGTTGGTGGAACAACAACAGCTTCAACAGCTTCAGCAATGTCTTCATCACTGTCTGATTCAGTGATCTGAAGAGTTGAAAGTTGAAGGATTTCTTGAGGGGCATCATGTACCTGCAAAGAACTGGAGGAAGGAGAATTTTCTTTCTCCTTGTAAAACATCTGAGACTCATCAAAAGTCACATGCACAGATTCCTCTATCTTACAGGTTGATTTGTTATAAACCCTATACGCTTTGCTTACTTGGGAATATCCAAGCATGATTCCCATTGAAGCTTTTGCTTCAAATTTTCTAATATATTCTTTATTATTGTTATGAATATAAACAGTACAGCCAAAAATTCTAAAGTAATTAATTTTTGGTTTCTTTCCTTTAAGCAACTCATAAGGAGTTTTACACTTAAGTTTGTGTATCAAACTTCTATTCAAGACATAGTTGGCTGTACTAACAGCTTCTGCCCAATAGGATAGAGGCATGTTAGCATCTGCCAACAATGTGCTAGCAGCTTCAATTAGTGTTCTATTCTTCCTCTCAACTACCCCATTTTGTTGGGGAGTTCTAGGAGCTGAGAAGCTATGTTTGATACCTTCTCTCTCACAGAATTCTTGCATGAGAAGAGAGTCAAACTCAGTACCATGATCACTTCTGATCAAGGCCACATGAGTAGAGTACTCAGTCTGCACACAAAGTAGAAAGTCTGTAAGGGCTTTGAAGTTATCAGACTTAGTTCTCAAAAAGAAAACCCAACTGAACCTAGAGAAGTCGTCTACAATTACTAAAGTGTAATACTTCCCTCCTAGACTCTGTACATTTATTGGGCCAAAAAGGTCCAAGTGTAATAAATACAGGATTCTAGGAGAATCACTTTTATTAACAGATTTAAATGAATTTTTGGTTTGCTTGCCTAGCTGACAAGCCTTGCATAGGCTCTCCTTCTTGTAGGGGCAAGAAGGTAAACCTCTAACAAGGTTGTGCTTAGATAACCTAGATATGTTCTTGAGGTTTACATGACTAAGCCTTTTATGCCATAAAGAATTATTATTAAGGGTTAATTCATTAAACAGGCAGATTTCAGAATGAGATGAATTAAAATCTACTAAATATATATTGCCTATTCTATTACCTATCAAGACAACATTATTATTTAAAGTAATATTGCAAGAGGAGTTAGAAAAAGAAACCTGGTAGCCAGCATCACATAGCTGGCTAACTGAAATCAGGTTGTGCTTCAGTCCACTGACATAAGCAACTCTCTTGAATGTAACAGCTCCAATTGTGATCTTGCCATATCCTTCTGTCTGACCACAGCTGGAGTCTCCAAAGATAACCTTTGGGCCGAGCTTTGCTTTGTACTTTGACAGTAGCTCTTTGTTTCCTGTCATATGCTTAGAGCATCCACTATCCAAATACCACTTATTTTGAGTGATTGGATAGGCCTTCACCTGCAAAACAACTATTTAGACAGAGTGGACCCAGGTAACCTTGGGTCCCTTGTTTTTCACATAAGAAAAACTGGAGATATAAGAAAATGCAGGCTGAGGGTGATAACCTAGTGGGTGAGATCTCCTAGGTGGGATTCTCCATGCAGATGATGGGTCAACAAACCTAGGGTTTCTATTTTCATTTAGGTTTCTATGGAATGGATTATGATTTTGAAAATCATGTTGAAATCGTCGATCGACGTTCGACGATGGGCGCTCAGATCGTCGAGCTTCGTTCGACCATGGAGCATCCGATCGTTGAGCTGCGTTCGACGCTTTTTGCATTTCTTTGAAAAACTTCTTTCTCTTTTCTCTCTTAGCCTTATTTAATGTTTTATTTACAAGGTTTACTTGCTCAGTGTTCTTCTTTCCACTAGCTGAAATGAAGTTCACTGGAGTTGAAAGGTTATTTTTAAGAAGGACTGGGGGTTCACTGGGAGAAGCTCCTAAGCCTAATTTATCATTACCTGACCTAGTGTTGGTCATGCTGGTAATTTCTAACAGCTTAAGGCTTCTACCATTAAGGGATTCTTCTAGTCTCTTAGACTTAGCTAATTCTACTTTAAGAAATTTGATTTCTTCACTACAAGTAGTGAGTTCTTCCTTTAACCTAACATTTTCAGAGGCTATTGATTCAGAGTCAGCTAGCCTATTTCTAAGTTCTTTTATCTCTTTTTCTGAACTAATTAAATCTAAACATAGAGATTTAAAATCTAACTTAAACTCTTCTGAAGTAAAATCATAAGATGAAAGTACCTCATCTTCAGTAGGCATTTCTTCATCTGAGTCAGAACTCTCTGCAGCAGAGTGGTTGCTGCAGGCATCTATTGCCATGAGGCAAACTTCTTTTGCCTTCTTTTCTTCTTCATCCTCACTGGAGCTTGAGGATGAGGATTCTTCATCAGAATCACTCCAGGTTTCAGCAATGAAACCTCTCTCCTTCTTCTTGTTTTTGTAGGAGGATGGCTTGGAGTGCTTCCTGTGTTGTTCTTTATCTTTTCTCTTTTCTTTGTTTTTCTCCTCTGGACACTCTGGCAAGATGTGTCCAGGCTTCCTGCACCCATAACAAATAATTTCTTTAGTTGGAGTACGATCATACCTTGGCTTTTCTTCATACTTTGAAGATTTTCTTCTGAACTCTTTTCTCCCCATTTTGAGAAATCTCTTGGCAAACAATGCCATGAGCTCCTCATTTGATTGGCTGCCTTCTGAGGCTTCAGCAGCTTTAAGAGCTAGAGATTGCTCTTTTCTTGTTGGAGTGGGGGTCTTGGCTTCTGCTTCAGCTTCCCTTGTCTTCAGCACTTGCTCAAAAGATTTGAGCTTGCCGAGAAGGGCTTCAGTTGATATCTCATTGGTGCTTCTGGCTTCCTTGATTGGCCAGATCCTCAAATCCCATGTGCTAGGAAAGCACATAAGGATCTTATCATTGACCTCTGTCAATGAGATATCCTTGTCAAGGGTCCTCAGCTCATTGATGATTGAGCTGAGCCTGGTGTACATCGCTTCAACTGATTCAGCATCAGTCTTCTTGAAGTTCTCATACTGTGAGATAAGGTTGGACCTCCTGTCCTTCCTTTCATCAGCTGAACCAGCTACAATCTGGTTCAGTGTGTCCCACATGGCCTTAGCTGAGGAGCAGTCGGCCACCTTCTGGAACACCTCATCAGACATAGTCTGAGCCAGTATGTTCATTGCTTTGGCATCAGCAATTTTGGCCTTCTTGTACTCATCATTATAGTCTGGAGGAGGCACTGCACTCAAATCAGATGATGAGGCAGTGGCAGCAGCAGGTGCTCTTGGGGGACCTGACAAAATAGAAGCAAAAATACTCTCATCAATAGAGTTTATATAAAGTTTGATCCTTGCCTTCCAGATGCCAAACTTTGCTAAGTTGCATGCTGGAGGTCTGGTGCTAGAATAATCCTTAGACTGGGCCATGATAGTGAATTTCTATAAACTCTTGGTATCTATCAGGATCTTGTGACTTAGGTGTTAGCCTATACAGTCAGTCAACCTCCCTCTGATACCAATTGAAAGTGAAGGGATAGATACTACTCTAGAGGGGGGGTGAATAGAGTAATCAAATTTTGCACAATACAAAACTTAACTGTCTACCCAACTCCCTTGGAGTGAAGTGCGGAATGAAGAGATTATAGATATTGATTAACCTTAAAGCCTAACACAAGTGTTGTGTGCAAACACAAGCTAACTGTAATTACAGTTAAAGCCTGGAAAACCTAAGCAGCAACTATCAACCTAGTTATATCTATTCACAGCCACAGTACAAGAAAAATAATAAACAAGCCAGACGACACAAGGAATTTTATAGTGGTTCCCCAAACAACTTGGGTACGTCCACTCTTCTACCCAAACGGTAGGAATCCACTACAGGTTTTTGATCAGGTGCCCTGCCACCAACAGGATCTTCTTCAGGTAGATCCAGAGACCCTTTAGACTTTTGATCAGGTGTCTAAAAACCAAGCACAGGTTTTTGATCAGGTGCCCTGCCACCAAGGGATACTTTTGAAGGGAGTAATAACCCTGTACAGGAGGGGGAAGAAGGTTAAGATGTCTTCTCTATTTTACAATAGATTAGAGAAGCACAAAAAGCTTGCACTGAGCTAGAATGCTCTAAAGAATCAAGGCTCCCC
This sequence comes from Platanthera zijinensis, assembly GCA_039513925.1. Taxonomy (NCBI): domain Eukaryota; kingdom Viridiplantae; phylum Streptophyta; class Magnoliopsida; order Asparagales; family Orchidaceae; genus Platanthera; species Platanthera zijinensis. Next base: position 101,575,445 of record CM077082.1, on the reverse strand, counting down.
CTGGCTCAAAGATGTCCAGGTGAAGTCTTGCTTCAGTGCAGAAACTCTTCAGAAAATTCTGAAGGAAAGAGCTACAGGAAGAAAATAAATAACAAAAAGAAATCTCTTCAAGCAGCTATTCTTCTTCTTCTTCTTCTTCAAAGAAACTCTGAGTTGAACTTCCTGAAAGCAGGAGAACTCAGGTGAAGAAGAGATGAAGATCTTAACACTTCTCAGTTAGATGGAGTTTGCTGAGAGCAGGAAGCTTGAGCTTGATGAAGGCTTGAGTGCTTTTGAATATGTGTGTAACAGCTAGCTTCAATCCTTCTGCAAAGGGTTCTTTTTATATCATCATCAAGCAACGGCTCTCTTCCATTTGAATTGTTTGTCTTCTTCTAAGCCTTGAGACCTGGGCTGTAAATATCAAGAAGACAGAAATATTTCTGCAGCAAAACATTCCATAAAAAGGAATAAACCTCTTTCTAAGAAGCTGCAGGCTTAAATCAAATAATCAGATAGACTAAATAAAGTCACATCAGAAACTATCTCTTTATAGCAAAAGAAGACTTTTCAGTCTAACGGCTATAAAGGGGCTGACAGCAGATAAAGTAATTTAAATAGACAGCTAATAAGACAAACAACTTTATCTTAAAAGATTTAAACTCAGGCAAAAAGAATAGAGCAAATAATGCCTGGAAACTTTATCATACAGCTTAAAATATCGTGCCAGAAAATGTATTAAATAATTAAATATAATAAATAAATACAAAATCCAAAGGCAGACAGAAAACGTCGAACGACCTTCGAAGATCGTCGAACGACGCCAGGAGATCGTCGAACTATCGGGCAGATAGTCGAACGATCCAGATAGTCGAGCTATCAATTAGATAGTCGAGCTACCTCAGCAGATAGTCGAACTATCAGGACAGATAGTCGAACTATCAGATAGTCGAACTATCTATGACAGATAGTCGAGCTATCAAGCGCACAGAGATAGTCGAACTATCAAGCAGATAGTCGACCTACCTCAGAAAACAGATAGTCGATCTATCAAAAGATAGTCGAACTATCAAAACAAGCTAGATAGTCGAACTATCAACAGATAGTCGAACTACCAGCGCAGAACAGATAGTCGACCTATCAACAGATAGTCGAACTATCAGCGCAGAACAGATAGTCGAACTATCAACAGATAGTCGAACTATCAGCGCAGAACAGATAGTCGAACTATCAACAGATAGTCGAACTATCAGCGCAGAACAGATAGTCGAACTATCAACAGATAGTCGAACTACCAGCGCAGACAAAGCGTCGACCAACTGATAGACGATCGTCGATCAGCCGATAGACGATAGTCGAACGGCGTTCGACTATAGTCGAACGAAAAACCTACTTAACCAAATTCTCAATTTGGAGAAGCGAGGGCTCTACAGCTAGACTCCTAACCATTGACCATAGATATTTCTTGGGTCAAGAGGCACAAAGGAGAGGACTAAACTCAAATCAAACTAGGGTACCAACATCCTTCATGACATTCTCACCCAACCATCCTTTACACCATCCATCTCCACACCCATATCATCTATCTTCACCATCCCCTTCTCTCAACCAACCCTCTTACCATCCACAATATCATCCACCCCAGTCCATCCATCACCAGCCCAAACCATTCCCTCCTCCACCTCTACTCAAGTCACACTTGAGCAAGTGGATCTATCAGCCTTGGCAGATAGGCTATATGGGATACTGGCCCCCAAGCTAGTAAGCCTGCAAGAGACCACCATGGCTCCACTCCTGAACTCAATAAAAAGGGCTATTCTATAGGCTAAACACTCTCTCCTCTCCTCAAGCAATCCCTTCTGTGGGGTGCCTTGATCAAGTCATCACTGAATCAAGGCAGGGGAAGATGCCCTATGAAGCTGAGGTAATGCCTGCTGCTCCAGGTGATCTGCTGCTGTCACAAATCTCCACTGCTGCTCCAGAACCAGTACTCACAGTGGAGCTCAGGTCACTGTTGTCTGTACTTTATCTTCTTCACAGAAGCTGCTTACCAACTCTGGGAGTTGAAGACCTCACTAAGGCCATTGTGCCTATTACTATCTGTGATCCCAGCCTGATCATATCTTATATAAATTCTCTTAAGGCTGTGGAAGTTTCTGATTGTGTTGCTGCTGCTGCTGCTGAAGTTGCTGAATCTAATGATATTGATATGTTGCCTGCTAATCCTGTTGATGCTGCTACTGTTGTTGAACTTGCTATTTTTCTAGAAGAAGTTGTTGTATCTTAGGTTCCCGCTGCTCCAGAAGTTCCTTTTGCTCCTGCTGCTACTACATTTGATCCTGCTCTTGTTTTGTCTGCTGAGAAGTCTAAACAAAGAGAAGAGTATATCAAAAGCATTGATGATCTACATGACAGACCCCAGAGTTCAGAAAGTGATCAATTTAACACTGACTCTGTTTATTCTACTGGCACCATCTCTAAGAAAAGGAAAGCAAGAAGCAAAGCAATGATGAGAGTCCCCCCTGCTAAGGCAAAAGATGTAAATGATATACCAAACAATATTTTGCATGATTTTCAAATAACAGAGCCTTGGATGCAATATTCTAAGAATCAGTTAAAGGCTATGAGGAAAAGAAGACAACTTGACAAATATGAGAAAGGATCTTCTCAGTCTCATCCTCCTCCTCCTCTAGATGCTGGTACTGGTGGAGGATCTGCTTCTCAACCTTGATCTGCTTCAAAGCATAGTTCTTCTCAATCTTCTCAAAGATATCAACCCAGAGGTCAACATCAAAGAAGCTATTATTCTAAAAGAGGGCAGTTCAGAGGAAATCAGAGAGAGTACAAAACCTATTCCAAACAATAAATGGAAGGATAAGGTCCAATTGATTCTACTCAAGGTCCTTTCCCTTACAAGCTTAGAGATTAAGTTGTCACCAGGACTCCTACTGATTCAGAATCTATCAATAGATATGAACCTCCAGTCCCTTTTGAAGATCCTGAAAACTACCCAGTGTCTTGGACTGCCAGAATGAATAAGCTTGCTGCTCTAGATCAAATGAAGAAGGCCAAGGAGAAGGTAAAGACATTTCAAACATTACAACCCTAATAGAACAAAGAAAGACAGAATTGGAGAGATATGCTTCAAGAAAGTTCTTTGATCCAGAAGATTACATGAAGCTGCACCCTGAGGCTGTAGTCCCAAGGCCAAGATCCCAAACATCCTTAGGTGCATATGATGACAGAAGATCAAAGAAAGATGCTCTTAATCTTAACAGGGAGATTCTATGTAAGAAAGGCAATGAGAAGAAATGATTTCTGTAAGCAGACAGTACATCTATATCTCTGAATATTGCAGATATTCTATATGAGTACTGCAATGCTTCTATGTTTTTCTTCTGCATTGTTGTTTTAGCTTTTGTTTCTATATGTATGCTTTTGTATTTCCTATTGTGTCCTGTAAATAGTAATCCTAACCCAAATAGGGGGAGATTGTTGGAACACCCTATTACTAATTTGGGCAAGGATCACTATGTTATTAGGAAATTGGTTTGACCTAGTTGTATAGTTAAGAAGGTCAACTTAGAATGAGTCTAAGGCTTAGAACTTGGTTTGGAGCTGCCCCCAAGAACATTCAAAGATCAGGATTCATTGCTGAGACAAAAACAATTTTCGTCGAGCTCAGGTTGACGAAAAGTCGAACTCAATTCGACGTTCTCCGAGCTCAACTCTGCAAGTCGTCAAACTCCGGTCGACGATCTTCAAGCTCAGATCGACGCTCTGTCTTTAGATATTTTCCAAGTCGCTGAGCTCAGTTTGACGATCGTAGAGCTCAGGTCAACATTTTCTGTCTCTAATATAAATCCAATCTCTGAGCTCAGTTAAACGATCATAGAGTTCAGGTCGACGATTTCTGTGAAAGATCGACGCTTTCAGAATTCAAATTCAAGAACAGTTATGGAATTCTTTAAGTTTCATTCAGAGTTATTTCCTGCATTTATTGCAAAGGATTTTCTAGCTGTTTTAAGAAATCTAATGTAAGTTTCAAGGAAGACTAAAAGGAATGTTACTTAGGAATTTCCCCATAGACAGTTGTCATTTATGGAAGTCATTTATGACTGAGTAATGACCATCTAAGTCAGAATCTTATATACTCCTTCAGAATATGTTTTTGAAAATATAACAGATCAATACAATTATAGAGACAAGAGATATACAGCAGAATGAGATTGAAAGAGACACAGAAGAGTGAACAATAGAAACTCTTTGATCAAGAGTTCATCTTCTGAGATTTACAAATTTACTGAATCCCAAATCTTCAAGAACACAAGAAAATTTTCTTTTGAGGAAATCTTCTGCTACTTAACTCCTCCAAATCATCAAGTGTTCAAAAGCTTAAACATCAAGAACTCCAGACATAAAATATTTTAGCATCGGTTGAAATCATCAATTGCTGGAGATCTGAAGAAACTGAAGACCTATCACCCTAGCAAAGCTCACCTTCCTGAACCCTTACAGATCTCAGGGGGAGCTTTGACATCATCATCCACTTGTCTTCTCTCAAACTGTTGACAGAGAAGAACAACTCAACTTTTTCTTTCTTTTTCCTTTCCCTCCTGTAAAAGGGTTTTTCAAAACTCCCTTCAAAAGTTCTGAGACTGGTTTCTAAGACCTTGTCAAAACTCAGTGGTGCCAAGACACCTTATCAAAAAAATCTAGTTTTGGTTTTTGAGCACCTTATTAAAAGCTCATTGGTGCCCAGGACACCTGATCAACTATTCCTGCAGTGGATTCCTACCAAGAGTGGTAGAAGAGTGGATGTACCCAGGTTGTTGGGGAACCACTATAGTTCCTTGTGTCATCTGGTTGTTGTGTGTTTGACTTTGATATGTGCTGTGTGTTTTCTTAGGTCTTGCTTTAGTTTTTATTTCATAACAAGCACCTTACACATATATATAGATTAAGTCTTCCACTGCTTTATATTTTTAATTTTAAATTATTTTAAAAATACTCTATTCACCCCCCCCCCCTCTAGAGTTATGGTAGTTCTTTTCCTCACTTTCAACAGTGCGCATAGTTTCTGAGGCATTGTTTGCATTGATACACACACATGCTACTAGGCAGGCGCATCCTGCAATAGTGCTAGAACAGATTGTTGTGAGGCCAGAACCTGTTGAGGGTATGGTAGATATATGAGCAGTGAAACGGCAACTGAAGTAGTTCATGAGTTTCCATCCTCTTGCATTCATGGGGGCAGGATCCACAATGCAGGCAGAAGACTTGCTTGCGTGAGTCAAAAGAATTTTGATGGCATTACGAACTGAAGAGGAAAAGAAAGTCACATTGGCCACTTTCTTGTTGGAAGGAGAGGCTCGGCTTTGGTGGGATGAAATGGAGTTGCACCACTTTACAGGCAGAAAACTAACGGAGGTCTAAATAGAGGTGATTTCGAGACCGTTCTTGGCAAAGCATTTGCCGTTGGCATAGCACATAGCCATGGAAAATGAGTTACAACATCTAACTCAGGGTGAAAGTAGTTTAAATACCTACTTATATGAGTATATAAGGTTGGGATGCTATGCAGGGTCTACCTTTGCTGAAGAAGAGCAGAAAACCAACAGGTTCTACAAAGGGCTGTGGGATGTGCTGAGATTCCTGCTCTCGATGTCGGTGAACCAATGGTTTCAAGCATTGGTTCATACGACTCATGCGCTGGAGAAAGACTTGAAGAGTGTGCAGGGTAAGAGGGAATTGACCGTGAAAAAGCCCGAGTTCAAAGTGCCGCACCCGGGAAAATCTAGCCATCGGAATAAATGGGGGTAGAATGTCCAAATCTTCTACATAGACTCCCTCTACTGTTGCTTCTAGAGAAACTTCTGGGCAAGGACCTCATACATGTTATACATGTGGCAAGCCAGGACACTTTGATTGTGACTGTCAGAGTGGTCCTCTGAATGGTTATAATAAAGCAGGAGAAACATATGCTGAAAAGGGAAAGGTGGTGGAATCCACTACATCCCAGTATGCTCTAGCTCAGCCAAGGGTGTACAATCATCGCCAATAGGATGCAATAAAGAAGAGTGACATCGTCATAGGTACGAGTTAAGCTACAGTTTTACTGCTTTCCATACTTCCTACCTTGTGTATGGCTTGTGTATGATTTATTTATATTAGGCTTTGTCCTTATTCAGGACTACCCGACGAGGGCACTGATTGAAACGGGTGCTTCACATTCATTTCTATTTAAGTACATCATGTCTTTGATAGGAGTGTCGACTTGTGTGATGATAGTTATCCTATACATTTTGTTGCATAATAGATGCGTGATGCGAGCAAATATGTCTTGTTGTATTGAGGTGCGGATAGAAAGTCGGGATTTTGGATTGGAAGCATATGTGCTTCTGATATCGGAGTTCGATGTAATCTTTAGTATGGACTGACTCTCGAAGCATCATGCCTTTATAGATTGCAACTCAAAGGATATCACTCTGGGACAAAATACCGAGCTAGAGATTAAATTCGCTGGTATGCGAGGATCGAGCAAGATATTAATGTCTGCTCTCCAAGTTATCAAAGCTATTGGAAAGGGCGCAGAGTTATTCTTCATGCTTATAAAGGCTGTTGAGCTAAAAGCTAGTTTGAGTGACTTTCTGATTGTATCAGAGTATGCTGATGTGTTTCCTAATGATCTTTTGGGGTTACCAGCCTAACAGGAGTTTGACTTCTCTATTGACTTGGTGCTAGGTGTGAAACCTATGGCCCGCTCACCGTACCGTTTATCGTCAAAGGATATGGCATAACTTAAAGTCCAACTACAAGATCTACTAGAGCAAGGATATATACGCCCAAGTATGTCACCTTGGAGCGCGCTGGTTCTTTTTGTGAAAAAGAAGTTTGGTAGCTTGCATTTGTACATCGATTATAGGGAATTGAACAAGCTGGCGGAGAAGAACAAGTATCTGATACCATAGATTGATGACTTATTCGTTCATCTGGTTCACTACACCATTTCCGATCTTAAGCAACACTTTAAAATTGTTACGTAAAAGTGCAAAGTGTTGCCGAAACATCAAAAACGGTTGCCATAGGGGTGTCTCAAATAGGCGTGTTGCCAAGGATCTAAGGCAATAGTTTTCATACCATTAGGCAACACTATACAAAATCTGTTGCCTAAACCCTTAGAATAGGCAATAGTTTTTTGGTTGACCTATTGCAACATTTTAGAACTGTTAACATGTACTGTTACAATTAAAAAACATGGCCAAAAGCTATAAAGGCAACACTTTAAAACTGTTGTCAAAAAATTGCGATTTTTTAAAAAAAACGTCAATGCCGCCAGAGGATGTTGAGTGTAGCATATAATGGCGTGTTTGGAAATCACTAGAAATGTTTGAAATATAGGCATATAAATAACCCCAAAACTGAACTGATAATTTCACAAAAATGCATTTAATAAATGATGAACACATAAATTTATTGTACTCCAAAATTCTATATTTGCATATATAACAACTTAAAAGAAGTTATTCACAACACAACACACTTGAACACCACAACAGATTAATAAAGTTCTGTTGCAAATCAATATCATTAGAAACACCAATACATGTAGTGGTTTCATATTGAGATAATTCAGCAGGCGACAACTTGAGCATGGACAAACTTAGCACTGCAATCATGTCTTTGGGTTCCTAAAGAACAAATCTCCATATTAGTGCAAATAGCAAGGAATACACTGATATCTTCAATAACATCGATGCATTCCACTTGAAAACAAAAAATTAAAACAAATATGAAAGGAGGGAGTTATTCAGATCTACTCTAGGGGGGTGAATTGAGTGTTTAAAACATTTGGTTGTTTTATGCTATTCTATCTGGGTTTAAAATAGGTGATACCAATAATTAAATCAATAAAAAAAACTAAAGAGCTATTCTAAATATCACAGCAAATATCAAGAACAAAAAGAGAAAGAGAAACCAGACGACACAAGAAATTATAGTGGTTCCCAAAATCTGTGTACATCCACTCTTCTACCACCCTAGTAGGAATCACTCTCGTGTTTTTGATCAAGTGACTTCCACCAAGAAATATCTATTTCCAGGGAGATATAGCAACCCTTCTGGCTTTTGATCATGTACCGAAAAACCACTTGAAGTCTTTTGATCAGGAGACCTCACAACTAGGAATTACTTTTAAAGGGAGTAAGAACCCTGTATACAGAGGGGGGAAAGACAAAGTGGAGTTGCCTTCTCTTTCCTCAAACAAAATGAGAGAAGTCTTGAGAGTGATCCTGATGGAGTCAAGGCTTGTCCTGAAAATCTTGATTAGTTCAGGAATCCAAAGCCTTTTACAGGGTGTAGGTCTTGAATTCTAGAAAGCTGAGACTGATTGAAGATGAATATCTCTACAAGCTTCCTGGATGAACAATGGTATGAAGAACTGAAAGTTATTCTTCTTTCTATGTGTTGGATCCCTAGTTGGATTTGGGAAAGGTTCCCTAAGTTAGGATCATATTACCCAACATGTATAGCAAGGGTCATGGTTGTGTCTTAGAGTCTAGGCAAATTCCTTAGAGTCAACAATGCATGGACCAGCCATCAAAAGTCTGCCAAAGATTCAAGACTTAGAGAAATATCAAGACTCGGAAAAAGAGTTAGACGTTCGTCGAACTCAGGTCAATGAAAGTCGTGCTCAGCTCGAGGAAATCAGAGAAAAAATTCTCTAAGATGAGCTCGACGAACTCAGTTCTAAGGTCGACGATTTCTGGATCATCTACTTCAACACTCAAGTCCAAAAAAGATCTCAATATTTCTAAGTCGAGAATCAAACTCCAGTCAATGAATTTGGTTCTCAGTTCGACAATCTTGGTGCACAGAATTTGAAAGATTTGTCAAGCAGCAGTCAGCAGTTCAGAGGTCGACAATTTTGGATCTCAGCTCGACGAACTGTGGACTCAGGTTGACGATGTCAGACTTTGTTGTCTTCATTATTCTGTCCTATTATATTGCAATATTTCCTGAGAAATTAATGCTCAAATATTCTCTGAATATTACCGTTAGACGGAGCATTAATTATGGTCTTCATCAGGATTATTGCCTGCTGTTTTTCAAAAGGACAGTTGGGTAAATCAATCAATGCAATTATTCTCAAGGCCGTCGGCATTGAATGCAGGAAGGAATTCAAAATTCAAAAGGAATTTAATATGGAAAATATAAAAATGATTTAGTTTCTTCCTGTAACACACAATACAACAATCAGAGAATCTAAGCGTGAGAATAACACACACAGAAGAGAATAACATTAGAACCAGAACAAGGATCTTCTGCTCTTGCTCTCTCTCTCGACAAAAAAAGTAATAGAAAGAAATAAGTGCTAGACCAGTAGGAGAACAGCAAGCTGAAGAAGAAGAAGAACTATTCAATATCAAGAGTCTTCTACTGTCATCATCTCTGGAATCTTCAAAGGACAACAACTATTGCATCAGTCAAGAAGTTCCTGAAGATCTTCTGGTCAAAGCTAAAGTCTGAAGGCCTATCACCCTGAAGCACAGCTCCAACACCTTAAACCAATTCATAATCTCAGGGGGAGCCTTTGCTAACATCAAATCCACAAGAGTCTTCTCAATTGTATATTGAGAAAGAAAAGACATAATCAATCTCTCATCCCCCACTATATAAAGGGTTCTCTACTCCCTTAAAAAGTGATTCCTGGTTGCAAGTCACCTGATCAAAAGACTTGAGATTATGTTTTTGAGCACTTGATCAAAAACTCATTGGTGGCAGTCACCTGAACAAAAACCTGAGTTGATTCCTACTAGGGTGGTAGAAGAGTTGATGTACCTAGGTTGGGGAACCACTATAAATTTCTTATGTTGTAAGGTTGCCTTTTTCTTTTGTTCTTGCTGTGCCTGTGCTAGTTAGGTTACTGTGATTCTGATTAGATAAATTTAGTGTGCTGTGACAAAATATCTCAGTTTAGAAATAAGTTTTTCTTTTGCAGCAAAAGTTTTTAAAAAACCCAAACATACTCTATTCACCCGCCCCCCTTCTAGAGTATATCTGATCTAACACCTCAATTTCAATTGGTATCAGAGGAGGTTCTTTTGGTTGTACAAGCTAACCCTTGAACCAAAGATCATAAGGTAGATTTGTCTTTCTTTTTCCATTAGATTTGTATACACAGCATGACACAGAAATAAGATTATACAAGCACCAGACCTCCAGTATGCAACCTAAACAAGTTTGCCATCTGGAAGGCAAGAATAAAATTATATATGAATTCTATTGATGAAGATATCTACAATTTTATCTTGACAGGTCCCCCTAAGGCATCAAGCTCTACAGCATCAACCAGCACTAATGTAGTTCCACCACCTGAATGGACCGAGGCTCAGAAGAAGGCCAACATTGTTGATGCAAAAGCAATGAACATTCAGGCCCCGACAATGTCAGATGACATTTTTCAGAAAGTGGCTGAATGCATATAAGCCAAGGCCATCTGGGATTCCCTAAATCAAATGTTGGCTTGATCTGCTTATGAAAGAAAGGATAGAAGATCAAATCTCATATCCCAATATGAGAAATTCAAGAAAGAGGAAGCTGAATCTGTAGCTGACATGTACAATAGGTTAAGCTCTATCATCAATGAGCTAAAAACATTAGATAAGGACATCACCCTCATAAGGGTGAATTATAAAATCCTTATGTGCTTTCCATGCTCATGGGATTCAAAGATCTGGCCCATCAAGGAGGCCAGGAGACTAAATGAAATTTCCACTGAATCTCTTTTGGGAAAGCTGAAGTCCTATGAGCAGCTTATCAAATCCAGAGAAGCAGATGAGCAAAGAACACCTCCACCAGCAAGGAAGGAGCATAGCATTGCATTCAAGGCTGCTGAATAGATAGAGACTCCAATAGTTAATGAAGATTTAATGAGTCTATTTGCCAAAAGATTCTACAAAATGGAAAAGAAGGATTTCAGAAGAAAGTCATCCACGCAGGATGACAAGCCAAGGTATGATAAAAACCCCACTAAAGAAGTGTGCTTTGGTTGCAGGAAACCTGGACACTTCCTCTTAGAGTGTCTAGAGAATCAATAGAAGGAGAAGAGAAGAGAGAAGAACTCCGGAAGACAGCAAACCAGCAGGCCTTCCTCCAACAAACATAAGAAGAAGGAGAAAGGCTTTATAGCTGAAAGCTGGAGTGAAACTGAAGGTGAATCCTCATCTTCAAGCTCCAGTTAAGAAGAAGAGGAGGCAAGGGCCAAAGAAGTTTGCCACATGGCTATTGATGCTTCCAGGAGTCATTCAGAGGAGGAAGAATCAGACGCTGAAGAAGCTTCTATATCTGAAGCTGATCTGGTATTGTCTTCTTTTGATTATAGTTCTGAATCATTTCAATCAAAATTTAAAACCATGTGCATAGATCTAATAAATTCAGAAAAAGAAATTAAGACACTTAGGGAAAGACTAAGAAACCAAGAAAATGTTATTTCTCAAAATAATAGGATAAAGGCTGAACTAAATTCTGAAAATGAACAAATTATCTTTGTAAAATCTGAACTAGCAAAGCTAAGATATTAGAAGAATCATTGAGTGGCAGAAGTTTACGATTATTAGATATAACTAGCACATTAAATACAAGATCTAATAACTGTAGACTAGGGTTAGGAGCTTCATCCAGTGAACCAATCCTAATCCAAAAGAATCATCTTTTTAAACTTGTAAATTTTATTTCTGATAAAGGAAAGAAAAATACTTAACAGGTTAATAAGGTTAATGAAGTCCTTAAACAGATTGAAACAAAAAACAAACTTAAAAACCAGAAGAATAATAGAAGTAACAATATTCAGCAGTTATAATCGAACTTAGATCGACGATATATGAACAGATCATCGACCCCAGTACGAAGATCTCTGAACGCAAATTTCAATAATAATCATTCGTCTTACTATGACCGATGAATTGTGTATGGTTCGTCGAGCAGAGATCGACGAACTTGGAGCACAAAAAATGAACTATTCATTCTTTGAGCAAAGATCGACGATCTCATCCCAATTCGTCGAACTCTAATCGACGAACTCATAACATTTCGTCTAACACAGAAAGACTGGCTAATAATCATAACTATAACAGCAACTCTAATAAATCTAGGAAACCATTTAATCCATTAGCTGATTAGATAATTCCACCTACAAGATATCATCCATAAGGATACAAATCTTAACAAAAAATTTCATTAATATCTAGCTTTTCATATCAGCAATATAAAGGACCCAAGGTAACCTTGGTCAAGAATAACTAACTGTTTTCCTTGTAGATAAAGAGTTGTCCAGTTGTGAATCAACTATTATACCTAGATAGTGGTTGCTCAAAACATATGACTGGAAACAAGGAAAATCAACTCAACTACAAGACCAAGCTGGGACCAAAGGTAATCTTTTGTGATTCAAAGTGTGACCAATCTGAAGGCCATAGACAAGTAAGAATTGGAGCTGTCACATTCAAGAAAGTGACCTATGTAAGTGGACTCAAGCATAACCTCTTCTCCATAAGTCAATTATGTGATGAAGGTTACCAGGTAAACTTTAACTCAACATCTTGTATTATTTCAAATAAAGAAAAACAAAATGTTTTAATTGGGAATAGACAAGGAAATATATATTTACTTGACTTTAATGTTGTCAATTCAGATATCTGCTTACATGACATAATTAGTAATCTTAATGAATTATGGCTTAAAAGGCTAGGACATGTAAACATGAAAAATATTACTAGGCTATCAAAAGAGAACCTTGTGAGAGGTTTACCTTCTAGTCCCTACAAGAAGGAAGGCCTCTACAGGGCCTGTCAACTAGGCAAGCAAACTAAATCTAGCTTTAAATATGTAAATAAAAGTGATTCACCTAGAATATTATACTTGCTACACATGGATCTCTTTGGACTCATTGCTATACAGAGCCTAGGAGGGAAATCCTACACTTTAGTTATTGTAGATGACTTCTCATGGTTCACTTGGGTGTTCTTTTTGAGATCTAAGTAAGATACCTTTAAAGTTCTTACAAATTTTCTCAGGACCATGCAGATTGAGTACTCTACTCATGTTGCATTGATCAGAAGTGATCATGGTACAGAGTTTGAGTCTCTTCTTATGCATGAGTTCTGTGAGAAGGAAGGTATTAGGAACATCTTCTCAGCTTCCAGAACTCCCCAACAAAATTGGGTAGTTGAAAGGAAAAATAGGGCACTTATTGAAGCTGCAGGCACATTACTTGCAGATGCTTACATGCCCTTATCCTTTTGGGCAGAGGCTGTAAGCACAATAAATTATGTACTGAACAAAAGCTTGATACATAAACTAAAGAATAGGACTCCCAATGAAAAACGTTAAGGGAAGAAACCTAACTCACCCATTTTTAAGTATTTGGATGTGTATGTTATATACATAATAATGACAAGAAATACATTGTAAAGTTTGAAGCTAAGGCTGAATAGGGAATTTTTCTAGGATATTCCCAAGTAAGCAAGGCTTATAGGGTATTCAATAAATCATCTCTAAAAATTGAAGAAACAGTCCATGTTACTTTTGATGAGGCAAACATGTGTTGTAAGGAGAAAGAGATTTCTACCAATAATCCTTTACAGGTACCTAACTTGTGTGAGAATTTTGATTGACTAAGCCTCACACAAGAGGCTCCAACACATCCCTCTCCAGAAGATGAAGAAGAAAGTGAAGAAGAAGGCACTGAAGAGACTGAACTTCATCCAATAAGAAACATAATACCACAAGAGGAATTAAATCCAAATGTTATTGTTGAACCAACTCCACCCACTGATCTTGTCACACTAAGGGATCACCCCAGATATCAAGTGATTGGAGACATGACAATAGGTGAACAGACAAGGCATCAACTCAACCAAGACTTGATGCATGCCTGTTTCCTCTCTCAAATTGAACCTCAATCCATAAAAGATGCTGAGCAGGATCCCCACTGGATCATTGCTATGCAAGAGGAACTCAACCAATTTGAGAGGTGTAAAGTTTGGGATTTGGTTCCAAGACCCCAAGACTACCCAGTCATTCGAACCAAATGGGTATATAGAAATAAACTAGATGCCTAAGGTGTAATTGTGAGAAACAAGGCTAGGCTTATTGCTCAAGGTTATAGGCAAGAAGTAAGGATAGACTATTACCAACCATTTGCACCAGTTGCAAGATTAGAGGCAATCAGAATCTTTCTTGCCTATGCTGCCTAGAAGATGTTCAAAGTATATCAGATGGATGTAAAGAGTGCTTTTCTGAATGGAGTACTGAAGGAAGAGGTTTATGATGAACAACCTGCAGGTTTTATCTCTGCAACTCATCCTTATCATGTATTTAAATTGCATAAGCTCTTTTTGGTCTAAAGCAAGCTCCAAGAGCTTGGTATAAGACCTTAGCTAGCTTTCTGATAGAGCATAAATTCATTAGAGGCATTGTAGATAAAACCTTATTCACTAGACATCATAAGGACCAAACTTTGTTAGTACCAATATATATGGATGATATTATATTTTGGTCTAATGATCCCAAATTATGCAAGAGGTTCTCTGACCTTATGCATTCAAAATTTTTAGATGAGTAGCATGGGTGAGCTCTCCTACTGTCTTGGTCTCCAAGTAAAGCAGCTCCCTGATGGCATCTTCATCTCCCAAGCTAAAGATACTAAAGAGCTTATAAAGAAGTTTGGGATGGCTGTTGCCTCAGCAAAGAAAATTCCCATGGTTATAAATGTTGTAATAGACTCTAATGCACATGGAAAACCTGTGGATCAGAAATAATATAAGGGCATTGGTTGGCCCCTACTATACCTTACAGCAAGCAGACCTGACATCATGTTTACCACATGTCTTTGTGCTAGGCTCCAGGGGAACCCTAAAGAATCTCACCTAGTTTTTCTAAAAATAATTTTGAGATATATAAAGAGTTGTCCCAGTCTAGGACTCTGGTATCCTACTGAGTCAGAATTTGAGTTAACTAGATACTCAGATGCTGACTTTGTTGGATGTAGAGTGGACAGAAAGAGTATCTCAGGAACATGCCACTTCCTTGGTATGAGATTAGTGTCCTGGTTTTGTAAGAAGTAGGTATCTGTGTCAACATCAACGGCTGAAGCAGAATATATTGCAGCTGGTAGTTACTATTCCCAGATGTTGCGGATCCAAAACCAACTCCTGGACTATTGCTTCAAATTAAATAATTCATCTCTCTTATATGATCACATAAGTGTTATAGCTATAGACAAAAAATCCATCCCATCATAGTAGGACTAAGCATATAGACATTAGGAATTATTTCATTAGAGAGTGTGCAAAAAAAAACAAAATCAAACTACTCAATATCTACACTGATTTATAAAAAGCTGATATTTTCACCAAGACCCTGGATGAAAGAAATCACTTTTTCTTTGTAAATCGGCTTGGAATGATCAATGGAGAAGACTTAGTTTAGTTTCTGTCTGCACTTGAAGAACTCTTCAAATTTCATCGAACGGAGGTCGACGAACTGGGAAAGGTTCTTGAGATATTCGTCGACCTGAGATCGACGAACTCTCTGTTAGTGAAGTTAGTTTTGTAGACCTGAGATCAACGAATCTACTTCAGAAAACTTTCGTCGAACGAACTCGGCAAAATGTCTTCAACCCTTTAGACTGAGCTCGACGAATTGATTTACTCCAAATTATCTCTCCGACCTCAGATCGAAGAATTATTTACTTTTAGTGGAACGGAGTTTGTCGATTTATATTCTGGAAAAACTTATATTTAAGTTTTCTTCAACCTCTGTCCTGCCCTTTCAGTTCCCTTGCACTTGATCTTCATTTTTTCTCTTGCAGGTGCTCTCATGGCGATTCCAACAGGCAATCTTGTGGCGATGAAAGTTGATACTGGCTTCGACCTTGATTTCGAATCCTTTCAATATTCCGATCCTATCTTTTTGAACATCCTGCAACTTCTTGAAGAACAGTAGTTGAAGACTCTGCTATCCACCAGGATTAAGATATCGGGAGTAGAAATCAGAGAGTGCGTCTATAGATATTCCACATAGGACAACACCATGACTGGAACTATAGCGGGTAATGCTGTTTCCCTTACCCCCACTCTTTTAAAAAAAGTTTCTGGATTAAACAATGGTGAAGAGGAATTATAAATAGACATTGAGGAGTTTGACATGATGTTGAGTATGGTGGCTTATTTAGGACAAAACCCTAATAAAATGCTAAAGAAACATCTGTCTGCAGAATTTAAGTTTCTCGCAGACATTGTGGGCAAGGTGTTGTTGGGAAAGCACACAGCCCATGACTACATAACCAGGCACCAATTCCTTGTTATGTGTGTTGTGGTAAATAAGAAGAAAGTGAATTGGGCTCAAATCCTATTTGATCTGATTAAAAAGAAGAAAATAAAGAAAGAGGTCTGTTTTGGAAGGATCCTAGGGATCTTCCTAAAGGAAAAGGCTGTTGAATCCCTGGTCTCCCGGACCAAATTCATAAATGCTAGCAAGAGGCTCACATGTGCCCTTTTTAGCAAGTTGGAGAGAACAATCACCAAGCCCTCCAAGGCTACCTCCTCTTCCACCAGACCTTCTGAGAGTACAAGGGCTACTCCAGCCACTTCCCACCCCATTGAAGAGGTTCCTTCAATCACTCCACACCCTACAGCTCTCCAAATTCCATCACAACCAGCAAATCAACAAACCCCACCTTCCACTCATATTACAGTCCCTACTCTCCACCTCCATCATCCCCAATACAAACATCTCCAACCCATATTCCCTCTCAGACTCCTTCCCCCCAGCATGATATATCACTACCATCACAACGCCCATCTCCTCTTCCAAGGCATTTAACTAACATCCCCCTATCCAACCTCTCATACCTCCCATCCTTCAATCTACTATCATCGCCCTATTAACACTCCCTCTCCTCCAGATATCTCTCACCAAGACACTCACAAACAATCTCCACCTCAACCTCCATCACTAAATCCACCATTTCCAACCACCTCCACTGAAATGCCCCCCGCCACAACATCTGCCTCCCCACTATTGGACTCTTCCATTATTTCTCCACTCATTGCACTTCTCATACTCATCCTCAAAACAATTATAGCTGAGGCCATTTCTCCTCTTGTTGCTTCCATCTCCACCCTTACTGCCCAGATATCTGCTCTCTCTATTGCTCCCTCTTCAGTTTGGGGCCTGGCATCAATTACCACTAATACCATGCAGGGGGAGATACTCAATGAAGAAGAAGCAGTAACAGATGTAGTAGTAGAAGCATCAACAGATATAACAGCAGAAGCAGCAGCAGCAGAGTTAGTTATTACTGATATGGAAACAGTATCAGATGTAGCAGCAAATGTACAAGCAAAAGCAGCAGCAGATGTACTAGAATAAGCAGTAACAGCAGAACCAATAGATACAGTCTATTTTAATAACCTTCCCGCAGACAGCACTATGGCATCCATGGATATAATTCCTTATAACACACCAATAAGCCCCAAAGTTTGGCTTAAGGCCACTTTTTCTACTCCAGAGTCTCCTCGCAGAGTTGCTTCCACCGCTATCTCATCCCTTCTTGCACCAATTTATGTTATGGCTGATTCTCCAATGCCTGATCTAGATGCACTTGTCATGGATGACATAGAAGAAGAAAATAAGTCAGTTGCTGAAAGCATTGATGTGTAGAGTTCTCCTGCTCCTCCTCCAGCTCCCTCCAAGACTGAAAAATTAGCAATACCTGATGAAACAATAAGAGAGATAGATGCACTATATGACAATCCACAACAGCCAGATGATGATGATGATTTAGATGAGGATCCCAAAAGAAAGAATGTCTACAAGAAGAGGAAAGCTCCTCCACCTCCTGCCCTTAAACCCAATCCTACAAATGACACACCCTACTATATTCTGCAAAATATTACTCCATACAGGGTATGCCAGCATTAATGTGGCTATCCAAGAATGAATAGGAGGCTAGAAAGAAAAGTAGGAGATACTCTCCTCCTCCACAGAAGTTTAAGAGAGGTTTTCCTCCTCCTCCTCCTGCTGCTGGTGCCTCAAGAGTTGCTCCTCAAAGTTCAAATGTATCTTCCAAGCGTATTCTTTCACCAGAACCAATCAAAGGCAGGAAAGATCATCAAGACATCAATCCTAAGGAAGCATTCAGCAAAGGAGTACAAGTTCAGCTTAAGAAATAAAGGAAGTTGTTTATCAAAGGCCAGCATTCTATTCTCCAAAACAGCAAGCTCCTCAACATCAATACAAAAAGCACACTGAATCTCATAAACCTAAAGGGAAATACTGTGAAGCCATTCCTCCTAAATCCCTCTATACTCAAAGAGATGAAAAGCAGAATGTGAAAAGTTTCCAAGCTCAATCTACATAGTTAAAGCCTGTTACCCTGCTACCTCCATAAGATGATTGTTGCGCGCTAGGGTTCGAAGAAAATAAATGCAACCAAACTAGCAACCCAATGAGGCAAGTATACCTATTGAATTGTAGATAGGGTACACAAGTATCGTATTGAAATCCGGGAACTGTTGGCTATGCATACTCACACGAACGCTATTATCTTATCGACGGAAAAACTAGGGTTTTAGAAAATCTAAGTTCAAGGAAGGAAGTAAAGCTATACTAGAAAGAGAACTACCGCAATTAAGTAAAGATGTTAAGTAAAGAACTATGCTAGAAAGGAAACTACTGCAGTTAATTAAAGAGCACAAGATAGGGGATTACTACGAAAGGTAGAAAATATGAAATGGAAATACACTCGATCAAGAATCACCTCGGCTAAAGACGATTAAGAAAATGCGATATAAATCAAAACTTAATAGGATAAAGGTCCTTGACCATGGAGGTTCCTAAAGCTTGAACACGCTTCTCTCGAAGTCGTGCCCAAATAAGTTTAGGAAGGTCCGACCGACTCTCATCTAAATCGGAGGCCTAAAACTCGCTTTACGCGGTGAACCCCACTATTGGATTTTACTCCAATCCGGGAGATTTGGACGTCTGCCTCTCTCGAGGGGTGCGTACAACTCCCTTTACTCTTGAATGCACACTTCATTCTATCGGCCTCTCGGCTAGCCCAGAATGAAAGCAAAGGTGGAGGGTATATATCAATAATATACCTCCAACCCGTGATTAATCCAGAGTAATTCAAGGCCCTAACCTAAAAAGAAAATGTTAATTAAAACATCATAACTTAATCGCTCTAACCTCAGATCATCAAGATCGAGTACAAGGAGGATTAGTTAATCATAATGGAGTGCAGGAGGGGGAGATGAGTAGTAGAGCATAAAAAAAAAAGATAAGCTAAACAAGAACACTTTTATTAATGAAAAGGGGCTAGTTACACTATTGAAAAAGAAATTACAAGTGCATGAAAATGAAATCCTATTCTTGCCCTACAATTAGCACTAAGCAAGAGCAAAGATTACAAAGAAAGCATAAACAAGTAAAGATTAAACTAGGGTTAAAAGAAAATTACAAAGAGAGAGAGAGAGAGAGAGAGAGAGAGAGAGAGAGAGAGAAGCATGAAAACTAGAAAAGAACCCAAGAACCAAAGGGGCAGTACCTCCCCCTCTCAACCAAAGCTTGCTGAAATGGAAGGGGGGGTCTGAATTTATAGGAAAAAACTTCCGGTTGGTCACGCCCTCCGACACGCCCTAGGGGAGGCGTGTCAGGGGGCATGACAGTACTATGTTGACCTCGGGCTCTGGACTCTGGCGGGAAGGATCATTGCTTCGGTACGTCGATGGTCATGCCCTAGGTCACGCCCGTGTAGGGGGGGGGGGCGTGACAGGCACGTCATGTCCAAATCTTTGGTCGGAAATCCGTCAATCGTCGGAAAAGTTGATGTCACGCCCCAGGTCACGCCCGTGACTGGGGGCGTGACAATACTATTTGCGTGTTGTGGAGAAACGACATTTAATGCGGCGGCCGGCTTTGCGGCAGAGGGCGACACGCCCAGGGTCACGCCTGGTAACATGCCCATGAAGGGCGTTTCAGGGGAGCATGATAGCGATTTTGTTCGTTTTTCTGTCCCTTCCAGCAGGAGTCCTCGGGATCGGGTAACACGCCCTAGGTCACGCCCAGGGAGGGCGTGACAGGGGGGCGTGTCAGGTCATTTTGGCAAATTTTCTGCAAACCTGCAAAAAGACAAGAAAAAGTCAGTGGCAATAATATTTACATAAAAATAATAAAAAATAAACTAATAATTGACATTATTTATACAATATAAAATAGAAAATACGATAATAGTTTAGGCTACAAAACGTATTATCAAATTCCCCCAAGCTTAAGATTTGCTTGTCCCCAAGCAAAAAAATAAAAACTAGATATTTATAAAAAGAACTAATCAAAAAGTTCTAATTATGCCTACACAAGTACTATGCGAAATTTTAAGTAGGGAAAAGGTGAAATGTAAGTCTAAAACAATTATTTAGGTATGGTAAAACTTTTATAAACTTTACTCAATAAAAACAAATCATCCAAAATTTTAACGAGATTTTTTAAATAGACTTAAGCAAAGCAACGAAAATGAAAAACACGCATTGAATTGTTACTAGATCCAAGCAACGCATTTTAATTATATCAATTTAATTAACAAAAATCTAGGTTTAAATCCCAAACTAAAACTGATTTACTTTTTTTTTTCTTTTCTTAGTTGTTAAATAAAATCAAAAATCCTGAATCAAAAGGACTTAAATAGGACAGAAACGTTTGGTTTAGGAATATGATTACGAGTGGAATCCAAAGATAAACGTGAAGGTTTAAAATCACACTAAACCAAAGCAAAGAGTTTCAAAAACTTTCATAAAAATATATATACACATTTTTTTTTCTTTTTCTTCTTTTTCCATTTTTTTTCTTTTTTCAAAACAAAGGACATAAATATTTTTATTTTCCTTTTGAATTGGCCAAACAGAAATAGACATCACTTTTGAGCATACTGTTTTCAAAAAAACTCTTCTCCCATAAAAAATCACAACATATCCTATCAAAATCGTCAAAATAATTTGTGAAACTCAAAAATGCTGGTGTGACTCGATAGGTTGGAAATTTTGGCTTTGGTGAAACTAGGGTGAAGGGAGGAGCTATCAAATGAACTCGGAAAAAGGCTCAAAAACGTCAAACTAGTGGTAAAAGTTTTTAGGTTGGCAGGAAAGCCCAAACGAAAACAAAAACGGCCGAAATAATTTTCACGCTTTTGAATTTATTTAAAACAAAGGTTTGAAAAATTTCAAAAAGCGAGTCCTAGATCATAAAAGAAGATTGATGAAATTAACTTGAAAATAGAAATAATAGGTGACTTGGATCGTTCACATCTACTACGCTATTCAAAAGTTGACTTTACAAAAATTATTCAAAAACGAAAAAGAAAATAGTGGATGATGAATTTTTGAGAAAGTAAAGGAAATAAAAAACAAAAACCATAATAGGAATGCGAGTTTTAGAAAAATATTTCACCTTAACATGCTACCGTGAATTAGAAACACAGCATGACCAACATTTTACTTTGTGAAACTTAATTAAAAAGGACGATTAGAAATATTATAATTAACTAAGTTGTTTATAGAAAATTTTGAGTAAAACAAAAACAAAAACTAGGGGTACTATTGAAATACCAAAATGTCTAAACTATTCAAAAACACATATATATTTTTTTAATTTTGTGAAGTATTCTCTTTTTTTTTTAATTTTTGAAATTTTTTTCTCTTTTTTTTGGAATTTTAAGATATTCATTTTTTTTTGGAAATATTTAAAATATATACAAAGAGAAAAATATGTACACTAAGCAAAAATGAAGGAGGAAGTCCTCCCCCATGCTTAAAATAGACATTGTCCTCAATGGCTAAAGAAGGGGATTGGAGAAGGAGAGAAAAATGAAGTACAGAATTGAAAGATAGAATTGAAAGACAGGATTGAAAGACAGGTACTTCCCCGGATTTATTTGCTGCGAAAGCTGAGTGATGTCGCTCCTCCCAATGTCTTCTTTGGACTTCATAATGGATTCCACAACGTTGGAGCAGGCGATCGCAGAAGCATCAGCTTGTCGGAGCCGTCCGAGGCAAAAATTGTAAAATAAAGAAAACAGAAAAAGATAACTTGGGTTGTGATGTAGGGATTATCCTTGAGAGTCGTCACGGAGGCCACGACGACGCTTATGACACGATCTACGCCCTCTAGCCCGCACACTAACGTAAACGCAGCCACAATAATTATTTTATTTATCGCACGCACTAGCAATACGGATCGCCGTTCCGCAATTAGATTGAGTGTCGGCTATAGGCCGAACTCTTTCCGGCTAAAAGGGATAATATTGATCCCGGACGAGCTTTTGGGTTGTACCAAAATAGATCCACCAAGAACAAACGATTCGAAAGGTGCTAGGATCTATCCCAACAAAAAAGAAAGCGAGGAGTGCCAAATCCTTTTACGAATCCTTCGGAAAACCAAACGAAAAAATACTAATCGGTTATTTGTTAACCTCGAAGAATAATAATTCGGAAAATAACGCCAAATACATCCACCACAAGAACTACCTAGGAAAAGAACTCTCTTGTGTAGTGATATCGTTACCCCTCTCGGATTCGTAGATCCGTGATGCGTGGATCCACCAAGAATGATCGTTTCTCCGTTGAAGGCCACGGAAGAGCGCTATGGATGAAGATCTTGTTGTCTCGTTCACGTCACGCCGATGAGGATTCCCTAGACTTCCTCCTTCCTTGCAAACTTTAGAGGAGATGGTGGCGGTTTTGACAAGGAGAGGCAAGGGGAGATTATGGTGGTGGCGGCTTGAAAAGGAGAGACAAAGAGGGGTGGTGGCCGAACCCTTGAGAGGAGGGCCTTGGAGGCAATCGGGTATGGGAAGAGGAGGAGAGGGGAGTAGGGTGGCCGATCCTTAGTTGGCCGCCGGTTTTGGGAAAGGGAAGAAGAGAGGGGGCGGCGGTTAGGGAGAGAGCAAGAGAGGAATTAGGGTTAGGCAATAGTAATCTCAATTCAATTCAATATTATTCTACCCAAATGAAAGGTCTTGGCCTTTATATAGGCTTACATCTCAAATAACAAAAGCAAGTGGCTAAAGACACACCACATAAATAAAATGCAGGAAATAAAATAATGTTTTAAATAGCCTCTCATGAGATGGATATTAGCACACCAAAAGTAGAAATAATCAAATACGAGTCTTGTTGCGCGGGCGAAGCTTGTAGCCATGACCGCTACGGCGTCGCACGTCCTTTGCCGGTACATCCTCGGTCCCAAGTGCTCCATCCTCTGCCGGTACCTCTTCAACATCCTCTGTCCCAAGTGCTCCATCCGGATGGCCTTCGCCATCAATCCTCCTCCGCTCAAAAGGACTCATCACCGATGAGTGGGCTGAGAGATAACGGCGTAGGAGGCCTGCGTCAAGAAGATCCAACTGTGCAGTAGATAGCCAAGAGTCGTCCGAAGCCGGACGACCACGCCAACGAACCAAGAACCTATGACTGTCGCCGTCTGGAGTGGGAAATACATCATCCTGCAAAATCTTGTCAGGCAAAAAATCTGTCCGGGGGAACCTCGGAAAAGCGTTAGGTGAATTAGAAAAACAATTTTCATCATCAATAGACTACATACCTCCCATAGACTTCGCAGGAGAAAGCGATCCAGAATTTATCTCACCCCCCCCCACCCCATTAGATTGTATAGTGGAAGTAGTAAATGGAGAGATAGACAATTCAGGTGGTGGAGCATCAAAAAGCATTAAATCGGAAATATTAAACACAGGGGAGATTCCCCAATCAGAAGGTAACTCTAACAAATAAGCATTTTCGCCTAATTTCTTCAAAATTCGAAAAGGACCGACTTTCTTGTTCGCTAATTTCTTTATGGTGCCCGAAGGCATCCGTTCAGGGATTAGACGAACCATCACCAAATCGCCTATGTTCAATGAGACTACTCGCCGATGTACGTTAGCGTTCGATTGATATATAGAATATTGCTTAGCCAACGTCTTGCCAATGTGCTCGTGGAGAGTGTGAACGTGTGAAGCGAAATCTAGTGTGAATTGACTTGACTGAAAAGAAGGTGGTAACAGAATCAAGTCAAGTGGCACTGGCGCTTTATAACCATGCACTATTTCATTCGGGGACAACTCAGTGGACCGGTTCTTAGAATTATTGTACGCTAGCTAGGCATGCGGGAGGATGAGATCCCATGTACCTTTATGTTCGCCCACTAAACAACGAAGTAACCCTCCCAAGCTACGGTTGACGACTTCCGTTTGCCCATCCGTTTGGGGATGATAGGCCGACGAAAATAACAGTTTAGTGCCCATTAGTTTCCAGAGTGTCTTCCAAAAATAACTTGTAAACTTTACATCTCGATCACTCACTATCGTCTTGGGTACACCTCGATGTGCTACAACCTCTTTGAAAAATAATTTTGCTACATTTGAAGCATCGTAGGTGTTGTTGCTTGCGATAAAATATGCCATTTTTGAGAATCGGTCTACCACCACTAGTATGGAATCGTGACGCCTAAAAGTCATAGGTAAACCCAATATAAAATCCATGCTAACATCTTGCCATGGTACCGACGGAATCGGAAGGGGTGTGTAAAGACCCGTATTGGTCTTGTTTCCCTTAGCTAGTTGACAAACACGACAACTTCTGACAACTTTTTTGACCATGGGTTTGAGGCCCGGCCAAAAGAATTTATCTTCCACAAGTGTTATCGTTTTGTCTCGCCCAAAATTTCCGCCTAATCCCCCGCTATGTAACTCCCATATAATAAAATGTCGTAAAGACGATCGGGGAATGCATAATTGCACATGTTTAAATAGATATCCATCACGAATATAGAATGCCGAGATAGTGGTAGGGGAGTTGTCCTTAGCGGCGAAATAAATGTCCTTAAAGTCTGGGCAATGGATATATTCGTCCTTGATCCTATCGAATCCTATGACTGACACTTCCATGGTATTTAATAACAGAGTGACTCTACTTAGCGCGTCCGCTACACGATTTAGTGTACCCTTCAGATGCTTGATTATGAAGGTGTACTCCTGTAGATAAGATATCCATTTTGCGTGTCGTGGACTAATCTTATTCTGAGAATTCACAAATTTGAGGGCCTCGTGGTCCGATAATATTACAAATTCTTTGGATATAAGGTAATGTCGCCAATGTTGGAGACATCGGATCACCGCGTAGAATTCACGATCATAATTTGAATAATTTAATTTCGGCCCGGCTAGTTTCTCACTAAAGTATCCTAGCGGGTGTCCCTCTTGGCTTAACACTCCTC